>CM068377.1:27028523-28228523 GCA_034770075.1 Aralia elata | reverse complement strand
AGAGATAATAATTATACCTGAAGTTGAGCTTCAAGGAAAGTAAGGATAGTGGCTGGAATAATCCCTCTAATTCCACCTCCATCGATACTCAGAATTGTAACTAGGTTTCCTTTAGTTGTTTTCTCCATTTTAAGACAATTGTAAAAGGTTCTAAATGAAAGGAGCACTAAATTAATTGAGTTTTAGGATTAAACTGCAAATTAAATAATGTATTTATAGGCCTCAAAATGAAAGGAAATTTCTCATAATCTTCTCGCGGTGGCTATCTGCTACAGTTAGGTGATAATAAATAAATATTCAACCAACATGCACACCCTAATTTAGATTAAACGTGTTAATTTGAAATGGTGGGATAATGATTAAAGTAGTGGTATTTTGGATTGCATACATAAGATTCCTAATTAATAATTCAAATATGACAAGAGTTCTCCTGCGTGACAACTTGTTTACAAATGTTGTCCAATATTTCCCCCTTTATGGAGCTATGTACCACATAGTTTCAACGTCATGTTCTTGGACAAAATTCCTCCTTTTCTTTTTTACATTTTATATTTCATAAAATGAGTCTCATTTAAAAATATTACAAGTTCTAAAAATATACATATATATATATATTAATTCGTTAAGTACATGTTTTGTAACACTCGCGATTTTATATCAAAATATATAGAATAAATTGATATGCATATAAGGTATCAAGTTAATCATGATATATAATTAGTTCAATTTTGACCTTTAATTTAGGTGGACCGGTGGCCAACTAAGATAATTCTAAAAAGATGTTATTACTTCATTGAACCTTATTTTAGGTATTTAGTTTAATAACAATGACATAATAATAATGAAATTATAACGATAATGTCATTTTATATTAGCGTCAAAATATATAGGACTCCTTTTAAGAACAAGTAGAAATCTTTTTGGAAAATAGATAGAAACTAAGTCCTCCTTCCTTCGAAATTCACAAGAGATGTGTTTAGAATATTAAATGCATTTTAGCCCTGGGATGAATCGTAAACCCGGACATCCTGAGTTCGAGTCTCACCTGCAACAATTGATAAGCCTGCAAAGGTAACGCTGGTCACGGTCCCTCTTAAGCGCAAGCTGGGAAGCAAAAAAGCACTGGCACCGGGCTGGGGAGATTAGTCGGGTTGCGACCCGGAAACTCCACATCATAAAAAAAAAGTAATGTTACAGACACAAATTATAAATAAAAGGTTGTGAACAAAGAGTAAAATTCAAATATGATATTTTTGTATACTTCGATTTCATCAAATACGTACAAATACAATGAACAAAAAAAACAAATACGTACATGAATAGAATTGTTGAATCCTCCCTAAATTAGAATTTTGTCTTCAGTAAATTAAAAAATGGTGCTTCGTCAAGTGCTGAAGTCACCAAACGTTTAATTAATCGTTAATCTAGAGTAACTACAGCTACAGGTTAATTTTTCGAGTTGATTAAGTAATTAATTAAAGATTAGCCATTTGGAGCGCATGCAATAAGTTGTCATAATAAAACTCAGGATGCATGCATGGTTCATTGGTCATCGGCCTAGCCTAATCCCCGCTCCCACCAGCACTGTATTTTGCTCATGCAATTTTGTTAAATACTCTTTCTGTTCCATATATAAGACTAAATTTCATTTTTTTGAAGTAAATATTAAATATTTTCAAATTCTAAATTAATAATATATATATATACACACACACACACACACATATTTAGCTTTAAGTAGTACAATTATAAAAATCGTAAACAATCTAAAAACAAATTACTAGATATATTGTTTTTAAAATAAATAATCTCATCAATTTTAAATTTAAAAATCTTAAATTGACGCTAAAAAATTAATATTGATATTACATATATTGTGGATGGAGGGAGTACTTATTTTTGTATAAATATAATTAAAGGGTACTTGCTTGAGGTGTCCCTTATATATAAAAGATGTGCTTGGATTAATGCATTGCATTTTAATTAACTTGTCAGGTCATAATAAAGACACATACAAAGCAAATCCGTTAATTAAAATAAAAAAATAATATTTTCAGCGTTAAAAATATCAATTCAATGCAATTTTGTAACATATTATGTACATAATATAATTTTGCAGTTATATTATTGAGCTGAATTGATACCTTCAGAACTGAAAATATCAATTTCCTTAAAATAACAACATAAGAGAACAAAATAAATACAAACATGGTTTTTTATTTAGGTTTCATCATATACGTACGAATACAATGAATGAACACACAAATACCTACATGAACAGAATTGCTCAATTCTCACTATATATATATCCTCCCTAAATTAGAATTTTATCATAAGCAGATTATAAAGAAATGCATGGTGCTTCCTCGTGTTTGAAGTCATCATTAGATTAATTCTTTGAGTTGAATAGGTAAATAATTAAAGATTAGCCATTTGGAGCACATGCAAATAAGTTGCCAGCTGCATGCATAGCTCAGTACGTACTTGTCATCGGCCTAATCCTGAGCCCGCCAGCACTGTATTATGCTTATGCAATTTTGTTAAATATTCCGTTCATTCTAAAATTAGATATATGATTTGATTTTTGAGATCAAACAAACGACGATATATTAAACTTCAAATTGATGTGAATTTATTTAATTTCACTCCCTCCGTCCCAAATTAACTGCTTAGTTTTGACTTTTTAAAGTCATATTGACTATTTTTAAAACTAATTTTTGTCAAAATATAGGTGAAGAGATTATAACCAAAAAAAGTATATAGAATTTACTACTAATACCAATTTTTATAATGTTAAAAAATATATTTATATATGCTTAATTATTAATTTTAAAAATAGTCAATTTGACTAAAAAAAGTCAAAAGTAAGCAGTTAATTTGGGACGGAGGGAGTAAGTGATACAATTATTATAATTTATAGTATATAACAAAAACTATTAATCACAAAATTTATTTCATTCTAAATTTTTATGAGTTATACCAATTTTGAAATTTAATATACCGTCGTTTGATTAAAAAAATCAAATTGTATCTTTAATTTTAAAATGGAGGAAGTATTTTTTTTTTAATATAATTATGTTCTGCTTGATCGCTTGATGAATAGTGTGTACATAATACTTCCTCATTTCCATTATATAAGTAGTTTTAGAAGATTTTTTTTCCATAATATATAAAACGTTTTACACACACACACACATATATATATATATATGAGATAAAAGTAATTCTGTTTTATTTTGTCCTTGAAAAAATAGAGTAATTGAAAGAGAGGAGGAAGAGTAATTAATTAGTACATGAGTAATAATGAAATTTCAAACTAACATTAATTACTTAACATTAAAATTAATGAATTTTTTTAATATGTATGATTATGTCTTAAATGACTTGTATAATGAAAAGGAGGAAGTAGTATAGATGCAATCTTATCCTTATGTACATATATATAATTAGTTAAATTAAATACAAAATCTAGGCAACTTGCTGATTTTATAATTACATTAAATTATGATTAAATACATGTTATTCAACGTCTACCACGTTGTTGATCACTTCTAACATGAACATTATTGTTTTCATGGGACAAGCAAACATGAATGTGTATTTATATGGTAATTCTATATATACAGCACGTGAAAAAATGGCAAGTGATGATACAATATTATGCTTGAGTTTGTTCGGCGACCGAAATTTATAACGTTTAGGCTTCTTTTTTTTCTTTTTCTTTTTGTTTTGAAAAATACATTATAATTTTATAATTAAGTACATCATCAAGAACCAATTAAACCTCACCAAAAGAGAAAAAATAATTAAACTCACAAATAAATCTCACATAGAGAAAAAATAAACTTTCTATAATGGAAGAAATAATTAAACTTATCTAAATGAGAATCGAACCTGAGAACCTTAGTCTTAACTGTTAGGCTAAGATCTCATCAGCAGCGTTTGGATCTCATCAGCAGTATTAATTTTGTTGCTTTTGAGGTATAAATGCTCTAAATACACCAAATGTTACAAACGCTAAATAACCAAATATACACATAATATTATCATTGATTATAAATTTGATGTTTCTAAAATTTATAAATTCATTTCAATTTATATTAATTAGAATTTCGTAATTAACATCATAATGTCAAAAATGGAACGTAATGGAGTGGGTGGAACAATGGGATAATCACGGATTATGAGGGAGTCGGCAAAGAACAAAGGTGATATATAGCCGGCCGGCCTAGCCTTACATGGATAAAGTCTATCATGCACCAAATTTGTAATAAAAATAAATATTCTCCAAGTTCTTTTATATATATATATTTTTTATATTTTAGACCGAATTTAAACATACTCATCCTATTTTGGTCATCACCACCAAGGATTGAGCTTAAGACCTCTTGCTTTGAAAGAGGCCTAGTGCACCAACTAAGTTACAGCTCATCAGTATTTTATTATATTTTTTGTAGCAAGTTTCTTTTTAGATCCCAGAAATTGAAATATAATTATGAGAAAAAAGACATGAAAAATATTCAAGTTCACATTTAATTAATATTTCAATATTTTTTAAAACCTAATTAATTAATGTCCGAGTATTTGATCGATGCAATTGTGTTTATTTGTTTTAATTTGAAAATACACATCTGTTAAGAAAATCTTTTTATTTTCAAATTATTCATTTTAATTACTTTATCATCATCTTGGTTGTTTTAATTAATCTCTTAATTCTTTTTTAGAATAATAAATTAGATAAGAGAGAGAAAAAAAAGTGTGGATGTACTTTCTGTTAGAATTTGAGCTTAGTTTAAAATGGGTTTCATTAATCATTTGATATGAAACTACATATTAATGTGTTATACTCCATGAATAGATTAAAATCAAGTATTTGAAAGTTCAAATCTATAGAGTAATGAATGGAAAATTAACTCCTAAAGATCACTCGTGATAATGATAAATAAATAACTTGTGGTAAGTGAATCCCACATCGAGTATGAACTAAACAATTAATGTGTGTATATATACAATAAGATTGCTCTTGGGTTTGAGTCCCAAGGGGCACCCCACTTTTGTGGAGGGGAGAGTACCTAGCCAAGACTTCGTTTGATTTGACCACGCGCGCTGCCGACCGGTCGGGATCGGGCGCGGGTCGTGGGTCCTTGTGTGTGTATATATATATATATATATATATATATATATATATATATATATCTTTGGGCAAAGTTTAGTTTAATTTTTTTATTTATTTATCAATTTTGGGAAGCAAGGCAAGAGGCGGACAGGATGTCAAGCGTCGCGGCGCTTGACACTAGTGAGCCGCAGCGTTAAACCAAGTGCAGCAACGCTTCTATCAAAGCGCAGTTCAAGCGCAACAGCGCTCGTGAACACGCGCGTCTGACAGATTGTTTCACTTGGCCTGATTGATTGCATCTGTTCAACCATTAACAACGGTGTCCCATACCTTTTCAAAGGTATCCAAACATTTTCAAAAGGACATGAGCAATACTATAAATACACTATATGGGGCAGTCATTTCATTCACTCAATTCATTCATTATTTCATCATTTCTTAAGTAATTTTGATAGCATATTTGAGAGAGATAAGAACATAAATTTTGGTTCGTTGTGTATACTATTTAGAGTACTACTATAGTATACGTTGTTATTTTATCCTGGGAGACAAGTGCTATCAACTCTAAGTATCGTAAGGAGGACATAATTGTCTTAAGGACATAATACCAAGTACTAACCTTGACATATCAACTTTCTGCGTTTTCCAAGTTTGGTTCATAAGATAAGTTCATATATATATATATATATATATATATATATATTCTCGGTTTCATTATATAGTTGTAAATATATATCTCTAAATATATATACTTTTTCTTAACACTTTCATTGTCAAAGTTGATAGTATTACTTTTTCTAATGTATGTAATGTTATATTCAATAAAAAAAATTTAAACTTAAATGAGAGTAGTATTGAAAAATAAGGTCAAAACAGTATTAAAATAGAAAGAGGATAAATAAATTTAGACAAATTAAAAAAAATTAAGACAAGTAAACTTATACAAAGAGAGTATTAACTAGTGTCAGTAGCACACACTATGTGTGCAAGTAAAAAATTGTAAAGTTAGTTTTTTAAGAGAAAGTAAATTTTTATTTATCATAAATGTTACACAGCCTCAAGGATGAGCAATTACTTTTCATTCTCTCCCTTTATAATATTCCCTTCGTTCTTTTTTACTTCACGTTTTAAGAGAAAATACAAAAAATAAGAAATATAATTAATGTTTTATTTAATTGATTAAAATGAGTATACAATCTCAATATTACCATTCAAAATTCATTGAAAAAGACAAACAATTTAGTATTTAATGTAAGAATAATATAATAAACTAAGTTATTAATAATTTTTTGAAATCTATAAACGACAAGGTAAAAAGGAACAAATTTCACTCTTTAAAAAGATAAGTTAAAAAAATAACAATGAGAGTAAGAGATATGATAATAAACACAAATGATGACAAACAATCAAAAAAACCCTTTTGGGTTGTGTGCATGTGTTATGATATTAGTTAAATAATACTAAAAATCAACGAATTTATACTTATTTTTTATTTTAAACAATTAAATACAAATTTTTTCAGTTAAACATTAAAATCAAGTGAGAAAAATTATTTTTATCGTTTTTTTAACAGACATCAGTTGACTTGAGTTGACCCGTTTAAAAGTAATGATGTGGCTTTTTTATTATAGCTTTTTATAACAAATAATAATATGGAAATTAATTTTTGAGTGGAATGAAAATTATGACATGTATTTTTGCCCAAATACATCTCATTCCAGTAATTAAAGGGGTTAAATACTTTTTAGGTCATTGAACTTTAGGTCAACTTACAAATAGATAACTGAACTATTTTTTCTTACAGTCAACTCACTAAACTCTATTTTTTTTACAAACCGTTAAAAAAATGTTTAGACCGTTAGTTGACTAACAGAAAAATGACGTGGCAGTGGTGACATGGTGCTCTTTCTGATGTGGCAGTAATAATAATAATAATAATAACGATAATAATAATAATACTAATAATAATAACGATAATAATAATAATAGTAATAATAATAATAACGATAATAATAATAATAATAACGATAATAATAACGATGATGAAGAACGATAATAATAATAATAATAATAACGATAATATTAATAATAATAATAATAACGACGATAATGATAATAATAATAATAATAATAATAATGGCCAACTCCTAGATTTCATGATTTATTTTAATTTTCTTCTTTTCCTAAATTTCATGAATTATTTTAATTTTTATACTACCAACTCCTGGATTTTCTTCATTTTCATTTAAGAATGGCCACATCAGAAATAAGTCACCACTGCCACGTCATTTTTCTGTTAGTCAACTAACGGTCTAAACATTTTTTTAACGGTTTGTAAGAAAAATAGAGTTTAGTGAGTTGACTGTAAGAAAAAATAGTTCAGTTATTCATTTGTAAGTTAACATAAAGTTCAGTGACCTAAAAAGCATTTAACCCGTAATTAAAGGAAGTGGATTAGGTATTATTTCTGTAAGAAGATGATGAATCGTCCGGTAGTACCTTCCTTGCCAAACCCTCTGGCGTCGCCATCTTCGGCAGAGAAACATCCTTCGACAAGCTAACTCTCTCTCTCTCTTGTAAACTCAAAAATCCATCCTTTAAAACCATTTACAGACCAAAACTAATGTATCTCCAAGAACTTCCCGAAAACATGAAGAAATCAAATTATTCTTCATCTCCATCATCAAATTCACAACCATAGCCCATAGCATCATCATCCCCGACCCTCCATAATTTTACCTCCATAATTTCAAAAAAACCTATTAACTTTGTTTTTGTTTTCAATTAAACCAACGAAGTCTTAAAAAAGGTAACAACAATAACCAAAATTTGAATAAGACTCTAACCATAGTTAATTACTAATGAGATGTTTTTTACATATGGTAATTGCATTTATTTTTTATGATTTATTGTTAACATCACAATTAAATTATTTTAACTAAATAAAAACAACCTAAACCTATAATTAATAGTTTTATTTAATAAAAAATGATATAAAAATGAAAGTAGCCATTTATTTAATTAAAAAATAAAAATAAATTAATTTTTAGTTGGCTTAAGAAAATAATTTTGTATTCTAATTTTATTTTTAACTAAATAAAATGGTTAGTTACATTTTTAAGTCAATTTGATGAAGGTTCAATATTATATGGGTGTTTTTAATGTTAATTAAACTAAATTAGTTTTTTTTAATTAAATAAAGTGGCTAGTTTCATTTTTAAGTCGTTTTTAATTAAATAAAGTTGCTAGTTATATTTTTAAGTCATTTTTAATTATATTTAAATTTATTTAAAATAAATATATATGATGTTAATAATAAATCATAAATAAATAAATAAATAAAATCAATTGCCACATGTAAAACACATCATCAATAGTTAACTTTAGTAGAGGCATGGTCAAATTTTAGTTATTATTGCTACATTTCTCAGACATCATTGGTTAAATTGAAAAAAAAAAATAAAGTTCATTAGTTTTTTTTTTGTTGAAAAAAACACTAAAGTTTGTTGTGTGTATTTGGTGATTAAGTCAAAAATTCATTTGATAATATAAATAAATGTTTTAAAAAAAATACTATTTCCTGTTTTGATGCTCATTTGGAACCTAACGATTACTTCTTTTAAGCTATTTCTTTTCCTTAAAAGTAAAATTTTAGTGATGAAAATATAATATTTGATATAAATATTCCTCAGATCCATAAATATACATCATCTATCTACCAATGAACATAATTACATAAAAACAAATTGATAGTTTTCTCCCTCGTAATTATAAAATGTGAATAATAAGAAGAATTTTGTAAGCATATGATACAAATTGCTCTTTAATTTTTAATAAATAAAAAGGCATAATAAATAAAAGGTTGAATAACACTTTTGTTCTTTCAAGTTGTCACTCAATGTCAAAATCATCCTTAAGATTTATTTTTTAACAGTTAGGTCCCTAAAGTTGCAAATTAGTATCATTTTCGTTCCTTTTACCAATTTTTCCTCAAATCCGACCCCATCCATTTTTTTAAAAAGCGAACTTGTCTTTTCCAATATTTTGACATTATATATAGTATTAAAGTATAAATTCAAAATTATATTTTAAACATATATACCGTATATGTTTGTATTTTAAATTAAAACAGTTGACTATATTAAATTATTAATCAATTAAAAGAAATAAAAATGCTTAATAAGTGAAGCTTTATTCCTAAATCATTTTGTGGGGATCTGAGAATATATAAGATCAAACCCAAGCCCTCCTCACCATGACCAACATCAAACGCGAACATCAATTCCTCAAGCTACACGAAAATATCATCAAGCTGAAAATCCTGGCTCCGAGAAACTTAAGTACGTCTGATTTCTAAGATGAGATCGATTTAGAAGATGAGAAGGTCACCAAATTCTTAATTATCGAGGTGGAGAGAGAATCAAAGATTGTAATGGTGGATTTTTTTTTTTTAAATCTTTCTCCTTTTCTTCACGATCTACCTTTTATTTTCAAATCTTTCTCCTTTTTCTCCATATCTGTATTTATGGCGTTGTTTTAAGTTTAAATTTTTAATTAGAGATTTGAGATGGGTGATAGTTGATTTGTTTGTGGTGGGGGGTTGATTGGGGGTGATGGGTGTTTGGGTGGTGGTTGTGATTGTGGTGTTAGGCTGAGTGGTGGTGGTGGTTGTGATTGTGGTGGTGGGCTTAGAGCTTATTTGACAATAACTTATTTCAAAATGACTTAAAGTTAAAATTTAAATTGACTTATAAGTTATTTTAAGCTGTGACTTATAATTAAGTAAAAGCGTTCGACACCAATTTGACTTATAAGTCAGAAATTAAGTTAAAACAAGTTATGAAGGTGTTCGACTGATAATGACGTATAAGTTAAAATTAAATGTAAAAATTATTAAAAAGGACATTAATAAAAATATACATTGATTCAATATCATATCATAACAATCATTCACAATTTTATTAAATAAAACACTAAACAAATTCTCTAAACATATCAATTACAATCTTATTTCAAGTTAGAGATTCTTAATGCAATATTATCTCTCATTGCTTGTATAATTAAACCATTGTATAACATTGTCATCACCACCACCAATAACATCTTCTGGACGATATCCCTCATTTTCAGTTACTTGAAATGCATTATCTAAGTTAGATTTTTTTCTTATGTAGTTGTGGATGGTCATTGATGCAATAACAATGTTTCTTTGTGTCTTAATTGGGAAAAATGGCATATCACGCAAAATAGCTCATCTTGTCTTCCACACTCCAAATGTACGTTCAATAACATTTCTTAAAGAGGAATGTAAATAGTTAAACTTCTCGTTAACCCCTTTTGGTGCACGTGTTTCTCTTGTTCTACCACAAAGAAAATCTGGGGGGTGATACCTTATAAATTCTCCTGTATAAGGAGCCATGTAACCCTTTGTATTTAGATAACCCACATCAACAACATAATATTTATCTAAGAAAATACAATAAGTTAATTTAATCAATAAAAAATGTTATATAAAAATGAACAAAGAAAATATAAAAAATATGAGACCATACCACCAGCTGGGGTGCGAAAATTTGAGCTCTTCTCTTTATAAGTGCTTGAATAAATGCTTGTCATGAGTACTACCCTCCCATCCAGGCCATACAAATGTAAAACACATATTAAAATCACATATCGCCATTATATTTTGTGTAGGAATGCCTTTTCTCCAAATGTATGGAACTTCTTGCTCTTTTGGAAGTCGAGCTTTTTATGTGTGTATCATCAATTGCTCCAATACAATTTTAATAAAATATGGAAAAGAAAACCTTCATACAACATGTATAATTAATATACACTTTATTAAGAGAAAAAGAAATATTTGTATCTCAAAAAATGGAAGATATCGGTCATTCTAGGGCACATAATATTGTGCTCCATTATTATAATTGACATCTGGTCTAATAATGTCTATAAAAAGTTGTAAGACTACATTTAACACCATATGAAAATGCCTACTGATAGTATCTCCCAAATGTTGAAAAGTATCTTGTATCAGTCTATTTCCAGCTCTATGTGTTAAAGTTATCAAGAACATGCCTACTTGTTTTTCCATAATGATATCATATGTGGGTTTCAATCCATAATGATTTCTAAGATCACCACATAATTCTAAAAAGATATTTTTATCTAAACGAAAATCTTGATAACATCATGATTCATGACCATTTAGTATCTCCATTATCAACATGTATCCAATTATTAAAGAATTCCAACATGGTTCCTTACAAATAAAACTCTCATAATACATATACATTTCAAAATCAGCCATTTTAGACATTAGTAATCATTCTTTATCTTCTTCCTGCCACTTTTGAATATCCAACTCTCTATTTCTTATAAACTCTTCTTCATTGTAATGATCGTTGTAAAAAAAACTAGCATTAAAAAAAATAGAATATCCCTTCATCCACTTGTGTTAAATATGATTCATATCCATTTTAACAGTAGTAACAACTAAACAAGTAAAAACTTCAATTAACTCTTACTCATTCCCATGACGAGACTAGTAAATTATATATCATATTTATAAAAAAAAGAAACTGAAATTTAGAAAAAAAATATAGAAGCATTTTGAATGTTACCATTTCAAAATTTGACAATCACTATATTATTTGTTTAGGCCTTACATTACTTGTATAAACACATATACAAGTAATGTGTTTGTTTTAACTTAGTGTTGATTTTGTGTCTATAATATGATGCATATTCATATTGGTCCCAGAAAAGTAAATAAGGCCATCCTATGCACATACCATAAATTTGAGTTATTAACTTTTTTTGTCAAATGTAAGTTTTCTAATGTATATTGAGCAGTGTTACAGTTTAGTATACATTTCAAAATTAAGAAGTAATTGCTTCCCTTCACTGTAAAGCATCCCTGATTCCCTCTTGATCCAATTATTAGGATGACGCATAATATGAAGCTAAAATTTCTTCATTCGTTTTCCTTTTGGGTAATTTGATTGGACAAGCCAAAAGCATAAAGAACTCACATTCAAACACATGTCTTATCAATATTCAAATGTGCTGAAAATGCCAGAGAAAGTAAAAATTTAGAGTTTCACAAAAAATAACACATCATATTCTAAAATAAGTTTCAAAGGTTCAATCTTTATTTTGTAGCAAATCATCAACATACAAGATATGTATGCAAAATAATGACAACAATTCATTAGAAATAACACAAAATTCTCTTAAAATACACTCATACCGCAACTGCCCTTTATCTTTGACATTGATAACTGCTCCTTTCTTCCTCCAATCAAGTGAAGAAGAAATGTCCCTTAAACCACTAGACCCTTGAACTAATGACCCACAATTTATTCTAATTGACCCATTCGTAGCAGTTAAGAGACTTTATTTCCAATCGACCTAGATGATCAGAGTAGATCTGAAAAATAAAGCCCTTTGTTTACGTTAGAAAAGGGAAGAAATCAGATATTACGTTGGAAGGACAAAGATGTCATTTAGAAAAATAAAACAGGACAAAATAGACATTATATTTGGTCAAATCAGCTTATTAGAAATGACTTATAAGTCATTTTAAAATAAGCTACAAATTATTACTTATTAATTTTGATTTATAAGTTAAAAAACAAGTCACAAATTAAGTTGTTATCAAACAACTGAACAGTAAAAAACAACTTATAAGTTGATTTGAGCAACTTATAAGCTGCTGTCGAACATGGCCTTAATAGTGGTGTTGGTTGCAACTGTTTATAGGTTTCAAATGGATTTTTTTCCTACTTTTTTTTTCTAGATGAAGCTTTGTTAAGATATTGTGCAAATTTTGGTAGACAAATTGAAAGTAATTTTGTGTTTAGGATATTGATTTGGAGAAATTGATTAAGGTTTGATAAGAGATTTTTTGTTGTTGTTAAGATTGAATCTTTTTTAGGTCAAAAGACGAGTAAAAGAGATGGAGAAAGTAATTAATTTTCCCTTTTGTGATGAAGGTTTGAGGAATCGATGGTCCCTTTTTGGTTACTATTGCTAATTCAAAGTTTGGATCGGTTTGATTTAGTAAATTTTAATCAAAACCTTTTCATTTTAATTTGATATAAACTTTGAAAATTTTAGCCTTTAATTATATAATAATAATTATTATAATATTTAATTCTCAAAATTAAAAATAATAATTAATTTACAAAATTAAAAATTATAATTAATTTTCAAAATTAAAAATAAGAAATAATTTCAAAATTAAAAATAGTAATTAGTGTTCAAAACTTTCTTCTTCTTTTTTTTTCTGAAATTTTAATTAGTTTATTAAAATTTTATTTTGAATATATATAAAAATTGAAGAAGACAAGTTTGTCCTTAAAAAAATAAGTCGGGTCGAATTTAGGGAAAAATTGATAAAAAAACAGAAATGAAATTAATTTGTCATTGTAGAGACTCAATTGCCTAAAACTAAATTTTAGGGACGACTTTGACAATAAGTGGCCACCTAAAGGGAGAGAAGTATTATTTAGCCTAAATAAAATATTCGTCCTCTCTTTCTCTTACAAGATTGCATATCCCTCGCGGGTTCCCATTGCACATGGTATACATTTCACTTCCCTTGCCGCCATAACCGCCCTCTGCAACTAGACCAATCTCTCTCCTCTCTCCAAGCAAACACCATAACCAATAAAAACTCCATAAAATTTGTAACAAATTATGCTTCGCCTGTACACTCGAGCCATTACCCGACGTCGTATTTGCTCCTCTCTCCGTCGCCCTTTCTCATCTCCACCTTCTTCTTCTACCCGAAACCCAGAAAATTCCATTGAATACCCAACAGAACTCAAAAATTCCCAACATATCCCCCCGCCGATCATCCACCACCCAGCAATCCCTCTCTCTCCTCTCTCTTCTTCCTCTCGGTTCTCTCGTTCTACCCTTTTCGCCGCCTCCGGAACCCTAATCGCCGCCATTGCTGTAATTTCAATTAACGACTCGGATAAATCAAAATCATCAAATGGTTTATATACTGACTTGGAACACGCAATTGAGCGTTCGAATGAGTCGTTTAATAGGATTATTAACCGGATGAAGCAAACGGGTGTGGCGGCTTCGGTGCTGTGGAAATCGTTGACGTCAGTTTTAAGTTCGGCGAATTATGAGGTTCGGTCGGGGTTCGAGCTTAGGGTTGCGTCACTTTTGGCCGACATTGCGGCGGCGAATGAGAGTCGGAGGGTGGCGATTGTGGGTGCTGGCGGCGGTGCTGTGGTTGATTGGTTAATTGAAATGGTGGCGAGGAAGGGGGATAATGGTGGGACTCAGGCGGAAGCGGCTAGGGCTTTGGCGTACTTGATTGCTGATTCTAATGTTTGTGGGTCGGTTTTTGAAAGGACTCATGCTATTCCTAATCTTCTTAGGTTTATTTTTTCTACTCAGTCATTAAAAAAGGTGATTCCTTTTTTTATTTTCTTTTCTCTGTTGCATTAGTGTTTAAAAATTGAAATGATTTTCTCAGCAATAGTACTTTGATGACAAAAGAATCTTACAAAAAATTGTTTACAAAATGATTGCTGATTGTGGTTTGTTGCTATCATTACGGCCACCACCCATGTACGGTGGATCATTCACTAATTACAGTCTGTCATATCATTTTGTAAACTAGTTTTTGTAAGCTTTTTTTTTTGTCACCGTAGCAACACTCTTTTCTCAGTTACACCTTCAATGATCAATGCAGTATAGGACAAAGCTTAGTTTTTGCTTGCTTGGATAAATATTTTACTCTGTGTTGTGTTGTTCAAGGTTTGAAGTTTGTATTTCCATTTTAATAGCATGGTTCAGAGCACATGTGAAGAATTTAACTCTAAAAGGGAAGGGGGGATCTTTATCCATTGTAAAACATCCTGCTTTTCTTGATGAAGCTATTCATAGAACTCTGAAACATATTGGTGTTTAGATTTTCTTTTAAGTTGCCCTTTTTGTCATTTTAGTTTTTAATTGTGTTTCTTTGTTGACAACTAGCATAAATTTACATTGCATAGTGTTTTTTCACTGCTGCTTTATAGCACTTTGGCTTGTTTTGGAAGATTTGTTTATGTTGTCTTGCCAATTAATTGCACAATCTGAAGCACGTGTAAAAAAGTAACTTTCAAGAGAAAATGAATCAACAGAAATGAAGGAACAGTATTTTCAAAATTAAAGCATCTTTCTTATAGATGACGAAGCTATATAATACACAAAATATTGGTAGTCTGATCCAAGTCATCCTTTTGTCATTTCAGCTTATTATGCTTTGAAGAGGTCTCAAATTTCTGTTTTTATTACGTGTGGACAACTAACACCAATAGGTGTGAAACTCAATTTACAGTGGAAGTTTTTTAAAGCACTGCACAACTCCTAGTCTTTTTCTCTGACAGGACTGTCCTCTGAGAGTCACCAAGAGGATTAGTTTAATTGCCATGAAGTTATGTTATCTTTTCCTTTTGTTTTGACATTGATATACTGCATTTTTTGTGGGCAGCAAACAAGACGTAGTTCATTCGATTTTTCTGATTCTTTGAAAGGTAAGAGCATGCTTGTTGCAGCAATAATGGATATTGTCACTTCCAATTCTGATAGTGCAGACAAGGTGGTCTTTAAGCCCTCCCTACCTGGAAATGCTGAAATGAGAGATATTGCAGCAGCAATTGAAGTTGTTGAGGAAGGTGGCTTGCATTTGGAGGAGGCACATGCAAGTGATGAGGATGATGATGGTGGAACAGGAATAAAGGGTATTGGAATTAAGGTTCTTGGAGGTACAACAGTTTTAGGGCTTGTAAGAAGTAATGGCCTTGTGGAGTTGGCACATTCAGATACCACTCAACTTGACTCAGTTAAAAATACTCCAAAAACTGTTTTGTTTAACAAAATAAATGATAGTTCTTTGGCACAAGCAAGTTTGTCTTTAGCTGCTGTACCTGGCCTCTGGGATGATTTGCATTCTCGACACATTGCTGTGCCTTTTGCTGCATGGGCTTTAGCAAACTGGGCAATGGCATCTGAGGTGAATAGATCTCATATTCAAGAACTAGATCGTGATGGGCACGCTGTCATGACTGCATTAGTTGCTCCTGAGAGATCCGTGAAATGGCATGCGAGTTTGGTGGCACGATTGCTGTTAGAGGACCAAAATCTCCCTTTAAATGATTCTGTTTCTGATTGGTGTTCCAGTCTTCTTTCTACCGTTTCTCAAGCAAGTAAAACTGATGACATCCCTTTAACCCAGATGGCTTTATCTGCCTTTCTTGTTTCTATCAAGAGAAGCGCTGGGGCACAGAAAGTGGTAATGGAAAAGGGTCTTCATCAGATGAGAGAAACCGTTAAGCGGACAACGAAGCATAAGCCTACACAAGAAGCATTGGTGAAGGCTTTAGAATTGCTTGGTACTGGAGAAATGCATTTATCCCTTGAAGAAAGTCAAAAGTGGTCTGCTATTCTGCTTACTTGGGTCTTTGATAAACTTTCTTCTGACACTATGAGATCTTCAGCTATAAATATCCTTTCACGCATTCTGGAAGACCATGGGCCATCTTCTGTGCCAATTTCTCAAGGGTGGTTAGCTATTTTACTGACTGATATTTTAGGATCCCATAAGTCAAAATCACTTAAAGGAAGCACTCAGCCTAAAAGTGATAAAGTGAAGGTTTGTAAAATATGTAATATAATTCTGTTAGAAAACAATGCAACGTGTCTTTTGCAGGAATGTTGTACCCTTTTTTTAGTTATGGAGAGTATTTTTGTAGATCTTGTTTATAGTAGTTTTCAATTTTAATTCGATATCCCTGTTCTCAATTCATATGTTGACTGGATTCATAAGCAACTTATATTTTGCAGACTCAAATTGATCAATCAAACATTCTTGCTGCTACGCAAATTGCTAATCAGTTGGCGGATGCCGTTGTTAATTTAGCAGGAAGTCAGCTGGGAACTGAAACTGACACTGACGATATTATTCCTTTGGCAGACCTTCTGTCCCTTGAACCCTTTGTTGGACCATTTAAGAATTTAAAGAAAGATAATCTGCCTAAAAACAATGCTGCAGATTCCGCTTTGGCTACTCTTAAGGGCATTAAAGCGCTGGCTGATATCTGCACAGATGATTCTTTTTGTCAGAACAAAATAGCTGATTTTGGTGTACTGTGTTTGCTTAGGCGTTTTCTGTTGCGTGATGATTATGAGAAACTGGCTGCAATTGAAGCATATGATGCATCACGGGCGATGGAAGCACAGGAGCACATCTCAAATGATGCTGGTGGGCCCTCTGTTTCTAACACCAATGATTCATCTAGTGTTCGAGTTCCACCAACAGCCCACATTCGCAGACACTCGGCTCGTTTGCTAACTATTCTTTCAGTCCTACCGAAAGTTCAGAAAGTGATACTAGAAGATGAAACTTGGTGTAAATGGCTTGAAGAATGTGCTAATGGGAAAATTCCTGGTTGCAACGACCTTAAAATTCAAAGTTATGCCCGAGCGATACTGTTAAACATTTTTTGTAATGATCAAATTATCGAAGACACTGTAAATGATAATAGTCCTGAAAATAGTAGTCCAAACAAAAACCATAGTTGTTCTCAATTCACCGACATGATTTTTTTGATCAATCCTGAGCTGCCACACTGGAAGTGTCCTGAAAAGGCAGATATCAAGCCACCAAAGAAGCAGCCAGATTCTAGATTATTGACAGGTGATGATGATTCTGTTGACAGTGAGGATAGGCCTTTAAGCAGAGTTGCTACTGGTAATAGCTTATCTACTTCTGCTAATGGACCTGAAAGTTGCTCACAACCAGATGATCCCTTTCTGGATGTCGTCTTTGTTCATGGCCTGCGTGGTGGGCCTTTTAAAACATGGCGCTTGTCTGAAGATAAGTCATCTACTAAGTCTGGCCTGGTGGAGAAGATTGATGAAGAGGCCGGGAAGCAAGGAACCTTCTGGCCAGGAGAATGGCTTTCAGCTGACTTTCCCCATGCCCGCATGTTTACTCTCAAATACAAGGTTTGTCCCAGATATTGGTGCTTTTAGTTCTAGTGTAATGGGAGAAGTTCGTGGAATATCTGGGTCTGTAAAAGCTTCAGTGTGGTGGCTCTAGTATATCTGGTAGTTCTCTCTAGCTCATCCTTTACATTAAAAAGTTCTACTGACTTCTTATTTAATGTTGAATGCAGACAAATCTTACACAGTGGTCTGGAGCAAGCCTGCCTCTTCAGGTTTGTTGCAATCTTTGACAACTTT
The DNA here is from genome assembly GCA_034770075.1 of Aralia elata. NCBI lineage: Eukaryota > Viridiplantae > Streptophyta > Magnoliopsida > Apiales > Araliaceae > Aralia > Aralia elata. Next base: position 28,210,150 of record CM068377.1, on the reverse strand, counting down.
GAAGCATCACTAGATATGTTGCTTGGGATTTTTTTCTAGCTACATCTTTTTACTTTGCTGGGGATGTTTCACTGCTTCTAAAGAGTCATTTCAATTTCAAATTTTTTATGTCAAAGAAATTCTCTTTGCTCTTCTAGAGGCATTTCCGATGAATTTATAAACACGGATAATATCTTATGTATTAATTTAGTTACGGTATGGCCTGGTTGACTCTGGCGTTTTTAAGCTTAGTTTACGAAGTTCTATATCCATGTTTGGTGTCATAAACTGAAACATTTCGTCTTAGCTGAGTACCAAGGGAGCTGCATATTTTCCATATTAAGTCCTGCGTCAAAAGTTGCAGTCTGGTTTAACCTTCATATTTTCTAAATTTTCACATGTACCAAATCTTTTTTGTTTTATGTGTTTATGTTTAATAAACACAAATATTATTTGTACTCTCTAGCTTAGAAAGTTAATGTGCTTTAGTTGCAACATAGATTATCATATCTATAATTCTTGCACATACTTTACTCTTAACTTGATGCTCATGAAGTTATATCTGTGGAGGCATATCGTATTAGTTTGAGAAGCATTGCTAGATTAATATTCTCTGTTAATTGACATATGAATTTTCCTCTTAGATGTTTCAAGAATTTCATTCACAGCCATCAAAATAATTATTCTTCTCTTTTAACATAATAAGAGCTTATATAAAGCTGTGGTTTATTTCTTCCTATTAGCTCGCTTTCTACTAATGATTTAACATACTAGCATATTGATATAGGATCTACAAGAGAATTCATTTTGAGAGTTGAATAGAGTTTTGAATTTGATTTCTTTCTGCCTCTTTCTGAAGTGTTAATGTTCCATTTCATAAGTTGGATTGAGTTATAAATCATATAGCCCCATTGTAATACAGTCAGTGCTATCCTATACACGTTACCAAATAAACCTTTGGTTAGCCTGCTTTAGTAGTGTAGTATTATTTTTGTTTATTAATCTGTTATAAGCTTAGGGGGATTAAGGGAGGTGAGGGAGTAGTACGTACTAAGTCTTTAAAAACAAATTCATTAAAGGTATTCATAACATTTTATCAATTCACTAGTGTGTTTGGGGACTTAGTACGACTAGGTCTCCTCACCTCCCTTTTTATTTGTAAGATGAATCAAGGCCAACTTATACTTATCTTGAAATAAATACAAACCTAGATTAAATCAAAGTTAGTTAAATTACAAATAAAGAGATCGACCTGAAGCTAAATTCATATGTTTCATAACATATTAACATATACTCTTTGGCCAAGATATTGTAAACGCTTCATGATGACATCACCTGATCTTGCTTTTATCTCTACATAGAGCATACACATAACTTCGTTAATCACTGTATCTTACATAATTTGGTAAATGTTTTATATGTTTCTTATGTTGGTGCGACTTGGTTTCTTGAATCTTGATATAAACTGTTAGTCACATAGCACTGAAATTTTGCAGGAAGTTAGCGCCATGATGTTAGAGAAGCTTGTTGCAGCAGGCATTGGAGATCGACCTGTTGTGTTTGTGACTCATAGGTGTGTGTGATGCTGTATTTTCACCCTCCCCTCTTGTAGGGCTTGGTCTAAAGAGATGTCATAGATTTTGCGTAGAGGGAGGTCTTTATTTGAAAGTATAATATTTTGTGGTAATTGACTAATTCAATGTGATTGTGTTTCTTTATCTTACTTATTTAGGATATTATAGAAGAAATCATGTCAGAGAAGTTGTATTTTAATGCTTTTAGGGTTATGAAAACAGCAGGATTTTCATCAAATATCTGCTTTTCATCAATTATTACATGGTTGGAAGGATTGCAATAAAATCATAGATAATAGGTCCTCATTATATAGGAATTTGGCCGTTATTCTGTCCTGCCCCCTTTTTTTAGTGTATATCTTACAAATTTCACGCTGATCTGAAATATGATGATATACTTGGAAACAGCTGTAATATTCTGATGTATGTGGCACAGACTTTTGATGTAATTTTTGACTCACTCTTTGCAGCATGGGAGGTCTGGTTGTCAAGCAGATGTTGCATAAAGCAAAAGTAGAAAAAAATGATAAACTTGTCAAGAATACTGTTGGAGTTGTATGTTTCCTTGACCAAATACATATTCGAACCACAGTTTTTTAAAAAATTTGCTAATCAATCTTTTGTAATATTTCTTCATTTTTCCCGGTTTAAGGTGTTCTATAGCTGCCCGCATTTTGGCAGCAGACTTGCAGACATGCCTTGGCGTATGGGTCTAGTGTTGCGCCCTGCACCCACAGTAAGTACTTGATTATTGTAGCCTAATCACACTCTTTCTTCACTAAAATCTGTTCGGTTATTGGTACACAATTTGTTTATAATAATTGAGAGTCATTCTTCATTATGAATTAGTGTTAATAGTCAATAGTTCTTTCCATTTAGTAGATAGGTGAGCTAAGAAGTGGATCTCCGAGATTAGAAGAGCTTAATAATTTTATTCGTCAACTTCATAAGAAAGGGATGCTTGACGTTCTCAGTTTCTGTGAGGTAATTGATTGGCACTTATATTATTGTTTTTTCCAAACATATACTGCTTGTGCTAGCGCCTGAATGTACCCACTTGCATCTAAGGGTGTGTTTGGCTAATGTTTTTTGCAGACCAAGGTGACCCCGATTGTTGAAGGTTATGGAGGATGGGCCTTCCGAATGGAAATTGTACCAATTGAATCAGCATACCCTGGATTTGGTGAACTTATTGTAAGTTTTGTTGGATTTTTCGTAAGTATACCATCAACTTCTTATTTTTGTCTTGTGCGAAGAAGTAAGGATTTGATAGTTTGACAAATCTCAGAAATGGGAAATTTGGGGATTCACACATATTTTCTAAATAGGTATTTTATATACACATCATATGCATACATCTTTAAAATTTTAATACTAATATATACTCCCTCCATTCCACAAAAAGAGTTACATTTGATTCTTTTCCTAGTCAATTTGCAAAGTCCTAAACTTCAAATTTGATGCAAATTCGTTTGATTTTGACTAATGCAGTAGTTAGTATTGTAAACTATTTAAAAAGCACTACTAAATTCAAAATTGTTATTTTGAAAGCTAAAATAATTTCACATCATAATTTGAATTTTAAGAATTTTGCAAATTAACTAGGATCAAACTCAAATGGGACACTTTTTGTGGAACGAAGGGAGTTTAATTCATGATATAATGTAATAAAAAATACAATAAGCACAACTTTTATATAGTAATACTATCCAGGAATTTAGGAAATATATACTAATTTCGTAGATAGTATTAATACATTACTAATTATTATATTACATAGTATTAGTAATATTTTCAAGAAACTGAATTCTCTTGGAAATGAGTTTCTGGATTTGAATGTGGGGCCGACTAGTTTGAGCGTAAATGTTGAATTTTATATTTAATTCTTTGGAGAATATGTCAGTTTTGCTTGTACCTTTCTTCTGCTCCCGCCCCCCACCGTGCGCGAATTATTTTTACTGATCTGCCTGCAAATTTGGTTACAGGTGTTGGACTCGACAGATCATGTAAATTCATGCAAGCCTGTGAGCCGAACTGATCCTTCCTATAGAGAAACGTTAGATTTCTTGCGTAAGCTGAAAAGGCATTTTCGATGAAGCCCATACGTGTAAATAACCCCACGAAGAGCCTCGTGTTATGCTTGACATTGTTTGTTGGATAAGCTTAGTAACTATCAGGTTTACAAATTTACTGTACCGGTAACTCAATCCACCCATGAAAAATGTGGCTGGGTTCGCTTCTTAAACAGCTAACATGTACTACATGTCCAATTTCGAAAATCATTAGTTCATGACCTATAGTGTGGTATCCCCCAAACATTGCATAGCTAATTCTCCTTTCCGACCTTGGACAATGTTTCCCCCCAACCCCTTTTGTATTGTAGAGATGGGGCTACCTTAGGTGGGTTCTTTGTTCAATATGTTGTTTTGTACAGAATATTTTTGTTAACTGTTGTATACATTGTAACTCATTTTAAAAGGAATAATGAGAATTTGATTATGATAGCTTATACGGTTGATGTATTCTTGAAATTGTGCTGTTTGTCTATTTTCCTCAAGTCTTGCTATATACGATGATAATATTTATGTTGATACTACATTGGAGATTATCATCATGTCAATACTAAATATCGACATATATATGCGAAAAGGATGTAAAGAAGATATTTTCATATTATTATTTTATTTTGCGAGAAGGATGTAAAAAAGACATTCTTATATTATTATTTTATTTTAGTGCTTACGGTTCGTTGTAATTCACATTCGAAATATTACTATTTTCTTTCGGATTAGAGTTCAGGTTAGTTATAAATTATTTTCCATTTTCCTTTGATCCCTTTTCCCCTCGGTTCTGAAATCTCTGTGAGCTTGTTCTGACCTGTTAACAAGATGTAACTTTTTCTCTAAACAAGGTTTCAATATTTTATATTCCATATTATAAGATTGAATTATTCAAAGAATGTCTTATATAGATATCATTTTTAATAATAAATTAAAATATTTTCAAACTCAACATTAAAATATTGTATCAATAATTATAAAATAATAAATTTTATAATTAATAATTTTATTATTGTATTTATTAAAATTATATAAATTTATGTCAAAATAATTTTGAGCGTCTCAAATTGAATTTAAAATACAAATAATAATCTTATATTTCTGGGAAAAAAAAAACTAAAAATTATATGTGCTTGGGCTGGGAGCGGGTGAGACTTTGCAGAGGTCTGTTGTGGCTGCAGTATTGGAGGCTCTGGAGGAGAGAGAAAAAGGTTTGGAGGATCATTATGGTAGCAGCAATGCTGAGCTTTTCTTCCCTTTCGCTTCAATATAATTTGCCAAGCCTTCAATTCTGTTGTGATACCAATTCAACAATTTTCACCCAATTGAATGGAAATTTCAATAAATTCAAGCTTCCAGTTATCTTTTGTTGTTCTGATTCCAGCATAGCATCATCGTCATCAGAAGCACAGGCGGCGAAGACACAACCACCGACGGCGCCGCCGCCTGTTCGACGGAGGAGGCGAAGGTACAGGAAGCAATATCCTGGAGAAAAGATCGGCATCACGGAGGAGATGAGATTCGTGGCCATGAGGCTCCGCAACACTTCCAAAATTAAAAGGAGAAGGAGTACTACTGCTGGTAGTGATTCTGAGGGTGAGAATAATAGCTTTGATGATGAGAGTGATAGTGGAAATGTTGATGATGGTGATGATAGTGAGGAGTCAATTTCAGATGAAAATGATGGAGAGAAAGAGACATGGCAGCCAAGTATGGAAGGGTTTGTGAAATACTTGGTGGATAGCAAGCTCGTTTTCGACTTCATTGAGCGCATTGTTGATGAATCCAGTGATGTTTCTTGTGAGTTATTTTACACTAGTGGTTCCTAATTCTATGGAATTTGTATGATAGTTTATCACATTTTTATGAATTTTTTTCTTTATATTATTTAGGAGTATGTTTTTACCTTCACATATAAGATTCAATTCTTGAAAACAAAATTGAATATCATTGGGATTGGAGATTCTGTTGAACTGAGTAGGGGTGTAGCTGCGCGGAGAAAATCATAATAGTTGTTTTAGCTCCCTTTCATCTGCTTTTCTGGTCTTGATTTTTAGTAAATGAGGATAAGAAGTGAGATAATTTATCAGGTTATGAATAATCACTTATGTAGATACCTGTACATTTGTGTAATTAACAGCGGGCAGAACTGATAGGATGGAATTTATATTTGCAGTCTACTGAATGATCTTGCTATTATGCACTTGTTATCAAGTCAGGTCATTGATAACATTTAAGTGTAATTAATGATTTTGTATGTTACCTTGATTATCAAATCAAATTTTATTGTGGCTCTTGTATATATTTTAGCAGGTTTGCTTATTCAATCTTGTATTGGCTGTTACTCAATACAGATGCCTACTTCAGAAAGACTGGATTAGAACGATCTAAAGCTCTTTCAAAAGATCTAGAATGGTTTAGCCAACAGGATATTGTGGTTCCTGAACCAAGTAATCCTGGAGTTGCATATGTGAAATATTTAGAGGAGCTTGCAGAGAAGAGTCCCCCATTGTTTCTATGCCATTTTTACAATATATACTTCTCGCATTTAGCTGGTGGTCAAGTGATAACAAAACAGGTACTATACTAGCATATGCCCCTTGAGTTGTAATCTGGTTTTGTTACTTTTGGTTTGCGACTTAAATCTAAATTTTTCTCTTGTAAGTTTCTGATTGGTTAGAAATGACTTGTTATGAAACATGTGCAATTTGTTTTTTCCTTTTAAGAGCGACTAACGAAATTTTATAGTTATTAGTAGACCAGCCTTTTCTTCAATATGTATTTTCTAAGCTCTGTTTGTCACTTTAAGTTGAATAAGAAACTAAGGATTAACGACAGGACTCTTTATAGGTTATACTGCTGGTTTACTTGTACTTGTAGATTTAGGATTATAAAACTGATTCAGCAGGTTAAGCAGTCATTTACCATAAAGTTGTCAGCATTTTTCCCTTAGAAGCCAATAGTTTCAAAAGCATGCCCAATGTTATCCTTGAGGTAAGATTAACTAAAGTTGCTAGTCGTTCGGAATGTTGATAATATTGTCCTTAAAATTAAATTACTGTAAGCTTGAGTAAAGATGCTATTGACTATATGTTATGAATGTCAATTTTACATTTGGCAACAAAAAACAATAAGATCTAAAACAAGTAGATAAATGAGTTTCTTAAATGCCATTTCTAATTGATAAAAATAATTTCATAAAACTGTGGTTTTTACAATTACAGAGCATTAAAAAAAAGAACTGGAAATCGGAGAATGTGAGACAATCAGTGAACAAAGATACAAAAATTAGTAAAACATGTAAAGTATGACCTCTTGTAGGATGATGAAGCCTCTTTTTAATTATTTGTGAGGCCTGGGAGCCAATACCGCCCTCATTTGATACAGGGATGACTACCCCCATTAGAATAGAACCCATCACCATTGTAACAAAGCCCACCAGCCCACCACCTTTACAAGACATGCACATGACACACCTGAAAAAGAATAAATTGACGTAATGGTAGCTTCAGAGGAGCAAGGCCTGGCTAAGAGAACTGTACTACGAGGAGCTTTGCAAAGTTTGTTTTTTCTCTGATTCAGATGTCATTTGGTGGGTGGACCATACAATTATGAACCGAGGTTACTTTCAATTACTCTTTTCATGGACAACTTAATAGTAGATAACTTTGATTGATGTACCAGTTTATCTATTCATTTATATCTGAAATATTTGGATTCTGGACCTATTGTGTGCTCCTCTCTAAACCCTCTCTTTTGGGTGAACAGCCTATTTTTGTTGAGATGCTGTGATGTTTCCTTATGTAGAAGACCTTAGGCTGCACAAAATCTTTTGATTTACATGGATGTCTACAGGCATGTTCTTTCAATTAAAATCTCAAAATCTGATTATTTTTGTTTTAATTTGTTTTAATCAGGTCTCTGAAAAGTTATTAGAAGGAAAGGAGCTGGAGTTCTTCAGTTGGGAGGGGGAGTCAGAAGAGTTGTTGAGAGGTGTGCGAGAGAAGCTCAACATGCTAGGAGAGGTTAATGCCTGAAATTATTTGAAATTGACTTGAATTTGCATATCTTGATACTTATTTTGTGTTTGTTATTTTTGTTGCAGCACTGGCCTCGGGATGTGAAAAACAAATGCTTGAGAGACACAATGAAGTCGTTCCGGTTTTTGGGGCAAATTGTTCGCTTAATCATATTATAAAATAGGACGCGATCATATCAAAGGTTCCCATGTTTTATACAAAAGGTTAGGGTTGAGGCTGCATATAATTTTTAGACCTAAAGCATTCTTTCATCTTTCCTCGTGAGAGGCTCCCAATTTTGCAGAAATTTGATTTGGATTTTGAACATTTTATATTTGAGAATTAAAGTTCCTCCTGTCAGGTGAAGAAAGATAAATCGTGTTATCTTTCACTATATTGAGTTGTCCGTTAATTAACAGCATCATATATTCATATAGCTGATTAAACCTTTTATCTTCATTTAGCATATTTTTAGTTTTGTAATCATACAACTTGCACTTTTTCATTCATCACTGTCATTAATGCGGAAGATGTTATGCATCATCCCCTATGGGAAGTCCTGCAAGATTTGCGCGATCTGTTAAAACTAGAATGGGTGTGCAATGTGCAGCAGTGCAGTCCTCATACAGAAAAGCCTACAGAAGTGTGGGTTTTGTTGTTCGTGGAGCAAGAGCTTCACTATTGAGAAGTTATTTTCCTCTCCCCTCCTACTCCTAGTGTGCTTAGGCTTTTGTTATATGAAGATGCCATTGGAGTGGCACTTCCCAGAATTGTGTAATCATGCAACTTGTCTCATAAATATCCATTTAAAGTCTTTGCATGCTATATTGGTATACCTATGATGAGCGTGTCCCAAATTAAAATTAGATACTTTGATGGCTTAATTCAATATGATCAAATACACAACTTGAAATCCTTAAGGGGCAGCAAATTCATTCAATAGCATTACAATGAATGTAGTGTTATTTAACTCTACACTTCATTCTATCATCTGTATAAATCCCGATGTTGTTATCTGCTATTCCTTGTTTAACGATGTTGATTAGAGATTACCAAAGTTGATATTCTTTTCCTTCTTCCCCTTTCTGATCAGGTAGTGAGCTTCCAATCAGAACATACTCACTCTCTGCATGAAGTAGTCCTGACATGTAATAGTCAATGGTAATCGGTCAGTGCAATCTGAGCATCAACTTCTCCGGTAGAGGAGATCCTGAACGTTTCTTAAATGGACGTTATTGTTTCCAGAAGGATACATTACATAAAGGTGAGCAGAATCCAATTTAAGGACCTCAGGTCTATATCTGTCCAGTTGTTTGGAGGCATTTTTCTTTGTTCTTTTCCCGTATCATGGAGACATTGTCGTCAAGAGCTCTGGTGAGTCGCTCACAGTTAAACTGTAATCATAAGAAATAGATAGTGTACCTTTGAGGCTTATTATTGGTGCAAACCAAGGGCATATACTAGTATCCCTCATTTTTTGTAAACTTGATTCTCTTACAAGTATTTGAATGACTCCATTGCGGTTTAGCCTATGTTAGACTGACTTTTTACTTTGCCCTAGAATACTCGCGACACTCAAGACTTGGACAAGCCGACAAGGGTATGGGTACTAGACATTGTAAAACATTGACAAAATTGAAGAGTACTCATGTTACAAAATTGATGAGTACTCATGTCGGACTCAAGGCCGTTCCTAAGCACGAGCGGGAGGGTCGACCGCCCTGACCTCCTATCAGGGGGCCCCAATTTATATATATATATATATGTGTGTGTGAAATTTATTCGTGCGGGAGGGTCGACCGCCTTGGCCCCTATCAAGGGGGCCCTAATTTTTTTTATATATAATATATATATATATATATATGTGAAATTTAAAATATAAATATATATAATGATATATGTATATAAATAACTTTTCATATATTTTGTTGTAGTCGAACTATTATGTCTTAAGTTCCGGAAATGCACTTTTTTGGATTCAGTTTGTACTTTTTATTTATTTATTTTTTATTATTTTTTTGGGGAAGACAATGTTTCAAAAATGGTCTCGTTTTCATTTTTCGTTCTGGACCACCAAAATCTCAGAAACGGCCCTGGTCGGACTATTTAAAATACTATATATAATCGGACACTCCATCCGAGTCCGTGTAATATAGAGTTTAGCCAGATTGTAGATAATAACGGACAACTTACAAAGGTAAGTGATCTTATATTTAGGAATATATATTGGAGTAGAGTTAGTAATTGAAGTGTTTTGGTCATGATGTGAGATGGAGTTTTAGATGTGAGATGGAGTTTTAGCCTAGACATCTTGAATACAATGCTTATCACCGACATGTGAAAAATATACATATGAATATGCATACATGTAATGAAACATGTTTTTCATATTTATTTTATTTTTGGGAGTGCTATAATGTCATGTTTGTGCCGGAATAAGTGCTAGATTATTTTGTTTATTTTTTTTTTCTGCCGGACCTTAGGAATAAACGTTCAGACATGGAACTTTGACCTTGCGTCCATCGACTACAGGACATTTTTGTTTAGATGAGTTGGAGTATATATTCCTTCAGTCATTTGTCTTTTATCCAGAGAATGATAAGAAATTGTTTTATATTACTATTGATTTATTAATGATTTTCGTATCAGGCAAAGTAGGGATGCATCAATTATTTTCTTGACACTTCCTTTTCAAAATCCTTATGTGAAACTATTAATCAAACTATGGCAAACAAAGAAAATCAATAACAAAAAAAAATAAAATAAAAAAATAAAGACAAGAATAGGCTATAAGAGATTTCACTATATCAAAGTGTGAAGAATATAAGTTGTGAATCTCTATCAAAAGAACTATTAAAACTGAGAAAGGAAAAAAAATACTGAAAACCAAGCAAAAAACATAATTGGTCCAAATAACAAAATAGGTCCATAAACCTCATCTTTTTTTTCCGTCCGCACAAATCAGATCCCGGCACGTAAAATATTAATCTTTTCTGTCGGATCACTGCACAAATCAGATCCCGGCACGTAAAATATTAATATTTTGGATTAGATCAAAAGTCAGATTCCGAACAAGAATTCGAGACGCACTTATCAGAAACTGACTTTTGTGGCATTCTTGAAACAAATTTATCGTCACCATTTGTTACACAGTTAATTCAATCAAGTCAGAGTAGTTGCATAGCTTTATTTATACGTCCACTTTTAGCAATTTTCCTTCTCGTTACAGGTTAGGAAGGAAATTTTTCCATGAAAAAGCATGACTTTGTTGTGTTAGTTACATGCTTTTAACTGCTGCATATTGTTTTATTACGAAAATGTAAACATCAACAACATTTTTTAAAATATGCCGGTAGGTGAACACTCTGTATTGCAAAATTTTTGGCATAATTGCAGCCTGGCTTCTATAGACTACAGTTTCCAAATACTCCCTCTTTCCTTAACCGGTAGTTCTGTATTGATAGACCATTTATTTTAAGAAAATTTGTTACTCCCTCTCTTTTCCAAAAAAGGAGTCCAGTTGCTAAAAAACTGTTCTACAAAAATAATTATCTTTTTATTAATTGTAGTATAATTGACACAATACCCTTAATTTTATCGTAATAATTTTATTACCATGTTGTCACTATTTAACTAACGACGTATATTTTTAGGATGAGTGTAAATACAACCTATTGATTTACAAATGGCAAGAATATTTGGAGGGAGAACCTTTTAAAATCAAATTTATAACATTATTGGCAAGAATAAATAGAGAAAATGGCCTCTCTATCAATAGTACATCTCGAAAAAATGAAATAATTTTGTACTTTGTGCATACATAGAACGAGTCCGCACACTGAACATGTTTTGTTCTGGATTTGCCATGCTCTCACAACCCCAAATAAACTTGTATTATTGAATTTAAAGACTTTTATGGAGGCTAATATTGGACACAAGTTACTATTAAAACTATTTTTACAAAATTAACTTATCTTTAAATTAAAACAAAGGAAATAAAAATAGTCCTACCATTATATTTTTGGGTCAAGAAAAGACATTCTTAATTTTAGATTAAGATAATAAAATAATGATATTGAATTTGAGCCTGTCACCTAATAAATCTCATTCTTTATCTTTATTTATCTGTTCCAGAAAGTAGGTAAACGATTTTTGGTGCGTCGCACGTTTGCATACTGATTGAATATTGATGCAGGACCAGATAACTAATCAGTTTTTTCAAATACTATAAAAATTGTTTTTTTTCCCTGGTTGACAAAGAAAAAAAATATTCTTTTTCTCTTGGGAAGACAAAAAAATTACTCCATTCATTTGAAAATTAGAAATATATTTAGATTTTTAAGATCTACTAGCGAAATATTAAAATTTAAAATTGGTATGAATTTATTTAATTTGAGTACAACTACATATAATCATTGTATACTAGTTAAAAATTACTTCTAATTGTGATGTTTGTTAGTTGTAAATTGTAAATGAGATTATATCAATTTTAAATTTTAAAATTTTACAAATTTACTTTAAAAAGTCAGAATTTAAAACAGACAGTGTATTACTTTTAAAGAAAAAATTGCTTTTTAGTTGGAGAGACTTTTTTGAGTATCATATATATGCTGTCACAACCTGTCAACTGGCCTTGTTTTTGTATTCCATATTGCAATCCAATGCGGCAAGAACAAGAGAATCATTGATATATATATATATATATATATAGAATATTAAAGTAAATGATTATCAATAAAAAAAGGAAAAAGTTTTGAAGGAAAAGGTTTACGAGGAAGAAAAGCTCAAAACTTGATACAAAAAACTACCACCATATTCTCCATTTTATGTTCTTTCTATCTCTACCTTATGTTCTCTCTAGTTATATACATGTATATTATGTATATGTGTATATATCGTCTCTTATACCCTATGAATCAAGAAAGTTTAGCCCTTTAGGAGCAAAAAAGGAAACAAGCTAGAGAAGGAAGAACTGTGAATGCCCTTTTCATGCCAATTTCTCCCTGAAATAATCATGACTGATGATATTTGTTTCTTCCACAAGGTGTGAGTTTCTTAATTTGCTTCCTTTCCCATTTTCCTTCCACTATTTTTCTTTTTTTCTGTTTAAAAAAAGAAAGAAAGAAAAAAAACTCGGGCAAAATTCTGTACTTTTCCCTTTTTTGTTAGTTTTTAGCAATTGTGTTTATAAATATCTGAAAAAATTGACTTGGTTTGAAGCATTGCTTTATTTTTTCAAGAAAATGTGCAGGCCCAAATTTGATTTTTTCAAGTAAAGAACTTTCTTTGACCACTTCTATTGCCTTATTTTTCTCAAACATATATGAACAGAGTGACACCAAACATTTACTTCTTCTTTTTTTCCTTTGATTTTAATGGAGAATTTTAGATCAAATTCACAGGTTAATTCCTCTGTCTCTAATCTCTAACACTGTCACTTTCTGCAATTCATGTTGTTAATTACACACTCATAGTTTTGATTTATTTTTTTTTTCTGGATATTTTCATGGAAAAATAACTTCTGGGGTGTGTTTATAATTACAGGACACATTAGTTATAAAGGCACCCAAGAAATCTCCAGTGCTATTGAGAACGGTGGTGGTACTTTGTGCTGTGTTTTGTGGATTATATATTTTTTCAATTTGTATAAAGCAAACAAGGTTTGCCACAGAAACTAAATTATTAAACATCCGAGTGATTGACCAGCCTTGTGACACTTCTGGATTTGAAGAATGGGAAATTCCCTATTTGCATTTCCCAAAACCCAAAACTTTTAGGAGGTAAAAAATAAATAAATAAATCTTGAAATATTTCCTTTATTTATTTATTTATTATTATTAAAAAAATTCAGTTTATTTGGATTTTTTGAAATGATGGATTTGATGCATTTGTAGGAAGGAATGTGCCTGCAATCCAGTTCGGTTTTTCGCCATTTTGTCTATGCAGAGATCAGGCAGTGGCTGGTTCGAGACATTGTTAAATAGTCATAGGGCTAATGACAAAACTGTCCCCCCAAGTTTGGACGAAAATCAATTTGATACTCAAAGTTTGGGAATATGCAATCAATACCTCTAAGTATTTTAAAACAACAAAAGTGTTCCTTTTGGCCGAAAAATCCAATTTTTTGCCGGAAATTTACACGTGTCAGGCGAGAGGAGAGAGAAAATAATAAACAATAATTTTTTTTCTTTTATCAAATTTCTCTCTCCTCCTCCCCTTTCTCTCTCCTCTTTCCTTCTACTTTTCTCTCTCCTCTCCCCTCCCTATTTCTTCCGTCTTCTCTCTTTCTCTCTCCTCTTCTCCTCCTTTTTTTTCTCTCTCCTCTTTCTCTCACCTCTTTGTTGGTCTCTCTCTTACTCCATTTTACTTAATTAATTGCTATTTTAATTTTTTAATTATATATTTGTATAAAATCATAATACATGTATGCATACATTCAAAATATATAATACATAAAAAAATATCAATAGTAAGAAAACAAAATTAAAAACAAGATCAAAACTTACTTAAAAAAATTAATTACAAAATCAAAAAATTAAATAGATTCTTTTTCTTTTTTTCTTTATCAAATAGAACAAATTTGATAAAATTTTCCCAAAACGGAGTTGATAAAGAAAAAGAAAAAAAATAAGAAAAAAATTTAAATTTTTTAATTTAATTAAACGGAATCTAATTTTTTAAATTAAAATAAGAAAAAAATTTAATCTTTTTCTTTTTCTTTATCAACTCTGTTTTGAGAAAGTTTTCTCTTTCTCTATTTAATATTTTTTGTTATATATACATGACAAATATAATTGTAAATGCAATTTATTATATATAAATTAAAAGTGGCTATAAACAACCATACAACTCCTTCTAACGGGGACATATATAAGCATGTGGAGGCATTGATGAACGGAAAAAAAATGAAATTTAATTATTTTGCCTCCTAACAAAAATCTTTCAAGTAATAAAAGGTACCGCATATTAAATTGAGAGATTAACATTAACATAATAAATATTTATTATGAATCATTATATATACAATATTGATAGAGAAAGAAGTTACCTAAAATAATTTTATAGTACATCTCTCTCATCGGGGCTAGTCATAATTAATTTGCACATGGTGCAAAACATATACAATAAATTACTACCGTCACATGGCGTAAAACATATTTCTTCCGTCCATAAAAATTGATTTAGTTTAATTTTTCAGTTAAATTAATAATTTTTATAATAAAAATTTATGCTATCTATATATAACAAATTGCATTTACAATTTTAATTTATATATAATAAATTGCATTTACAATTATATTTGTCATGTATATATAACAAAAAATATTAAATATAGAAAGAGAAAACTTTCTCAAAACAGAGTTGATAAAGAAAAAGAAAAAGATTAAAATTTTTCTTATTTTAATTTAAAAAATTAGATTCCGTTTAATTAAATTAAAAAATTTAATTTTTTTCTTATTTTTTTTCTTTTTCTTTATCAACTCCGTTTTGGGAAAATTTTATCAAATTTGTTCTATTTGATAAAGAAAAAAAGAAAAAGAATCTATTTAATTTTTTGATTTTGTAATTAATTTTTTTAAGTAAGTTTTGATCTTGTTTTTAATTTTGTTTTCTTACTATTGATATTTTTTTATGTATTATATATTTTAAATGTATGCATACATGTATTATGATTTTATACAAATATATAATTAAAAAATTAAAATAGCAATTAATTAAATAAAATGGAGTAAGAGAGAGACCAACAAAGAGGTGAGAGAAATAGGAGAGATAAAAAAAAGGAGGAGAAGAGGAGAGAGAAAGAGAGAGGACGGAAGAAATAGGGAGGGGAGAGGAGAGAGAAAAGTAGAAGGAAGAAGAGAGAGAAAGGGGAGGAGAGAGAAATTTGATAAAAAAAATTATTGTTTATTATTTTCTCTCTCCTCTCGCATTACACGTGTAAATTTCTGGCAAAAAATTGGATTTTCCGGCCAAGAGGGACACTTTTGTTGTTTTAAAATACTTAGAGGTATTGATTACATATTCCCAAACTTTGAGTATCAAATTGATTTTCGTCCAAACTTGGGGGGACAGTTTTATCATTAGCCCATAGTCATATTAACATAAGCTCAAATGGAGAAATTTTTGGTGCAAAAGATAGGAGGAGTAATGCTTCTGCTATTATAGAGGTTATGGATAGAGTTTACAATCTTGATTGGTTTTCTAGTGCATCCAAGAACGAATGCTCTGCCGCTGTTGGCTTCAAATGGATGCTTAATCAAGTGAGTTTGCCTAATTGTGTTTATAATTTGGTTTTTAGATGAATGTGACTGGTATTATTGACTATGGTTCATAGAAGTGCAAAAATTTATCTTGTTTAAATGCGTAATGTATTGTTTGAAGTGTTAAAACCATCAACAAATAATCATATATGTGCAGCTTTTAGTATGATAGTATCTCCTTTAGAAACTCAAACCGAATGAAACAAGATAATAGTTACACATTTTCCAGTCTAGAGTAATTTTGGTGTTAAAGAGCAATTGCCTCTTGAAGTTTTGATGATAGAGCAGGAGATGGCTAACATCTCTACTATAAGGAAGTCGGGAAAAGAAATTACTACATTTTTAAGTGAGATTATAATATGTTTGGTTTAGCCTTTTTGGAGCTTTTGGGGTTTTTAGAGTCCAGACCTCTTGTTTGTCTAAAAGTAACTTATTCCAAACGCAGCTTTTTTAAGTGACCAATGCAGTTTTCAAACCTTGGCTCACCGCACCATTTTTGCTTGCATATAAGCAACTGAAGAGAACGCTGAGAATTCTAAGCTTTCTTTCTAGTATTTAAGATTCCCAAGTATTTTGCAGGGAGCAATGGCACATCATAAACAGATTGTAGAGTACTTCAACAGAAGAGGTGTCTCTGCAATATTTCTCTTCCGAAGGAATCTTCTTCGCAGAATGATATCTATGCGTGCAAATTCCTATGACAAAAGTGCTAAGCTATTAAATGGAACTCACAAGTCTCATGTGCATTCACCACACGAGGTTTTCCTCCTATCTCTAGCTCTCTTTCCCTCTCCCCTTCTTCTTGAAACAAGTTGCATTTTATATAGCAGACTTGGATTTGTAACTTTCTGCTATACAAGTATGCAAGTATTATGTAAATCCAACTCTCTACTATAAAAAAATGCAATTTGTTTCTATAAACTGCCCATTTAAAACTGTCTGGAATCCAGATCCCTTCTTCTTCTCTTATGCGCGTGTTTAATGAGATAACGATGTTCCTTATAAGTATTTTGGCTACCTTGCAGGCTCAAATATTAGCACGGTACAAGCCTAATATCAACACAACATCACTTGTATCCGGTCTAATGGAAGTGAAGGGGACAGCCAAAAAGGCCTTGGAATTCTTCAAGAGTACGCGACATATTGTTCTGTATTATGAAGATATTGTAAGCAACCGAACTGTAAGTACTCAAACACGACATAAACCTCCTCAGATTCTTTCCTTTCAACAACCTCAATAGTTATAATCTCCCGTGCAGAAACTTGTAGATGTTCAAGAGTTTTTACGCGTGCCATATAGAGACCTTACGAGCCTTCAGGTTAAGATACACAGGGGCCCTTTGTCGAGTTATGTTGATAACTGGGAAGATGTCCAGAAAACACTCAAGGGAACATCTTTTGAGAGCTATCTCCATGAAGACTATAAATTGTAGTTTCGATGTAAATAACTGCCTCAAAGTATCAATTTTTGCCCAAAAGATCACCAGGGAGGAAGAAAATTCAAGCAAAATTATCGTTTTTCTTGACATCCATAAGCTAACTCATGTAGATTTCTGTCATCAATGTGAAAAGTTTCAATATCATGTCAATGACTAATTCTTTGTATTGCATGCTAAGAGCAAAAGAGAGAGAGAGAGTGAACAGTTGACAAGAAACATCTTTAGAAAGGGTAAAAGGAAATTGGGATATTTTTTTGCACCTCCTTCCTATGAACACAGAACTTCATTTTAGTATAATTATTAGTTACAGCAATAATAAGAATAAAGGGTGTTTGAATGAGTTTGAATCTGATCGAATAAGTCATTCAGACCGTTTGTTTAACAATTTTTAAACTCTGAATGTGTCAATGTTTCTGAACGATTCATCCAAAAAATTGTGGCTAAATGAGTAATAAGTAGTGTTAAATGATATTTTTACTTACGTACTATCATAGACTATTAAAATTTACATTCAATGTCCATCATGTTTACTATTGTAAACAAATTTTGTTATGCACAAATTATTTTTGATTTTTCCTTAACAAATTGGTTAATAACCAATTTAATGAATGTTGTTGTAGTCTTTTGTTATTTTATGTACTATAAAATGTTATTAATATTTTTTAGTGTTTTATTCCTAACATTATATTACTAATAGTATACTCCATCAAAGATTGTTCAAAAGTTTATATTTAATTTTTCTTAGATAACATTGTTTATATATAATTACATTTATAATTACATAATAAATTTGTTCATAACAATCCATAAATTTAAAATAGGATAATACACATATTTAGATGTTTTAGACATGTAATTATCTAACACATCATTTTATTTCGTATTCAGATCTTTTACTCCATTTAACTCATTTAGATTCTCTTATACATTCAGAACTTTTCATTCAATTTTATCAAACAGTCCGCAAAGCATAGTTACTTCACATATTGCGATCATTTAACAAGTTCCTGAAAAAGCTTCTGGTCTGTTCTGAGCTGGCTGATGAGCATATTTATTGTTTGGGTGAGTTTGATTTATAAAAACAAATGCAACTGTGTACAAGTTTGCAATTTTCGTCTGGTCCACAAAAGCCAGAGATGAAAAAAAAAACTCCAGCTGTTCCACACACACACACACACACAAGTTCCATTAGCAAATTTTCTTTTGTTTTACAAAATGTCCTCTTTTAATAGTAGTATAAGGTATTTTCACTTTTCACATATCTATATCTATATCTATATAAATAAATATATAATAAGACAAAACTTGATTTTTGGTCTTGGTCTTTGGTATTTGGTATAGGCCTGAAATATAACTAGAAGTAAAACTCTTTTTATACTCTTATATAGTGCTACGATTAATTTAACTACAACTAAAACTCTCTTTATGGTTTTACAAACTTTAATATTAATTTGTTTTTCTGTAATAATTTTTTTTATAAGAGTCCTTTAATTACTTAGTCATATAATAAATTTTAACTTAAAAATCATATTTTGGTTTTTAATTTAAGTTTCTACTCAACTTTAGTCCCCAAATACGAGTACATATAATAATTAATATCTACAACAATTATATTCTTAAATAACTATATATTAAAAATATAAGAAAAAAATTGTTAGTAAATAATAATTAATATAAAAAAATTGTAATGTATATAATTACAAAAATATTAATGATTAAAATCTATATCTATATAAATATATAATAAGACAAGACTTATTTTTTGGTCTTCATCTTTGGTTTCTGATCTTTGGTATAAACTTAGAATTTAACTAGAAGTAAAATACTTTTTATGCTCCTATATTATGTTAGGATTACTTTAACTAGAACTAAAATTTTCTTTATGGTCCTACAAACTTTAATATTAACTTATTATTCTGCAACAATTTTATTTTTTATAAGAGTCCTTTAGTTACTTATTCATATAATGAATTTAATTTATTTAAGATATTAATTTAATAATGAATTTTAAAACTAATGCTAATATCATTAAATTACGTGATTTATTAAGAGATATTTTGGATATCTTTGTAAAATTACCCTACATATAATTTATTAAAAATATATTATCTTACATAAATTTTGATTAAAAAAATTAAAAAAAAACTTGTAATAAAATTGGTAGAACCAAATAAAAATTCTTTTAGAAGTTCTTCTTTTGCTATTAGAGATATAAATACAAAAACAATTTCCTTTTTTCCTAATTGATTGAAGTTTCTTTTTGAATACTTTACAAATTTGGGTAGTATTTAATTATTATAAATTTGAATAATACTTGTACTAATTTGAATAAGTAAAAAAAACTGAACTAAAAACTTATTAAACCAAATTTATGCTTTTAATTATATATATAGTTGATTGATTATCTCTTCACACGGTAAACATAATTTCTTTTCTTCTCTAACCCTAGTTGCTTAGCAGCCAAAAACAAAACAAAACCAAAGTATGGAGAAGTTTTTCGGATTACAGGTTGTAAAACAACTCTTGGTAACTGAATCAAATATTACGTTGGAAAATAATATTATATCCTGCCCTTTATCAATAGAAGTTATGGATCCGGTTAATATGAAGTGAACTTACCATGAAATTCACTTCATGCTAACCGGACCCAGAAGTTGTGTTGAACATGATTGCTGCTGGCTCAGTCGGCCATACATTGGAAAAGCTGCTTGACTTTCTTGATTCCGATAGCTTAGCAGATTTGAATACAAAGGCTTCTAAATTAGTAGCTCTTGCAAATCTCTTTTGCTAGTGGTGTTTGGTTGGATCAACGTTTTTGCTTTAAGCCTTCTTATGTAGAGGTTATTAAGGATGTTTACAAAGCTGAAGCCAAACAAGTTGATTTTTTTAATAAGGTATGTAACTTCAAACTCTTGATTAAGGATTGTAGGAATGAAGATGGGAATAGAATTGCTCATTTCTATAAAAAAAAAAAAAATTGTGTATGATTGTTTCATTGAAATGAAATGAATTATTCTTATTTTTGCCAAATTTATAAATTTTATTTCTTGGAGAATGGTATAAAATGACTCATTCTAGCTGGAATGGAATGAATCGTTTCACTTTTCATTTCATCCCTTTCTCTATTCAATTTCTTCACCAATTTCATTTTTCAGTCCAAACGTAATATTAGGGTATTCATGAATTTGAGAAACTTTAACACTATTAAACTTCTTTTACATAGGATTAGGATTGATGCGAATATTGTTGGACAAATTCCTAGGAAGCTTACTATATATCATTTTATCAGCACTTGATTATTGGTGGATTACACAAATTAATATACTCCACCTGTCTTACAAAAATATTAATATTTAGGATGTATTTTTATTTCATATTTCTTCTTTAAAAAATTATTAGTTAAGTGATAATGACAAGATAATAAAATTATATTCCCTCTGTCCCAAATTAATTGCATTTCTAGGACTTTTTAAAGTCAAATTGACTATTTTTAAAACTAATTTGTTTACTATTTTTGCTAACATATAGGTAAAGATATTATAACCAAAAGAAAATATATACAATTTATTACTAATTTCAATTTTTATAATTTTAGAAATATATTTATATATGTTTAATTATTAATTTTAAAAATAGTCAATTTGACTTTAAAAAGTCCTAGAAAAGCAATTAATTTGGAACGGAGAAAATAATGATTTTTCATAATATATGACGTTTAGAGTTATGCACAAGAATTAAAGAAATGATTGTATAATATTAAATATAGTATCAATTGTCTATAATATCCTTTACCATTCTTATCTCATACTCTCTCTCATCTGTAACATTTTCCCATGATTTATTCCTAAAAAAAACTCACTGGTCTCATTTACTTCTATTCTCTTTCTCCCTCCTCATAAAACATCTTATCGGATTCTTTAGAAATTCTCTCCACTCTCTCCCTCACAATTTACCATACTTGAAAACTTCAGTTTCATATTTTTCATTTTAAACAAGTTAAAAATTGATGCCATGCACTCTAAAAATTTTTTGTTTAATTTTTATTTTTTTAACTTTTCTACCATTTTTGTTTATAAAAAGCTATATAGGTCACACGAATTTTTAAAAGGAAAAAAATACAGCTAACTCTAACATGGCAACAAAGTAGAATTATAGATGGAACTACAATAAGAATTATTAGGAATGAGTTTTGTTTTGATAAGGAAAGAGAGAAAGAGTTAAAAATATCTGGGAATTGTGAATATATATCTCAAAAATTAGGAGTAATGAGGGATAATTTTGAAAAGATTGTAGTTAATTCTCCTAGATTATATAAAACATCAAATAATTTAGAAAAAATAAAATCATCTAAAACGTCATATATTAACGGAGGGATATTTTGTTTTTTTAGAATCTTTGTTATTACAATTGTAGGGATCATTACATCATAGAAATCTAGGGAGAACCTGGAAAGGACCAGGACGAGAACTAGGACGAAATTATATACAGGGTAAACTAACCTTCAATTTTCTTACCCTGCCGGTTGAGTTTTGTCTTGAGTGATATACCCGAACCTCGATAAAGAGATATACCACTAGGCTATATCTATTGAAAGAATACTCTTTTTGTTGAAGAATTTATTTTTACAAGTCAAACTCTTTTGTACACAGTATATTCCAAAATTAGATATATATATATATATGTTCATTTTTAGTTTATTTAATTTTAACTATAAAGTTACATAAACTTTTCTTAATTAACAAATGTTAAGGATATATTTGAAAAAGTAAATATTTTCTTAAAATTAGCCGTATAATTAAAGTATCTCTAATTTTAAAACGAAATGAGTTAATATTAATTTATGGAGACAATCAAACTTCTTTCGTTTCAAAATATAAGATCATATTAATTTTTTAAAATCAACTTACATTTTCAAAATCAAAATTGAAATGAGTTCCTTGTAAATAATGTCAGATATTGTAAACTATCTACGAAGTCCTACTTGTTGTAAGATTTATTATTTAATAAATTATCTTAATTTTGAATTTAAAAATATCTAAAATTGACTTTCATTAATAATCTTACGGTTTGAAATGAATGTAATATGATTTATCCTCTTCAACAAACTGATCTGGGCTGCTCATGCGGTAGATGAGGTGAACTCATGGTTGTTTGAAAAGACAAATGGTGTCATAAAAGAATTGGTACAAAATTTGAGGAGAGATACCATACTTATACTTGCAAATGCACTCTACTTCAAAGGAGCTTGGATGCGGCCCTTTAACAAACATGACCCTAGAAAGCAGTCCTTTTACCTTCTAAATGGTGAAACTGCTTTAGTTTCCTACATGCATGAGAGATTCGAAACATATTCTTACGGTTCTGGTAAAGGTTACAAGCTGCTCAAGCTCCCATACGAAAACGGCCACGATAATAGGCAATTTTCCATGTACATTTTCCTCCCAAAGAACAAAAGGTTTAGGAGATCTTATACACAATCGTTTCAATACTGATTCCGGGTTTATACATCAGGAATTCAAGCTTAAGGACGTAAGCCTGGACATTGTTAAGATTCCGAAGTTTAAGTTTTCATATAGCTTTGAACCTTTAGGGATGATGGCAAAACTTGGACTCGAGATGTCTGGAGGGTTGACTAGGATGGTAGATTCTGTGTATGGTGACATGGTTCAAATCTCGAATATGGTCCAGAAATCGGGCATTGAAGTGAATGAGGAAGGGACAGAAGCCGCTTCTGGTTTTTATTGTGGACGTTTGGGATGTGCCCCAAGTAAGAGAAAAAGGCCGCCGCCTAAAGATTTCATTGCTGATCATCCTTTCTTATTCATGATTAGAGAAGATACCTCTAGGGTTGTGTTCTTCCTTGGAGCTGTGGTCAATCCGCTACTTGAAGGTTGTAACTGAATTGCTATATGGGGATGGGAAACTTCGGCGTGCCATAACTAAGCTTGATTATAGATACAATAACGGATTATTAGTGATATATTTGTCGTTTTATCATTTTTATTAACAATAATATAGACATTTACTATTTTATCGTAAAATATTATGTTGTTTAGAACTTGATTTATAGTCGCAAACTTGACTATGACATGTTATATATTTGCTAGCTTTCCCTCGTTATATGTGTTGACTTGAATTGAGATGGCTTGAATTTATGAGAGAAGTAGGCATAAGTAAATGCAAAGAGTATTATTAATACCCTCCTTTTTCCTACCTTTGTGTTATAGATGTGTATAGTTTTCCGGCCTCTTCTTGTTTTCTGCCTATCCAATTGGGCAATGCCATAGCTAAGGTTGATTATAAATATAACAACTTGTTAATGACATGTTTGTCTTATTATTATTATTATTGTTAATTTCAATACAAAATATTTTGTATTATTTTGTTATCAAATAGTATGTCATTTTGATTAGTCGCCTGATGTATATCCGAGTTTGACTATGACATGACACATATTCCGTTCATCTATATTTATCCTCATCATATATGTTTTGACTTGAATTGAGATGATATTCTTTCACTTTGTGAAGCTTGAATTTATATGAAAAAAAGGCACAAGTAAATGCAAATAATATTATTAATATCTTCCTTTGTGTTCTAGATATGTATAGTTTTCGTCTTTCTTGTTCCATGCCTGTCCAATTGGACATAGAGCGTGATGTTTGTGTTGGTAAGCTTCCATGTGTAATGGTAATATTATTGTAACGATACAAATGGTAAAATACTTATTTTTAGGGGTAAACAACCCAGTAGTAGTTTGATGGAGCAGTGCAATATGGTGTTAAGATGAACTACATTTTTAATTAACCACAACAAAAATTATTTATAAAGTGGTTTTAAGTCGTAGTGAAATGTGTTTCTCTTTATTATTATATGTTATTAAATATTATTTTAACTTTTTAATAATACAGGGAAAGGTAATATGTGGCTTGGCATAACTTGCCTTTGGTATAGCTAAACTCATTTATTAATAACATATTTGTCTTTAAATCATTTTATTAATGGTATGACATACATTTTACTATTTTATTACCAAATATTACGCGGTTTTAAGTTTGCTCAACGGTAAGTTTGATTGTAATAAGCTACATATTTTCCTTTCCCTTAGATTGATGTAACGAAAAAAAATGAATTAAATAGAAAAGATAAAAAATCAATATCCATAAAAGAAGATGGATATAAAAAGTTATTAGATACCGAGGTAAATAGTATCTAATAAGTTCTACCTACTATTAGATTTGAACCAATGACTTCCACCGTATGAAAGCAATACTGTAGCCACTGAGTTAAGTAGGTAATTTATATTTATCATCACAAAGAAAACCAAATGGGACATAATATATATATATATATATATATATATATATATATATATATATATGTCATAAACTAGTACTATATATAACATATATAATAAGACAATTGGAGATCATATCTAAATTAACTGAGTCATTTTGGTTGGTCAAGGAGTTAATACCGAGTTAGTCCCGAGTTAATCATCTCAATTGATACAATGTATGTCATGTTCTTATACAAAATTTTTGTATCATTTGTTGTATTATTCCAATAATGTACATGCATATATTAAAATACATATACAATGATTTTGATATACATACAACTCTTCAATATCATATTCGGTATATTAATACCATTTATACTATACTATTTATACTCAAATTATAATACCAAATATAAAATATCACATACCATAATTTTCGATTGTATTATCAATACTAACCCGTGACTTGCACGGGTTATCAGCTCAGTACTCTCTTCGTTCTAAAATTAAATATACAATTTGACTTTTAAGGTCAAACGACAGCATACTAAAAATTAAAATTAATGTGAATTTATTTAATTTTAGTTGATATAATTATTATAATTGTATAGTATAAAGTAAAAACTATTAATCACAAAATTTATTTCATTATAAACTTTTATGAGTCATACATGTTGGTTCCTGGGGACACAATGGGGATCTAGAAGGGGAGGGGAGTTGAATAGATCCTGTAAAGACTTTTTCCATTTTTATTTATGAAAGTATAACAGTTATGAATAGAGAATCAATTCATGCACAGCGGAATATACTTTAATAGCCCCTTCATAGATGTAAACATGATCTCAGTTCAATCAACAAATCTATGGTATGGTTGATAGCAGATATAACGGTTATTGTACATAATGTAAATGATATAAAGTAAATAACACAAGAGATTTTAAGTGGTTCGGAGACTGAATAACTCCTACTCCACTCTTCTATTTCAACAAGTAAGAATCCACTAATTGTTTTAGTCACAAAGACAAGGACTCTCCGCCCTCCTCAAGTCCAGCAGACAAGAGTTATTTTTAGCCACTAAGGCAAGGATCCTATGACCCTCCTCAAGTCCCGCAGACACGGATCCTCTGACCCCTCTTGTGTCTCGCAGACGTGAGTTATTTTTAGTCCCTCGGACAAGGATCCAATAACCCTCTTCAAATCCAGCAGACTTGGGAAACCAGTTCACAAAGAACTCTTCAAGGCCAGCAGCCTTGGAATCCTGTAGACTAAAGCCAGCAGCCTTAGAATCTCTTGTACCCTTTTGGTACTCAGCAAGTCCAGCAGACTTGACTTTGTTTAGTCACTTAAGACAAGGACGCCCTGCCCTCTTTGGTGTGTTGATTGTTTGTTGGGTTGTGCTACCGAACTTTGATCTCCTTCACCTTCAAGTACTTGGCAGCTATTTGTGATCATCTTCTAGATGCTGCTGATGATGGTCGTTGAAGCCCTTCCTTCTTCTGGTACATAGCAGATGCAGATGATCACTTCTGTTAAACACTAGTTGACTTTTCCAAGTCAGTTCTTTATCTATTCAGCTCAGTGTGTTCATATCTTGATCATAGAGTAGCTCTTCTAGGTCTGCCTTCAGCTCTGGTCACTCTTGATCTTGGCTTCTTGGTCATTCGACTCTTAGCTCATATGCCAACCCTTTGGCATACCTCTCATGTTGCAATGAAGCTTCTACCTGTTTTTACAATCAGTGTTCTTGTTCTTGTTCACCACACTCTTTTTATTCGAAAATAGTTTTCTCTTTTGTAGTTCTCCCTTTTCTTCCCGTTGTAAGCTTGTCGTTGATATCTTCCTGTTGCACTTCTTTCCGTTGGAGACTAACTTTCTACAGACTTGTTTATTGTACCACTGAGTATTTTACTTCCTTAAGTCTGCTAGTGATAGCTGAGTCAGCATCCATTAGCTGGTACCAAGATAGTGGAGTCACATGCGCTGCTTGTTGACTGTTGCAAGTATGGCTGTTTGAGCCCCACTCAGATTGGCTCTTTATTTTACTTAATTAACTACTCAGCCGCTCATCTTGGGATAGAAGCCCTAAGTGCTCTAATACTTTTAATTGAGCTGGCACTTACTTACTCTACGATCGTCCGGGGTGCAGCCTGTTGCTTCTGATCGTAGAGTTAACTTGAAGACTGTTACCTTAGGTCGTAGAGTTAACTGTTAACTTTAGTTGTGGCCTTGTGTTGCCTTGCAGTTCGTAGAGTGGCTGATTGTACTTGCATTACGCTTTGATGTGCTTCTCACTGGACTACAGTTTGTGTTCTCTTATGCTTTGTGATCTCCATTTGGCTTTTCGTTCCCAGAGCATAGTATTATGATCTTCGTTGAGCCATTGCTGCAGTGTGTTTATCATAGAGGACTGCTCTATGTTCTGTAGGTGTTGGCTCTACTGCTGTGTCATAGAGGACTGCTCTATGATGTTCTGTTTGCTATGACACATTTGATGTAGAGGATTGCTCTACTTTTATCTTCAGACATTTTCTCTTATGCTTTGTCATAAAGTGCTGCTCCATGATCTTCTTGTTGCTTTGCTGAGACTGCTAGGGTGCCTTCGTTGTCTTAGGCCCAGCTCTACGATCACTTGATCTTGCTGTTACTTTCCTACTCTACGACATTTATCTTTGTTGCAGGTCTAGAGTCTTGATGGATCATAGAGTGATTACTTGATCTTGTCATGTGATCTCTGTTATGGCTTGATGTTTTGGTTGTGCTCAGAGATCTTGCTATATCCGATAGCTCATGCTCAGCTTGCTTGGTAGTCTTGAAGATTGCTACTTTAACTTTGGGTGCTTCAGCAGAAACTTCTTTATTTTGTTGCTTAGTTGCAGGTTGTTCATGGGAGTCGTAGAGTGGCTGACTTGGACTTACTCTACGAACCCATGTTAGCACAATGGTTTCCTCTTTGCAGTGCACATTCTACGATCATGAGTAAGCTCCTTGTTCTATCGAGCCACACTCTACGATTGCCTTGCAAGCTCTATGTTGACGTGTGCAACTCTACGATGCCCAGAGAGTGCTGCCGAGTGAGCTCTACGATCTGCCGAGCCTATTACTGTGCTTGCTTGGCAGACTCTACGATCTTGGGTTTTAGCACTGCAATGCCGAAGCAACTCTACGTCCTACCGAGAGTGTTTTACGTTCTGCCGAGAGAACTTTACATCCTGCCGAAAGTGTTCTCCATTCTGCCGAGAGAACTCTACGTCATGCCGAGAGTGCTCTACGTTCGGCTGGGACAACTCTACGTCCTGCCGAGAGTGCTCTACGTTTTCCTAGCAAACCCTGTGATGGCATACTTGACTCTGCGATGTTGACTGACTGCTTTACGATCCTTTATTTAGTCAGTGCAGTGCTCTACGATCAGATTGACCCTTGTTTGTACATATATCATTACAATACATAAGATCAACCTAACAAGTTTGATCTTTTTCTATTCTAAGTCCTTGTACATCAGATTCATTTAAGGACTTTACAAAACCTAATCTTACAAACATGCTTTGATCAGATAAATATTCATTCAGCTTAGATCAACCTAACATATTTGATCTTCTAAGTCCTTGTACATGTATTTCAGTTAAGGACTTTACAAGGTTTTAACAGTATGAATGTTCTTCTTATCATTTTGTCATCAATCAAATCACATATAATGAATATAGGTAATCTGTGACAACCCGGATTTTTGAGAATAATTATAATAAGAATTTAATATAGAATAATTCTTATTATGAGTCGCGTTTGAATATATATGTGTTATATATATTTATGTGATTAAATAGATGAGCTTAATATGTATATATATAAATGTGAAATATATACATAGATTCGAAATGAATGAGTTAATAGTTAATTATTGCAACGATCGCGAGTCATGGGTAGCTTGATAATTCGAGCTTATGAATATTATTGAATAAAATAGACTTTTATTGATAATATTATGTGGTAAGTGTTTAAAGGTTATATTATAACCTAGATTATGTGTAGACGATGATTAGTAGGTATCAAAGTTTTCGTATTAGCTAATTTGGCGGATTCGAGAAATATCGCTAGAGTACTATTTATTGGATTAAATAAATAGTTAAAGGATAATATTATTGGACGAGTTATTTACTGTAAAGACGCTACCCAAAATATGGGTGAGATATATGTACGTTGATGTATACGATTATGGGGAGTTAATCGGAAAGAGTAGCGATCGCGAATCGTGAATACCCTTGTAATTTGGGTTTATTAATAGTATTAACGGATTAAATATTATTTTTATGTGACGTGTTTAAAGGCTATTTTATAACCTGGATGATGTCAATGTATGAAGTTTTATGCGTTATTGAATCGTAGGAGTGAATAATTAATTTTACGAAAGATCGCAAAATTACTATTCACGGGGCACGTTTCCCGAGGCACTATTCACGCCATAAAATTTTTGTGTCTTTTTCGATGTTGAATAATTTCATAAATACGTGTATGCGTACGAATAATTTTTTCAAGTGTCAGAAATTTTATTTGAGCTGATACGTGATTTTATCCATATCCGAAATGTATTATATGGGTGTTCCGAATAATTAGACAAATCCCTTAATAATTATTTTTACGTATCCAAATATTTATGGTAATGCCCATTTTAATTTTGGGTAGGATTATTTACCAGTTTTGGTACAAAAGTGGGAGTTTTCGGGTATATTTTTGGTGTATTTGGGTATTTATTTTGGCTTGTCACTCCAAGAGGGAACCAATCCCTCATTTTGGACCAATCAAATTGCAAGGAGGGAGAGCTATTGCCGGCAATGTTGAAAAACTGGCCACCTTGAGCCATTAAACCACAAACTCATTTTTCTTCCCAAATTTATTCCTCCACTCTCCTAAATAATTCAACAACTTCATTCCTCTATTGCAAACCATCAGCTCCCCATTCAAACCCATTTCAAATTCTGCAGAGAGAGAGAGTGAGAGTGAGAGAGCTCGCCGGAAAAAGGAGGAGGAGTCGCCGGAAGTTCGCCGGAAAAAGGAAGGAGGAAGAAGAAGGAGGCACGGGAGGAAGAAGAAGAGAATCCAAGCAAGGAGGACCTTCAAAATAAATCCTAGCCGAGCTTCTTAATCATATAGGAATGATTTATAGAGGTAAACACCAATCAAATCCTTTCCATTCAATTTCTTATTGAGTTTTTCAAGTTTTTCATAGTTTTGAGCTCTTAAGCTTGTGGGTCGGATTTGTGGCGATTCTTGGTATTTTTGTTTGTGGTGATTGTTTGTAAATGTTGTTAAGAGGTTATATAAGCCATTAATAACATCAAAGTGGAACAAAAACGCAAGAAATTTGTACCTATGCTTAAGGAGGATGAAGAACATGAAGAACAATGAACTTTGGACATGAACTTGGACATTTGGACGATTTAGAGGACTTTGTAGCTATGATTTTGTGTTTGTTTAATTCGTTTGTGGTTATGATATTGTACTTCCATGGGTTATGAGTTTAACCCAGTTGGAATGGAGTAAAAAGGGATTAAAACGAAGTTTTGGTGATGATTTTGGTGAAGAACACCAAGAACACGAAAATATAACATGAGTTGATACTTTGGCCTAAGATTTGGCCATGTTAATGTTAATGAGTAGCTCTGAATTTTTGATATGTTGTAGCTCTGTGTCTTAGGAGTCCATAGAGTCCGGAACGGACCAATTTGAAGGTCTAGAGAAGAAGTTATGAGGTTTGGAGTGAAGGAGGGTCAAAATCGCGATGTCTAACAAGGGCCGCCAGGCCAGCCGCGCGCCCGCACCAAGGCCCCGCGCGCGCGCGCGCTGCCGCACGCCGTGCGCCTGGTGCCGCCCGCCCGCATGTGCGCTGCCCGACTCAGCTTCGACGTCCGTTGGGAAAATGGCCATAACTTTCTCATACGGACTCGGATTTAGGCGATTCAAGATGATCCGGAAAGCTTAGAGATAGACCTACAACATCCATTAATTAGACTTAAAATTTATTACCTGGAACAATTTTGAAATTAACCGTTTTTAGGGCTATTGTGCAAACGGTAGGCGTCGGTCATGCGTGTGTGCATAATATAATGCTCCCGACATTGTTAAATGGTGTTCTAAGTTCTAAAACATGGTTATTATGATTTATAATCATACTTAATTAACCAATGAGTATTAGATAAATTGAATGGGCATGTTAGGCGTACGCAAATGCATGTCGCCTGGGCGTTCGAATAATCAAGTTTGGCGTATAGACGTGCAAGCGTCGTAACGCCGTAACTAGTGTGTATAATCTTGTTTAATATTGTGTTTCTAATAATAATGAAACATGATAGTGTGTTATAAACCAATGTATGAGCATGCTAAGCTCATGCAAAGGAGGCGAATTAGGTGTGTGACGTGTAAACGTCGAAACACCGCGTAAAGTTTTAAAGAACTTAAATAGTATTTCGATTTAAACAAAATGAACATTATAAGATATGATGTGGGTTTATAATATAAACCATTATATGAAGCCTTTTTAGTGGCTAATTGGTATTTTATTGTTGAATAAATTATATAGGATATTTGAAGGACGAGCCATCATAATTTGGCAAGGAACGCTTAAAGGCAAGTTCTTTCAGTAACTTGTTAACTTGTTTAAATGTATTGAAGTACATGACTTGATTACTAAATCTTTCACTATTATGTGGATTATATGAGAGCATGATTAAAGTGTGCATAACATGCAATTATGTGACTATATTGTTCTATGTGGAACTTGAATTATTGTAAATATACAATGTGAGATGCATGAAGTATGCTATGAGATACATGATGCATATATATGGATGAATTGCATAAGATTTATAATGCATGAGTAAGATGCATAGTATGAGAATCATGATGCATGGATAAAATGCAAACTTATGTGTTACGTGAAGCATGAAATGTGAAAACTGTCAGTTCTTGTTGAGCCGTCGTGCTCATTCTTGCAAAAATAAAACTTTTGCAGATTTACGATGCAATGCAATTATCTTGATAGCGTGATGATAAGGATTAGAGGCGCATGGAAACAGGAAGGTTGCTAAATGTCCCTTTACTGTAATTATTTAGCTATGATGACGGTATATGATGTACGTGAATTTGACTATGTAAACCCTGAGTTAGAAATGAAGGTTATCCATTATAATATTTATGATGTGATTATGTTAGTTACTTGTTATAGTAAACTACAAGGATGTCGATGTTGTATAAAGGACATTTTTATAACGAATGTATTGGTTATTGAATAACCTTGCGAATATTCAGGGATTGGATAAAGTCAGAATCTGAACCTTGCGTTCACACATAGGAGATTTTGTAAATGATCATGGTATTTATTCAACCTTGGTCATAAATGTTTTATTTAAGGTCTTCGTGCCTGGGATTAGATGAGGATATGTTGTTATATTATTGTAATTACATATTTTTAGTAAGCCTATGTTGTATGGGTAGTACCGTGACGCGCCGGAATCGGGTTCAAGGTAAGACCCGAGTTTCGGGGTCGTTACATAATCACATGCAGATCTTATAACATTCTCCCCCTGTGATAATGAGCTTAACAATCGCATGCTGATTCCCAACAATACAAATTTTGAAATTTAATATGCCGTTATTTGATCTCAAAAGTCAAATTGTATTTTTAATTTTAAAACCGACGGAGTATTTGAGAAAGAAACTATCTTGTTCTTATCCACTGTTATGCATTCAGAGGAAAATTTTTAGTACATATATGTGAGTAACGTTTTTAAACAAATATTGTTATTTCCACTGAGAAATATGCTGCAAGTTTCATGATGTTTCATTTCGCATAGGGGTGTTGGCTTAGGTGAAAGGGAATTTAGTGAAATGGCTATTGCAATATCGTATTAGGGCAAGTCTATTGGCACACACATTATCGACTTGATCAATGTTTTTATGTGAATTTCAATTATTAGTTCTTTGTGCATTTGTCATTTAGGAATTCAAAAAAATAATAATAATAGATTAATATTTGAATTTACTATCTGAATCAAATCATTGGAAGAACACATGCAGATTTGAGAAACAAAATAAAAAGACCAAGGCGCCCTTTGTCCTTCGAACTGCAAATGTACCTCCATTATAGACGAGATTTCATCAAGAGATGCAATATTTATTTCATTACAATTAGGGATGACAATTTGTCCTGTCACCACGGTGATTTCCACGCCTCACTCTGAATGAGAACGATGATTGCGACTCTAATCGGGATTGGAGAATCACCAAATGCTATTTATGGAGATGAAGATGGGGATGGAGAGGGGATGGTATTTGCTTTCCCCGCCCTAATCTCTGTTATATATTAATTAAATCAATATTCATATTATTATACATTACATAATTAAAATATGTCCTTGTGTATGTGTATAAATATTATTATTATTTGATTTTTTTAATTTTATTATGTATGCGATAAAATATGATTAGTTTTTATGTATGCGTATTATTGTAAATATAATTAAAATTAAATTTTTTATTTAAAGAATTTACAAAATATTAATCTCAACGATAATATAAATTCTCCGTAAGGATGTAAATATTCCATAATATAAATTCTCCGTAAGGATGTAAATTTTCCATAAAAATGAGGATGGTTGGTAAGTTTTAATCCCAACTAGAAATGAGACAAATATGAAATATTTTTATAAAACTGGGGATGGGGTGAATTACTGAAATGCATAATCGCATGAAGTGGCTAAGTTGGGGAGTTTTGTTAAGGTGAACAAAAAATAATTAGTTTTATTAGAAGAGTACTTTTATTTATATAAGTTTAATAACTTGTGCAAAGCACGAGTAAACTTAAAAACAACTTATCAAATAAATTTTATATATAATATTTTAGTTGGTCTCGAGTTAACTTATCATTTCAAATTTAATCGCTGGATATTTTAAAAGTTTTTTCTTTCTTTCTTTATTTTTTTTATTTATCTCTACTTAATTCTTAGTGACAAATGATACATTGTATCTTTAATAATAAATGTGTACTAAGATTTTTTGAAAAACTTAACTTTTAAACTGTTGAATTGACATTTAGAAATACCAAAATTTATAACCAAGAAGACATGAAAATTAAGGGAAAAAAACTTTTAAGATATCGAGTCATCAAATTTAGACTGTTGAGTTGATTTAGGACTAACGAAAATGATACCTTATTTGCCTTGTTATATATTGGTATAGATTTTTTTAATACATTAATCCTATATTTGTATAAAAGTAGAAGGTAGATATTAATTTTTAAAGTCATTTTTAAACTTAAAATTAATATGAGTTTGAAAACTATAAATATAAGGCCAATAGGTAGTGGCGGGGGAGAGGGAGGCGGAGGGGGAGGGGCTATCTCACCTAATTAAGTGCGGCAGCCTGGTAATGGATACGGGAAAAAATAAAAAAAATCGACAGTCGTTCGCCTTTAAAAACCAACGAAATCCTCACTCTTTTACCACTAACAAAATTGTGTTTTGAAAATTCCAATGATTTAATCCTCATTCAGTTAATGCTTTTGGCAAAGAACCAAGCAAGTACAAAATCATCGAATAACAGAATATCCAATCCACAAAATAACAACCTCCTGTTCATAAAATTGCGTTATTCCAAGAAATTCAAGTATTAACATTAAATTCCTAAATCAAAATTAGGGCAAAATCAACAATGATACTAATTAAGATCAAATCAAAATTTGGTACAATCCTTGTACATATCAAAATGGGTATAAATAACAAAAGTTAGGACAAAGGCATGATTAAATTGTGTTCAAACATAAATTTTGATACCTTTTGAGTTATAATGGAGATGAAAATATGGAAAGAAAAAAAAAAGAAAATATGAAAACGAAGATAAAGAAAGAGACACATATATATTATGAGTGAGAGATGAGATGGAGAGAGCAGACGGATCGAGGGAGAGGGAGAGATCTAATTCGATACGATAGATAGACAGAGATGACTAGGGATGAACAAGTAATATTTAGAGTTTTTTTTAGTTGTAGAGAAGAAAAAAAAGAAAAAAATTAAAGAAAATAAAAGGAAGAGAAGAGAAAGTTTTACTTTATTTTCTCCCAGTTTTCTTCTCAAAAGTGTAAAGAAATTTTTTGACTCAAAACGCACTCACTTTCCTTACCCTTTTTATTTCTTTTTTTCTCTAACTAAAACTAAAAAATACTAGTTTCCTTAACTTTTTTTTTCTCTTCTATCAAAAAACTTAAAAACATCACTTTTTTTTTTTTCTTTTCTTTCCAAATTAAAACTCAATGACAAGATATTAGGATGGAGAAATAAACAACGTAGTTCTTGTACTACACACTGCTGTGTGCGGTGACTCTACTGATTCGATCCGAACTTTCTTATGGAATTATCCATTTAATGAGCATTTTTAATATTATGCCTTGAAGAGGACTCAAACCTCAACACTCTTTGGCATGAGATTTTATGTTTTGCTTGTCTTTATTTCACCACCGACATCTTGAAAGTGAATATATTCTATGAATATACTCATGACCCCATATTACAATAAAAGTACTTTTTAAGAGTATTTTGTATCACACATTTTGTGAGGTTAATGATTATTTAATTTTAGAATAAGATAGGTGATGTGGATTGTAATGTTTAATGTATTTATATTTTTTCACTATAGTGAGTTGAAAAAAAAAGAGGTAATTTTTAAATAATTTATAATATAGATGATTATATCGATTAAAATTTTCGAATTCATATCAATTTTAAAATAATAATTTATAATATAGCTTTTTTTTTGGATTTTACAATTTAAGACTTAGAAAAGAAATAATCTTTATTTATTTATTTTTGTTCTTCTTCTACCAGCTCTTGAACCCTTGACCTGTGAGTTAATGAATCAGAACACTAACCAACCGGGCCAAGGAGAGCCAGCTATTTATTAAAAAATAGTTAATGTAAAGACAGGAAATTTCCTAACTTATTTAAATTCCGTGTTTGCACACCGACATGTATAAATAGTTTCTTCCCAACGGCTCTTTTCTCTCTGGCTCTGTATGCGGTCAATGGCCTCGACGGCAATTCACCACCGCCGATTCCTCTCTCTCTGTATATTTTGATGGGTTTCTTCGACGAAAACCCTAATTTCCCTATACATAACCCTCGATTCCACTTCTTCCTCTTTCCTCTCTGAAAACCCTAATTTCCACATGCAAAACCCTCTATTCCACTTCTTCCTCATTCGGTCATTCCCCTCTGAAAAGCCTAATTTCCACATACAAAACCCTCGATTCCACTTCTTCCTCTTTCCCCGCTGAAATCCCTAATTGTTCTATACAAAACCCTAATCAGCACCATCCGTTCTATTCGCGACCACACGCTCTGGATGCGGCGCTCTTCCCGTTACAATTTCGGTGGCGATTCTGATGGATAATTGTGGTGAAGTCAGCCCTAAGAAGATGGGATATGCGGCGATTCTTTTGTGTTTCCTTCCCTAAACAAGTGGAGTAGGCGGTGATCGGCTGTTTCTTATTGTAAGTAAATTGTTACCCTTTTCTGTCTATCCATACATATATTTTACCATGCCCATGAATGTTCTGACGTTATGGAATTCTACCTTCGTGTTATGATCCTATATATGTTTGAAATCTACCTTTTTTTTCATTTTTTTTTGGTAATTGGATTGAATTAGGTTTGTATTAGAATAACCTTTACTGATAAATATAGCTTTCTCATAACTTAAGGATCAATTTATAAGCTGGGTTTCTACATTAAGAAACCAGGTTTCTTTTCTTTCCACTGTTTTTTTTTGTTTTCAAAAATTTGCATTGGTCTATACTTCACTTATAATGTTAAATGATATAATGTGGTCCTTTGTAATACTGTCTGATTTTGTTTGTTTTGATCAACCTTTACTGATTTTATCGACTAGACATATGAGTTTGTGTGATTTTTTTTTTGAATCATTAAATACCGGAGAAATTGTCACGACCTTGGTTGATGGAAATAATAAAGGAAAGGCAAATGAAAAAACTGCAGTCCGTATCCTTTAGTTTTAAGGTATATGCTTTATTTATTTCTTTACTTCCCCCCTTGTAATTTATTTAATTAGCTTTTTAAAGATCTTTTAATGATATAATTTGCTTTTCATAAATAAATATTTTGCTTTCTTATTTTTCCTATCTCATTATTTGCTGAAGATGTATATACTATATTTATATATAAAAATTGACATGAATTTCATTAAGGACTTTTCACCAAATCTTTTTGTTTTCCTAGTTAAATGACCAGATTATTCTTATACTCTAATTGTTGTATGTAACTTTATTTTGTTTTCTCCTTTAATTATGTATTTTGTATGTTTTTTTCTTTCTCTTTATTCATTTTCTTCTAATTATTTTCCTTCCCTGTTTTATATTTGCATTAGTCTAATCTTCACTATTTATGCAAAATCGTAAATTATTTTACTTTTTGTTTTTCTAGTTTAATGACTAGATGATTATTGTACTCTATTGGTATAAGTAACTTCTATTTTATTTTCTCCTTCCCCACTTTTCCTCCATATTTCTTTATTTCATTAGCTTTTATCCCACACTTATAATTTGTTTTAAGAAGCACCGGCAACGAGTCACTACACTAGAGGATAAAGGGTTTTGACAACCACCTCTAGCCGTGACCCGTCTCCAGGG
Organism: Aralia elata; assembly: GCA_034770075.1. NCBI lineage: Eukaryota > Viridiplantae > Streptophyta > Magnoliopsida > Apiales > Araliaceae > Aralia > Aralia elata. The sequence goes on along the minus strand of CM068377.1, from coordinate 28,172,848 downwards.
TATTTTCCTCTTAGTCTTGTGAGTTTCTGTTATCTCTCCTTTCTCTTTATTCATTTTCTTCTAATTATTTTCCTTCCTTGTTTTATATTTGCATTAGTCTAATCTTCACTATTTATGCAAAATCGTAAATTATTTTACTTTTTGTTTTTCTAGTTTAATGACTAGATGATTCTTATACTCTATTGGTATAAGTAACTTCTATTTTATTTTCTCCTTCCCCACTTTTCCTCCATATTTCTTTATTTCATTAGCTTTTATCCCACACTTATAATTTGTTTTAAGAAGCACTGGCAACGAGTCACTACACTAGAGGATAAAGGGTTTTGACAACCACCTCTAGCCGTGACCCGTCTCCAGGGTATTTTCCTCTTAGTCTTGTGAGTTTCTGTTATCTCTCCTTTCTTTTTCTTCATTACTTTTTTCTTTTTCCATTTTTTTACTTGTCTGCTTGGTTGAATTAGTTCATGTTTCAATTGCATTTATTTAGTGTCTTTTTCTTCCTTATTTCACCCCCTCTTTCATGCTTTTAGTATATCTCAAGAACAGGTGATGCTGATTGGGATTTAAAGCATAGCTTCATTTGTTTCCTTCCTGAATTATCTATGATTTGTTTTTCAAAGATATTTTCAGTCTCTCATTTGGCTTTCCTAATAAGTGCTTTTCTGTGTATCATTTTTCTCTCTCGTTATTTCTTTAAGATGATAATGATGTTTCTCCTATTTTTCATATTGCTTTGTTCCATTTTGTTTTCAATTTTTAATTCTGTATTTTGTGGTTTTTATTTATTCTATTTTTTCTAATTTTCTTTCATTCCCTGTTTTGTATTCGCGTTAGTCCAATTGAACTTATTCTGAGAAATCATAAATTCTGTAACCTTTTGTTTTTCTACTTTAATGACTAGATGATTCTTGTACTCTATTGTTGTATGCAACTTCTATTTTGTTCTCACTTCTATTTTATTTTTCCCTTCTCAGTTTTCCTCCATATTTCTTTATTTCGTTACTCGTTACTTTGCTCCATCAGTTATAATTTGTTTAAGAAGCACACGGTCATGTGAGCTTTGACTGGCAACGAGTTGCTGCACTAGAGGATAAAAGGGCTTTTGACAACCACCTCTAGTTGTGACCCATCGCCAGGGACTCACATTTGGGTCTGCCACGCTGTGGGACACGTGAGCCTTGTATCCCCTCCACCTCAACTCCGGTGAGTGTGAAGCAGGGTTGGGGGAGCAAAGTGATGCGTGACACACTTGCAGGGGTGCCCTTGGCATATAGTGTCTTCACCATTGTTTCATTTGAATTTTGTTTCTTCCTCCTTGTTTTCCTCTATTTGTAGCTTATTTTTAATTTTCTTTATTCTTCTAACTTTTCTTCCACCTCGCGTAAATTTGTTTGTTTTTTCCTCTTAGTCCTGTAAGTTTCCGTTCTCTGTCCTTTCTTTTTCTTCATTAAGTTTCTCTTTTTTCATCTTTTTACTTTTCTGCTTGGTTGAATTAGTTCATGTTTCAATTGCATTTATTTAGTATCTTTTTCTTCCATATTTCACCCCCTTTCATGCTTTTAGTATCTCAAGAACAGGTGATGCTGATTGGGATTTAAAGCCTAGCTTCATTTGTTTCCTTTCTGAATTCTCTCTGATTTGTTTTTTCAAAGATATTTTCAGTCTCTCATTTGGCTTTCCTAATAAGTGTTACATCTATTTTTCATATTGTTTTGTTCCATTTTTCGTTTTTTGATTCTATATTTTGTGGTTTTTATTTATTCTGTTTCTTCTAATTTTCTTTCCTTTCCTGTTTTATATTTGCATTAGTATAATCTTCACTTATTCTTCAAAATCATAAATTATGTAACGTTTTATTTTTCTAGTTTGACTAGATGATTCCTATACTCTATTGTTTTTTGTAACTTGTAATTTATTCTCAATTCTATTTAATTTTCTCCTTCCTCACTTTACCTCCATATTTATTTATTTCATTAGCTTTTCTTTGACACTTATAATTTGGTTAAGAAGCACATGGTCACGTGAGCTTTGACTGGTAACGAGTCACTGCACTAGAGGATAAAAGGGCTTTTGACAACCACCTCTAGTCTTGACCCGTCGCCAGGGACTCACATTTGGGTCTGCCACGCGGTGGGACACGTTAGCTTGTATCCCCTACTCCTCGAATTCCGCGAGTAAGAAGCGGGGTTGGGTGGAGCAACGCGATGCTTGACGCCCATGCAGCCCTCGGCCTATAGCGTCAGCCTATAGCTCTTCACCATTATTTCTTTTGAATTTTGTTTCTTCTTCCCTGTTTTCCTCTATTTGTAGCTTATTTTAATTTTCTTTGTTCTTCTTCTACCTTTTCTTCCACCTTGCGTAATTTTGTTTTTTTCCCCTCTTAGTCTTCTGAGTTTCCGTTCTCTCCCCTTTCTTTTTCTCTGTTACTTTTTTCTTTTCCATCTTTTTACTGTTCTGCTTGGTCGAATTAGTTCATGTTTCAATGCTGATTGGGATTTAAAGCATAGCTTCATTCGTTTCTTTCTTGAATTCTCTATGATTTGTTTTTCAAAGATATTTTCACTCTCATTTGGCTTTCCTAATTATTGTTTTTCTGTGTAACATTTTTCTCCCTACTTATTTCTTCAAGATGATAATGATGTTTCTTCTATTTTTTGTATTTGCTTTTTTCACTTTTTAATTATGTATTTTGTGGTTTTTATTTATTCTGTTTCTTCTAATTTTCTTTCCTTCCCTGTTTTATATTTGCATTAGTCTAATCTTCACTTATTCTGCAAAATCATAAATTATGTAACTTTTTGTTTTTCTAGTTTAATGACTAGACGATTCTTATACTCTATTGTTGTATGCAACTTCTATTTTATTTTCTCCTTCCTCGCTTTTCCTCTATATTTCTTTATTTTGTTAGCTTTTCTCCCACACTTATAATTTGTTTTTAGAAGCACATGGTCACGAGAGCTCACTGACAACGAGTCACTGCACTAGAGGATAAATAGGCTTTTGACAACCACATCTAGCCGTGACCTGTCACTAGGGACACATTTGGGTCTGCCTCGCGGTGGGACACGTAAGCCTTGTATCCCCCTCCACCTTGACTCTGGTGTGTGAGATCGGGGTTGGGGGAGCAACGAAAAGTGTGAAGACCTTGCACAGGGGTGCCCTCGGCCTATTGTGTCTTAACCATTATTTCATTTGAAGTTTGTTTCTTCTTCCCTATTTTTCTCCGTTTATGTTTTAGTCCTATTTTTTCAACAAATACTCGTTGATTCTTGTCGGAATAGACACATTGACATACTTTGTAAATTAATACAAATAATTGGGAGAGTAATTGATGTGTCTATTCGCGACAAAGGTAGACATGTTTTTGCTGCAATAAAAAATCTTTCTTGATTATGTTTTTCTTTCTATGTTTTGAATATATTTTATCGTTTGGAATTAGTATTCTTCAGTTTTATTTGTTTAGCATTCTTTTTCTTTATTTACCCGTGTTAGTTTCTGTTATCTCTCCTTTCTTTTTCTTCATTACTTTTTTCTTTTTCCATCTTTGTACTTTTTTGCTTGGTTGAATTAGTTCATGTTTCAATTGCGTTTATTTAGTGTCTTTTTCTTCCATATTTCACCCCCTCTTTCATGCTTTTAGTATCTCAAGAACAGGTGATGCTGATTGGGATTTAAAGCATAGCTTCATTTGTTTCCTTCCTGAATTATCTATGATTTGTTTTTCAAAGATATTTTCAGTCTCTCATTTGGCTTTCCTAATAAGTGCTTTTCTGTGTATCATTTTTCTCTCTCGTTATTTCTTTAAGATGATAATGATGTTTCTCCTATTTTTCATATTGCTTTGTTCCATTTTGTTTTCAATTTTTAATTCTGTATTTTGTGGTTTTTATTTTTTCTGTTTCTAATTTTCTTTCCTTCCCTGTTTTGTATTTGCATTTGTCTAATCTTCACTTATTCTGCAAAATCATAAATTATGTAACTTTTTGTTTTTCTAGTGTAATGACTAGATGATTCCTGTACTCTATTGTTGTATGTAACTTCTATTTTATTCTCACTTCTATTTTATTTTCTCCACCCTCACTTTTCCTCCATATTTCTTTATTTCGTTACTTGTTATCTTTTCTCCAACACTTATAATTTGTTTAAGAAGCACATGGTCACGAGAGCTTTCACTGGCAACGAGTCACTGCACTAAAGGATAAAAGGGCTTTTGACAACCACCTCTAGCCTTGATCCGTCGCAAGGGACTCACATTTGGGTCTGCCACGTGGTGGGACATGTGAGCCTTGTATCCCCCTCCACCTCGGCTCCCATCAGTTAGAGGCAGGGTTGGGGGAGAATGCGAAGCGTGACGCTCATGCCGGGGTGCCCTCAGCCAATAGTGTCTTCTCCATTATTTCATTTGAATTTTGTTCCTTCTTCCCTGTTTTCTTGTATTTGTAGCTTATTTTTAATTTTCTTTATTCTTCTTCTAACTTTTCTTCCACCTTGCGTAATTATGTTTGTATTTTCCTCTTAGTCTTGTGAGTTTCTGATTTCTCTCCTTTCTTTTTCTTCGTTCTTTTTCTTTTTTCCATCTTTTTACTTTTCTACTTGGTCGAATTAGTTCATGTTTCAATTGCATATATTTAGTGTCTTTTTCTTCCATATTTCACCCCCTCTTTCATGCTTTTAGTATCTCAAGAACAGGTGATGCTGATTGGGATTTAAAGCATAGCTTCATATTTTTCCTTCCTGAATTCTCTATGATTTGTTTTTCAAAGATATTTTCAATCTCTCATTTGGCTTTCCTAATAAGTGTTTTCTGTGTATCATTTTTCTCTCTCGTTATTTCTCTAAGATGATAATGATGTTTCTTCTATTTTTCATATTGCTTTGTTCCATTTTGTTTTATGTTTTTAATTCTGTATTTTGTGGTTTTTATTTAATCCGTTTCTTCTAATTTTCTTTCCTTCCCTGTTTTGTATTCGCATTAGTCTAATCTTCACTTATTCTGAAAATTCATAACTTATGTAACTTTTTGTTTTTCTAGTTTAATGACTAGATGATTCTTGTATTCTATTGTTGTATGTAACTTCTATTTTATTTTCTCCTTCCTTACTTTTCCTCCATATTTCTTTATTGCGTTATTAGTTAGCTTTTCTCCAACTCTTATAATTTGTTTAAGAAGCACTTGGTCACGTGAGCTTTGCCTCGCAACGAGTAACTGCACTAGAGGATAAAAGGGCTTTTAACAACCACCTCTAGTCGGGACCAGTCGCCAGGGACTTACATTTGGTTCTGCCAAGCGGTGGGACACGTGAGCCTTGTATACCCTCCACCTCGACTCCCGTGAGTGAGAAGCAGGGTTGGGGGAGCAACGCGATAGGTGACGCCCATGCAGGGTGCCCTTGGCCAGTTGGCCTATAGTGTCTTCACCATTATTTCATTTGAATTTTGTTTCTTCTTCCCTGTTTTCCTCTATTTGTAGCTTATTTTTAATTTTCAATATTCTTCTTCTAACTTTTCTTCCACCTTGCGTAATTTTGTTTGTTTTTTTCTCTGTCTTGTGAGTTTCTGTTCTCTCTCCTATCTTTTTCTTCATTACTTTTTTCTTTTTCCATCTTTTTTACTTTTCTGCTTGGTTGAATTAGTTCATGTTTCAATTGCATTTATTTAGTATCTTTTTCTTTCATATTTCACCCCTTTTCATGCTTTTAGTATCTCAAGAACAGGTGATGCTGATTGGGATTTAAAGCCTAGCTTCATCTGTTTCCTTCCTGAATTCTCTCTGATTTGTTTTTTCAAAATGTTTTCAGTCTCTCATTTGGCTTTCCTAATAAGTATTTTGACACGTATCATTTTTCTCTCTAGTTATTTCTTTAAGATGATAATGATGTTTCTTCTATTTTTTGTATTGCTTTGTTCCATTTTGTTTTCTATTTATAATTCTGTATTTTGTAGTTTTTATTTATTCTGTTTCTTCTAATTTTCTTACCTTCCCTGTTTTGTATTTGCATTAGTCTAATCTTCACTTATTCTGGAAATCATAAATTATGTAACTTTTTGTTTTTCTAGTTTAATGACTAGATGATTCTTGTACTTATTGTTGTATGTGACTTCTAGTTTATTCTCACTTCTATTTTATTTTCTCCTTTCTCACTTTTCCTCCATATTTCTTTATTTCGTTACTCATTAGATTTTCTCCAACTCTTATAATTTGTTTAAGAAGCACATGGTCACGTGAGCATTGGCAACGAGTCACTGCACTTGAGGATAAAAGGGCTTTTGACAACCACCTCTAGTCGTGACCCGTCGCCAGGGACTCACATTTGGGTCTGCCACGCGGTGGGACACGTGAGCCTTGAGAAGCGCGTGGTTGGGGGAGCAACGTGATGCGTGACGCCCATGCAGAGGTGCCCTTGTCCTAGTCTTCACCTTTCGTTCATTTGAATTTTGTTTCTTCTTCCCTGTTTTCCTCTATTTGTAGCTTATTTTTAGTTTTCTTTATTCTTCTTCTTACTTTTCTTCCACCCTGTGTAATTTTGTTTGTTTTTTCCTTAGTCTTGTGAGTTTCCGTTCTCTATCCTTTCCTTTTCTTCATTAAGTTTCTCTTTTTCCATCTTTTTACTTTTCTGCTTGGTTGAATTAGTTCATGTTTCAGTTGCATTTATTTATTATCTTTTTCTTCCATATTTCACCCCCTTTCATGCTTTTAGTATCTCAAGAACAGGTGATGCTGATTGGGATTTAAAGCATAGCTTCATATTTTTCCTTGCTGAATTCTCTATGATTTGTTTTTCAAAGATATTTTCAATCTCTCCTTTTGCTTTCCTAATAAGTGTTTTTCTGTGTATCATTTTTCTCTCCCGTTGTTTCTTTAAGATGATAATGATGTTTCATCTATTTTTCATATTGCTTTGTTCCATTTTGTTTTCTATTTTTAATTCTGTATTTTGTGGTTTTTATTTATTCTGTTTCTTCGAATTTTTTCCTTCCCTGTTTTGTATTTGCATTTGTCTAAGCTTCACTTATTATGCAAATTCATAAATTATTTAACTTTTTATTTTCTAGTTTTGTGACTAAATGATTCCTATACTCAATTGTTGTGTGTAACTTCTATTTTATTCTCACTTTTATTTTATTTTCTCCTTCCTCACTTTTCCTCCATATTTTTTATTTCGTCACTCATTAGCTTTTCTCCAGCTCTTATAATTTGTTAAAGAAGCACATGGTCACGTGAGCTTTGACAACCACCTCTAGTCGGGACCCGTCACCAGGGACTCAGATTTGGGGCTGCCACGCGGTGGGACACGTGTGCCTTGTATCCCCTCCACCTCGACTCCCGCAAGTGAGAAACAGGGTTGGGGGAGCAACGCGATGTGTGACGCCCATGCAGGGGTGCCCTCGGCCTATAGTGTCTTCACCATTATATCATTTGAATTTTGTTTCTTCTTCGCTGTTTTCCTCTGTTTGTAGCTTATTTTTAATTTTCTTTATTCTTCTTCTAACTTTTCTTCCACCTTGCGTAATTTTGTTTGTTTTTTCCTCTCAGTCTTGTGATTTTCCGTTCTCTCTGCTTTCGCTTTCTTCATTACTTATTTCTTTTTCCTTCTTTGTACTTATCTTGTGTGGTTGAATTAGTTCATGTTTCAATTGCATTTATTTAGTATCTTTCTCTTCCATATTTCATCCCCTTTCATGCTTTTAGTATCTCAAGAACGGGTGATGCTGATTGGGATTTAAAGGCTAGCTTCTTCATTTGTTTCCTTCCTGAATTCTCTCTGATTTGTTTTTTCAAAGATATTTTCAGTCTCTCATTTGGCTTTCCTAACAAGCGTTTTGACGCATATCACCTTTCTCTCTAGTTATTTCTTTAACATGATAATGATGTTACTTCTATTTTCCATATTGTTTTGTTCCATTTTGTTTTCAGTTTTTAATTCTCTATTTTGTGGTTTTTATTTATTCTGTTTTGTCTAATTTTCTTTCCTTCCCTGTTTTATATTTGCATCATCTTCACTTATTCTGCAAAATCATAAATTATGTAACTTTTTATTTTTCTAGTTTAATGACTAATTGATTCCTATACTCAATTGTTGTATGCAACTTCTATTTTATTCTCACTTCTATTTTATTTTCTCCTTCCTCACTTTTCCTCCATATTTCTTTTTTTCGTTACTCGTTAGCTTTTCTCCAACACGTATAATCTGTTTAAGAAGCACATGGTCGTGTGAGCTTTCACTGGCACCGAGTCACTGCACTAGAGGATAAAAGGGCTTTTGACAGCCACCTCTACCCATGACTCGTTGCCAGGGACTCACATTTGGGTCTGCCACGCGGTGACATGTGAGCCTTGCATCCCCCTTCACCACGACTCCCGTGAGTGAAGCGGGGTTGGGGAAGCAACACGAAGCTTTCACTGGCACCGAGTCACTGCACTAGAGGATAAAAGGGCTTTTGACAGCCACCTCTACCCATGACTCGTTGCCAGGGACTCACATTTGGGTCTGCCACGCGGTGACATGTGAGCCTTGCATCCCCCTTCACCACGACTCCCGTGAGTGAAGCGGGGTTGGGGAAGCAACACGAAGCGTGATGCCCATGCAGGGGTGCCCTCTGCCTATAGTGTCTTCACCATTATTTCTTTTGAATTTTGTTTCCTTTTCCCTGTTTTGTTCTATTTATAGCTTATTTTTAATTTTCTTTATTCTTCTTCCAACTTTTCTTCCGCCTTGTGTAATTTTGTTTGTCATTTCCTCTTTTCCATTCTTTCTCCTTACTTTTTCTTCATTACTTTTTTCTTTTTCCATCTTTTTACTTTTCTGCTTGGTTGAATTAGTTCATGTTTCAATTGCATTTATTATCTTTTTCTAAAATATTTCACCCCTTTCGTGCTTTTAGTATCTCAAAAAGAGGTGATGCTGATTGGGATTTAAAGCATAGCTTCATTTATTTCCTTCCTGAATTCTCTATGATTTGTTTTTTCAAAGATATTTTCAGTCTCTCATTTGGCTTTCCTAATAAGTGTTTGTGTATCATTTTTCTCTCGTTATTTCTTTAAGTTTATAATTATGTTTCTTCTATTTTTTGGTATTGCTTTGTTCCATTTTGTTTCCAATTTTTAATTCTGAATTCTGTGGTTTTTCTTTATTCTGTTTCTTCTAATTTTCTTTCCTTCCCTGTTTTATATTTGCACTAGTCTAACCTTCACTTATGATTTTATTTGCATTTGTCTAATCTTCACTTATTCTGCAAAATCATAAATTATTTAACTTTTTGTTTTTCTAGTTTAATGACTAGATGATTCTTATACTCTATTGTTGTATGTAACTTCTATTTTATTTTCTCCTACGTCACTTTTCCTCCATATTTCTTTATTTCGTTAGCTTTTTTCCAACACTTATAATTTACGAGAGCTTCCAATTGCAAAGAGTCACTGCACTAGAGGATAATAGGCTTTTGACAACCACCTCTAGCCATGACCCATTCGTAGGGACTTGCATTTGGGTCTGCCTTGCGGTGGGACATGTGACCTTGTATCCTCCTCCACATCGACTCCCGTAAGTGAGCAGGGTTGGGGGAGCAACGCGAAGTGTGACGCCCATGCAGGGGTGCCTTAGGCCTATAGTGTCTTCACCATTATTTCATTTGAATTTTGTTTCTTCTTCCTTATTTTTCTCCATTTATGTTTTTGTCCTATTTATTCAACAAATAGACGTTGGTTATTGTGGGAATAGACACATTGACATACTTTGTAAATTAATACAAATAATTGGGAAAGTAACTGATGTGTCTATTTGCAACAAAGGTATAGGCATGTTTTTGCTGCAATAAAAACAAATTTCTTGTTTATTTTTTATTTTATTTTTTTCACTTTTTATTTACTTTATCTTTTGTAATTAGTATTCTTCAGTTTTATTTGTTTAGTATTCTTTTTCTTCTTTATTTACCTCTGTTGCATGTATTTAATTATTATCTCATATATTTCTTCTTAAATTGGTGATTTTAATGCCGATATGAATTTTTCACAATATCTATTTGTAGCTTATCTTTAATTTTCTTTACTCTTCTTCTAATTTGTCTTCCACCTTGCGTAATCTTGTTTGTTTTTTCCTCTTAGTCTTGTGAGTTTCCGTTCTCTCTCCTTTCTCTGTCTTCATTACTTTTTTCTTTTTCCATCTTTTTACTTCTCTGCTTGGTTGAATTAGTTCATATTTCAATTGCATTTATTTAGTATCTTTTTTCTTCCATATTTCACCTCCTCTTTCATGCTTTTAGTATCTCATGAACAGGTGATGCTGATTGGGATTTAAAGCATAGCTTCATATGTTTCCTTCCTGAATTCTCTATGATTTGTTTTTCAAAGACATTTTTATTTTAGATTATTAGATTAGATTATTAAATTTTTATTTAAATAATATAATATTGAATTATATATTATAGGTTACTTCGATCAATTATGAAGCTAATCATTTGAATGGAGTGTATATTTAGTTATGATTATGAGAAAATAATTATTTTAATTTTATTTAAGTTTGTGATGAAATTTTATATTCGTGTTTATATTGACAAAATTTATTTGAAATTCTAATCCGAATAGAAGCATGAAACTCAAGTTGGAATAAGTTTAATTTAGTTTTGACAATTAGTTGATAATGAATTCACTATAATTTTTCAACTGATAAAATCAGTTATTATGTTTTAAAAATATTCACATATATTATTTATTAATACAATTAATCATGTGATTTGATAAAATTTCAAGTTTAAATGAATTAAATTAGTTAGGATATTAATTTAATTATAAAGTTTACGACTAATCTTAATATAGTTAAATTGCGTGATATATTTCTTTAGTGTGTTTAATTGTTTGTTTTTAGTTGTTTTGCAAAGTGTGTTTTATCAATTTTGTAATAACATTGGTAAAATCAAAAATAAAAATTCTTTTAGAAGTTACTTTTTCTATTAGAGATTGGTTGGGTTTCTTTTAAATACTTTCAATTATTAATTATTATAAATTTGTATTGTACTTATACTAATTTGAATATGAAAGAAAAAATTTTCTTTTTTTTTTCTATTCCTCCCAGAGATGGGAATATTTTTAAATTTGGACAGTAGTCTATGGGTGCAACTTGGGCAGATTTAGGGGTCATCCCGACCTACACAAAATTTGTTTGTTTGGTATGGATTGGGCAGGCCTAGAGGTCGGGTCAGTCTTTCGTTGCCCAAGTACCAACCCGTGATAAAGTTTATGGGTTCGGGCTAGGTTAATTTTTTTCAAGAAGTTGATAATTTATTCCCAAACTTATGGGTTAAAAACGAAAAACGTATGTGATTCACTTCTTCTAGAAAAATCATTGATTGTGGCCCTTTGAACTACTTCGTTATTATTTATTTCATGTGCTCAATGTTTGCTCATTTAATCTACCTACCACATATTGAGGTTATAACTGGTGTGTCTTTCTTTATTTTTCTCCATTATCTTTTCATCTTTTTATATTTTCTACTTCGTGAAATAATAAGTACATAATAATCTTTTTCTTTTTTCTTTCTTAAAATTCCCTTTAAATCTCCTTGGTTTTATTTTTTAAAGATCTCCATGATACCATTGTCTGCTTAAATATATGATTTGTCTAGCTATCAGTTTTCCATCTCATTACCTAGCCGAGATGATAATGATGATTATTCTATTTTCTAATTCCTTCTCATGCATTCTTTGTCTCAAATTTTTAGTTCTATACTTCTGACTTATTTTCTTATATCCTTGTTCTTGTTTCTCCTCATTTTTTTCCTCTAGTTGCATTAGTTTATGTCAAATTATTTTAATATGGATTGTTGCCCTTTGGTTGATTTTGTTTCCTTTTGCTTTCAGTATTACTCTTTTTGATCTACTACACATATGAGGTTGTAACTTTGGTTTCTTTTTACTTTTTATCTCATGGAATTTTATGGAATTTGGTTCGACCTTTGTGGCTTTGTTGATAGAAATTAAAAAAAAAAGAAAAAGAGAAAAAAAAGAAGGCCAATTAGAAAACTACTACAAATTAGAAAACTTCATTGTAGATTGTTTGATTTGAATTACTATTAGAACTTTTCAATATATCTTTTTGTTTTCTAGTTATTTGACTAGCTGATCCTTATTTTCCATCTGCTAGCTATAACTTCATGTATTTAATTTTCCTTTATGGACTCTTCCTCACTTTTTCTCCATTTTTATGTATTTCTTTTGTTTTCTCTGGTCCCCTTATCTGTTGAAGATGACCATTCTTTTGTTTCCCTTTTGTTTCTCATTTTTTTAATTTCATCTTTTTGTTATTTTTATTTTGTTGAACAAGTCTGTGGTTCACTTTAATTTTTTTTTTGTATTCTTTTCCTTCCCTATTTCATATATTTTCTTTCTTTATTGTTATTTTTTCCCCCTATTTTTAGCTGCATTAGTCTATGCTTCAGTTAATCTGCATTCTTTTTCCTATTGTTTCAGAACACATGAGGTTGTAATTGTGGTTTGTTTATTTTTTTTATTTTTTTTATAATCATGATATGTGATGGAAGTTGCCTTTCTTTTTTTGGTTGATTGAAATATTCAAGGAATGGTGATGCAGAATGGAAGGAGAAAGGAGATGGTCAAAATATTGTTTAATTACTATTTAAAAATAAATATTTTGGTGATTAGTGTAATTATTTATTACTTATTAAGTAGGATATTTTAGAAGTTTTAATTTTAGTAGTAGATTTTAATTAGAAGATTAGTTCTAATTATAGTAGTAGATTTAATTAGAAGATTATTTCTTATTAAAATTAATGTTTTTAGTTGGTCGTTAAGTCTAGGTTCTATTTATAAATTATTAAGTGTCGTAATCTTTATTTGAGAAAGTTTTGTGTTTTTATGGTGCGTTTTTTTACCCGTTCTCTGCAGGGATAGGTACTTTTATACATTTTTCCACCTTGTGATCAATTGGTGTTAAGAGTCAAAATGTCTGACATTTTGATTTTACCCAATTTTTTCATTCCTTAATTTTCTTGGCCTTCATCTTTTAGTCAAAGTAGGCTAGAGATTCGACAAATAGTTTTCCAAGAAGAAAGCGTGACTGTGGCAGGAATCATCCTTGTCAAGTCTCCATATATCCCACTGTTAGAAGATTATTCTAGAATCATGATTCTATTAGAATATATTTTATTATTATTAGAGTATATTATTATTAGAACTTGGTCACTAATTATGTTTGGTGCCCACACATACCTGATCACTACTCAACTAGTAGCCTATATATAAGGTTTTAGTACTATTTGTAATAACACAACAACAATATTCAATACATCTATTTTATTTTTGTTAGAGTTTAAAAGCAATCACACAACAATCTCACGTAGAAAATAGAGAAGAAAGGAAAAATAAGAACACGCGATATACTCAGGTTCACCAATTTGGCTAGTCCCCTGCTTGTCTGATGTATTCATTAGATGTCTCACTCGCTCTACAATGATCCACACAACAATGTTTTATAGTAACTAGAAAACCCTAGCTGCTATGACATGAGCTCAAGCTCAATACATTAGTAAAACCAAAAATCAGACCAACTAATAAATTCCCAAGCCAATCTCCTACCCCCTTGCAACCCCCGCCAGCTCACTGGCGAGTTGGGTAGCCGCTCGATCACTAGAGAGCGAGACCCCCGACTACCCTGTTGTAGTGGCCATTAGTCGGACCCGCAGAAGTATAAGTCAATCCTAACAATCTCTAACATGTTATCATAGTTAGATCGATATACTTTCGTCGTCACCGACGGTGTATGTGTAGCAGTCGACAAGATATTATTTTTTCTTTCGCTGCATTAATCCCAAGTTTAGTTTTGTTTTTGATCTTCAGTTCATTTTCAATTTTTATTAGCATTTCACCATAATTGGTTTGCTAATGTGTTCTTTTGCTTCCTGAAATTATCACATGACATCTTTAGCATTCTTGACCAGTCATGGTGGCGGGTATCTTTTCTTCGTGCAGTTCTTTTTCTGTTTTTTCAGGGGGAAAAAACCCTTTTATTTTTGTGGTGAAACAAAACTAGTTTGTCCTTGGTAGTTATTTCTCTGATTGAATATGTAAATGGATGGTTGATTGGCAATTAAGGATTGCATGGAGCTGAGATTTCAAGGATTGTGTCTTTCGATTTTTTGGGAGGTCCGTTGTTGAGGAAGACAAGGAGTTTTTCGTAGTTGTTTTTGAAAGATATAGAGTCCTTCACATTTTGTTGTAGGAGACTGAGTGTTCTCCGTTATTGCTAGCACATGATATCCTCGGAAAGTGGATGCGTGAAATTATGTATTACGGATGAGAAATCTAACTTTGGAAGTAAAAAAAATCAAGAAAAAAAATGTGCAAATTGAAGAGGACCTCAATTTTGGGGGGGGGGGTGTTGAAGATAAAATAATTCCGTGTTATGATTGGTTTAAGTCTTTTATTTTTAAAATTTTGTTATGTAACAAGTTGTAATTCGTGATATAACACTCAACTTGAGGGGAAGTGTTAAAAGATTATTCTAGAATCATGATTCTGTTAGAATATATTATTATTATTATTATATAATATATTAGAACTTGGTCACCAAGTATGCTTGGTGCCCACATATACTTCGTTCGTGCCTATACATGTTTGACCACTACTCAACTAGTAGTCTCTATATAAGGTTAGTACTCTTTGTAATAGCATAACAACAATATTCCACATATCTATTTTATCTCTAACCCACCAATTAAAAAAAAAAATTCCGTGTTATGATTGGTTTAAGTCTTTTATTTTTAAAATTTTGTTATGTAACAAGTTGTAAGTCGTGATATAACACTCAACTTGAGGGGAAGTGTTAAAAGATTATTCTAGAATCATGATTCTGTTAGAATATATTATTATTATTATTATTATATAATATATTAGAACTTGGTCACCAAGTATGCTTGGTGCCCACATATACTTCGTTCGTGCCTATACATGTTTGACCACTACTCAACTAGTAGTCTATATATAAGGTTAGTACTCTTTGTAATAGCATAACAACAATATTCCACATATCTATTTTATCTCTAACCCACCAATTAAAAAAAAAAAGAGTTGGCCACGAGAAATATAATTTTTGCACTGTCCCATCACGATGCCTTCGTATATTTAAAGTGTCCACTGCGCTACTTGTAACAAATCAGGCAAAAAATCAAAAACCTATCGCCTCACTTACACGTACCAAGACAAATGTTTAAGTAGGGTTACAAACGATCCGATTCGATCCGAACTTTGTCAAACTTGAACCGAACTCGAACACTTTTAGTCGAACTCGAACATGTTCGAGTAACATGATCGAACCAACACCCATGTGCGAGCTCGATCGTTTGCTGTTCGCGAACTGTTCGCAAACATTATCGAGTTTGTGAACATGAACAGTTCGCGAACGTTCACAAACCACTCGAACCCATGTTAGAAACCACGTTTGCTGATTATATTTTCAACTTCCAAATCGGTTAATAAATTTCACATGCAAGAAATCGAACCACTCAAACCCATGTTAGAAACCGAACTACTCGAACTGATCTCAAACTTATCGAACCCGAACTGTTCGCAAACACAGACGAACCGAACCACATGGTTCGCGAACATGTTCGATTGAGCAATCAAACGTGAAACCATGTGCGAACTCGACTCGACAAGGCATCCAACTCGAACCGAACCGGTTCGCGAACGGTTCGGTTCGTTTGCAAGCCTATGTTTAAGTTATGTTCCCAGGTCATACAAATAGAATCCGAGAAGCCATCAATCTCAAGGAAGAGAGAACTTTTACACAATCTTGAAGAATCAGAATTTGAGGATGTTGTACCAATTAAAAGTTCAAAAGTTATTTGAATGAAGCAGTGTTCTAAAAGGCCCCGCCTAGGCGCTAGGCCCCCCCTGGCGCCGCGCCTAGGCAAAAAAATCCCCTAGGCCGCCTAGGTGGGGCCTAGGTCGCTCCCGCCCGCCTAGGCCGCCTAGGTGGTGCCTAGTGGTGCACAACAGGTCGGCCTGGCCTGGTCCGGTCTGGGCCTGCCAGGCTTTGGCCGTTGACCAGGCCAGGTCAGGCCTTGACTTTGAGCCTTCAAGGCCAGGCCAGGCCAGGCTTATCCCACAAACTCTGATCTGATGAGGCCTGTAGGCCAGGCCAGGCCAGGCCTTGGGCTAGGCCCAGCTGGTCCGGTCTGGTCTGCATCTTTTTTTTTTTAAATGATTGTACATGTGGTTTGGGGCCTGCGGCCTCCGCCTGGCGCCTTAGGAGAATTAGCTTAGCTTAGAGTTAGACTTTAGAGGATTGTTATTATTATTATTTTTTTTGCTTTTTGGTCCAATCCATCAAATCATTATCCAATACTCCAAATCTCCAATCCATCATCAGGCATCATCCATGCAAATTGCAAAGATTACACCGGTCAGAAAATAAAATGGAAGGAAAATTAAACGTAAGACTTATTTTAAATTTTTGATGGAGTAAATAAATAAATAACTCATAATTATTAGTGTATTTAATATTGTACCTATTATTGTATTTAATTAATTATTTATGTAATTATGTCTATAAATATTAATAAACTTTTAATCAACTAACTTATTAATATTATATAAACTAACTAGTATGTTAATATTAAATTTTAATTAACTAACTTATGAATATTAAATAAACTAACTAGCATATTAATATTAAAATTTAATTAACTAACTTATTAATATTAAATAAACTAACTAATATATTAATTAAATATACTTATAAGAAATCAAGAATGAATAATTGAAATGTTAAACTTAATTGATGTATTAATTAAAATAATGTATTACAACTTACAAGTTACAAATTACAAATTACAGTAATGACATTAGTATAGGAATAGTCGAACAGGACTATTGGACTAATAATTAGATTTTCAACAAACAATTTATGGAAATTACAATTTTGTAAATAAATATACTCCATTATATATATATATATATATATATATATATATATCCTGCATGTCTAGTCTTATCAATAATCACACCAACTTAAAAGCTTTCTTTCAACAATCTTTTCCTTCATTGCTGGCAGCTTTATATGGGTAATGTCTTTGAATTTAAAATTTTATTTTATAAGTTTTTGACCGTTGCTTTGCTTTCTTGCTAGTTGTTGTCTTGCAGAGTTAATACTTAATAGTTATTGGCTTATAATATTGGCCTGCTTGGGAAAGACCGAAGGAGTCAGTAAGGAGTAAGGACTAAGGACTAAGGAGGCAGTAGTCGATTGACTGATTGGGCCTGGGGCGTTAATTTTTTTTTTTAAACCTTTGCATGTAGTTGGACTTTTTATTTGATTTGGACTATTTATTGTGGGGGACTTCACAGCAGTAGGCCAGGCCTCAGGTCGGTTCAGGCTTCAGGCCGGACCAGGCCTCAGGCCAGGCCAGGCCGGATTAATTCTTAAGGTCAGGCCAGGCCAGATATTATGTATAAAACAGTGGCCTTTTCAAAGCCTACGGGCCGGGCCAGGCCTGATCAGGCCTTGACCAGGCTGGGCTTTGACCAGGCCAGGCCCAGGCCAGGTCCAGATCAAGCCGCAGGCCCCAGGCCATTTGTGCATGTCTAGTGGTGCCTAGGCGAGGCAAGGCGGATAAAAAAGATTTTTTGTCTGATAATGACACGGAGAAAGAGGGAGATGAGGAGTGCGAGTCTGATGGGGACATTATCTTGGAGGGATATGGAAAAAAAGAGTTAGAGATATAGAGGGATACAGAGATGATGACTATTAGTTTGTATTTTTTATTATTTGTTTGTGTTTGAACTTTGACATTGACAATATGGATATGTGTTTGAACTTTAAGAAAATGCCTTTATTATCTTTATTATAGATTGTTTTGCTTTATATTATTGTTTTGTTTAGATAAATATAAGATAAAATATTAAAATTGGCTTAAAATAAAAAACCTGCCTAGGCGTAGGCGCTAGGCCCCCCCCCCCCGGCCGCCCGCCTCCCGCCTAGCGCCTTTTAGAACCTTGCAATGAAGACATTCCCGAGTTGATAAGTTGATGAGGAGGTTGAACACAAAAAAGAAAAAACTATTGAGGAGAAATATGTTGATACTTTTTATTTTTAGATGGTACTTTTGCGTCTCATGTTGCTTCAAAGTTTTTCATTATTTTGTTGCTAGTCCAAAAAATTGTGCTTATGGGACTGGACCATGGTGTGCTTATGAGACTGGGCCATGGTATGCATATGTTTGGTTGGAAGTCATCTCCCTGACTGTGGTTTATTATTCTTCAATATTACAAAACTTGAGGTTGAGTTTTTTTCAATGGTGGAACAGACGATGAGGCTAAAAAGACTGTTTAAGTCGGCTTGGTCTACGAATCTATTCTAACTATCAACGAGTTCCTATAATTTTAGGTTTATTATTTAGGAATAAATAATTTGGTGATTCATGCAATTATTTATTACTCACTAAATATCGTAAAAGTTTTAATTATAGTACTCCCTCCGTTTCGAATATAAGATCATTATTGATTTTTTGAAATCAACTTGAGATAGACTAATATTGTAAACTATCTAAAAATTACTGCTACTTAATTCAAATATTTATTATTTCGTAATTTGTAATGAATCTTACCAATTTTGAGTATAAAAATGTTTCAAATTTACTTTCAAAAGTCAATAATGATCTTATTATTTAGAATGGAGGAAGTAGTAGATTTTAATTAGGAGATTAGTTTTAATTATGTTGAAGATTTTGATTAGTAGATTAATCGTATATTATTGATTTATTGATTTGAGAAAGCTTTGTGCTTTTATAAACACCTATTCTCTCGAGGATACAAACTCTTATTCCTTCTTTTCACTTTGTCCTACATTAAATTACAAATGAGAAAACTACATTACAGTCTTTGAATCTGAATGAATTTGTTGTGAAATTTTATTTAGTCTCTTTTGTTTTCTTCTTTTGAATATGTGATTACCTGTTTATTTCTCTTATTACTCCTCCATTTTCTTCTCCTTTTTTTTTTAACTTCTGTTCCTTTACATTCAACTAACGGTGGTCTACGTTTCATTACTTCTCTCGACCTACAAATTAGGTTCTTGTAGGTTCTTTACAAGAACGAATGTTATTGTTTGTTGATTTCTGGAATGTTAATTTTTTCCTTGTCATTTGTTTAATATTGTATATGTTTAATGACGGGACACACTCTCTCTCTCTCTCTCCTGATTAAGTTGAAGAACACTTGCAAGGTCTATCATTTATGCTTAGTTGCTTTTGTTTTTGCTTGTTTTGTTTTTTTCCTCCTAATCTGGATTCTGTTTTATAAGATATTTAAAAATTTTCCCCCATATATTTAATTTACTATCTATATCCTTATGTTTTGGGTAAATTTCAGATGACCACCTGGGGTTTAACGTCTTTCCCACTTGACCACCTATTGTTTAGAAACCTACATTTAAACGCCTGAGTTTTTGAGTTGAAGTGAAAAAGTGACTTTTTCCATCCAACTTAACACTGCGTGCATGTGACTCGCCTAAAGAGCGTGAAGCATGACTGTAACGGTCAAATGAGGCTAAAATTTGTCCAAAATGCCCCCACTATCATGCTTGGCTATAAAACTCACATTTCCTTACATTTATTCACCATTTTCAAATCTATTCTACTATTTATAACATTTGTAGTTTCTCTCTAACTTTGATTGATATTAATAGCAATTGTTCAATTAATCTCAAAAGTCTAAACCAATTTGAAATTAATTAAACCTGATTATAGTTATTAAAAAAAACATTTAAAACATAAAATTATCAAATTAACTTCTAAGGCACATTTCCTGTAATAATGGTTTCATTTCAGTCCATTAAAAACATAAAATTATACACATATAAATTCATTTCACACGGTACACCACAGAATCTCACAACAACAAAAATACAATAATGGTTTCTTGTAATAATGGACTGAAATACAAAAATACAATTATTACAACAACAACAATGGTTTCCTGTAATACAAAAATACAACAACAATTCAATACAATAGATTTATCAACTAAACCATACAACTCAATTATTACATTGTTGCACAGGTGGGTGAATTGTTGCACAGGTGGGTGAATTATTACAACTCAACAGGTGGGTGAATTGTTGCACGGATGGGTGAGGATTTTGGTTTCAACAAGATGACAATCATGACAAAATCAACAACAATTAGCTACAAATGTCCGTAGTACAGCTATTCAACCACCTTCGACGAATAGTTACAACACAAAAACTAAAGTTAGGCAATTTATTAAACAACACAAACCCAGAAATAAATAAGGAATCAACAAGATAAATGAAGTGAAAGGTAAACTAGAATACAACATGGAAAAAAAGTTCCAGCCCATGGCAAGCAAGTAAAAAAAGCTCCTGTCTTGACAACATGGAAAAGCTCCTGATTTTGTGTTGGCATATGAATTTTCATGGACCATTGCAGGTGACCCATGATTTCAATAGTTGGGGTCTAGGAAAGGTGGTAGGAGACAATCAAGGTTTCAAAATCGTGAGTAATCCAGGGGAAGTTTGGGTTACAAATAACTTAAGGAGATGAGGTAATAAAGTTCCTCGATAGCAGAAGAAAGTGAATACTAATTTTATGGTTCCAACTGTTAAATGTTTCACGTTAAGGAAAAGAAACCTACAATCTCCCATGAACATGTGCACTAACAATTTTCATTTTCCTGATTTTTATTCTAGTGGGTTTCACAAACTAGGGATACTGAAAATCACAAATATAACTTCTACTCAAAATGATGGCAAAAAATTTATGTACTTCTGAAGTAGACATGCGCCTTCACTTCCATAATAGAACCATTGACACCAGCACCCTCCTTCCCCACCACCTGCCCCCAGGGGAAGTGCTCGCAAGCTGCTTAAATAACTAGAGAAGTTTATGATATTGGCATCCCAACTATTCTGATTATTGAATGGTGATTTCTTTGAGGCATTTTATTGAGCATACACTGTGTGTAGTTTTAAAAATCAGATTTAGCCCAAATTTTCCATCCTTATTACTCCACATAGCACACACTCCCAAAATCAGATTTGGGACGAAATGGAAGGGGCAAAGGGTGTTCCTCTTTTCTCTTTTCTTACTTTGGAACAGATAGAAGGGATGGAGAAGGAACAGGGGAATATGCTATCAGGGTCATATGACCGGTGACCCCCCCGCCCCCTGGTGACCCCCAAAGCTTAGCCCTCTCGATTGGGGCAACAATGGTGTGAACCACAGCACCCATCACCGCCCCAGCCATTAGATCTCTGTGAAAATTTGTCAATCAATTGCAGACGAAGGAAGAGATTTAAGAGAGAGAATTACATACGAAGGGTAAATAAGTCTTTAGCCAGCTCAATTGACAGAGTTAAGACGGAAAGCATTTATTCACTTCAATTCAAAAACTCAGGCGTTTAAATGTAGCTTTCCAGACAACAAGTGGTCAAGTGGGAAAGACGTTAAACCCCAGGTGGTCAAGTGAAATTAACCCTTATGTTTTTTTCCGTTTTCTTTCATTGGTCTATTTTGGCAAAGAGCTGTGCTAGATTTTGCTTTAGTTTAGGCTGATAATTATCAAGTTATGAGAAGTTAGAAGTGCTTAAAAGATTTTCTGTTAGATGCTCCATTTAACAGACAGTATTTCTGTGTCAATAGTTGATATGGTCAATTACGTGAAGATTAATAACAACTTGTGATGTTGTAATGAAATTACGATCTCTTCCTGAAAATTGATAACTTTTCTGTAGGAATTGAACTTCGGAAAGGGTATGGTCTTTTTGCACGACTAACGAGTTGCTGAATGTATGTAGCGCACGTAGTTGCTGAATTTATGTTAGGCCAAATTGCAAGTGTCCCCCCAAGTTGTCACTCAATTTCAGTTTGACCTTTTAAGTTACAAAAATTTCAATTGAGTCATTCAAGTGGCCAATTTGATTCAATTGACTTGTGACGTTTACTTCTACTCGATTGAGATTTTTGACATGAAATACTCAATTGAATCATTCAATTGATTTTTACCCAACACATAAATGTAATGAAAGTTATCCCAGTTATGACGGAGAAGAGTGATATATTGTCTGATTATGGCCCTTTTCAATGCAGTATACATAATGGTTGAACGCTAACTAGATCATTTTCAATACGAACGAAAACTTTCTTCTATTGTCTACTTGGTTTCAAATAACCTGTATTATTTTGCCACCTAAACATTATTTGAGACCAATTTGATATCCCTAGTACTAGTAGATATAAATGTGAGCTTTATGAATGCAATATCGCGTGTGAGCTTGGAATGAAAGCATAATTATAACTTATAAGCATTAGTTGCATCAAAAAAATTGGTGACGGTTGAAGGCAGCATTCTAATACCTGCACGTTTGTCATAAAAATTTACCCACTCAAAGGCAGAAAGATGTTTAATTATTGGAGTCGGTGTAAACTTGAGAACCCAAAATAAATGCAAATAAAAAATAATAATAATATACCGAAAGTATGCTTGTTTATGAATTTATGTCAATTTTAAGTTTAATATATTTGAAATTGATTTTTTTTTTTAAATTTAATATTGATCTTATAATTTAAAAGGAGGTAGTATATTTTTATGCACAATATTTAGACTCTCTTCTAGTTAATTTAACATCACCAAGAATTCTTTAACTAGTTGCTGTTATTGTAAGAAGTCACCATGCCTCGAATCTCGAATCTCGAGTCTCGAGACTTCAAAATTCAAACCTGTTACAATTTAATTTTCAACATTGTACTTAGATTTGGAATTTTGATTAGAGTATGTTGCTTAGTAATTCTGATTGTTACTTTTGTTCATAATTAATATTAAAAGAGTAATTTGTGTTTGATAAATAAGTACTAACATTAGTAAAAAGTATAAAGTGTTTGTAATTGTCACTTATTTCGAGTGTAAATTGGTAAAAAAAATAAAAAGTAAGATTTGGAGAAATAAAGATAGGCAATAGGCGGAATTAGACCGGATAATTTTACCAGAACTAGATTGGGTTTGTCCATCTTGGCCCTAATAGAATCTTTTTTTAAGCCCTGACCCTATAGGGTTGGGTATGTGATATACTTTCTCATCTCGACTCCACCTGATTATATACACATATATATATATTATTTAAACTTAGGATTTTTTATATATTATGTACTTATTTATTTAGGCTATTTCATTGTAAATTCATAACATTTGTAACATAATATGTTGATAGTAATAATAAATATTGTATATTGTTTGATTTTGAATTAAAAATATTTGTACAAAGTAATTTAAAAAAATTTAGAGAAATTTTATTTGGCAAAATGGATAAATCGGTAAACAGGGCATGGCGGGTTTGGGATATTATTTGCAAGTTCGGGGGGAGAGGACCCCTCCCGTCACTTGCTATGTTGTCGGGACTAAGTGAAATTATTAAAATAAATAGGAATAGATTAGTAATATACTTTGAATGTCCTAATTCATTACAATAATTTATCTTAACCTATGGAGGAGGGGTTTAGGTGAGATAGTGGATAACTTACCATCTTCAATTAATTTTCATCATCCTAAAATAAATAGAAATAGATTAGTAATATACTTTGAACGTCCTAATCCATTACAATAATTTATCTTAACCTAGGGAGGAATAGTTTAGGTGAGGGAGTGGATAACTTACCGTCTTCAATTAATCTTCATTACCGTTGTTGCTGCCTTTTGGACCTGTCTTCAATCTTCATCATACGTTGTTGCTGTTGCTGCCATTTGGACATGTCTTCATAATAACCTGTTTGATGTTAATAAGAATCGAACCCTCGACCTCTATCTTAATAGAAGTGAGTCATACAAATGGACCAAGTGGTCATCAATATTTTAATAACTAGTTAAGGAGTTGTTTATTTACATCTGAATGAGTCTAAATCTGACTGATTAAGTCATTCAGACTGTTTGTTTTATAATTTAAACTCTAAATGCGTCTTAATGTGTGTAAACTATTCATCTAGAAAATTATGGCTGAATCAGTAAGAAATAGTGTTGAATGATATTTTTACTTACTTAACCTCATAGACAATTAAAAATTATATTTAATATCCATCCTTTTTTACTATTCTAAACAAATTTTGTTGTTTATAAATTAACTTTTTAATTATTTTCTTTAACAAATTGGACAATAATCAATTTAATAGATATTGTTGTAGTCTTTTGTTTTGGTTTTATGGATTAATAGAATGTTATTAAAAAAAACTTGGTGTTTATTCCTAAAATTATATTACTAATAGTTTACTCCATCAAGATTGTTCACAAGTTTATATTTAATTTTTCATAAATAGTATTGTTTATTTATAATTACATAATACATTTGTTCATAATAGTCTAGAATGTTAAAATGAAAAAAATACACATATTCAGATATTTTAGCTAGATAGACAGTTATCAAACACATCATTTTATTTTATATTCAGAGTTTCTACTTCATTTAGCTCATAACTTTTCATTCAGTTTTATCAAACAATATCTAAGTGTCTCATGCAAAGCACGGGTTGTTTTTTAAATAAAATTATTTTTAATTTTTAATTTATTTTATATAGTGGTTATAAAATATATTTTTTGAATTTTAAATTGACTTATTGGTATTATTATAATGACTACAAATCTTGCTTAAAAAGAAATGACTATAGATCACATATAATTGTTAAATAGTCACAATTGTTTTTTGATAAATACTCACAATTGAGTTGAATGTTACTAATGTGATTCTTTTGTTATTTTTAATTTAATATTTATATAGTTTCAAAATTTAATATTAAGTTTTTATATAGTTTCAAAAATTAATATTTAATTTTTATAATTAATCCTTCGTATTTATATATGCATTTTTTTTATTAGAGTTCAAAGTTAAGTGGAAACCTAAAATCCTAAACGTAGTGTCTAAGTCATGCTCTATTGTATAATTATTAACTAAATAAATTCTATAAAAAAATAAAATTGACGTAAAACACCAAAGGCCTTTGGCCCAATGGTATGACTCGTCTCAAAGTAGCAAAAAAAAAATTGTCGTAAAATAATAATCTACGATTGATCATGATTTTAGTTTTAAAAGGTAATTAAATTTTAATTATTAATATATAATTCAGGATTTTTAAAAAAAAAATTAATCAACTCAAGGTCTCCTATATGAAATAAAGTTGTTTACAAAATTTTAATAGTTAATATATATTGGTGCTTGAATGTGTCCCACGCAACTCTAAAAAAAGTGTTTTCATTGTAGTTAAATGGGAGGTGTTTTAATTGTAGTTAAATTGGAGGCTATTCAAAATAAATAAATAAATACAAATAAAATAAAATTAGAGTCTTTAAAAAGTATTTCAATAGTAGTTAAAGTTCACGCTTATACCAAAAATCTAAGAAGAAGACCAAAGACTAAAAATCAAAGACCAAGACCAAAGAACCAAGTTTTGTCTTATTATATATTTACTAGCTAAGTGCTTCATCCAAAACACGAATTGGTTTTTAAATAAAATTATTTTTAATTTTTAATTTATTTAATTTAATGATTATAAAATATATTTTTTGAATTTTAAATTGACTTACTACTATTATTAGAATGATTATAAATTTTGCTTAAAAACGAATGACTGCAGATCACATTTTTAATTAGAGTTTAAAGTTGAGTGAAAATCTAAAAGTCTAAATGTAGTGTTTAAGTCATACTCTATTGTATAATTAATTAACTAAATAAATTCTATAAAAAATAAAATTGTTATAAAATAATAAGTTTTAAAAGGTAATTAAATTTTAATTAGTAAGATATATGTCATTACTTTTTTTTAACATTAATTAACTTAAGGTCTCCTATATATAATTATTTAGGACTATAAATGTTGTAAAAAAATAGAATTATTTTGTAACATTAATTAACTAAAGATCTTCTATATGTAATACAATTGGTAACTAAAGTAATCCTTAATATATTATATATATATATAAATAATATAATATAATATAATTTTGATATTAATTATTATATGTACTAATAATATTTTTAATATATAGTCATTTAGATACTAAAGTTGAGTAGAAACTTAAACTAAAATCCTAAATATGATTTTTAAGTTAAAATTTATTATATAACTAAGTAATTAAAGGACTTATAAAAAATAAAATTGTTGCAGAATAATAAGTTAATATTAAAGTTTGTAGAACCATAAAGAGAGTTTTAGTTCTAGTTAAATTAATTCTTGCACTATATAGGAGTATAAAAATTGTTTTACTTCTAGTTAAATTCTAGGCATATACCAAAGACCAAAGACTAAAGACGAAGACCAAAAAAATCAAGTTTTGTTTTATTATATTTTTATATAGATATAGATTAATATAGATATACTTGGTTAAATTTGATTATTGAATTTGACAAATAATTGCTTCTAATTTTTTTTCTTCATAAAAAGTGATTATGAACAGTTTTAAATCTAGTTACCAAATACTTTCTGCTTTTAAAAAGGGTGTTAATATATACACACCTTAAATTAATAGTTGCACATCTTTTTATAAGAAAGTGACTAATTTACCATTAATAAATTAATTAGACCAAAATGATAAACAAGTGAATTGGGGTTCATTTATTGAGGGTAAATTAGTTATTATTTTATATTTGGGTGTGCAACTATCACTTTAAGATGTGCATATATCAGCACCCTTTAAAAATTGATTAGTAAAACTTTTCTAATTTTGAATTGGATTTATATATTAAACCTTAAACCCTATATAAACACAGTTTTTCTTTTTTCCTTTTTCCCTTTTTCTAAAGCCCAAGTAAATTAGGGCTACAAACGAAACAAAACAGAACAAAATGATGAATACTTTTGCTCGCAAGTAGCAATAGAGGTTCTGCAAAACAAAGCCACCAATGGATTCAATAAAAATATTGTATGCTCTCTCCTTTATCAATTAATTCTATGCTAAACATGATTGCCTCAATTTTGAATTTAAATTTTTTTAATTAAATTAACTTTAAAAAGTTAAAATAATCTCTTAGAGATTACTAGCAACTCCCAACTCTCTTTCAGTGCTCTATTTGGACTAGGTTTCTATCAAACATATCAATACTAGTATATAATAAGCCAATAGAGGATCATGTAATCAAATCGATTTGGTTGGTCATACAATTATTAAATTCAAATTGATTTGGTTGGTCATTGAGTTTGCTATTAAAACAACTTCAATTCCAATTTTAGTATTAAAAGCTCTTCAAGTTGGACCAATGTATGTTCCTAATCATCTTTTCATATTGTCTTTGATCATTCGGAATTCTAAGTACATGTATATATTGAACAATCATGTATACATTTATAAATAAGTTATTGCCATTTGATAACATCAAAACCCATTATCATAAAAAAAATCCACAAAAAAAAAACAAAAGAAGAAGACTATATCCGAAGAGGGGAGAAAGAAGAAAAAGAGAAAAGTGAAAAAGAAGAACAGACATCACTATACATTTATAAATAAGTTATTGTCATTTGATAACATCAAAATCCATTATCATAAAAAAAAATCCACAAAAAAACAAAAGAAGAAGACCATATATGAAGAGGGGAGAAAGAAGAAGAAAAGAAAAATAAAAAAAAGAAGAATAGACACTACTGCCAAAATAAACAAATAAAATTTGCCATAACTGAAAGCCAATCTTCGCTACTGCGCTCACTAGTCGGTTTTGCCATTAGAGGGAGAAAAATGAAGAGTTGATGGCTTAGTTGAATAAAGTGAAGAAAAGAATGACCATGATATTACTAATGACGAAGTAATAGGTGGTGATCAAGGTACCACGTGGAAGCCCAACAACATAGCAAGTTTAACTCTCTTTTTCCTTTTTCTGTTATCCAATTTTTATTCTCTTTTTTTTGGTGTACTTAATTCTAAAGACAATATCACATGTTTTTAGTTACTACTCCATTTTTTTTGTTAGAGTTCTCACTACTCCTTTCTTATGATAAATTATCTAATAAAATCAAGCACAAAATGTAACACAAAAATTAAAACAGAATAATAATATATTTTAGTTATGTATTATATGATACATTGACAATATAAAAAATATAATATTATAACAACTAATACAGATAAATATTTATATGAAACAAATAGTATATAATATATAAGAAATTAGTAAAACAAAATATATTTTTTAAAAGATCTCTCAAACGAGCCCGTGTTTTGCACGGATTATCAAACTTGTATTAATAATATATCAAACATATATTATTTTTTAAACCTATTATTCCAAACAAATTGTAAAACTATCCTCTCACGTTAACACTGAATTATATTAAATCATACATACGATCACATTAGTGTTTATGGGGGCAAAATAGTCGATTTTTTGCATTAAAATATATTCTATATTTCTATCCAAAACATAGGAGTGAAATCGTCAGCACAATAAAGAGCAAACAAACTATTTTGCTCCTTCAACACACACAATTGACTAAATTTGAGCAAAGTTGGTTAGCGTGCAATTCAATGTCGTTAACATTAGGGGACAATTTTACTATTTGCCATATTATTCAAGCATTTCTCTTTTTTACTTTTATTAAAAAAATTGTTTTTATATTTTTATACCGTATTGTCCTTCTTGGCCTATCAATTTTATTTAACTAATTTGGGATAAAACACGTTGAGGTGATTGTTAAAAATTTAACACAATTGATTAACATGAATATTGTTGCAATAGTTGGTATCCTATGCGTGCAATTAGGCTTCTTCTACATATATATTATACCACTAATTCGAACTTATTAAAGCAAAAAATTTACTCTCATTTCATCAACCACTTGATTGTTACCTTATGCATCTAGCTCTTCATTTGATATACGTTTTATATATATGCAGGTTGATCAAATGATAAATGAGGTGAACTCATGGGTTGCAGAATCTACAAATGACATCATAAAAACCCTTCTCCCAATGCATCTAAGGAGTGAAACAATGCTCATCCTTGCAAATACACTCTACTTCAAAGGAGCTTGGCCAAGGCCCTTTAAGAAATCAATGACCCAAGAAAAAGAATTTTACCTCCTAAACGGTGAAACTTCTTTAGTTCTCTACATGTCTGAGAGATCAAACACACAACATAACCTATCTATAACAAGTCATAAGTCGATCCGCAAATGAGTTGAATGGGTAGAAGATTTTTTAATTTGGCTGAGTTCTCCCGAGTTAGTATCGAGTTATCGGCAAAAATAAACTAAATTGGGTTTAGCCATAAGTTTTCGTACATAAATATACAACCAAGTTAATTTCGTTATGAGTCATAGTCCAATTTAGATTGTAAAATCAAAGAGTTGTGATCCTTCATCCTTCACTAAATGTCTTTTACAGATTCTTATATATTCTAGCCCCCTGAACTCTTCCACCATAATTACCGAAGTCCTAATATATATATATATATATATAAGAGAGAGAGAGAGATAGAGATAGAGAGAGAGAGAGAGAAAGAGGGTGTGAATAAAATAGAGAAGTGCAAATAAAAGAAGACCAGAACATATAGAGGGAGATTGAAAGAGTGGAGATGTTGAAAACCAGTTGATTGAAGTCATCGGCCATTTGATGATGATAATGCGTTGGTGATGAGCCGTCAATGCACCAGATCTCTTCCCTACGGCATGTATCTCTTCCGTAAAAATCGATTCCCCTTGGTTTTGAAATAAGTTTTATCATAAAATTATTTTTGTCATCTCTCAATAAAAGTCTTCCCTCACTCTCTCTCTCTCTTTAAAACTAGATTACTTTTAAATCAATAAATTAATTACTAACTATTTTGTAAACTTGCCCGTGTCTTACACGGGAATCGTACTTGCTTTTACAGTTCTCATAAAGATTACAAGCTTCTCGAGCTCCCATACGAAAGCGGCCAAGATACTACAAGGAAATTTTCCATGTACATTTTCCTCCCAAAGGAAAGAAATGGTTTGAACAATCTTATACAGAAATACTTCACTACTGATCCCGGGCTTATACATAAGGAATTTGAGCTTCAACAAGTAAGAGTTGACATTGTTCAGATTCCGAAGTTTAAGTTTTCATATGATTTGGAACCTATAGAGCTTATGAAGAAAGTCGGATTAACGTTGCCTTTTGAGAATGCTAGAAATCTTAGTGAAATTGTAGAGTTTTCGGAAGGTGTTGAAATTACGGCTATGATTCAGAAGTCAAGTATTGAAGTGAATGAGGAAGGGATAGAAGCGGCTTCTGCTTGTTGTACAATGTTCAAGGGATGCTCTCCACCCCAGGAGTGGCCACCACTTAGAAAATTCATTGCTGACCATCCTTTCATATTCATGATTAGGGAAGACATCTCTAGAGTTGTGTTCTTCCTTGGAGTTGTGGTCAATCCACTACTTTAAGATTGATGGATCTTGATTCCAAACAATTTGTTTTGAACAGTCCATTTGGACAGTATTATATATATGCATGATGTATTGGACTTGGAGCCGATACAAGAAATTAAAGAGATAAGAAATAGCGTTTTCTGACTTGCCTACATATTCAAGGAAATACCAAAATCAAAGTTCATATAGTTTGGAACTTTAATTTAGATGATAAACTTGGAACCACGTGCATATGTGTGCATGATGTATGCATGAACATGAAAGATTAATTTATTTGGTATTTTTATGATGTGATGAATGAAATTCTATACATGAAAAATCCTAATTTTCATGCTAACATATGGTGGTGGTATGTACAATCATATTGGGAAATTATACATGCGATTAAAGCATTGGATATAGACCTGGTAATTTATCACCTAAACCTACGGGTCACTCAACCCATCCGCTAAATTTAAGGGTTTGACATAAATAAATGTTACCCATTAACCAATTGGACTTGGCTCAATTGGTATCCCAGGTCTCTTGCTTTGGTCCTGGGTTCAACCTCCACCCCCGAATTAGTCAGAAAAAATAAAAAAAAAATGTCAACCATTAAAAAATAGGTCTTTTTGACCCGGTTCATTTAGACCCAACCCGTAACAACCCAACCCTTGGGTGATCCAGTCTCCGTTAGTTAATATTTAATATTACTTTTACTTAAATTTTTTCTCATTAATATCCATTAATAAGTTAACTCTAACTATTTCATCTTCTCTTTATAATTAATCATCACTCCATAATTCTTTTCCGGCTATCAGTACTATCCATTCTCCATACATGGAATATGTCAATGGTGAAAACATAACACTAGTGGACGGGAGAAATGATTAGGGCTGAGCATTCGGTTATAACCGAACCGAATAGCTTATTCGGTTATAACCGAAAACCGAAATTAATACACTTTTAATATCCGAACTGTTAACCGAATTAGGAGATAATCGAATTTACTATTCGGTTACTCGGTTAATAACCGAAATGAAGGTTTCAACATTACAACAGTCAACATCATCAACATTTGAGCTTTCAACTTCTCCATCAATTGTTAAACGATCCATAATAACTCTACAAACATAATAAATTTTGTAAAAAAAATAAATTCAATCATAAACACTTGATTGAATTTATTTATTTTTACAAAATCTACAAATAAAAATACAATAATGAAAAAAAAAACTAAATGAGAATTTTAGGGTTTGTGATGTGAGAGATTCAATAATGACAAAATAAGAAACAAAAATAATAAGAAGTGTATCTATAAAAGCTGAACTCATCGTTGCCAAAGATGGTAGTGGATTGACTACTTGAGCGGCTGTTTTACAGTCTCAGAGGAAGTGAAGTTTCGACTCGCCGTGACTATTTTTGGGAGAGAATTAGATGGAGCGAGCGAATAGAAAGAGGGAAAGAAAATGACTAATTTACAATCCTTGAACCCCTACAGCAGAGAGATGAGAGAGATACTAGAGAGCTATAGTTGAGATCTGTGAGTTTTGTGAGTGTATGACTGACTGACGATGAGAGATTACTGCTTTATCTTTTAAGGCTTATTTTTTTTTTATAATTAGTTCGGTTATTCGGTTAACCGAATAGCTTAAACTCAAAAATCAAACCTGAACCCAAAAATCGGATAATAAAACGGATATAACCGAAATACAAAAATAACTGAATAACCGAAAAAAATCGGTTAAAAAAATCCGGTTCGGTTCGATTATTCGGTTTTATCCGTTTTTTGCTCAGTCCTAGAAATGATAATATCTTATTTTGCAAACAATTTTACGTTTTTATGAATTTTTCATTGTTTTGAAACAAGTTGAGTTTTATTGTTTAGAATATTTAAAGCAATTTATATTTTATTGTTCAAAAGAACTTGAAATAATTTCCGTTTTAATGTTTTATTATTTAAAAACACTTAAAAATATATATGTAAAAAAAAGAAAGTAATAAACCCATTAACGTATGGGTCAATATTTAAGAAAGTATAATCAATTAAAAAATGGGTGTTTTTACTCAACCGAAAAAAGTCCAGCTTATAACAACTCGGTCCGCGAGTAACCCAGTCCACCCGTTTACCATGTCTAATAGGATATATACTTGAAAAAGATCCAATCATATAAATCATACAGAAAATAGATGGTGATTATCTTCTTACAAGGAGCAATTTTGCATAGAGAATCTTAGAGATCGTTGTATTTGTCACAAACCTCGATTATTCAATCTTATGACTGAACTTTGATGGCATACAAGATTATTTCGTACGTAGGAAGATGTTTTGAATGCGTATGTATAGATGAATATGATGTATGCACGATGTATGATGGTGATTATGGTGAGATTTAGGGTTGTAAGGCATGAACGCATGATTTATGCCTAGTAGGAGCTTTGTACAATATAAATAATAAATTATTAATATAAATTTAACCACTAAGTATTGCAAATCACTAAATATAAGAGTATTCCAAGAATTCATTAATCACAAAAAAGAAACAATTTTTTATCATTTGTAAGTAAAGACCCGCCTAATTATTTGTATAAAGTGGGTAAACTTCATTTTCATTTAGATAAAAGCCAATAAAAATTAGTCAATATATAAATTTAGTGGGGGTCATGAACAAAAATATAAATATACTATAAAAAAATAGTGGACGCAGCGGCCTCCACTTGACTACCGTAGTTCCGTCGACAGGGTTGTTTGTGGAAGAAAATGAGAGACTAAATTCCAAATTGCACCTTAAACTTTAACCTTAAACTCAATTTGCACTCTAAACTTTATTTTGAATTAAATACATTTTAAATTTTGAGTTTCAATATAATTTGCACCCTCCGTACTAAAGTTTAAGGTGCAAATTATTTTGTTGTAGAGGGTGCAAAGGGTGCATATTGTTTTAAAACTTAAAATTTAGGATGCATATAATTCAAAATAAAATTTAGAGTATAAATTGATGTTACAGTTAAAGTTTAAGGTGCAAATTAAAGATTAGTTAAAATGAGAGAACTAGGTTTTTATTCTTACAAAACTCTAAAATTTGAAAAGTGAGGTCTTTTCTTCTTTTTTCATCTTTTTTGTTTTTGGGTTGATTATGATTTATATTTATAGCGTGGGAGGTCCCATAGAGGTTTAAAAAATCCTAACTAAATCATAAATCCACACATTTATAAAAGTTTTGGATACTCAAAGGAAAATGATATGTATGTCGATAAATATGTGACAAAATTGAATTGTGACCAACGTGAAAGTTAATGCGGTAAGATAGAATAAAATAGGATGTGACCATTCTTAATTTCTACTTATCTCATATATGCATATATATATGTCGCAATTGTAAAACCCAACTTTTAATAAATAAAACTTAATTTTCGTTATAAATATTATTCTAAACAGTAAGGTGTTAAATTGATAAAAAAGGTTAAAGTTAAGGATGTTATGTGCAAATTATAAAAAACAAAAAGAATATCGGGGAATATTCGGTAAAGTACAACGGCGCCGAAACAACCAATCATTGGTGGACCCCATAATGAAATAATTGTCGAATACAAAAAATGAAAGAAATAACTTTTTTAATAAAAAAAATTATTGGCGGAACTGTTACCTTTAACTGTTAAAATATCCAGTGATAAAGGAACAGTAGCACGCGGTATTTCACGATAGCATGCGGTATTCTATAGTAACACACGGTATTATATAGTATTTCACATTATTGAACCAATAATTGTCATAGTATCAAATGCATAGTATTTCGCATTATTGAACCAATAATTGTCACTGTAGTAAGGATAGTAATAGAAAGTTACGTAATTAAAAATCATGGACATTAAATAGTTAGACAGACTCATTATTTGAAGAATACTGTATACTTAAACATCTGTGATATTAATACATTAAGTAAATAATGCAAAAGATGGATAATATAATAATAGTTGTGAATAGTAAAGAAAAATATAATCTGAAAATGTGAAAAATGTGGATAATTAATATGTGATAAATTAAAGATAATCTTGAAATGGTCACTTGAGCAATAACTCAGTGGTAGCCTTGGCCTTTTGCAAAGCAAGAGGTCCAAGGTTCAAACCCCACCCCACCCCACCCCACCCCTAAAATTAGCAAAAAAAAAAAATAATCTTGAAATATGAAAAATGTAGATAATTAATATGTGGTAGATTAAAGATAATCTTGAAATGTGAAAGGTGTGGATAATTGATGAATGATATAAATTAAAGATAATCTTGAAATATGAAAAGTGTGGTTAATTGATGTGTGGTAGATGTTGGTTAAGTTTTGGCTATAAATAAGGGCTTAGCATAAGGAGTTTTATAACTTTCTTGATTATCATTCCTTCCACTCTCTAAAAATTGCTTAGTGTAAGTGTCTGTCTGAGTGTGTTAAGGTTATCTTAAGTATTGGTGAATATCAGTAAGAGTGCAAGAATTGTTTAGGTGAGTTTTTATATAAAAGTTGCATGAAGCACCCACATACATCACACATTGTTTACAACAATTCCTTTAGAAGATTTATTTTGAAAAGTTTTCTCTAGAAGATTGTTTTGAAATATTATTCCTTCAAAAAAAAATTATTTGAAGTTTATTCTGCTCTATTTTATACACGACACAAATTCATACTATCAAGTCATTTTTGACGATTTCATAATATACGAGTTAATGTACACCATGAAACTTATATGTGGTAGTTACTAATTAAATTATAAATATACATATATGTTGATCAACTATATAGAAATTAGTATCTACTCACATACTAAGGTAAGAGATATCATTTTCTTTTATACTCCTAAATTTATATTTACTATGGTAAGAAAATATTGTTCGTTTCTACACTCCTTAACATTAAACGGTAAAAATTCCTAAAATGATTAGAATTTCCTTAATAGTGGTGCTTCATCTAGTATCTTTTGACCTGAGTCTTCCTATTGAATTTTAGCCGTTATATTTGAACTATAAACCTTAAATATTATTCTTGAACTTGAATCAATATTCTGGATATCGTGTTGACAAAATGAGTATTTTTGGACTCTAGACAAATTAAATTACAAATTTCTAATGTTTATCATTTATCTTATTATTGATCTTATTATTTCTGTTCATTCTTTATATCATTGTTATTTGTATTAATCATCAAGACCTAAGTTGTTGTGAATGTCTTTGGTTTGGGTGCAAAGACAATATGATTGTTGAATGTCTTTAGCCTGTGTGGTAAGCACATGTGGCGAAAGTTCTCTTTGACCTGAGTGCAAATGTGACAATCCGGATTTTTGAAAATTATTTTAATAAAATTAAAATAAGAATTTAATAAATAAAATTCTTATTATGAGAAGTGCCAGGTTTGAATGTATAAATATATATGTGTTATATATATTTATGTGATTTATGTGGTGGATTTAATATATATATATATATATATATATATATATAAATATGAAATATATACATATATTTGAAAAGTAAAAATTTAATAGTTGATTAAACTATTAAATTAGTTAACTTGAATTAACTATGAAATGGAATATGGAAACCAAGGGAATTAATTAATTAGTATTAATTAAAATTATATTATAAGTTAATATAATTTGAATAATATGCCTTGTGTGGCAACGGATTAAAATATGATGAATTAAATATATATAATGCAATTAATTTAGTCTTTGGCGACGGGTCGAACCGTCGCCATAGACACCAAAGACGACGGTTCGTCTTTGGTTCGCTCTTTAAAGTTCGCTTTAGAGCCGGACCGTATATATACGGAGAGACTCTAAAGCGAACCTTAAAGAGCGAACCAAAGACGAACCGTCGTCTTTGGTGTCTATGGTGTCGGTTCGACCCGTCGCCATAGCCATGTAGTCTTTGGCGACGGGTCGAACCGTCGCCATAGACACCAAAGACGACGGTTCGTCTTTGGTTCGCTCTTTAAAGTTCGCTTTAGAGCCGGACCGTATATATATATATATATATATATATATATATATATATATATATATATATACACACACACACACACATATAAGTATACATGTTATGGAATAAGAATTCAGCACATGGCTGAGTCATTTTCTTAAGCATGAGGTGGTGGTTTATTAGGCTAGTAAGGGAACACCTAGCAATATATCATCTGATGAATAAGAAGAGCTGCTTAGTAAACTTATAAACATTATTCCATCCCCTGCTTTCTCTTCGGTTCCAAAACCATTTTAAGCCTAATTCTTCCACTCCCAAGCTACCAACACAAGAATTCATCAATTCTTGTTATACATTTCACCAAACTTATCACTTCATATATTTTATGCAGATCAGATGTAATA
This sequence comes from Aralia elata, assembly GCA_034770075.1. Lineage (NCBI taxonomy): Eukaryota > Viridiplantae > Streptophyta > Magnoliopsida > Apiales > Araliaceae > Aralia > Aralia elata. The sequence goes on along the minus strand of CM068377.1, from coordinate 28,136,111 downwards.
TCATGCAAGGCAATTCTAAGATCATTGATAACAATTCTTGTTAAACAGTTTACCAAACTTACTAAAAATTGGAGTTACAAACTGAGATTGAAGGAGAATCTAAGCAAAATACTGTCAAAACAAGAATTCAATTCAACCATAATCAAGATTGAAGCAAGTGTTCAACTAAAATATCAAACAAAAGGTAAGTTATGTCTTTCTTATAAACAATAATTGCTATTGTTGTGAATTGGTTGTGGGCGGTTGTGTGAAAATGGGGAATCATGAAGGATTCCGGAGTATAAGGTAAATTATGTAAGGAGATGGTATGTTTATAGGTTTGAATTTCATGAAAACTAAGTCCTTAAAACCATGCACATCATATGTTTGTTAAAATGCCTCAAAGAGGTTATTTTGTTAAAACATGAAAACTCATTGTTCTTTGTGGGTGTTTTAAATGTATATATGAGTTATGAGTTAACTCAAATTGGTTAGATGGTTTGAAATGAGTTTCAAATGGTTTTAGGAGATTTTCTTACGAACTAGTTAAACCGAAAAATTATACTAAACGTAGATTTTTGAGACTTTGAATTCATATCTTAAAGAAACCATTTGAAGCCAAACATATTTTTGTAAAATACTTTGTAGTATGATCTTGATTGTGTCCAAAAATGGAAGCAATCAGATGAATATTGAACGAGTTAAAATTCTTCAAAGTAGGCTGAAAAATCAAGAAGTTGCAATTATGCAGAAACAGGAAAAAAATAGTTAAAGTCTGAAACTGTTCTAAACAGGCTATTTCGAGCCACTGTTTTCGGGTCTTGTCAAACTCTTTTCATACATGTTATATTTTTTAAAAATACTACGTAGTATGAGGTAGAAAATATCCGAAAAATAAATTTAATCTGACGTATAACGAATGAGATAAAAATTCACAAAACTAGCTCGAAAATCACAAAAATACAAATTTCAAAAAATTTCTTCTGCATAATCTGGGCAGTTGCAAGCTGCTTGGGCAGTACTAGGGCTGAGCAAAAAACGGATATAACCGAATTATCGAACCGAACTGAATTTTTTTAACCGAAATTTCTTGATAATTCGGTTATTTTTGCAATTGGGTAATTATCCGAATTTTTATCCGGTTTTCGGTTTTAAGTTCAAATTTTGAATTTTGGCTATTCGGTTAACCGAATAACCGAAAAAGAGAGAGATGAAGACTTTAGTAAATCAAAAATAAATTAGCAGCACATGAGAGTTGGGACTTGGAGTAGCACGACTCCCACTACAAGTTGTATATTTAAAGTGTAACACAATAACTTTCACCCATATAAAGCACATTATATATATATATATATATATTACTTAATAATATAAACCAAAATTCTTATAGAACATAAAGCAACTTGGGCCAGAGATACTCCTTAATTATTTAATTGATACTAATAATTGGATCTCCTTTCTTCTATTGTTAATTCAACCAGTACTAATGTACTATATAGTCTATATATATCATATAATAGTTGATGCATATTCTTTGTCAAACTCTCAAGACACTCTCTGTATACAATTTCACATACACAAACATAAATATTTCTTATACTTGTTAAATGAAGCATAAGTTCGGTTATTAACCGAAATACCCAAATTTATAATTCGGATATTCGGTATTCGGTAATTCGGTTATTGCCAAATTCGGTTAGTTGTTCGGATAGTGAAATTAAGAATATTTCGGTATTCGGTTATATCCGAATAAGCTATTCGGTTCGGATATAACTGAAATGCTCACCCCTAGGCAATACTGTGTTGTTTTAAACACGCCGAGCCATTTTGGTTCGTCGGGTTGATTTTTGGATGTTACGTAGTTTTTTGATATGTTGCTCAGTTTTTCATGTGGAATCCGAATATATATTTAATCATCACGTAACACTTTTTGGACAACCCAAAAAGTGTAAAATTGAACTTAGAAGGAAATTTTCACTATTTTGTTAACTATGATGCAATGTCATGATATGATTAGGTTGTGTAGTCATATGTATGTAGTAATTAGCTTATATAAAGTATATTACATCGAACTTAGTACGAATTATAGATTAGTGATCTAATTTAGATAAAAGTTAAGTCTCAAATAAGATTAAAGTCTCAAATGGAATTGATGAACGTAGTATAATCTAACTTTATATGTATAGGTTATACGACGATGAGTAAGTTACGGAGAATGTTAACCAATAAGTTAAGTTATATACTGGATGTTCGATGAACGTAAATGATGAACAATGATTCAGGCAAGTTCTTTCAGTACTATATATGTGTGTGTGTGTGTGTGTGAAATTGTTGATATACATGAACTGATTGCTCGGTTATGTGCAAAATTGTTAGTATTATGTGAATTACTTGTCAGCATGATTAAAGTGTGCATTTTATGCAACTGCGTGATTATAACTGATAATGTTCAATTAATGAATTAGGATAACTGTTGATATTTAGTTGGTATAATGCATTTACATATAAAGTGCACCGCATGAGAAGTATGTTGCATTATGAAATGCACAACATGAAATATATGACGCACGAAAACGTAAAGCATGTATAATACGTGAAGTATGAAATGTATTAACTGTTAGACATGTTGAGCCGTCGCGCTCATTCTTGCAAATAGCTTATTTGCAGATTAAAAGAGAAATCATCAGATGATTATAGCTGCAAAGACTTGAATTGTATTTAGAAAGCAAGTGTTTATCGTTTTTCTTTAGTTAAATATGTAGTAAGTCGGAACGACTTATTATATTAAAAATAAGCATTTGTAATAAAATGTGTGAATGTGAACAAAGGATCTTCATTCTAAAATTTAAATTGTAAACTATACATTTAATATTGTAAATACAATCAAATGATGGATGTGTTATGAAGAATAACATATACTGTGATTATAATTACTGAATGAAGATCCAGTTTGCTAGATAATACATATAGTTGCTGGATTATAGTTACGAAGGTTCAAAAAAATAAATTAATATCAAAGTTGAATTTTATATTCACAACTGACGTTTCGAGATGAATCATAATATATATGATTTTGAGATATAAGTATGAATTGTAAAGGTTGCGATTTTGGAACTGAAGAAAGTTTTAAACAACTAAATTTTAATATCTTTATTGATATTAAATGTTGTAAAAAGTTTTAAAATATACGAATTTTATCAATTATAATATTGATTATTGATGCGAAAGGGGAATGAAGTTAAATTTTAACGCACAAGATCGGGAGTGGAAATAGTCTCGATTTTGGGGTTGTTACAGCAAAGATGAACTGTTAATTGACATGATCATGATCATTGGTGTTATAGTTGATATGTCTTTGGCCTGGGTGTAAAGACAATATGATTGTCAAGTGTCTTTAGCTTGTGTGTCAATAACACATGATGAAAGTTTTTTTTGGTCTGGTACAAAAAGGAATTGTTGATTGATATGATCATGACCATTAATATTACAGTTGATGAAATCTTGATGGTAAATTTTTAAATTGGAGAAGATAATAGACATTATGATCTATTTGACTCTTCTAATGAATTGTTCATTCCGCTGCAGTTATTTGTTGAAAACTTATATTGTCTATCATTTTATAAATATCTAATTTATCACTGTTGAATGCTAAGAATAACTTATTCTTCGTTATTTTAGTCATGATATTCTTTACTGGATTATTTGAGCTCACCCTTTTGTTTTATAATTTCTTTCAGGAAATAAGAATATAGTTGGTGCTAGTGGGGATAACAGGGGAATGGAATGATAGTCCAAGATAGTAATTGTAGTAGTCCTCACCATATTGTAAAATAGTGTGACAATAATTGTAACGAGGACTTAGTGTGTGTATTGTCGTTTTATACACTGTATTACAATAGTCAAAAATAGGATAATTTATGTATGTTGTTCGTATTTTAGTGATTAAATTGAGTTGTGTAGACCCGAATTTAAGAAACGTCACAACAATTATATATAATTCGACTGAAAACTCTTATAATATATAACAAGACTCATATGAGACTCGTCCAAAACAGGAATACTAAAGTCGAAGAGTGAAGAATGTCGACAATCGACAAATACTGCGGAAGAAAGTTTCACCACTTTACCAAGAATATTGACCGACAAACTTGACAAGGTTGGTAATTTTGTCGAACGGTAAACTTAGAAGGTTTATCGGTTTAAAAGAGTATTCTTTAGGAGGAGCATTTTTCCGACTAGAGCGGCCACTAAATGGTACTCCATTATTAATTATTTAACGGTTCGTGATATAAGTGGGTGCTTTCTTTACCCTATTTATCTTAGCTACTTCTACTGTAAATTAAATGTATGTTAAAAAAAAGTTATATCGATCCAATTATGGTTTAGCCGGGTAAAAAATGGTTTTAGGTGATTCTATTAAAAACTTAAAGAGAAAAAACTTTATGTTTTTTGTTACATATTATCGTCACCCCTCAATCTCAAATTTCTCAACGCTACTAATTAGGATCTCTGCTTAATCCAAGGTGATTCTATCAAAAACTTAAAAAGAAACAACTTGAAGTTTTTGTTACATATTATGGTCATTCCCCAATCTTACATTTCTCATGATCAACACATTTAATTATAGGGTTAATTGTAAATTACACCCCGAAGTATACACCCTTTTACCATTTTGTACCCCGATGTTTAAACGATCCCATCCCGCTACCCAAAGTACCATTAAGTAAGCACGATGGACCCTATTCAGATTTTCGATCAATTTTTTTGCCGAAAAATGACCACGTGTCATAATTTAATATTTAAATATTGTTGACCGTATAAATACCGTAGTTGACTTAATTAATTTGTAGAAATACATGTGAAATACTAGATTAACAAAATAAAAGGTAAAAAATTCAAACAATTTGGGGATTTCATCAATCTAATTCCATCTTATTCAACAAACCAAACAAACAACAAATTAGAGAAACAAACCAAAAGGTCCTCTAATTCCATCTCATTTCGTTCATCAAACTTAAACAAAGTGAAAATATCCATCTCCGTCTCCATCTCTTTCATTTTCATTTGATCTTCATCTTCATTATCAACCCAAGGGTTCTCGAATTATGGCAAATTTTTATGAAAGATCTAGAAGGTTCAAACCCATATCTACGATTGATGCAACTGGTTTTGGTCGCGATCACCATGGATGCTTAAATCAAGGGCTCGATTTGGGTTTGATCTTACGTTTAGTGCTAGATCTGTTATGGGTTTGTTTCTTTGATTTTTCTGGGCTTGGTGTATGAGATAATAGATGGGTTTGATCTTATGCTTGGTTTATTTGATTGTGGTTTGGAATTTATGGGTGTTGAGATTTCTAAAATTCTGGGTTTGGGTTTTGGTTCTTCCTCTGCTCATGTTAAGTTCTTCCTCTGCTCATGAGATTTCTAAAAATTCTGGGTTTAGGTTTAGGTTTTTGGTTCTTCCTCTTAGAGAGAGAAAATGAAGTGGGTTTGAGATTGGGCAAAATTTTGAAGATGTTAAACGAATTGGGGATTTTAGTTTGAGATTTTCGAGCTTTATGAATGGTTACAAGGGAAGAGGATGAATGATTTGGTTATTTTAGATTTTGAATTTTTTGGTGAGTTCCATGGTAATGGAAGATGATGAAGATGGGGAAGAAGAGGAAAAAGAAAACAAAATTAGGTTTGTAAATTTGTAATTTATTGTATTAGTTAGTATAAATGTATTACTTAATCTAATTAATCAGGTTTTCAAAGGTTTTATACGGTTAAGTGTATAAAAATCTGGTCAAATCGTACTTATACATACACCACCGGAACACATGGCAGTTCCGGCCACTTTTTTGGCCGGAAATTACAAAAGGGTCAGTTATGGTAACTAAACGGTACTTTGGGTAGCGGGATGAGAGCGTTTAAACATCGGGGTACGAATGGTAAAAGGGTGTATACTTCGGGGTATAATTTGCAATTAACCCTTTAATTATATATATGTAATTTTAAGGATATCCTTCCAAACTTTTTTTAGGTCATTTGTTCACATTTTTATAATTTGTATCTTTTACTAATATCAATGTTTGCCGGCAAAATATTTATACATCGTATTTTTCTACATGCCATTTTCAATACTAATTTTAAGATCGAAATTTGTTAATGAAAACTTCTTCTTTTCTTCTTCTTTTTTTTAACATATTGCATTTAATTGGGTAAAGTTCGAGATCAAATGTGACTTTCATGCCAAACTGTGACCTAATATTTTTTTGAAACCTCCACTTTAAAAATATATAAGTACCAATATAAATAAATTTAATAGTAAATATTAAGAGTAAAAGACATCTTAGATCGATCTAAGATAAGTTATTTTAGGTCACTTCTAATACAACATCATTTGATCATCAATTTAATAATCTAACCGTACAAATGTAATGAGCATGTAAAAATATGAAATTATTTAAAATTTTGCTTAAATTGAGGCATCGAAATATCATTTTTATAATAATGTATATAATTTGTATATAAGTATATGTTTCGACAACTCAAATTTGAGTAATTTCTATTGTTATAAAGTTGCTGATACATGACCTCAAGTCAAACGAAATTTTACATGATCTTATATTTTTACATGCTCATTGCATTCGTACAATTAGATTATTAAGTTGACGATCAAAAGATGTTGTATTGAAAATAACTTAAGATAATTTATTTTAGGTCGATCTAAGATACTTTTTACTCAAATATTAATTACAATTTATGAGTAAAAATACAAGTTTTTTAAGAGAAATGAAAATGACTGAAAGAGTCATAATAAAAGAAAGTCTTCAACATGTGCTTCAAACTTTGGTACTTTTGTTCACTACCACTTTTTAGTCACACCTCTCAAATGGTACCAACAACCAAGTACAAGGTAATCTATGATCTATCTATGGTATCCCCTACTATCCAACACTGAAACCTAAAATCTTTACCTCGTTCTATAAACAGACCCATCAATTCTTACTGATTTTCACAAATCTCACTTCCAAAATTTCCCCAAAATAAAATTACTTAAAATAATAATAATAAATAAATAAATAAAAACCTGGCGGCTGAGTAGTATATATCCAGATTATACAAATCCAACGGCTACAATTCACAAAACCCACCGTTGAATCCAACGGCTGAAAACACATCCACGTCATCGCAGGGCTTCCCATGAATCCTTCATCCTCTCACATAAATCTTCTCTTCGGCCCCCCTCCGTAATCTTCCCCTTCAGTTTCTCTCTCCTCCAAAAACTCAGATTCATATATAACAACTTCCCATTTTACAAACACCCAGTATAAATTTTACACATAAAGTTCACTTCTTTGAATCTTTTGTTGGGTTTTATTCAAAAATAAGTTAATAAAATAGGAGAGAGAAAGAACAGAAGACTGAAAGATGCAGCCCAATAGCGCTAATGGTAGTTCTGATCCGCAGCAACAGACCCAACAGCAGCCGGTGGCGGTGGTAGCGCCGCAGACCCAGCAGCAGCCTTGGGTGGCGATGCAGTATCCGGCGGCGGCGATGTTAATGCAGCACCAGATGATGCCGCCGCCGCATTACCCCGCTCACTATTTGCCGTACCACCAGCACCACCTCCACCATCAGCAGCAACAGCACCACCAGCCTCCGCCGCACCAGCAGGGATCCGGCGGCGGAGAGAACAGGACGATCTGGGTCGGTGACCTTCATAATTGGATGGACGAGGATTATCTCCGCAGCTGCTTTGCTTCCACCGGCGAGGTACTCTGTTTTTTTTTTCCTCTTTACCTGCATATATAAAATATGTTTTATTTAGTGGGTTTATGGAAATGGTGTAGTTGGTATTTGGAATTTTGTGGAGGTAGCGTCTTATACTGTTACTGATTTTGGTTGATTTTTACTCGTGAATATGTGCTGTATATTTATGTTTTTTCTATATGGTGTGTGGTGTTTATAGAGTTTTTCAGTTTTTGGAATATTTTTGGAGTTTTTATGAGAAGGGAAGGCTAAAGTTTGGATCTTTCTGTATTTTGAATCCTTCAATTTGCTTATATGAGTTAGGTAACAAGTGTTTTGACCTTTTTTTTGTAGGACAAGTTAATTATTTTTGAAGTTTTGTCCATAATTTTGGTTGTTTTGTTGCTATATACTTAAATTTTTCCTCTTATTGTTTTGAAATAAGATTTTGGGCAATGTTGTTCTAAAAAAAAGATTTTGGGCAATGTTAAATGCACTAGGTGAAATTTGCAGTTAAAAGAGGAGCGCAAATGGCCAAATGTGGAGTTTATTTCACGTGTGAGAGTTAATTAGTTCGATAGTTATGAGGTATAGTTATCAATTCCACTGATGAGCTGGAAGTGTAATTATGGAATTATTGTTTTTGATATGGATAAACATAGTGGGAGATATGATTCTGGTAATATTTTCTATATTAAATTACTTGAATGTAAAGGATAATATTATATTATTCCAGCCACAATTTGTTTTTGTCTTTTCCTGGTATCTTATGTTAATTTATGTAAAAAATAAAAAAAAATAAAAATTTGTAGTTATTACCGAGCCAGACCACCTAATTGATATTGGTATTCATATTTTTTCTTTTCGGCTTTGTTATAAATGTGAACCCTAAAAATATAGATTTTTATAGTATGAAGTATACACTAAATATACATACTATGTTTCAACTTTTATGTGTGGTACCATCTTAGTGCACTATCTTTTCATAAATGTCATCGGCATTCTTGACATGTCTCTTATGCATGCTGCAAATAGCAATTGTCTAGTCACATATTTGATGTAAGGAATCAAATCCACTGTTTATATGCGCTACGGATCACATCTAGTATCTGATTACTATGACAAGAGTAGGGTATACAATTACTTGAACTAACATTATTTTTGCTGTTTTATTTTATGTCGTCTTGGAAAAATTCCCCTTTATGTAGATTTTTCATATTTTTTATCTTACTTTTGATTTGTTTGATAATAGTTTGATAGTTTATGTCGCTTTGTCTGACATCAACTTGAAAATCTGTTGTTTTAACTTGGAGCCCAACTATATTTGATCACTTTTCTTGCTCCCTCCTAAATATTGTTTTCTTTATAACCCATAAATGCATTCAAAATTGACTATAACTAAACTTCTTTTCCGGTAACCAACCCCACCCCACCCACTGCTGACATAATTAGAGTGTCCATGTTTTATCTCTTAAGTATCTCTGCTGGTCTAAGAAAGGTATAGAGCTTTGAAGCTGGAAGTTGCAAGTTGTAACTAAATTACTATCAAAACTCTAGTTTCCTATGGCTACCGTCGAGTTGTGTAGAGTTTTGATGGTAGGTAAAAGCAAACATACACCTTGCATTGATGAGAAACCCAATCAAATATAATTGAGATTATGGTTGGTGTAAGATTAGATTGGACAGGATTGGAAAGAAAAATAATTGAATAGGATCCTTATCCTTTTCATATGTGGAATATATGTGCATTGACCTGCTCTTTTTATTTGGAAAGTAACAAAATTTCAAACCTTGGAAGCAGCTTACTATGGCATTCTGAGAATTGTGAACTTATGGTGCTCAACGGAGCAGAGGAGAATATTTAATATATGCTGCTTATCTTTACTTATAAAAAAATGTTATTTATTTTGACATGGTGTTATCTGATTTTTTATCTGTAGAATAGGATTAGGATTAAGCAAATATCTAATGTCTGGAGCACTTAGGTGATGTGGTTTTGCCTTTCATATTTTCATTTACTGGATTTTGTTATGCATTATTCCCTAAGATACAATGTCTTATGCAGGTTGCCTCCATTAAGGTTATTCGCAATAAGCAAACTGGTTTCTCAGAGGGATATGGATTTGTGGAGTTCTTTTCGCATGCTGCTGCTGAGAAGGTTCTGCAGAGTTATGCTTGCATTGCTATGCCTAATACAGAACAACCTTTCCGTTTGAACTGGGCTACATTTAGCATGGGTGATAAGCGTTCAAATAATGGTTCTGATCTTTCTATATTTGTAGGAGATTTAGCTTCAGATGTTACTGATACCTTACTGCATGAAACTTTTGCTACTAAATATCCATCTGTTAAAGCTGCTAAAGTTGTCATTGATGCCAATACTGGTCGTTCTAAAGGTTATGGTTTTGTAAGATTTGGGGATGATAATGAGAGGTCTCAAGCCATGACTGAAATGAATGGTGCATACTGTTCAAGCAGGGCAATGCGCATTGGTGCTGCAACTCCCAGAAAATCTTCTGGATACCAACAGCAATATTCTTCACAAGGTAAGTGGTGATTTATCTTGCTTTGAGAAGACATCATCTGAAACTTTTGATTGTGAAAATTGGTGTTTCAAGGTGGTTTTTTTTTCTTTCCCGGTCTTGACATTTAGTGTACGCTGTGAAGGCTGTTGTTTGTATTGTTATATGAAAAAAAAAACTGTTACCATAATCGACCAATAAATACTATTGATCTCTGAGGATATAATTGTCCTCTTGAGGGGGGCTATGTTACTCGGACTCGGATGGAGTGTCTGGTTGGACACGGTATCCGACACGGGTACTTCTCAATTTTGTCAATTTTTTACACTAAAGTGAAGTATCTTGTCCAAGTGTCGGGTTTCGGACACGGGTGTCGGACACGGGTACTTTAGGGCAAATTGAAGAGTCCGAGTAACACAGGAGGGGGGCGAAAACGTAGAAGGAAGATAGGCTGCAAGGGATTATCTTGTCAGACCTCCAAATGAGAGGGAAGAAAGGAAAGAGAAGCTCCGTCTTTCTTTTTGTATTTTCTAACTTAAAAAGAAGTTTATGCTTAGGATATAAGATATCATGTCACTAACATGCAACATCTCTATCCTTCCTCCATTAATATTTCCTCGTCCAGACAAAAGGTGGTGTGGGAAGCTTCCATACATGTTTGCTCCCCTCTGCCTCCTGAAATCAGTCCCAAGTATTTCCACTACGGCTTTGATCAAGATACTATCTAGGGGATCCTACTCCATTATGCTACCTTGACTCTACAACTTTTACTTTCTTTTCATACCCTACTTGTGTTTCAATTTTCTATCAGCCATGTGGCACTAATGGAGGTTTAAATTTAACTTATCAAAAGAAAGAAGAAAAAAGAAAGAAGGAAGCTTTTGCTAAGTTGATTTTTTTTCCCTTTCAGATATTAAATTACTAACTCAGGACTCCTAATAGTTCATATACTAGCTTGGATTTGGGTTCTGTAGCTTTGTAAGTGGTGTCGCCTTCTATTTTTGAGTGGAAATGTCATCCCTCTCTTTTCCCAAAACACATTGTTATTTACTAGTTTTTTTTTTGTTTTTTTTTTAATTTTTTTTATATGTTCTTGTACAAACCAATGTGATTGTGGTATGTGGGACGAAATTAGGAATGGAAAGTGTCACTTTTCGTGGTAGGGAGTATGGTAGGAGTGGGTTTTTTTGAATCGCTAAGGGAGTACGAAATAAGTTTATCCGAAACGTGGTACGTTGAGAATAGCCTATTATAAAAATATAAACTAGTTGAGATACAGTTAAAACTGGTTAAGTTGTTTTTAAGCGTAGTGCCATAACAAATATATTTTCAACGAGATTACAACATGTCATCGCTTACTTACACCTACAAGGTACTTATGTGGGTACATCAGTTGGCATTCCCTTTAACCTTCTTTTACCTTTTGGGATTTCTAATAGAGTGTTCTAGATTTTTTACTAATGTGATTTTTATACTTTATACTATCCTAGATATTTTAGAGGATGATTCTTATAGTCATCCTTAGCATTTCATTAGATTTGATTTTAGTCATTGGTTGTATGGCCGAAGGGTTATATAAGAGGATGCTTGATTATAAAGCAAAGTTCTAATCATGCTTGTGCAATAGAACTTTAAATAAATAGGAAGAAAAAAGTTTTAGATTGCCACATTTTATGTTATGGAATGAAAGTGTACACTGTTTTGATCGTTTATACCAAAATGCAATTTGCTAGTGTACAATGTTTTGGAATGTTGAAAATTTAGGGAAATATTAATATGATTTTGATTTGTAATTTGCACTGGGCAAAGTGTTTATCATGGAATTTATTGTATTAAATTTTGAATTTAAACTTGCTACAATAATCATCCAGCATGTTGCTATCAAACTATAAAAATAAAATTTATATCCACATTTCCTCAATCATTAATCGAATGATTAAACTAAATTTGAAACCCAAATTTTTAGTTTCAGGAGTTAGTTTTAAATATACTTCATAAAACTTCAATAATATTTTGTTTCTATACATCTTTTTTTCTTTTGATAAGTTGTTTCATTTAACATTTTTCTCCATAGGTTCCTTTTATTTGTTATTTGTAAAGCTACTAGATGACTGTCTCCAGTTCCAATCCTCGCACTTGGGACATGCTAACATATTTCCCCTGGAAAAAACAAATTTAAGTTCATATTTTGTCTTATTCTTTTACATCTGAATGGTTCTTCTAGGCGGATATGTTTCAAATGGTGCCCCAGCCTCCCAACATGATGGGGATTCTACCAATACAACTGTTAGTTTTCTAGCTTCCCCACAAAATTTTTACTATTAGTAATTCATCCCCCACGCCACCATCTGGTTTCGTTTTCCTTGCTTATTCATTACTGGATGTAGATTTTTGTTGGAGGACTCGACCCAAACGTCAGCGATGAAGACCTCAGGCAGCCTTTCTCCCAGTACGGAGAAATAGTCTCAGTAAAAATACCAGTTGGGAAAGGATGTGGATTTGTACAGTTTGCCAACAGGTAGAAAATTCCTTGTTGAAATTATGCTTTATCATATGTTCAATGGTGCATCTAAGGAATTCCTGGTTGAATACCTTTGCTGCTTCTGTTACTATGTTGTGATCTATTGAACGCTTATTGGCAGAAATGATGCTGAGGAGGCACTGCAGAAGTTAAATGGTACTTTAATTGGGAAGCAGACGGTTCGTCTTTCTTGGGGACGCAACCCAGCAAATAAGCAGGCAACCTCTCTCTCTCCTCTTCTCCTACCTTTCCCTCTCTCCCTGTTACTATTGTCATGACAGTGTGCTACTGGTTAAAGTTAAAAAAGGTATATATAACACTCAAATTAAATTATAAGATCATTTGTGATTTTCTAAAGTCAATTTGAGATATTTTAAATTTCAAGATTGTGATTTAACTTTTGAAAACAATAAATCTTATAACTAGTAATACTTTTTAGATAGTTTACAATTTTCGTAATTTTATTGTCTAAATTAAATGAATTTGTATCAATTTTAAATTTGAAAGTATCTCACGTTTACTTCAAAAGGTCAAAATTCATCCTATATTTTGAAATGGGGAGAGTATGTCTTCTAGTGGTCGTGTTAAGGTTTACAAAGAGAAATCTCAACATACATGAATGCCACTTACTTTTGATGAGTTACATGTTTCCTCTATAAAAGCAAGACTACGTGCAGCAAGAATTGTGGCAGCTCGGTGGCCAGTGGATTCTGGGAGTGAGAGAATTTAAAATGCCTCTTTGGGAGCCAGCGGCTACAAAGACGCTTGTTCACTTACTCTAATCACCCCCTTTCCTTTCCTTCGTCTCTGTTTCAGTTTTTCTTCTTTCTTTTTCCAGCTTATCTTTCTTATATGTTACGTCTGGATTTTGCAGTTTAGAGCTGACTACGGTAACCAGTGGACAGGTGCATACTACGGAGGGCAAATTTACGATGGATATGGATATGCTATGCCACCTCATGACCCAAGCATGTACGCTGCAGCATATGGGCCTTATCCCATGTACGGCACTCACCAACAACAAGTAAGCTGAATGGCAGTCCAAGAAAATACATTTAGATGAGTATCACGCACTACAATGGAGCACAATTGTTCCATTTCTGTAGTTTTCTTGAACGTGTAGAATTTCTATAAATCCATCCAAATATGGAGTGGAGCTGAATTTTGACTGCACGGCGTAGTTGTTCTAGGGATTCGATTAAACATTTGTTTAGAAGTGTGGGATTTAACATGAAACTTCTTGATTGGAATAAATGTTCTTGCAAGTGGTATGTGATGCCATGCTTCATAACCCAGGAATTTGACCATGGTTTTAAGTACTAGAAGTTCATGATATATGATAGGCATTTCTTTTCATTATTAAGATTTAGATACTGGCAAATTCTTATCGAGATTTAGATAATGGTAATGCGGTGACCGGCTAGTTTTAGCTAATTTCCTTTTAATTGTGGTGTGTTTTTCCTCATTTTTTGTATATCCTCCTTGTCAGTTTTTTTAGCTAATTTCCTTTTAATTGTGGTGTGTTTTTCCTCATTTTTTGTATATCCTCCTTGTCAGTTTTTCGCTTCAAGTTTAAAGGGTTGTGCTCTTGAACTTGTTTGATACCGTCACACATTTGCAAGGAGCACTGGAAAAAACTTTTATATCCAAACTAAACCCCACTCGCCCCCTCTTTTGGTCACTCTCTTGGGGACCTAGGGGTGGCCTCTTTAAGGGTTTGCCATTTACTGATATTGATCCACAAACAGAGAAAGTTATTGTGTTTTGTTACTTGTTAGTTACTTTTTGTCTATTGTTCCTCTAGGTACACTCGACTTTCTAGTAAAATACTCTTTAATAATTAATTTTATTTAGCTTAATAATTAATAATTTTTCAAGAATTCAAGTTCATTACTACTTGAAAATAATGGCGTAAATGAGTCGAACCGAAGCGAACAGAGAGTTGTTCAAATTCGAAACGTTAAATTCATACTCGAATTTGAATTGTATTTGAAAAATTACTCAGATTCGACTCAACTTGAATATTTATTACTCGAATTCGATCCGACTCGGATCGAATTATATTCAAACTATTCGCGCTTCAAATTCAAACTCAAATTCGAGTTTTCACATAATAACTAACTTTATAATAAATATAATTATAAATTGAATCTGTTATTTTACTTAGAAATGAGAAAATATATTTATTATTACACTTTATAAATATAAAATCATAATTAAAATTAAAGGTAAAATAAAATAATAATAATTAATTATCCTAATTTGATTTAATTTTGTATATATTATAACAGAATGTATCGAGTATTTAATTGAATATGTATCAATCGAGTATATATCGAATCACAATCGAGTTAAGTATAACTTTGTTCAAATTCTACTCGTATTTTTATTCGAATTATTTTTTATGCTCAGATTTGGATCATATTATTAACAAATTTGAGTCTCATTCGTATTTTTTCAAGTCGAGCTTGAATCGAACCCGAATTATTTAATTCATTTACAGCCTTAGTTGAAAAGCCCTGTGAGGTATGTACCTGATTTGATTTGTGTACATAATTATTAAATAAACTAATACAAGCTAATTCAAGTTTTTAAGATTTTACACTTTACACATACATTCAAAGAAAGGAGAATATCTTTTTATACAAACATTAAATTTAATCTCCATAAAAACATATTCATAATAATAAGACCAAATAGTAGGGATGATAATGATGCAATGCAATGTCGATTTTCAATTAATTTAGTATTTTAGTGTAATAACTCAATCAATAAAATACCGTAATAACTTAATTAGTATCATACTGTAATAACTCTGTCAAATTTCAAGTTTGAATAAATTGTAGCACACTAACAAAAATATCTTATTAGATTTGTTAGCCCACCACAAACTTACTTATAAGATTATGACTAAAGGTAATATTAGTGGTAGTTTGAGACCCTCCTCACTTAAGCTCTAAGCATCCTGTCAAGTTCAAACTCATAGTCCAAAATCTTTTCTTTTTAGTTATTATGCAATAATATCAACAGTTTTCATGTCCTCACTTTCAACACTTCCTCTCCACATTTGGAATAATAGCAACTGCCTTTTGTGTCCACCACCTTCAGTGATTCAATCAAACGACCAAACGTTAGTTTTCAAAAGTTGGGTTTGGTACTTAATAAAATAATACAGGTTAATCTGCGAGTTTGAATCAAATTATAATATAGTGTCTAATCTATTATCTCAATAATATTTTTTTTAATAATCTTAACCTCTGATTGTCTAAAAAATCTTGACTAAAGGTACTACTAATATTAGTTTGAGACCCTATTGTAATATTTTAGTCAAATGACTAACCCTAGTCTTCAAAAGTTGGTTTGGTACTTTATAAAACAATACATGTTAATCTGTGAGTTCGAATCAAATTATAATATATTATCCAATCCACCATCTCAATAATATTTTTTAATCATCTTAATTATTCAAAAAATCATGATTAAAAGTACAACTAAAATTAGTTTGAGATCCTATTATAATATTTCAGTCGCACATTGAAAGATGCAAAATAATTTAATATGTATGTAAGAACTCAAACTTATTATTAATAAAATCTTGAATAATGATCTTTTAAAATAGTTGATTGAGTCTTGATACATTATGATATTAAAGATTTAGAAAAAAAAAAAAAAAAGCTTAGGAAAGCATTATGTGCATAAATTTCCATAAAACCAAGCCAACGGTGTTGATTGAACATAAATCCATTGTCCATGATACATGTATGAACCAAGGTATCAAGCTCTAGGCTCGTCCTACCTTTTGGGACAAACGAGAGGCCAAGCATGTTGCAACATGGGGCGCACAACACCCCAAGATTAGGTCGCGCTACTGGGGCGCACAATAACAGGACTCAGCAATATTAATATTTAATATATATCCAAGCTCTAGATCATTCCCTATTCCTCCACCTTCAGATCACTTCACAAACAGGATCCAACGGCTATAAATATAAATGAAAGGTGGTCCCACCACGCAAGATTCTGTTCTGTAAAGCAAAACCGCATGAGTGTCTGGAGGAGTAATTTTATGCCTATAAAATATAAAATATGACGGTTAATAATGTACAACAATATTATTGATAAAATAATATATATTTAATAATAATTTTATATTTATTTTAATGATATTTTAAATTTGTAGTGATATTTTTTATATTGATAATATTATTATTACTCTGACATTAACAATGATTTTTATAAAAAATAATTATATACAAATACTATCATCCAAATATATATGTTGCGCTCGTATATACACTAATTATATATAAAACTTCAATTCGTAAAAAATTGGTATAAAAGATCAATAAACTTTGTGCTAAAGTTTCATGCACATAATTAATGAAATATTTAAATTGAATAATATTATTTTTTAATGTGTTATAATTTTAATACCGTGTATATATATATATAGATATTGTCAATATATTAAATTTAAAAATATAAATTTTATCAATAATTTAAATAATAAAATCTATAATTTACATACTATTTTTTTCATTTTATTTGTACACTCCATGTTTATGCATAATCTGTGTACATACAATTTTTATTTATTTAAGGTAGAATGTACATAATAAAACTAATCATGTCCAAAAATGGACGACTACTCAATTAGGTCACTCTAATTCGTACACGTAGAACCTCCAGTTGGACCACAGTCTTACCCGTTTAATCGGTGGACTTAATTAAAAAATTGAGGATCATAATCATTACTTTAATCTTCAATTTATGGTAATAATAAGTAATTAATATAGTAAAACAATAAATTAAATTAAATGGTGGGGAAAGGCTTAAATTGGTAACAGCTGTCTGTTTTGGGAAATCCATTAGCCCAACACGTTACCCGGAATGATGAAAATATCTCCACTTTCTCTCTCTTCTTTTGTTCTTCTTCCACCTCCGTCTTCTTCGCCTCTGCAACTTCACCGGCGGCGAAACTTTCTCTCTCTAAAAGTCCGACCTGCCGGAGCTGTTTCGTCTTCTTCTCCCGTTTGTTGTTCGAAGGCCGAAGTTGTCGTTACCAGAGAGCGTGGTAAAAACGGGAAGCTCATCAATGCCCTTGTAAGTTGTAATATTACTTTATCTCTGTATTATACATTATGTCTTTGATTTTAATTTCTGGAAATTTTGGATTAATGTGGTAATAAATTGTTGTATTTTTATCGAATTTCTGTAGTTATTTGATAGTTTCTGTTAATAGATTTTGACACTGAATCGTTTTTTTTTGTTTTTTTGTTTTTTTATCGTATTTTGGTGTGGTTTTGACATTGAATGAGGTTTGACGTTGGGTGTTTGATCAATTGTTAAAATAAAAATGCCAACTTTTATGCCAAAAAATGAATAAAATTAGTCTGGGGAATTTAGCAAAGTGAGATATTCACGTTAAACAAGTAGATGAGATTAGTGATTTGAGACTGATAATTGAAGGGAAGTGGCTAATTTGACGCAATTTCTCTACGGCACAACCGCATTTCTGTTAAGACTTGAAATAAAGACATTTTAAAGGGTGTATGGTGAAATGGGCTTGACAGCATTGTGACTATCAGGTTTTAAACTATTTAAACAAGGTCAGGTTAAGTGGAAAGAGTGTACTCTAATTTTTGCCTATTAAAATTTTTAAGGCCTATTGCACACCTTTATGTGGTGTTGTCTAACTCTAATTACCAAAAACTTTGCCCCAATATAGTAGTCAGCGTTATTGAAACGAAATCTTCACTGAATTTTTTTTGATGCACTGTATATTATACTCACCATTCACTGAATTGTTGTTTTTATTTATTTATTTATTTATTATTTTCACTTAAAATGCATGGTTAAAGGCACGTTTTCTTATCAAACCTATTTTTTAAATAAATTTTAATACTGGACAACTAGGTATTCGTTTAATCTTATATGTGTTTTGATAAACTTTTGTTGCATAATCACGTTGCCAATAAGAAAGTATCGAAGGTTTCATTTAGTTTGGATTTTGTAGCTCTCGCTTCATGTTGAAGGGCAGACAACTTTATCTTGGGACAAGTTTGGGATAGTAGCAGAGAGTGAAGATGCTAATTCAACTGAGCTTTTGACTTCTAATAGTTTTAGTTCATTATTGTTACCTTTTGATATGTTATTGTTTACTGATGCTATAATATTTCTCAAGAGTTCAATTTTTGTTGTAAAATTGTATTGCAGTCTAGATATATATCTTTTACATTTTCTTGATTTCCTTTAGTGGACATATATGTTGGCAGCATGGAGATCTTATTCGGTCTAGAAATTTGTGGTATTTTGATGTGTGTTTTTTTTTGGATAAGGCAAACAGATCAGTAGATCACCATGTATTACGAATTAACGATGTTAAGAGGTCATTGACATTGATGAAGTTTTTTTTGACAAGAAATTTCTGAAGCTGTAAATTAAACATGGGTTTTAAGAGTCTGTAGAGTGCATGTTAGTTCTGGTTTACTGTAATTAGACTAAGGATTGCATATTTTTTAAACACAGGCCAAACATGGGATCAACTGTTTGGAGCTTCCCCTTATTCAGCACATGCACTTGCCTGATTTGGAAAAGCTTTCTTCTGTATTGAGAGGTAAGTTCTCGGTGTCTTTGTAGTTTCGCTTCAATGGTGTCATTTGTTTTGTTTATTTTATTTTATTTCATTTTGTATGACCATGATGTTGTGGACCCGAGCTTATATGATGAGGCAGTTACTTTTGATCTTTCTCAAGTCTTTTCAGTTTCTTTTGGTCCTATATTTTTTTTTCCAATCAGTGTCAAATATATGATTTACATTTCGATAATTTGCCATCATTATAGTGGACATCTTTAATCCTTTTAAAAGTAATATGTCATGGTTTATCTCATATATCTGCTGGTGTTAAGGTCTGGAGTATTGAGTTCTCATGCTGAATTGAGCTCGGCATTTTGGGCCCTATCCTAGTGTATTCCAAAATTTTGGACCAAGCTCATGCAAATATATTCTGCAAATGTATGTGAGTTGTACCACTACACACAATTTGGGTACCAGATGTTGCTCACTGCTTTGAATATTACTTGAACTGTTTTATTGTTATGCTTGTTGGTATTAGGATTTGATTTTAGAATACAGTAGCTCTTTATTTCGTTTCATCAGGTTCGTCTTCCATGTAGTTTAGTATACAACTACTTTGTTAAATTGTTCAATAAAGGGGTTGTTTGACACAATGACACTTCTTGCATGTCTTGTGGCAGCAGATACAACTTTTGACTGGATTGTGATAACTTCACCTGAAGCTGGTTTAGTCTTTCTTGATGCTTGGAAGTAAGATTCAAACTCTCTTGAAACTTCTTTCAAAATACTTTTTCATAGTATGAGTGAGTGTTGCAGTTAAAACAAACTTGCGCTAGTTCATCATTCTCGGTTGCTAAAATGCAACTTGAAGTATATCTGTTCTTTAGATTGTGTCTTTATAATTTATATATTCTTTTGGTCCTCTCAATTTGTAGTTAATTAGTTATCAACTCTGTTTTCCCTAGGTTTGTTTTTCTTATTGCAAAGATACATATTGGTGAAGGAGCAGTTCAATGTTCCCTTTTTGGTTTATCATTGCAAATATTATAAAGCTGTGGCTTCGAATATCTTTCCTTATTAATGTCAAAATGTGCACTTTGACTTCTGTTTTGATGGAATATATTGGCAAACCAATCTGGTGTTGTACTAGTATTGTAGATTGAAAAATTTAACCTCGTAGGCATTCAAGCTATATACGTGTATGTGTGTGTGTGTATATATATATATATAAAATATTATTAGACACAAACTTCTTTAATGCTCTAAAGCATTATCTAATAATGTTATATCCAACATTATTATCATTATTTTCTAATAATATTATATCACTGCATTAGAAATGGACTAATGAGGTTCTTAATTATGCCATTGAACGCCTTTATTTCTAATTTTTATTTCAATTTTAGAATTTGATCTGTCTTCTCATGTATGGTTTACAACATTATTGTCAATGGCGCACTGAGAGCAATACGCAAGTTTGAGGCCTTGAACGGTAGCCCATAACAAAAGCGTATGCCTTTTGGGCTTGGGCACTTGGCGCGTAGCGTACCTTCTTAAAGGTTTTTGGAAAATGTCTCTGTTTTTTTTAAAAAAAAATGTTAGGCCATAATCTTATTATTTAGTAGGTAAAAATCTAAGCTGATACACTTCTACTCAGCAGAAAATTAGCTTTAGCGGTCAGAAAAGAAATAGAAAGAGAAAATGGAAAGAAGCCCTGGCAGCGAAGAAAGAGAAAAGGAAAAACTCAGCAGTCAGGCCCTCCTGCTAGACATTGCAATCCCCACCACCCGGCCCCGCCCCGCCCTGCCTGACCTCACCCCCCCAGTTGGTCCCTGCCCAACCTCGGCTCTAAACCTAAGCCTAACCCTAATGGGATGGATTTTGGATAAAATGCAAAAAATGTATAGGGTCAAGGTCGGGTATTGTTATTTAAGTAGATCCCTTGAACACACCCGGTTATATATTATTTATTCTTGTTATTCTTATCTTTTGAATATGGATAATATATTTGCTTGAAGTTGAGTTATCTATGAAATGTGTAATATGATATTTTTTCCTTTTAACTCGACACAATTCCTTATTTTTTTGGTTCTTTATTTTGTTTGTTAATTGTTGCAAGCTTGCAATGGAATTACTTGACTTGACAGACCGGGTTGCGTCATAGGTTGGGGATTCGGGCTTAAGTGTGTGGTTTCATTATCAGAGGAGGGGTGAGAACGATCAATCCATACCATACTCACCTCGTTTCCATGTCTACCTCCAGCCACCAAGCTCCACGACCACCCTCCAACCTCTAGGTATTTTAGGGGAGGCGCCTAAGACCGATTGTGAAGAAATTTTTTGCTTGTATGACCTTCAAGATAAGTTGATTATCTTGAGATTCTTTAAGATTGCCTATTATGTTTGGAGTTAGGGATGAAACCTTTGGTTGAATTTTTAGCTTACTTAATCTCTGAAACTTGTTAAATTATATATATATATATATATATGTGTGTGTGTGTGTATATATATATATAAATAATTTTTCTTTGGTTAACTACTCTGAATTGGGATGTTGTAGAGTTATGGTATTTCACTTGGATATTGTCATATGTCTTGCAAAATGATTGTTGTTAATATGCATTTTATGTCACATATTGTACTTTATATTATAGCATGCTTATTGTTACAAATATGTCACAAACACATATCGTACTTTTGAGGATGTGTGCCTCACTTCGATGGAGAGCCCCTTGCTTCACATCTCGCATGAGGCGCTATATGTGTTTTGTGCCATATTGCAGATTTTGCCTTAAATAACAATGCTTTATTACTCTTTGGAGGATAATAAGGAATCTTATAAGTATTGAATACCCGCCCTTTGCTTAAGCTAAGAAGAGTGGGACATCCACCCACCCATTCTGCCACACTCATGCACCCCAAGGTAATAGGAATAAACCGAAATATTCCACCAATTGAGGTATTTAATTGGCCATCTCTTTAGATTTATATAAAATTCTGTCCTCACTATTATGTGCTTGTTCGACTACTCCTTAAACGCAGCGTTTATCGCATTTGGACTGCAAACGCAACAATTTTCTTGTTCGGCCACTAAACACAAAATCCCAAACGCGGATGGATCTGGCGTTTCACTTGCGTTTGAAGATAAGAATGCAATGCCCAAATATCTTCATGTTGCGTTTTAACCCAAATCGCATGACCAAAACACAACAAAATTAGACAAAATTACCCTTACCTTTGGAAAGTCATCTGAATTATGTTATGCTGATATCTCTTAAGAAATTACAATATGAAATTAGAGATACAAAATTGAATTGATCCCTCTTTAGAATTGTAATTAGGGCCGAAATTTTGAATGGTCGAGTGAGAAGAAGAGGATAACAGTGTTCTAAAAGTCGGATTGGGCTGCAACCTAGATGGCCGCCTAGGCGGCGGCGACAGCTTGACTTTGAAAATTAAGGCTAGACGGAAAGAGAGACGCCGAGGACTCGCATCGCAATTTGCTAAAGAAAAAAAGAAGAAAAGAGAAAGATAGAAGAAAGGGGGGAGATAAACTTACCTGGGGGCTGATCGTCGATCTCTTTCATTACTACCATTCGAAAGTGACGTATCATGAGGAGGAGGACGAGACAGAGGCATAACGGCTAGGGTTTCTTTTTGTTTCCTGCTTGCAGCCTTCCTGCTCCAGAAATATCCTAATCCAAAAAAGAAAGCCCAAACCCTATTTTTAAAACAAAGTAACAAAGCCCAAACTCTTTTTTAAAAACAAAGCCCAAACTCTTTTTCAAAAACAAAGTCCAAACTCTTTTTCTTTTTTTAAACAGTGCCCAAACTCTTTTTTTTTAAAAACAAAACCAAACTCTTTCTTTAAAACAAAGCCCAAACTTAGCGAAAAAAGAATTTGGCCATTAAACCCATCGGTTTTCTTATGTAATAACTAAAATTATGCCATATTACAAATACTTTCCTCAAAGTTTCTTTCTAATTATATTTAAGGACTTGAAGTTTGATATGTTTCAAATTTCACCTATATACTGTTACTAATTAAATTAACATCCGCCTAGAGAATCGCCTAGGAAACCGCTTAGGCGCCGACTATAAGGCCTAGGCGCTCGAAGGTCACTCCGCCGCCTAGGTCTGCCTAGCGTTGTTTAGAACGTTGGAAGATAAGCGTGAGCTTTTGGATATTACTCCCACCTGTCCCTTCTATTACTAACCCTCTTTGGATAGTTTTACCACCTGTCCCTTTTATTTGACACCACACCACACATTTTGTAATTGTATTAGGTAAATTGCAAAATAAAGATATACATAATTAATTGATGACCATATTCATTGTATGTATAAACTTGATTTTAAAAAAATGACTATTAGTTTATATTTTGAAAAAGAGGTAGTATATTATTATTATTATTATTATATTTTGAAAAAGAGGTGGTATATTATTGATATCACATACTATATTTTTTTTCACAAACTATTATTTTTGTATGATTAGATAATTAATTTATTATCATATATCTATACAATAAAATAATTCATTTCCTTTTTGGTCATTTTGCACCATTTCAGCTGCCATCGCTGCAATTCTAGCTAAACAAGAATCATAATTTCAACAACATAAGTTGATGGTAAACGAACAAGATTATAACTTTTCAAACACAATTTCAGCTGCAACCGCACTTTTTAGTTGCGTTTGCAAACTGCTGCTGCTACTGCTACCATGTAAACGAATAAACGCTATGTGGATTGTATTTGTGGCGTAATGAAACTATTTGTCTTACTTACCCCGAGGAAAACACTAATGGAACTTTTTTTCACTGAAGGATGATAGAAATTAGAAATAATGATCCGTTGTATAAGTGTTGTACAAGTTCTCTGTGCGTCTAAGGGATTTCTTGAACATTTTAGTATATTTTCATCTTAGTACATTGTGGTTATTTTGGTATTCATTTGCTTATTGAGTATTCTATTTTTTGATTGTTAGTGCTGCTGGTACCCCAAGTGTTAAAATAGGTGTTGTGGGAGCTGGTACAGCGAGCATATTTGACAATGTTACACACTCGCCAAAGCATTTCCTTGACATAGCATTTGCGCCATCGAAAGGTAATTTCATGTACTCATATTTCCTTTACAGTCGCAAACAGCTTGCACATGGCATATAGACGCTTCTGGATTTCGTTATGTAATTGTGTACCTTCTCCTTTTGGTTTTCGTCTAAGAGGGCATATATTTTTGGAATCTGATATCTACCTGAAGCTGGCATGAAATTTAACTTCACTTGTACACTGCTTTTCAGCTACTGGTAAGGTTTTGGCTTTGGAGCTTCCAAATAATGGGAATAAAAAGTGTACCGTCTTATATCCTGCTTCTGCAAAAGCTAGCAACGAGATTGGTATGTGCTATGACCGTCTAGTTTGCGCCCCCCCCACCCTCTATTATCTATATCTTACTATGTGAAGGTATTGTATTGTTTTCATTTTTTTTTGCTTCGACAGAACAATTATCTGTGCTGAATATTATGTTCACATGAGCTGGTTCATTTGGTCAGTTGCTCAAGTACATGCAAGATATTATTGTCATAAAAAAGTACTGTTCTATGACATGAACATTCTGATAGACATTATAAGTCAGCTGAGTGTCTCGAAAAATATCCACTGGCTCAAGTATGTCAACAATTAAGCTTCGTAGTTGACCACTAAATAGAGTAAGAGATGGAGATGTCTTTGAACTGAGAGTACTGTTACACCAGGTTAGAGGTTTACTTGGTAAAGATTATAGTTTTTTTCCCTCGACGAGTAAGTATTTCAGGTTCTATAAATAGAACAAGTGCCCATATTCCTAAGCTTGATAGAAGCATTGTTAGATTGCTGATATTAGAAAGTCGGGAAATGCTGTCGCCAGTATCATCATAGCAGTAATCACTAATCAGGCATGCCATCAAAACTTTATCATGCTTTCATTAAAATGGCTGAAGTGACTTGGTTTGTTGGGCAATTATGATGAAACAAAAATGCGTTACAGAGCATGCATTGCATTCACTTACAATTGCATCGAGATACAATAACGGTTGGCAATGCACTTTTTAAATATCTGCATAATTTTTGGTCGGACATTTTTCTTTTCGTAAATGTTGCATTGCCTAGAACTAGCATCAAAAGGTAAATATGATGGATAAACGTTATGATATAATTACAACAACGACATGGTATAATGATATGAATTTTAGTAATTATTAGAATCAAATAGGGAGATAATGGAGATTGAAGGAAAAAATAACGGGTATAAGAAACTCCTTGTGGGGTCCAAAGACCACACTAAAGATTCGAGAGAAAAAAAGGTAAATAGAAAGAATGAGGAGGGAACCAAATCCTCTGCCTCCCTATTCAAATTCCGAAAGACGTGAAATTTCAAAGACAAGAGTCCGCCTCACACGACACAAAGCTTGTCAAGCTTTTCACTTTAGTAAGTGCCTGTCTAATGTTCGGAAGAACATAAATACGAAACATTTATGACGGCCGATGTCAGTTTTACAATTATGTCAATGTTACAGTTCATGCCTTCATATGTGGTTAAGGTGGCATGAAATATTTATATGGTTCTGATATTTGGCATCTTTATTTCAGAGGATGGCCTTTCTAGCCGTGGATTTGTGGTCACAAGGCTAAATACGTACACAACAGTAAGTGTTTCAGCTGTGCTAATATAGGGGAGCTATCGTTGCATAAATCGTGACGTTATTTATGGTCTGCATTTTGGATGGTCTTCTCGTCGCACATGAACGCATAATAGTCACTAGTCAGTGTATGTGCTAATTTACAAGGGTCACACGTTCAAAAGGTTATGGACCTGTTATTTGACTATGCAAGACTTTCAACTTGTTACTGTTGTCCGTGCACGAGCTTTATCTGGATATAGTAAACTCCAGTTATATAATTATTATTGTAAATTGTAATTAGAAATGTGTCATATTTTGTTCTTTGGGATTTTCCAAGTTCTATTTAGTAATTGCAAGACTTGAATAGTTTCTAATTACATGAGAAGATGATTGTAACCTCTTGAAAGGTTTGTTGAAGAGTATTGTGGGGATTAAATCAAATAAATTCCTATGAAATCACAACTTACATTCTCCTGCCATATTTAATAATTTGTCTAGAAATCTCAAAATGTCATTAGTGAACTTTGGCCCAGAAGAGTGCGTGCCGAACTTGATTCTATTAGCCTTTGTCAATTCTGAGAAGAGAAAATGATTTCATATGTTCGTCACCATTATTGGCTGATGGAAGATTTATTTAGGCATCGGATGCTGCTAGTTTTTCCACAATTGCTACAGTAAGTCGTAGCCAATTGAGTTATATCTGGTAGCCCCTTATTCCTTTCAATTTTCCAGGTACCTGTTCATCATGTCGATCCTATAACTTTTGAGCAGGCACTTTCTTCTCCGGTTGTTGCTGTAGCGTCGCCTTCTGCAATTCGGTAAACTGTCGGTTCTTTTTTCTAATATTGCTTTCTGTTGTTCTTTCTTGAATGTATAATTTGTCTTGTATTGTGTGCCACTAGTTTTACCGAAACTTCTTTCTGTGTAAGTTAGACATTCTTGCTTCAGTGAAAATCTTTTTAGATCATGCTAGACATGTGCACCAGCTGCCTGTGGTTAGGTTTGTTGTCCATGATAATCATTCATTTGATATGGTTTTTGGTTGAATCATCGGTTTTTCCATCTTTGTCTACCTGGATTTACATATGGTGTAAATCATCGGATTTACATAATATCACTTAATCCATTCCAACTCACTTGTTTCCTTTCTTGGATGTCCAAAAAATGTTGTCGACTTAAGTTTCAATTTATACAAACAATACCAATTTACCATCTTACTCTTGGTTTGAATTTAAAAAAAAAAAGACTGATTTAAGATTTAATCTGTTTTTGTCCGGTTCTCTGAGTTCAATCTGTTGCGACAGTGCCTGGGTTAATCTTATTCCAGAATCAGAAGGATGGGGCTATTCTGTTGCATGCATTGGTGAGACGACTGCTTTGGCTGCAAAAAGATTGGGCCTACAAAATGTCTATTATCCGACAAACCCTGGTCTTGAAGGGTAATCTTTCTTTTCGTATCTTATTTTAAGGAATTTTAATTCATCTAAAATTTCTTGTTTTAGGTTCTTAGTGTCTTCATACTTTGTGGGTATGTTTGTTTGCAAAAATGATGGGTGAGATGGAATTATTTGTACTAATTTATTACCACTAAGGATTATTTTATCCCATGATTAGTCCATTATTTAATCCCATGGACTATATTTTGTCATTTCTAAGGCTATTTGATGATGGATTATAATTTCAAGTGGAAAGGTGGTATTATATAATTCCCTTATCAAATGACCTTTAAAATGATAACAAATAGTGTATGGATTAAATAGCGAACTAATATGGGATAAAATAGTCCGTAGTAATAATTAAATTAATACGAAGAGTCATATCCGATTTGCAAACAAATGTAGCCTCTATGTATTAGGGGTAGACCTACCATGTATCCGCAACAAAAATAAGGGCAACAAAGTTTTACTTCACTTATTATTATTTCTCTCCACATTCACTACATTTAATTTGTCTTAAAACTCAGAAGTACGTAACATTACAGGGTTGGGTATCTAACTACAATACCTGGTTGGGTATATTCTTCTACCCAAATATTACATAGAGTTCGTGTCTTTTCTGGATCTACAATCTTCACTAATTCTGTTTAGTAAAATGAATTTTATATCCGGAGCCCCTGACTATAAAGATGAAGTTACTGTGGTTATGATTATGGTATGATGACTGGCATATTCCATTTTTGTTCTAATTTGTTTTTCCTCCAGGTGGGTTAATAGCATTCTTGAAGCTTTAAGAGTCCACGATCGACTCCAGAAGGTCTAAGAGTAGCCTGTTGGCATCTTTATTGTATTTTCCAGGTATCAGTCTCTTGTCTTCTTTGTCCATATATATATTGTTGTCTTTTCTCTAATTGTCACCCTGTCTTATAAGGCTGACAGAGAACTCTCATGTGCAGGATTAAATATACAGAGAAGGAAATGCTCGAGCTCCCGAGTAAATTTGTAGTTACTAGTACAAAGTCTAAAGGGCCAAAGATGACGTGTTAAGTTATTTGTCATTATGAAGACATCATGTCATGTACATTAGGCAGAGCTTCCGCGGAGGTCGATTTTTCAAACTGTAAATAATTTTTTCAATAAGTAGTGTTGTTGATATCTCATATGTATTCAATTTACCACTTTGTCCTTGCTTCACATTATCTGTAGTGAAACACTGGTTGCTGGACAAGAGATAATTGATTGAGAAAATGTAGTTTTTTCTATTTTATGCAAACTCCGAGTTATATATTGTATATATTAATTAATAATAATTCTTCTAAAGTCTACTGTGGTAGCCAAAGAGTTAAAAATCATAATAATGGCTTCATTTGGTGTCACATATAACAGTTCTCTTCATTGTTGTCGCGTTTAACAATTATCTTCATTTGTTCTCACATATCCCACTGTCAGTCTAGTTTCTATTTCAGCTTTAGTATTTATACATCTTGTCTCCGTTTTTTTATTGTGAAAGTTTTATTGTGTGTATATATCTGATTCACTTAGATGAATTTTAGCATCAAAAGTGACGATGCTTTCCACGTAATGCTTGGGCCACGATGGACTAGTGCTTACTTGTTGAATGCTTGGTAAGGTCCCTCTCTCTCGATATAAATATATATATATATATATATTTATTATTCTAGTATAGAGACACAAAAAGAAAGATTCTGCTATATATTTAGAATATCTTCCATGCATACCTGATTCATTTGGGATAAATTTGAGTATTACAAGTATGTAGAGTAATCAAGTATATGTTGGTTGCTAAGTCTGTCAATTATTTATATTTAATTAAGTATTAAGATTATATTCAATATGCTACAATGTATATGGACTTGTCAAGTATAACAATAACTGCCAAGCCTAATGTGATCTTTCCAGTACATTTTGAAGCATTTAGTATAAAGAAGGAAAGGTAGTTTCTACCAACAAAAGAGGATAAGGTTGAATTAATGTGCTGTTTTTTTTCTTTCATATTCTGTTTTCTTTTTGATTACTTATTAAAATCATGAAATGCTTGAGCATCACTTGCAAAAAGGAAGATAAAGAAACGAGGACACATTAAGTTGAAGGATTCTTCAGTTAAGTGGCAGGAGGAAGTTTTCCTTGAAGAAAAGATGAGATCATGAGTAGAGCTCGCTCTGGTTGGTAGCTTGGAACTGTGTGCCCAGCTCCTCTTACTGTGGTTATTACCACTCCTTTGTATCCAACCACATACCCTCCAACCTGTTATTGTCATATATGAAATTGTTAAATTTAGAAATTACTGATTATATTTGGCTGTGGGGGCAAATAAGTAGTGGCATTCTTACCTCATTATTAGAATACCATGGCCGCCAAGCAGTCTCTACAGGAAGTTTCAAGGTGTTTACTGAATATCTAGAGGATGTTATTGGAACCCGACCATCAATGTCACCGCTGCAAGTTTCAGTTTATATAATGTTTCAGTAACTGTCATTTTGTAGTCATCAGTAAGTTGTATTTCAGGTGAACTTAGTCTATAGATTTAAGGCTAGTTCAATTAGAACAGGTCCAGGTATTTAATAGAAGATACAATCTTCTGATGCGATTTGGGATTACCTGTAGATCCATAGTCTAATGCCACTTGCTATGAGCTGCTTGATTGTGGGAAGAATTGATGTTGGGCTGTCTGTCCATCCAACACCACTGTACACATGCAGAGGAAATTAGTTGTTGGTTCATTGTAGGTGATAACTTTTGTTATACACTTGTATTTACTCTGTGTAGTGCTACTCCATCTGTCCAGGAAAAAGAGTAGTCTTTCTTCTGGACAGATGATGTATTTTGTAAGTAAAGACGGTAATACCTGCAAGATGACCATGTTGTGTTTATGGTATGAAAAGCTTTTTGCACCCCTGGCGTATTCAGATAGGTGTCGACATAGTTGTCTGAGCAAGGATCATATCCCTTGACCTAATAATGGAACATCTAGATCTTTTAATATCTGTTTAGAAAGTTGATAGATAGGATAATTTGTTTTTATGCTAGAGTTTTACTTGAAACAACTTTTTTGAACTTTGGCGAATATGTATGTCTAAATTTTTACAGAATTGAAGAATATATACTCGAGTTTCTTTTGTAAATGCCAGTGGAGACCTTGTCTTTTTTACGACAATTTTTTTGCATGATTTTTGTATTAGATGTTCTAGATTGGATTTCAGAGAACCTTTAACTTACAGAACTAGGTTTTGTTGCAGAGTCGCGGCAAATTGGAGCATAGATGTTGTAGATGTCAATTCCTCCAACCTCGTTCCATCCTTGACTCTGATATTGCTGGCATTTGTCAGAATAATTTCCGGTGATGTAGTCGCAATACTTGTTTATGCCCGCATTAGTTTCATCGGAATTTAAAGCATGTGCCCAGAAATAGTCAAAAATCCCTTGGTTACAGGTGTTATCATCTATCCAAGCATTCCCAATCTGCGAAAAGTGTTCACATCACTTGTCATCTTTCATATTATGAAATTAACAAGTGCCTAAATGTGTAGTCCTTATTACTTACCGCAATGCCTTTGAGATTAATGACGGTTTGATTTGTGATCTTGTTATTGGAGAGGATAGTGTATGCAAGCTGAGGGACATAGTGACCGGCATAACTCTCTCCGGTGATGAAAAAATCTCGGGTCTTATATTGAGGAAACCTTTCAAGCCAGTTTATCAGAAAAGTGTAAGAATCTTGGGCTGTGCTCTTGTCACCTGTGTTGGCGTAGTCGGATGATGTGTTTGAGTATGAAAATCCAACTCCGGCAGGGGATTCGAGGAATATCACATTAGCCACTGTCACTCATTTGTAGCTAGTTAGTTTTAAGTTTGCTAGTTGTATATTTAGAATTATTTCTTCATTTGAGCACGTAGTATTTATTTTTCTTACCATTGTTCCATGCATAGTCGTTACGGTACAGCGTCTTTCCGTCGCTATTGACCCTGAAGGGTCCAAGTTCCGTCATAGCTCCGAATCCCAGGGATGAACATCCTGGTCCTGTATATTAGAATCATCTTATGAATCTCCCCTTCAAGTAGTTGTGAATCATGTTTTCAAATTAGTAGATTCAAGCAAAAGAATTGTGTGGTTTCGTTTGTCTAAATTACGTCTTGGTCTCAAAAGTTAGTTTATTAGTTTTTAGGGTTCATTAAAATATACATGTTCTAAATATAAATATTTTTTTGTTATGTTTGGATATGTGACTTTATTCTGGGAGAAGACATGATAAAATCCCAAGAAAGCCTTTGCCAATTGCTATAGACATGTTAGTTACATTTGATAGTTTTTAGTGGTATAATATTTAGTTTTTAGGTCTTGGGCCAAATAATATCTTGTCCCCATTTTATCCTTTTAGCTTCTTTGGTGGCCGGAAATATCTAAAAGCATAACATTATCATGATAATAAAGAATTAATAATATCTGTAATTATTAGTTTATTACTTTGTCTTGATAATTTCTCCCCAACAGTCATGATGTTTGCCTCTTAAGGCTCTAGCCACTAGAAGGAGAGCCAGTTTCATTAAGTTCAAATAATTTCACATGAGACTATGCAACATAAAGAAGTAAACATTTTAAGTTTTCATAGTGTTAAGAATGACAAAAAATAGTTTATAAAATTATTTAAAGAACTAATAATTTCTTATTATGAGATAAATAGTCTAATTTCAAACATGCTTTTTACAAACAAATAAGGTATTAGTTTTCTTTATTATTCTCATTTCAAAAATTAGATATATATTTGTAAAATGACTATTTTTTATTTTATTTATTGTTTCGAATTTATTCTTAATATTAATTAGAAATATAATAGTGATATCCTAATAATACTCGTAATTAAGAATTAAACTATTAGTAATTTCATGTCAACTTAAAAATAAAAATACATTTTTAATTATAATTTTGAAACCAAAAAATAAAATAAAATTTCTCCCTAATTTTGGACGGTGGAGGACTAAAAAGGAAAAATCCATCCCTCTCATGAGTCTCACTGATTAGTGCACAAGCACCAACATCCGTTGGACCGAGTGAAAAGAACTTGGTGTCCCTTAAACAAATTTTCGAGTTTGAATCTTATAAATGAAAAAAATGATGTTAGGGAGAACTCTTCCTTGTAAGTCTAACCGTAACTTAATTCTGAATTAGTCGAGACCTAATGGTTGTCAGATATCGAAAAGTGAGAATAAAAAAAAGAAAAAAAGAAGAAGAAAAAGATTAGTGCACAAGCAGAAACTTGGTTTTGTGGTGGGTCGTGAGTTTGACAATTTGATTTTGGGCATCTTTACAAGATGCCTCTGCGTTGTTGAGAGAGCTAGAGGACCCATGATAATTAACGAAGGAAAATGATACATATAGTATCAACACCAATATTTTGATTGTCATTGTTAGTGGTATCTGTCAATTTTTTTAATTATTATTATACAGATAAGTATTAGTAATACTTATTTTAAAAAAATGTAATAAATTACATCTTTTTATAATTTTATTCAATTATATATATTAATATATATAACAATTATAATTCAGCACAAATTAATCGGGACTCGTTAACAAACTAATCATTTATAAATGAGATGATTGCTTATCTTGACCACGTTAAGAGACCACCGGATTTCTCTTTAAATGTGGGCCAGCCTCTTCTTGTTATCATGTTTTTATATTGGGCGACAGGTCTTTCCCACTTTTCAATTTTGGACCTTTCATACTTGGAATTTGGGGCCTATTAGGATTCATAGCTGCGATAGCAACCATGAATGAGAAGGTGTGTTTTACAACTCAACTAGTTAGACAACACTGAAATTAACTAACAAATCATTAATTATGTACTATGTATATATATAGTATCATGAGGGAGAAAAGAAATTGTAACAACGTGAGACTGCTATAACTGTTGTAACAAATATTTATGCATAAAATAGGAAAGCGTATTAATAATGTCACAACGATATTTATACTAACAAAGTAAATATGTATTTAACAATATTTTTACATTAATTTTAACAATATTTATAATTTTTAATGACACTTATTGCTCTAACAGTATAATTATTATTCTAACACTATCAATCACCTTATATATGTAAAAGACCAGAAAGACTATTATTAACTAGCATGCAATAAATTCTGTGACTAATAGTTTTAAAGAGAAAGAATGAGATTTCGTTAACATGCAATATTTTAAAATGAAAGATAATTATTCTATATTATAAAATATAATAGTGTTAATATATTAGGAAAGTACTTGATATAATATTATCTTACTATACAAATAAATTTTGTGATTAATAGTTTTTGTTATATAGTATACAATTATAATTATTGTATTAATTAAAATTAAATAAATTCACATCAATTTGAAGTTTAATATATCGTCGTTAAATTTTAAAAGTCAAATTGTATCTCTAATTTTGGGACGAAGGGAGTATGTTATAGGATCTCAACATTTACGAGCTATTATGCTCATACCCGAGTAAGGATTGCTACAATCTGGTTGCCACTTCCTAACCATTGTTATTTAGAAAAAAAAAGTATTAAGACGTGAAAAATTCGAATCCTAATTCCAAGGAAATTTAAAATAGACAGTCGTCTATTTAGCCAATAAAACAAGCTGTATTTATGCAACAGAGGGTTGCAATTGTATAAGATTTAATTATGATAAAGATCATTTGATTCGCAACTCTTTAATATACAAATGCAACCCTTTTTTATATACTACCAGATGGACTACTCATTTTAGATGGTCTAAAATCAGAATTCAAAAAAAATCATTGTGTTGTTGCATGTGTTATATTTACCTCCATTAAGCCACAAAACCAGAGGTTTGGTAGAAGAATTCACAGGAGACTCCACAAAGTAATAGAACAATGCCCTCCCGGCCTTCGGATCAACAGTTACATAACCCCCATACTGATCAAAGTCCACCCCTTCAGGCTGTCCTGGCAAACTGACAATCTTATCAGCTTCCATCAACCCCTCTTGTGGTCCAACATACACCGGAGAAAATTCTTTCTTCGCCACATTTAATTCCTCCCATAAGTCTGCCTGCGGTGGATTTTCTGATCTTCGCGACTTAATTAACCTGAAAAGATTGTCAGCCTGCTGATTCGTGCTAATATAAGTAAATTCTTGACAAAGGAGGAAGAAGAAAAGAAATGATGTAATGTGTGAGAGATTCATGATATATATACATATATATATATATAATTTTTTTTGGGGGTTGAATTAGCTTATATTATGAGAGGAGAGGTACCATGTATTTATAGGCAGCAAAATCTAGAACTTTGAACATGACAAGTTTAATTTAGTGATAGAATCATTGCATGCGGTTATATATAATTTTCTAGAAGACAAAACATCAATCCAATTCTTAATTTGGGGGTTGTTACAATGCCAATTATCATCGTATTTTGTATTTAATAATCCAATTTTTTTTTTCTATTTAATCTGTGATTTTTTTTAATAGTTATTCCTTTAGTTGTCTTGTAACTGCTGGTCTCTTTCCTTTTGGAGGATGATAGGTTTGGTTGTGGGAATGTCTTGTCTAAACTAATTTCATGACTGTATTATGGTTTACAGTTCTTATACGCAAATTAGATGGACATGGCAGCTTAAACTGCACATGTTGCCTCAATTTGAATAATTGCTTTGCCTTTGTCAAGTCAACAAAAGTGTGGGGTTTGGTGAACTTGGACATGATTAAAGGCCTCATCCCCCTGACTTATAAGTTGGTCGAATCAATTTATAAGTCATTGTTTATAATTTTTTACTTTTAAAAAATAATTTATAAATTATTTTAAATAAATAAATTTGATATGTAATGACTATTTTACCTTTTTTTTTTTTTCAAATTACATCTAATCTTCATTTTTATATCTCCCTCCTCCACCTCTCTCTCCTTCTCTCTTTCCTTCTCCCTCCTTTTCTATCTCCCTCCATCCATTTTTTATTTTAATTTCTAATTAATATTAAAATCTAAAAAATAATAATTAAATTTACATTCATTAGGATAATTCTTTTCTCAATATTAATTTAAGTTTTGTTTTCTTTTAATTATTTTGAGTTTTGCAATTCTCAAAATATAGAAATAATAATAATAATAACAAAAAGAGAATAAAACTATATTAAAATGTCTAAAATAATAATAATATTGATTAATACCTCATGGATATTATGTCAAAAAAAACCTCATGGATATTGAAGTTATTGTTTTATTTTTAAATGTTTTATTAATATTGAAATAATGATTCTTATGATAAAATGTTGAATCAACGTATTCTGTTTTGTAATCTTTATAATTTATTTTAACTTATAAATCATTATCAGTTAAATACTTTTACACTTGTTTTAACTTAATTTTTATAAAAACTTATAAGTCAAACTGGTGTCAAATACTTTTTTTTATAAGTCACAACTAAAAATGACTTATAATTTACTTTAAGTTTTAACTTATAAATCGTTTTAAAATAAGTTATTACCGAATGAGCCCTAAATTTTTAAAATTGTCAGTGTATAACACAGAGTTCCATTAGTTTGATCTTTAATAGTAAATAATATAACTTTATACTATACAAATATAATTCTTTGTTATGAGTTAAACTTCATAATAAATTTATCAAATGTCACAACTTTATTGAATCTGAATCTTGGCGTGTGATCGAGCAAGTAAAGTGATATCCACGTTGTGCGTGTGGCGAAATTCGGCTGAAAAAATAAATGAAAATTGTTATTTGTTGTCTATGCTAGCAGAAGGAACAAATGTGACATTTTATAAAGTTTTAAAAAAAAAGTACATATGAAGTTAAAACTCATATGCAAGTTGTAGGGACAAAAATAAAAAATTGATATTTTTACTCGAAAAAAAATAACATTTTTACATGAGTCTAGTTCTGACATAAATGTTGAATTTATTCACTATTTATATAAGAGATAATGTAGAAATATTATTTTTCTATGAAAAAATATCAATTTCCAAAAAATATCATTAAAAGTTTATAAATTAAAACTCTAGTAAAAACATTTTACTAACCATACCCGAAAAGAGAGCATGTTAACATTTGTGTCCAAAGGTGAATTTTAGAAAAATCCTCAACATTTCTGTTAATTTTAATTTTAACAATATAGAGTAAAAAAGAAAAGATAAGATCAAGAAGAATAACCTACAACAAACTAGTGCTAATCCGGTAATTAAGCAAGTGGTAAGTTTTCTTTAATAAGTAATGCTAGAGACACAAACTATTTTACAAACATTTTATAAACTGACTGATGTGACACTGTTGTATTGGTGATAGTAAAGTAGTGGGGAGGTGTTTTTTTTAACTATCACTAATACAACAGTGTCACATCAACCAGTTGTAAAATGTTTGTAAAATAGTTTGTGTCTCTATCATTATTCTTCTTTAATTATAATATTGTTGTTATTGTAATATTTAATTTGTAAGGAAACTTGGGACCTTTTAATTAATTTAATTTTTAGACATATTTTTGAGGTGATTATAAAATATTATGGTTTACAATTCTTCCACGCACATTAGATGAACATCGCAGCTTAACTGCACATGTAGCCACAATTTGAATATCTTGTGATAATTGCTTTGCTTTTGTTTAAGTCATCAAATGTGCAGTGTGGGGTTTGAATTTTGTAAACTTGGACATGATCAACTTTAAAAAGTTGTCATTTTGTATATAACACATAGTTGTATTTGTTTAGCTTTCGATAGCCTTTGATATCAAATAATACAACTTGGAAAATGATATATATATATATATATATATATATATATATATTTATATATTTATATGTTATTTTGTCTGAAAAATAGATAATTGAATTATTGATAAATGTTTGTGACAAATGTTAGCAGAAGGAACAAATTAATGTGACAATTTTATAAAGTTAAGTATGACGGTAAATCTTATATGCAAGTTGCATGTAGGGACAAAATAGCATTCAAAATTTTAATAAAACATTACTAACCTAACCATAACCAAAAAGAGAGTAGGTACGTTAACATCTGTGTCCAAAGGTGAATTTTAGAAGATTCCTTCACATTTTTAGTAATTATAATTTTAACTATAGGATATATAGCAAAAAAAAAAAAAAAAAAAGGTTAAGAAGAACAACCTACAACAGACTAGTGCTAATCCGGTAATTAAACAAGTGGTAAGTTTCTTTTTTTTATTTATTACTCTATCTGTCCTAAAATAAAAGTTCTTATTATTATTTTAAGTAATTTCAAGTTAAATATCTACTTACCTTAAAAAATTTATTTTTTACAATAATTTATCTATAGTACCCTTAGTATTAATTATCATAGTTATATTCTCTATGTATATTTATAGAGCATTATTAATCGTATGCAAAAAACTATGCAATTAAATGATAACTTAAATATTGACAAATTTGTCATTTTATCCTCTTTCTTAATATACACAAAAAATCAACAAGAATTTTTATCCTGAGATGGAGAGAGTATTATTATTGTTGTTGTTGTTGTTGTTGTTGTTGATTTAATATTTTGTACGGAAACTTGGGACCTTTTAATAACTTTATCATTAGACACAAATAACATACTCTATTTATGAGGTGGTTATCAAAGCTCCCAATAAATATTCTAATTTTAAGTGAAAAAGATAGAACCTATAGAGTTAATACGTTAATTTTTAAAAAATTTTAAGTTTATATATTAAGAATATATAAAAATATTTAAATATATAATTTTTTTAAAATGATTTTTAAATCCCCGCATGTCAACTTTTAATAGAACGAGTACTAATTGACTACAATTAAAGTATTTGACTTTTAAAATACAGATACAATCTGTATATATGTTGTATATTATCAAATTAACTTAATTAAGTATAATAAACCAAAATTCTTTATTTAAAACAAATTTAACTTTCTTCTTCTTCTTTGTGCCAAACCCTAAGTTCATCATAACCCCCAAACAATGAATTCATTATGGAATTCCTACTCAAAACGCTCCATACGAATCTGAAAAAATATAAAATGTACATCAAAAGTCCTCAATCAACAAATCAACATTAAATCTCTCTCAATCAATCTCTGTCATGAAGGTCTAGTAATGGAGGTTGGAGTATGAAGATGAATTGCAAATTTGTTTGATGAATGAGTTAGACAAATTGATGGATATAGGTATAAAAGAAATAAAAAATAACTACCTGAACCTCATGAAATCCACAATTCAATTGTTATCCGAAAATTGGTCAGCTGCAAAGTCTCAAAGATTTCGCCGCGAGTTTGTGGCGGTGCACACGGATAACAGTCTGAGAAGGTCTGAAGATGGACCGTCGGCGGCTTAACTGAGATGGACCATCGCGGCCATCCATCGGCGACGGGTGGACCGGATGGATTTTCCAATGTATACAGCAGTCTACTCCATCACTAGCGTATTAATGAATTGTTTAAGATGTCAAGAAAATCAAAGTGAAGTTAACATTATGCATTGGGTGAGAGATTCCTCAAATAAATCTTGGAGACTTGCGATTTGGGATTAATTTTTCTCGTGTGACGGTTGGAGAGGGTGATAATTGGGTTGAATCTCACCTGGTATGCAGATTTGGGTTGTGGATTTTTATTATTTTGTGATAGATTTTGTTATATAATTAGTTATGGTTTTGTTATATAAATTCTTATGCTTTTATTATTCAATTTGTTTTTGATTTTGTTTTCTTGCTATTATTTTTTATTTATTTAATTTGTTTTTATTTTTGTTTCTTTTGTAAAGAGAGGTTTACAAAATATAGTTTGTTACTTAATATGTCTTCCTTTTATTTTGTTATTGAACTTTTTTTTTTTAGTTTTGTAATTATAGATTTCATAAATATACATTTAATTCATGATTTTTTTGTTATTGACTTTTCAAATAATCGGTTAGTTTGCAATTGATTGTATAAATAATTTTAGGACTCTTTTTTTTTGAATTTTAAATGTTAAAAAGGGAAAATGAACAAAATGAATAATAATATTATTTAGAAAAATATAAGTTAAATACAAGTTAAATACGAGTCAAAAATGTATTGACAATGTCAAAGTACTGAAAAAGTAGTCAAACCGTATTTTCGGCAAGAAAATGGCCGGATCGGCCAAAAGGGAACAAGATTGTTTTTTTTAAAAATTTAGAGGTGTTGATTGACGATTCTCAAATTTTAATGGACAAATTGATTTTCGATCAACTTGGGGGACAGTTTTATCATTAACCCTAAGTTATATAATGTAGAGGGTATATCCTGTGAGCAATAATTTTTAATATACTAACTTGATAACTCATGCAAAGTACGGGTTAGTGTCGATAATATAATTTAAAATTGTGGTGCGTGTCATTGGTGTTAGAATTTTAGTATTAATAGTATATAGTATGAATAGTTATAATACATTGAACATAAAATTAAAGAGTTGGATGTATATCAAAATTATTGTATATATTTTTTAATACATGTATATGCATTTTTTGTAACGCCCCCAAAAATCGGGACTATCTCTGTTCCCGACCTTGTGCGTTAGATATTATCTTGTACTAGCTTTACATCATACAAAGATGAAATAATAATTGAAAATGCGGATAATTTAAAATTTTTTTCTTTATATCTTTCTTATTTACGGTTATAGCCTATGGTACTTTTACCTAAGGTTTATAACCTATAGCTCTGATACCAATTGTAATGCCCCCAAAAATCGGGACTATCTCTATTCCTGACCTTGTGCGTTAGATATTATCTTGTACTAGCTTTACATCATACAAAGATGAAATAATAGCTGAAAATGCTGATAATTTAAAATTATTTTCTTTATATCTATCTTATTTACGGTTATAGCCTAGGGTACTCTTATCTAAGGTTTATAATCTATAGCTCTGATACCAATTTAATTGTTAACTGTTTCACTTTTAAATCAACTAACTTCATATGTAATAGAAACATAAGTTATATTACCTTTGGTTGGTTGTTTGTTTATAGTTCTTATACTTATTCTTCAGCTTCAATTCTTGTATCTAGCTGAGAAAAATGGAATTGAATTGAGAGGAGGGAGTGGTTCGGCTGGGCAGGACTGGGCAAAGAGGGAGTTCGGCAGGTTGGGGAGGAAGGGAAAAGAGTTCGGCCGAGGTGGAGGAGAGGAAGAGAAGAACCGAGCTTGGCTTGGTTTTTATAAAATCATTCCCTTGCTTCCCACGAAAATTACATGCTCCTTACCCAATTTCCCTGCTTCTCACGCAATATACTTGGCCAATACCCAAATTCCTTGGTTGCTACTTCTTCTACAGTACCGCTTAGCTAGTTTATTTTTTTCCCACCGACTTATAGCTTCCTTGCAATACATAAGTTATGTAATATTTATCACACATATTATGTATTATCCATAATATTTATTAAATATAAATGTAATATTCTTTTACATCATAAGTGCAA
The DNA here is from genome assembly GCA_034770075.1 of Aralia elata. Classification (NCBI taxonomy): domain Eukaryota; kingdom Viridiplantae; phylum Streptophyta; class Magnoliopsida; order Apiales; family Araliaceae; genus Aralia; species Aralia elata. The sequence continues at coordinate 28,095,217 of CM068377.1, read as the reverse complement.
AATATATGCATTATATATCACTTTCCATATAAATGGAAGTTTATTTCTTAAATAAGATATTATAATTAATATAATATCTTCTCTTTATTAAAAATAATTCAATACTATAATTTATTTTAATATCCCTTATTTAAAGTATACAGTAATTTTCGTATACTTAAACTAATTATTTTTTTTCGTAATATAAATTGTTTCTTAACAATTTATTCACGCGTAATATATATTCATCACATCACAGCTATCTATTATACTGCACGTATACACATATGCAGTATCATATAAAATAAAAATTTATTTTATTAAATCCTTATTTTATTATTAATTCGGGAATTTGAATTGTTACATTTTTGGAATAATACAACCCATGATACGAAAATTTAGTATAATTATGAATATAATATATATTATATTAACATAGATGATGAACTCGAGATTAACTCAGAATTAAATCGACTAATATGTTACCAACCAAAATGATTGGATCAATTTACCCATAAATTTAAGATAAGATTCGTAATAGATACGTACCTTGTTTTTCACGGGTCGCCCCACAAGACAACCAAAACAAAAGGGAAAAAAAGTCACTTAATGGAGGGAGTAGTCATTGGAAGTGCATTATAATGTTGAATGATGAAATTGAGGCCACACCTTATGGTCCAATTTCCACATCTAAATAGCGAAATGCTATAGGTAAAGGAAATGCATTTCCATTTATGGGATAAGGTTCTAGATAGTGCATGGAGTCATGGCTATCTCTCTCCCAAAATGAAAATTTAGATCAATTTTGTACTATTAATTATACTTAAAAAAAATATTATAGTACAGTTTTGTAGAAATAATTGTACACTAAAAAAAAGGTTTACTAATTTTATAAATTTAAGGACAAAAACATCATAAGTACACAAGCACATGTATCACATAGTTATTACAACACCAATACTCCCTCGGTTCCTAAATAATTGACGTTATAGGTCAATTTTTTTGTTCCCAAATATTTGACGTTATAGGATTTCTAGGAGAATTTATATATATCCATATAATCCTCTCTCTTCTTTCTATTGGAGTCCTAAAAAAAATTAAAGACTTGAAAATTCTCTCTCTTCTTCTTATTGAAGTCTTATAAAAAATTAAAAACTTAAGAATTCTCTCTCTCCTTTCTGTTGGACTCTTTTATCTTTTTATGTATATCTGTGCAATCCTCTCTCCCCTCCCTATTGGATGAATAGACAAATGAATTGGAGTAATTAAGTTTCTTAATTAGTGTGCATTGACGTATACAGTTATTTAGGAATCGAGGGAGTATTATGTAGTTATTAGTACTAAACTGAACTTGTTATATTTAAAGATAAATATGAAAGAAAATATATATTTAAAGTTTAAAAAAAATTATTAATGAGACTATTTTTTTATAGAATCGATGAAGTATAGTGGCATATCTCGAACACATGTCTTTTTATAGTCCACATGCATGTGTAAAAAAGTTCAAATGCACCAAGTTGAGAACCAACTTCTGGTCAAATATCATTTTCAATGTAGTGGCGAAAAACCAGTAAGGTGGTCAAAACTGATTGATCTGCTTTGCTCACTTTCATACTTCTGCATTTGTCCCATATAGCTAGCTCTATTAATTGTAAATAGTTGGTTGAGATTCTTGAGAATTAACTGATGTGAATGAATTGAATGATAATAACATGCATGCGCAAATTAATTATGTCATGTCATCACTCATGACTAGCTACCAAGAGCCATTTGCTTTAATTATTCAATAATTCCATCTTTTCTGAAAGAAGAATATTACTCGCATTTGTAAAATTTATGAATATTAAAAGTATATTTTTGTTTCAAGTATACCTTCAAATATAATAAGTTGTTAATTTAATAATATAGAACAATAATAAAATCATGATGACAAATTTGAGAACAATGATAGGTAAAAAAAAATCTGTTTGGCAGGACAAAATTTTAATTTTTTTAAAAATAAATATAAATATTAAAAATTACTATGATATGATAAAAATAATCAATATATATATATATATATATATATATATATAAAATCAAAAAAATCCAATAAAGTTGCAAGAAAAAAAGTCACTATAGAAATTTATTTCAGACTTCATTTCTTAACATTGTTTTAGCATCAACTCAGTTTTAGTTGTATCAAATTTGTTTTTCTTAATGTATTGGATAGTTTTGAATGTTCGACAAATATATAGATAATTCACACCAGTTAGTAATTACTCTTTGCATACTAAGATTCTTTCTTTTCCCACCCAATGCAAGTACGAATTTCTTCCAAATAAAAGTTAAAAAAATTCTCCTACCTTTCTGTATTTTCTCGGACCTCGGCTAGATTACGACAAATTAAGGAAAGAGAGAAAAAAAAGTTGGATAAATTATGTTTCTTAATTTAATTCCAATTTTAATCATTCTCTGTTCCATTAAGCATTTCTTTCATCTATTGGCTAATTCTGCTCTATTACTTCAAGACAAAGCTTGCTTGAACCGTTTCTATATAATCTTACGTCTTTTTTTCTTTAATCCGTCGCTGTTTCAACCAGAGAGGAGAGGAGAGATTTTTTATTTTTTTTCTTCCCTGTTGTAATCCACCGAGAGAGTACAGAGGCATATATAATACGTGAATTGGGTGGGAGGAAGAAATAATCTGATATGGAAAGAATAATTAATGTGAAAAAGACTAGCATGCAGTTTCCTTTTTACTTTTTCTTTGTAATTATTGGGCCCTTTTATTTATTCAAAAATTATCTTAAAAAATTTTCATATTGCACAATCTCTTTATTGGAAGAATAGATGAGACACTGTTTGAGATAACTGATCCAGACTCATAATAGAAGCATGGCATAGTATATTATGGCAAGAATTGGAGGTAACATTTCTTCTATTACTCTATATATGTTTACATATTTGTATATATGATTACATATTGATATCGTGAAGATGTAATTTGTTTATTTTAAGTTACCTTTATGGTCTTATTTTTCTATATTACTATTAGATTTTAATATAGTATCACAATTTATCATAAGAACTAAATGTATTAAATCAGTTTAGTACAAAGAATTAGTTTTTCTATATATATTCTTCATTCACGTGTAAATTATTGATAAGATGGAAGTACTATTTCTATTTATCAATCCCTTTGAAAATACTAGGGAAGAAGTTGAAAAATATTTGGACAAATATATAGGGAAGCATAATTAATTAAGTTTCAAGAAGTTACGATTAGTATATATATGCTACCTATTTATTAGTCAAATCACGGTGAAGCCATGATGAGTATTAAACCACACATATTTAAATAATATGCGGCACAAATACAAAATTTATGATTTATTAATAGTAAATAAATTGCATCAATTTTAAATATATAAAAAAAATTTAAACTTACAATTGATCTAATATTGAATAACAAGTGTATTTATATACGTGTATAATAAAAAATACAAATGATAAATAATTTGACATGAATTAGTCATTTATTATCCTTTAAAATAAAAATACATAAACAAACATATTTTTATTTTAATATATAGAATTATACAATAATAAAAAATTAAGATAACTAATTTATGCTCACTAAATTCATGTCTTGCATGGATTTAAGGGCTAGTATATATAGTCTGAGAGAACCGACCGTTCACCTCTCAAATTTAAGCCTAAACTTAAAGAAACAAAAATAGTACATTCATTTCACAAAGAAAAAGTACTACCTCCATTCCATAATAAGTGACTTTTTAGAAGAAAAAACTTGTTCCAATTTATTTGTCGTTTACAACTTTCTAGGAGAATAAATTATTTACTTTCCCATATTACCCCTAACTTCTCTCATTGTCCCAAGAAATTTTTTCCATTGTATTAATAGTTTTCAACTTCCCATAAAGGGGTAGTGATGGAATTTCATACAAATTTTAATTATTAAATGATAATATTAAATAACTTTCTTAATTTATGTGCATGAAGCTAAAACGATACTTAATATGGAACCGAGGGAGTATCATTTAAAAATTTATAATTTTTTTAGAATATATTTTGATCACATAAATTTGAGTATTTAAGTTGGTAGTAATGACATGTTAATGGTATTGTAATCGTAAACTTGAAGACATTTTCTCATTTTATATTACTATAGGAAAATAATAAGACTTATTTTCTGAAATAAAAATATTTTGTACCTTTTTTTGGCACAAAGTGAATTTAAGAGTGGTCAATATTCTTATTGCAAGCTAATCTCTATAGTTCAAGTGGAGCACTATTTTTGCGCGCGCACACAACACACATATATATATATATATATATATATATATATATATATATATATATATATATATACACACACACACACACACTTGATATTTGTACATAAAACTTTATTATTATATATAACAAGGCAATTGGAGATTTTATCTAAATTAACTGAGTCATTTTGGTCGGTCACCGAATTATTTTCGAATTAATATCTAGTCCCGAATTCATTATCTCTACAAATACAATGTATGTCATGTTCATAATTATTCCAAAATTTTCATAGCCTTCGTTGTATTATTCCAAGAATGTATATGCATGTATTAAAAAAATATATACAATGAATTTGATATACATACAACTCTTCAACTTCAACTTCATGTTCAATGTATTACTACCATCTATACTATACTATTTATACTCAAATTATAATACCAAATATCACACATCATAAGTTTAGATTATATTATCGATACTAACTTGTGTCTCGTATAGGTTATCAGTCTAGTAAAACTTTATGTGAGAGAACATGTGGAAATATTAAGGGCTAAATACATTTATGTTACATCAAGTTCCATTATCCTCATAATTTGGACCCTAAAGTAATTGGGTTTATAAATCACTACATAAAATACCGAATTACATACAATATCGACCCTAAAATCATTTTTCGATAGAAATTAATCGGAATATTCCATTTGTCGGCAACTTATTTGGTTTTATACGGTTTGACTACATGTTGATTTTTTTTATACATGATAATATGTAGATAGCATTTTTATACGCTTATAAATATATAGTTTCAGAAAAATACTTTTACATATATTTGTTGCGAAATACTTTTATTTAGTAAAAATAATTAACTAACATTAATAATATAATTAATATAATTAACAGTAAAATTGAATACTATTAAGACTATATAAACTATATTAAATTAATATTAAGCATATATTAAAACTTAAATAAGAGTACCTAAAAAAAGTGAATTATATTTTAAAACTAAGTAAATACTTCAAAAAAAAACCCAAGAAACCCAAATCAATTGAGAGCGATATAACGAACACTCAGGAAACCCAGATCAATTCAACAAAGTTCTTCATTCTGAAATACAAAAATTAACTTCCTTTCTTCTTCGTTGTAAAAAATAAGCTTTTTCTGATCCTTCGTTCACATTCTGAAAAAAAAAGCCCTTCTTCTTCGTTCTAAAAAAAACCTTCCATCTTCTCCTTATGTCAAACCTTAACTTCATCAAAACCCCAATCAAATAAAATCATGATAAAATTGCTACTCAATATGCAATACGATTAATACTAACAAATAAAGTACAAACTTAATACTACTTCCGTTTCATAATAATAATCGTTTTAGCTTCATGCACATGAATTAAAAAAGTTATTTAATACTATCATTTATTCCCTCCGTCCCAAATTAATTGCATTTCTAAGATTTTTTAAAGTCAAATTGACTATTTTTAAAACTAATCTTTTTACTATTTTTGCGAACATATAGGTGAAGATATTATAACCAAAAGAAAGTATATACAATTTATTACTAATTTCAATTTTTATAATTTTAGAAATATATTTATATATGCTTAATTATTAATTTTAAAAATAGTCAATTTGACTTAAAAAAGTCCTAGAAAAGCAATTAATTTGGGACAGAGGGAGTAATAATTAAAATTTGTATGAAATTCCATCACTATCCCTTTATGGGAAGTTGAAAATTATTAATACAAGAGAAAATTTCTTGGAACAATGAGAGAAGTTAGGGGTGATATATGAAAGTAAATAATTTATTCTCCTCCAAAGTTGTAAACGACAAATAAATTGAAACAAATTTTTCTTTTAAAAAATCAATTATTATGGAACGAAGCCAAAAGGTCAAACACATGCAGACACCAAAATCACACTACAACAAAAAAGCTTATCAGCGACCGCTAGCGGTCGCTGATAGATATCTGCGACCGAACCCGGTCGCTGATAAGTATCGCAGATAAACTGGTCGCTGGTGTGCACATCAGCGACCACTTTCAGCGACCGACATATCTGCGACCGTTAATAGCGACCGCCGCCGTCGCTAAGCTGAGTCATCCTGAGTCAGTTCTCATGAGTGACGTGGCACACGTGTCAGCGACCGGTAATAGCGACCGACGCGGTCGCTAATAATGACTTTATATCAACGACCGCACAAATTTATTAGCGACCGCGGGCGGTCGCTGATGTTGAATTTTAAAAAAAAAAATTGCAGTAATTTATGGATTTCCCAAAAAAACTGTACCTGTTTTGTACCTGTTTTATATCCCAACACACAACAGTATATATAAACATTCATCCAAGATTTATATCCCAGCATATGCAGGCACACCAATATATATAACATCCGACCAACCCCAATGCCATAAACGAACACTATAAACATTAATAAAAAAGCAATATGAACTAAAGAAATATATACAAATGTCATCTTTAAGTATCATACAATTGTCCAAAGAATGAATTTAAGAGTATAAAACTTTAAATATGAAGAAAACAAGCCTAGGTCCTCATGCATCATCGCCCAAGTTAGTAGGATCCTGTAATTAACAAAAGAATACAACATGTTATATGTGTTGAACAGGTATTACTTATGCAAAGCAAAGTGAAAGAAAGGTAAACAATAGTAATTACCTCATCGCCATCCTGATGTTGTGCTGCTGCCCAAAGCCACTTAGGCATCCGCTAACTCATCAGGACTCAGAGACTGCAGATGCCCGCCCAGTATACGAAGAAGATCACGATCTCGACAAATCGCTCTCACGCAGTCAGCAGGGGTATGGTAGGCTGGACTACCCGATGACTGTGTAGACTGGGTAGCAGAGCTGCCTGTGCCACTGATGGTCGGGCGTCGTCGTTGTCCTTGGCCTTTGACGTAGTTCTTCTTAACGACTGACGCCCTCTCTCCCACAATTCTTGATCAATCGGCGGACGCGGAGTGCCCTCAGGATAACGCTCGTTCATTAAGCTCTTATACGTGTCCTGTCAGCAGGTTAACAATTAAATAGTTAAAAACAAATATAAAATGGTAGCAAAAGGTCGTAAATATTATATATACAACATATCAATGTTCTAAACACTTATTACCGCTATCTGGACAGCCTCAGGCAGACCATCGCGGGTGGCCACGTACACATCCAGCCAATTGATAGGCTGACCCTGAGACTGAGCCTCCTACAAAACATAAAATCATATTAATATGTAAACATATGATATTTTACAGAAACCTGACTGTAAACATAAAAATACTATTCATTAAGCCAACAAGTTTGCTATTTATACGTACCTTGGCAGCAATATGCTGCACCTGTGATATACTGCCGCCCCTATACATGTGCACCTGAGGATCTGTTTGAGGCGGCAGTCTTGCGTCGCTTAACCCAGGTCTCGGCTCTCCACTGGTCACACATCTCCGTCCATACGGGCTGTGCGCACCACTAGGGGCTATGCTCATGCATATACTGCTCACCCTGGCCAGGATGGTCTATCTCTGCATTGTGTATGGCTTTTTGTCGTTCCTTGTTGAGATTATCTTTGGTACGGACTGCGCACTTTTGCCAGAAAAGTGTCTGAATAACTGATGCTTGCGCGTCGTCCCATCTATACCTTTTCTGCAAATAAAACAACAATACTAATATTAAAACGGTGATATTACCATAATTAATATACTAAACAATATTATTTCATTAACTATATTATATGTCAGAATTTAAAAAAAAATATATACCTGGAATTCAGCCCAAACTGCATCCTTGTGGGCGAGAGGTGTACTCGCCCACGTAATCGCTGGCGTGGGCCAGTTTTGTAAGCATAATTGTGAAATACACTTCACAATCTTACTATCTTGAAAATCACTACAATATACAACAATTAATATGAAATAAAGATAAGTAATTTTAGTAGAATATTAAAAGCAATTGACATTAGTATATATTTATGGAAAGTATATATATAAAATGCTTATATATAAATGATGCTTAACGTACGTGCTGTCCGGAGGAGGACGAATCTGTATGAGAATCCGGTCATCCGGATTAGCCGGGGCCTTCGGCACATGATTAGGGCCCCGACCCAAGCCGCGCTTTCATGGCGCTGGTTCAGAAGACATCTGTTTCACCAAAATTTTAGGATGTTATTATAAGTTATGCTGTAATTGTATTAAATAGTTAACTACAACAAATACAAATGAAAGGTACATAAACATGACAAGGATATAGACAACATGTATATATGCAAGTGTATGTAATACAAGTCAAACTAAACATACATTTTAATGAGAATCGCTATCTGAGTCAGAATTATTTTGCTGACGTATTGGAGATTCATAACCATCATTTTCTTCAGATTCAGTGTCAGTGTCAGTCAATAATTCTTCCTCAGTATCAATGTCATCTGACACATGTACTGACTCAGGATCCAATTCATCGGGTTCATCTCCACCCTCTAACTGGATTACTTCATTGTTGTCCTCGACATTTATTATAGGAGGTCTATGAAGCATCTCCTCTTGGTAGAACTCTCCGTCTACTAATTGGACACGACTGCGCGCGGGAGTATGAATTACAACTTGCCAATCTGCAGGCGGTCTATCTCTTTTCCTAACAGGACTAGGACTGTAGTATACTTGTACTGTTTGAGTTGGCAACACAAATGGTGCGTTGACGTACGTGGTCCTATGGAGGTCAATATCGACGATTCCATGTCGATCGACACGTATCCCTTTTTCTGAATCAAACCAACGACATTTGAACAAGTTAATATGCCCCCCATAAGTACCCTTGTACGACAGCTCAATGATTTCCTCCAACTCCCCATAAAAGGCACGACCCAGCTCATTGTAACAATCTCCTTGAACACACACTCCAGTGTTAGTTGTTCTTTTACCGCGAGCATATGTATTTGTATGAAATTCACAGCCATTTACTTTGTAACCATTGCGGCTGACTTGGTCCCGGTCTGGGCCCATAGCTAGGACTTGTATATTTGGAGGAATGGTTCCCTCATTAAGAGCCTACAAAAATTCTATTAAGTTAAATGAATTCATAAATTAATATTTAGCCATACGTGCTTATAAATTAAATTAACTTACTTTGTCCTTTAGCCAAAATGCAAATTTTTGATCACGACTGAGTTGAATATCTTTATCAGTGATGCCGGGCTGATTCGCTTTTAACTCGTCATCATATGATCTATATAATTTTATAAACATTAACATATTTGAATGTATAAGATTAATTACAGATTAAGATATAGGTCCAATGATTCAGAATCATTTTACATGTATACCTTACAAATTCGTCAATCTCCTCGCAATTGAGAAGAATGTAAGTATGTGCAGCATGTAATTCTTGCTCAGAGAGGAATATGCGATTCCCTTTTCCATAAGCGCGACCCGGTAGACCAAATACAGAAAGCCGACCATTCAGATCAACATTGCCCCCATCATCATGTCTCGGGACTCGATTGGCCTTTGTCAAAACTTCGTCGGGAAAATAGTCTAAGACAAACGTAGATATCTCATCAAAACTGTATGCCTCACATATCGACCCCTCGACGTAAGCTCTATTCTTCACCTTCCTCTTAAGGTTTCCCATCACCCTCTCGAAAGGGTACATCCATCTATATTGAACTGGACCACCAACACGAGCTTCATAGGGTAGATGGATTTGCAAATGCTCCATGGAGTCAAAAAAACCAGGTGGGAATATTTTTTCAAGCTTACACGTGATCTCAATGATGTTCTTCTCAAGTACAGACATGTCCTTTTCATTTAACGTTTTTGAACATATGTCTCTGAAGAAACGACTAAGTTCAGTCAAAGCATCCCATATTGGTTTATCAAGCAAGTCCCGAAATGCTATAGGCATTAGTCTCTCCATGAACACATGACAGTCATGACTCTTCATCCCTTGCAATTTGCCACCTGTGACACACCTTGCAATGTTTGAGGCATATCCATCTGGTAGTTTCAGAGACTTAATCCATGTGCACACATCTTCAACTTGTTTTTTGGACAATGTGTACCTTGCATGTGGTTTGACCATCCGACCATTACGAGATTCATATAGTTCTAATCCAGGACGCTTACAAATATCTTTCATGTCCAACCGTGCCTTATCATTATCTTTCGTCTTGCCCGGAACACTCATCACAGTGTTAAAGACATTGTCGAACACATTCTTCTCAATATGCATCACATCTAGATTATGACGAATTAAATTTGTAGACCAATAAGGCAATTCCCAAAAGATGCTTCTCCGAACCCAATTATGAGATACGCCAAACCCATCGATGATGTCAGAGGCAACAATCTTACCAAATGGGATAACCGGCAATCTCATCACACGATCTCGCATATCCGTTCCCGACAATCGCGGTGCAGGCATATCATTGTCTACTTTCCCTTTCCTGAAGTTTTCTCTATTTCTTCGAAACGGGTGATCTATTGGCAAGAAACGACGATGACAGTCAAACCAACATGGCTTTCGACCATTTGATAGATTGAAAGACTTTGTATTCTCCATACAATATGGACAAGCCAACTTCCCGTGTGTACTCCAGCCAGATAACATACCATAAGCAGGGAAGTCACTTATAGTCCAGATAACCGCTGCCCTAAGGTTGAAATTTGTTTTCGTGGAAACATCCCAAGTCTGTACTCCATCCTCCCACAATACCTTTAACTCGTCTATAAGAGGTCTCAAGTAAATATCTAGGTTCTTTCCAGGACTCTTGGGACCAGGAATCACGAGTGAAAGAAACAAGTATGGCTGTTTCATACACATCCAAGGAGGCAAGTTGTACGGAGTTACAATCACAGGCCAGCAGGAGTACGGAACAGCTGAGTGGCCGAACGGGTTAAAACCATCAGTGGACAATCCAAGTCTCACATTTCTAGGTTCTAATGCAAACCCAGGATGTGATAAGTTGAAATCTTTCCAAGCCTGCCCATCTGCGGGATGGTTAAGTTCTCCATCTTTAGCTGGAGATTTCGCATGCCAAGTCATATGTTCAGCTGTTCTTGAAGACATGTACAATCTCTTAAGCCGATGTGTAATTGGAAAATACCTTAAAATCTTCAAAGGTATTTTTGTCTTTTTTGTAGTCACACCCTCTTTAATAGGCTTGAACCGATCATGACCGCAAAAAGTGCACTTTGTCTTATGTTCATTTTCCTTATAAAACAACATGCAATCATTTGGACATGCATCGATCTTTTGGTATCCAAGACCTAACTTCTTCACCATTTTCTTACAATAGTAGTAGTTATCGGGCAATTTTTCACCGTCAGGCAACATACTCTTAATGGCCTTCAAGAGTGACTCAAAACACTCATGGCTCATGTTGTGATCAGCCTTGATGTTAAGTAATGTCGCAACTGCAGACAACGTAGTGTGTTTGGTGCAACCATGCCACAACGGCTCGCTACCTTCGTCTAGTAACTTAAAGAAGGCTTTGGCATCAGAATTCATAGGTTGCTCTCTCTCTTGTTTCCCAATCAAAATTCGGCCCTGCAATATCATGAACCATTTCATTCATACGATGGGTACTGCTGCCCGGATTGTGTACTTGTGCGATACCACTATCTCTTCTCTGCCCATGTGCCCACCAGCATTCTTCGTAATTTTTCATGAACCCAGACACAAGTAAATGATAGTTTACCATGTCTCTGTCCATATAATTGACATTCTTACACTTTAAACAAGGGCATCTTATCTTGTTCTGACCATTCACACATTCTGGGTGACTAAACGCATAATCCAAAAACACTTGACAACCATTTCTAAATTCAGCTGTAGCACCTATCTGGGCACTTGACTTTCGTCGTCTCATCCAACTACGATCTGAATAGAGGTCCATGATATCACGGTACCTACTGCAGACAACATGAGCTTATTAATGTATAGCATGGTTAGACTCTATTAAAATTTCGCCATAGTCTCCCCTATCATATGGACTATCCACATGAACGAGGGCATGCATATATAGCCATTTGTAGGCACCCAAGACACAACCCAATAGAAATATATTAATGTATAACGAATGAATGCAAAAGTAGTAAGAAGTACCATAAAACCAATAAATTACTTTTCATTAGAAAAAACGAATATTCTATCCCTATAAATCTGTCATTTTTAATCTGATTTGTGTATTTTGTTTTGCTTTACTAATCTTGTCTAGTTGCAGTTGTTTGATTTATTTTGGATTATTTATTTTAATTTATTTAATTTGTTTAATTTCATTTCATTTTATTTTATTTTGTATTATTTTAATTAGTAATGACAAACTAAGTAAATACTACTTAGTTCGTTATATTATATTATTTATTTTATTTTATTTTGATTTATTTTGGATTATTTATTTTAATTTATTTAATTTGTTTAATTTCATTTCATTTTATTTTATTTTGTATTATTTTATTTAGTAATGACAAACTAAGTAAATACTACTTAGTTCGTTATATTATATTATTTATTTTATTTTATTTTGATTTATTATGTATTATTTATTTTAATTTATTTAATTTGTTTAATTTCATTTTATTTTATTTTATTTTGTATTATTTTATTTAGTAATGGACAAACTAAGTAAATATTACTTAGTTCGTTATATTATATTATTTATTTTATTTTATTTTGATTTATTTTGGATTATTTATTTTAATTTATTTAATTTGTTTAATTTCATTTAATTTTATTTTCTTTTTTATTATTTTATTTAGTAATGACAAACTAAGTAAATACTACTTAGTTCGTTATATTATATTATTTATTTTATTTTATTTTGATTTATTATGTATTATTTATTTTAATTTATTTAATTTGTTTAATTTCATTTTATTTCATTTTATTTTTTATTATTTTATTTAGTAATGACAAACTAAGTAAATACTACTTAGTTCGTTATATTATATTATTTATTTTATTTTATTTTGATTTATTATGTATTATTTATTTTATTTAATTTAATTTGTTTAATTTCATTTAATTTAATTTTATTTTTTATTATTTTATTTAGTAATGACAAACTAAGTAAATACTACTTAGTTCGTTATATTATATTATTTATTTAATTTTATTTTGATTTATTATGTATTATTTATTTTAATTTATTTAATTTCATTTAATTTTATTATGAAATTAAATACACAAATCAATGAAAAATGGGGTGTATTTTATTAACTTGATGGAGCATCTTTAAGCACATCTAGGAAAGCTTGTCTATGCCTATTATCATCAAACATCTACTACACTTCACACAAGTGGGTTGCTATACTAAATCAATTATCATCCATCCAACATGTACTCAGTAAAATCCTATTAATCAAATGAAACATTATATTACCTTAAAACAAGTGCAAGCAAACAATTACAAAACTAATTATATTTGAAACTTTACTTAATACATGAATACACATTCAGCCATACTACATGGTCTCAGAGCATTACTACACCACAAATCCCTGGAAACAAGGTCTTGAACATAACAAACCACAAATACAGTACATGGATAGCAAATCACTGCCCTCTACATTAAAAAATTAAACTAAACTCCAGCAATATTTGATAATCATTAAAAAATAATTACATTAACTAATAGTTCATTATGCATACCTGATCAGAAGGGCGGTGCTCTTCGGCGGCGACTGCTAGCTTGGTCGGTGACAGCGGCGGCGGTGGCAGGAGCGGCGACTCCGGCGGCGACTCCCTCTTCCCTTTTCCCTCTTCTCCTTCTTCTCCCTCTTTTCTCCCTTCTTTTTCCTCCGTCTACTGGTTTGCTCGACTGCCTGAATCTGATTAGACTAAAATATCATCAGCGACCGCTATCAGCGACCGCGTGCCGTCGCTGTTTTAAATGACGTGGATGTTTTAGCGACCGCGGGCGGTCGCTGAAAGGATTTGGTCGCAAAAAGTTACCCCGCGAAATTTTGCGCCAAATTTAAGGCGGTATTTTTTGTATTTGCGACCGATCGGCGACCGACTGCGGTCGCTGATATACAATAGCGACCAATACTCCATGCGGTCGCTAATACCGGTCGCTATTAATAGCATTAGCGACCGAAGTATGCGGTCGCTAATACCCTTGGTCGCTGTTAGGCCATTTTCTTGTAGTGTCAATGAAAATTTCATACCATTCATCCCATCTATCATATCAATATGCCATACAAAGAAGGAATGAAAGTTTCAGCGAAACTTTACCACAAGATTGGATTATAAAAATGAAAATCGGAATGAAAAACAGAGGAACTCTACTGTCAGATTTCTCAACGGTGGAGACCTATTGTCTCGCCGTTGCTGAGAGAAACTGTAATAAAATAATTGAAAAACTATTACAAAAATTAAAAGAGAATTAAGAAGATATCACCTAAATGAATTGAGGCATGCGTAGAGCACTGTCCTTAAGGATAATTTCTGGTCCTCCAATATTATATATCACGGGTACAAAAGGTCACAACAGATACCCTCCAGGATTCAACAATTCTGTCTTCTCTAATGTGCACTCAAATAAAGAAGGTGACATGAACAACCCATTGCTTTTTCTTGAATTTTATAAAATATAATTCAAGAGAAAGTATTGTAGTGCAATATTTATATGAAGTAAAAGACATGCATGCTAATATCTCTCTCTTTATAAGAGTAGAAGCCTATCTCTATATATTATATCATGCATGGCTAAGTATTAGCTATGTACCAAATTTTTTTTTGTAACAGTAGAAACTTAAAAGTGTAACGGCTAGGAAAATCAATTACTCAATTAATAGAAATCAATCTCATTGATTTTGTAATTTGAAGGAAATTAATTTTGTAACTCAAACAAAATGATATTTAATTTGACAATAAAGCACACTAATTAACTTAACTTTGAAATTCCTTTCAAATTTTATAAACCAAAAAATTTAACAATCCCCCACAATTTTAAAGACAAGTTTTAAGAGAAATATGAATAAAAATCAAGAAGTGAAAATGCAATGCATAAGTATTGGGCTATGAACCAATATATAGAATAAATAAGGCTAAATTCACAGGAAATAGGTGAAATAATAAGTTTCTCTGAACCACATTCTTTTAATATAAATTTAAACACTTATCATTCACATTACAATTTCGAAGCGGGCTTGTTCAACGCGGTTGGGCACATTTTCGGCCATGCGCCAAATTCTGGTTTCATGAGAGCTTCAGAGAATTTGCCTAAGTTCTCATAGAGGCAGCCCCACCTTTACTCTCACATAGCTATTTTTCATCAAGTGTGTTTTGTAGCTTACCACACTATCTAACATAGACTATGAAAACATTAAGAGCTTAAAGCTCAAGCCTCATTCGTTAAAAATGCACTATCATACACCATAGGGATGAACATAAAATATAAATATAAATTAGATAGTGCCACAACGATCAACCCGTGACTTGTTATTACCCGTATGAACCTAATTCCTGGGATCTCCATTCACATAGTTTAAGTTACCATCACTCTTGACCTTTGTTCTAGGCATAACTCCCAACCCCCTCGATGTAGTCTCTACAAACTTTTTGTTAAGTGGTTTGGTCAAAGGGTCGACTAAATTCATTTTCGACCTTACATACTTTAGAGATATTACACCATCATTAAGCAGCTGCCGAATATTCTTATACTTTAAGTGTATATGTCTATTCTTGTCATTGTGAGTTTGATTTAAAACTCGGCCTATTACGGCTTGGCAATCATAACGCAGATATAAACACAGATGAAACTGGTCTCTTATATAAAGAGATATTTACTAATAGGTTTCTCAACCAATCAGCCTCATTACTTGCCAAATCCAAAGCAATAAGCTTAGATTCCATAGTGGAACAAACAACATAGGTTTGCTTGGTTGATTTCCAAGCAACAGTACCACCACAAAGGGTGAACACAAATCCATTCATGGATTTAATCTCATTTGAATCAGAGATCCAGTTAACATCAGTGTACCCTTCAAGTACAGAGGGATAACCTATAAATAATATACCATAATTCATAGTCCCTTTTTAAATACTTAAGCACTCTAGAAATGGCTATCCAATGTTCATCATTAGGATTATGTGTATATCTACTCAATCGATTTACAACATATACAATGTCATGTCTCGTGCAGTTTGAAGAAATCTAAGACTGCCAATAATTTGTGCATACTCATTTTGTGACAACACTTTCTCCTTTATTTTTCTTTAAAGAAATGTTGTGATCATAAGGTGTGCACACAGGTTTGGAATTAAAATGACCAAATTTCTTCAACTCAATCTGCTTCTATATCCTCCTTTTGGGGGTCTCGATCTCGAACTCAAACTGATACCTAACTGCCTGAATCTCTGATTTCTTCTACTATTAGTGAGCTAGCTGCCTTAGTTATGTTATATCGATCCCTTTAGTTGGAGGACGGATCTCGCTATATACTAGAAAGATGTTAACCCCCGCATTGGAACTACTTACCATGAACCTTCTACCCTAAAATCCCACTACTTAGAGTCCATAGGAGGTTGCGGGATGGGAACTATTAGGGCAACACCCTACCATTATACTAAGTGGAAGGAGAAATCACAATAGGTTTCTATGGAACCCGATTCCTCTTGCTCTAAGTATATGGGCCAATCTGCCCTCTGGTATCGGGCATCCGCAATCAGTCTCGTTAATTAGCAATTTCTCTCTTGCCATTAGCGAATCCCTTATTTCCTTCTGGTAAAAGTAATCTATCCAACCTCTATTGGGCATCTAGAAAGGGTCATCCCTTGCAATTCAATTGGGAAATGTTTCATGCAATAGCGTGAAAGAAGTCCTACTAAGCTAAAGAAGCAGATGAAGCATCGAGTCTTAGAGAAGAATAAGATCACAGAGCATAACAAACCGCTAAACCATGTGCGCGTGATTGTTCGCCTATCATGAGTTTGACTTGCGCTTTAAAGCTGTCTTTTTGAGAAAGACCGGAGAGAACTTTTATGACATTCCTGTGGATAAAGCAGTCAGTGAAGCATTTTCTTATGGTGTTTAACAGGGAAACTCTAGCAATGTCTATTATTCCTTTTTCCCAGTGGGTGCAGGCTTCATCGAAAGGCTCTCCACCTCGTGGCATTCTTGGATTCGCTTGCAAACAACACTTCTCCTCTCACCCCCTTGGATAATTTTTAAAAGGGTTTGCCCGACTGACTTAATAGTTACACATTTATTGACCAAACCCCATGAGTGCTACTAAATGGCACGTCAGAGCTCCCCTATCGTATTATGATTTGCCGCTTGATTTCGAAAACCAAACTTCCTTGTGATTTGTTGATTCGCATCGATACAACAGTTGTGTGCCACATACATAGCACAAATCTCGAGCTTCTTGTTACCGATAGGCATCAATTCCATGCCCCTCCAGCTCCATCCTACAATAAATAAAAACAAAAACGAATAAAATGATCCTAAAAACACTTAAAGATAGCAATAATTAAGCTTAACAATACCAGATTCGTAGGTATGAAATCCACTCATCACTGGTCTATCGAACAATTTACTCGAATGGTGATTGGGGAAGAGGAGGTGCTAGACCCCTCTTATCTAGCTGATGTTTACTCTAACCTTTTAGAGTGTGGATTTCATAGTTGCTATTGGGAGCAGGCTTTCGATTATATAACTTTACTAGTACGGGTTTCTATAAACATATACATAGTTGTTTAGTTCAAATGTTTTCTAATTTTTTTCTTTTTGTCCAGGGGCCACCGCATATCATATCAAGCTATTGTATTGTTTTCCCTAATGATATGCATTAGTACGCTTTCTAAGTGAGGAGACAAGAGCTCAATCTTAGAGACTCTCCCTAGGCCGGACATAGGTCTAGGGGAAGTCTAGAGATAGGGCTTTAGTCTAATTTTTCTTTTTGTCTCTTTGGTCGATTCCTGCATAAAGGTAGGGCAGTAGCTTTACCCGTTGTCATAATCGAATGTAACCTTTAAAAAGGCGAGGCCCGCCCCAGAAATGTAGGCGGGGAAAGGAGAATGGGTAAGCGGACTCCTTTCTACCAGATTACTTTACTAGCTTGAATTCATTCAAAGTAAAACTCCCCTCTCTGCAACTTCTGCTATTTTCTGGCGAAAATCCCTTCCAATCTTCGACAACTTCATCCACTTATGGCTGCCACAAACCCTTCATCCTCTATTACCCCCCAAACTTTAGGCCAATCCAAAGCCGAAATCGAAACCCAAAAAAGGATAAAAGAGTATTCAAATGAAGAAACCTTCGCCCACATCAACTGTGACGCCCCAAATCCGGGTCCCTTGAACCTCAAATTCGGTGCTCACGATACAACATACACATCTCATCTATCTACCCATTTCTTATGAATTACATCATTCATTACATTGTCTTAATAAAAATATATCATTATCCCAGGTTTCACTAACCTTAACAATACATACCTAATAATACAAAAGGTTTAAGTCAAAATATAATATAATAATCATTACACAAATGACACTATTCGACCGCCTTCGCTTTGCCTTTGTCCTTCTTAGAACCTTCGGCTACCTCGGCTTTAGCTGAAAAATCTTATTTTAAGGAAGTGTGAGCAACTAATTTGCTCCGCAAGTTCAAGTAAACAATAAATACAAGAACAATATATCATGATCGGAAAAAAATTAACTTCTGAATTTTCAACAATATATAATGATTGTGAAGAATTAGCAATGCTGCAACAATATTCAATAAAGTGGGATATTTCCATATTTCATGCTGAGTGATCACAATGGATCGAGAACTGCTAGAGGAATCATTAGTTAATAAAACTGAATAACCTCAAGAGTATGAGTTAGTTATAAAAACTAATTATACTCTTCTGCAAGTACGTGAAGGGATCAGCTTCATTGTACCCGTGATTATGCATAATACTCAAACATAGCGTGTGGGTCGGATGTCCGACAATAAAGTTCCCTTTTTTATAAGGGTTGTTCATCTCAGTCTTACATCACGAGTATGTACCACATTAATATGGTTTGGATTGATTTCAAAGAAATGCTATAATTTCAACATAATATTTCAATATCGGTCTAGCCGAAACAAGTTGCATAGATTTTTAATAACAAATCAGTTCACACATATTAGACCATTTCATACTTTAACAAATATTAGTCTAGTCGAAACAAGTGGCATCAACATAGTACTTAAACAATTCATGCATAATTGAATTATTAAGATAGCTTGAACACTTGTACAAATATAAAAGATTTGTATAAGTTATAGGATTTACTCAACGTAGGAACATTGAGCAATTTAGAACTTCAAACATTGTGAAACAATCATAAGAACAAAGATAAATGAATGTAAAAACTTGCATATTATAAAGTTTATACGAGAAATAAAAACTTGCAAAAGGTGTGAATATTAATACTTATCATAGATGTAGAATAATTGATAATAATTATCCACCAACATGCTTGAAAAATAATAACTCAAGTTTGAGTTATGAAACTTGCCTCGTTCGCTGATTACTGCTACGCAATCTAACATAATCTCTTATGAAAAGACCTATCATTAATAAGATTGATCTTTCAATTAGCATAACATATATTGACTTATAATATTACTAAATAAATTATCTAACATTAGTCACATAAGTCAACATTAGATAATATCTTAAACCATTAGTAATATTATCATCCTTTGATAATATTTCAATCACTTAATCATCATCTTAAACTCTTATCTAATATTATTAATCATTTAATGATATTTTATTCACTTCTTAATAGTATTAATCATTTACAAATATTATTAATCCTTTAATAATATTTTAATCATCTATTAATATTATTAATCATTTAATAATATTTTAATCATTTATTAATATTATTAATATTTTAATCATTTATTAATATTATTATTCATTTACTAATATTTTATTTATTTTTTAATATTATTAATCATTTAATAATATTTTATTCATTTATAACCAATTTAATTTAATTGTTTTATCCCTTACTATTTAATTTATTTAACACACATATCATGCTATACACATAACATTTTATTAAAAATGACCAAATTACCATCATAAAATCTCAATCCATCATATTAATGGTCATTAGTCAATAAAATCACATTAACAAGTTTATAACTTAATATGACTTAATTTACGCATTTATTCTTAACTTAATCATAGGCATTAAAAATATCAAAACAACTTATTATTTTTATATCTTCTGTGAAACTTAATATATAATATTTTAGTTAGAAAATAATTTTCTTATAATTTTCTAAATTCGTTTCTTATTTTTAAATAGGCTAAAACAGTCCAAAATGACTACATTTGTCATATTATCCTTTTATCCAACAATTTTGAAATTTATATGGTAGATTCATAATACCATATACTGATTCTAGTTAATTTTTCACAATTTTCTGGGCTGTATACACTGAGTTATAACAGTTTATTTTTAAAATTACATTTTGTTGTAAAAGCCATAACTCCCTCTCAGGACATCGAAAACTTCCCATCTTCGGACAACATCTAGTTAACTTGATATACTAACATACCACAAAAGGCTAGAATTTTTAGAGTATAAAAGTGACCGAAACATCCTGCACAAAAACTAAACAACATGCTCATAAGGTTTTTCCAGATTTTTCATCGGTAGGGACTGTTTTACAAGAAATCATGCTATGGTTTGCTCGTTTAATAATTTTGAGTGATTCTACTTGGGTTCATCAGATATCTCATGGATCTAACAATTACTTTGACGGATCTCAAAAATAGTTTACAGATTTAAAATGGTAAAGGTACAAAGTGGACTGAAATTTAGGGGTTTTAAGCACAAAAACTGTTTTTGTTCTTCTTTGCTATTCAAGCTTATCAACACTTAAACTGATAACATCTAAGCATAAAACATCATATATTATATAAATCTACTATCATATGGTTTAAGATCATGAACTTATCATTTATTTCAAAACAACCATAAGAAACACATAGATATAACTAGGTTTTGAGTTTTAGGAGATTTTTATACCTAAATTTGGTTGCTACTCTTCTTCTCCTCCCACAATAGATTATAAATTTTGGTGGCATGAATGATTTTCTCCTCCTTTCCTCCTTTGATATCCGGCAGTCTCTCCCCTCTCTCTCTCTTTATTTTGCTCTCTAACTTTTTAAGACTTAGGAAAATAAAATGGAAGACTAAACTTTTCTAACACTTGAAATGGGCTCTATTTATAGCCTCTAAAATGTATACATATAACATATATATATATATATATATATTTTACTACATATCTTCCATTTTCTTTGTCTTTCCTCATTTTATGGATCTCACATTAAGTAAGCTAGTTTTGCTAGGGAACAAAGGCTAGGAGGGTTAGAAACCCACTTTAAAAAAATGAAATGAACTTAATTACTCCCATGTGACATCCTCTTTCTGTATCCGGACATTACTCCCTCCTTTATCCCATTTTGATTTTTTAATTAATGATTTATTTGCTCAATTTATCAGCTAGAAGGTTCTCCACAAATTGGGCTAGGGTTTGGGCCAAACCTTTTATGTATTTGGGCTCTCATCTAATTCATTTGGGCCACAATAGCTAGCATATGCCCAACACATAAAATTCCTCACCCTTGTTATTTAATTAGGGTTACTAGTCCACCTACTTTGGACTTTAAATAATTTCTCATATTGATTTAATTACATAACCCAATTAGACTTGCTTTAATTAGGTTCAAATAATAATTAGGTTGAGATATTAAAATAATTTCCTTAGGCTAATCCACTTGTATAAATTAAATACTTGGACTCTTAATTAAATATAACACTTAGGTTATTTAATTCTCATTCGTTTAATATTTATAATTATGTCACAATGCTTTCATCATAAGTTCATCTCAATAAATTCTTATCTCTTGACTTTCTTTTTTGTTCCACAAATTCATTAACTTAGTTAGCCCTAATTGGCTTGAAAACTCTTATCGTTCGATTGATAAATTATTACACATATATGTATTCATATTCGTTCAAGAACTTTATATTAGTAATACTAATTAATCACTTACTGATCATAAATCTTTTCATTTACCCTTCAAGGTCAACATTCAAGCTATGTTAATTTTTAACATAAGCTTATTTTGCTTTTTCTTAATCAACTTAAAATAAATAAATTAACTAGCTTGCTTAATTCACATAACTTATATTCACTCATATGCTCAAGACAATTTATAAAATAATAAAAAAAATTCCTCCATAAATATATATATATATATATAATCTTTATTGTAGCACATAAAATTCTCGGTCCTTACATCAATACCATCTCCACAATCACCCCTCAAGACATCGTCAGAATACGAGAGCAATATCGTATCCTGGCCTCCTATGAGATTCGAGCTCCCCTCCATATTGAACGAATGTACCACCACCCTAACAAGTGGGCCGCCATCTCTCACAATGCTCTCAAATATGGAGTGCGCCTCCCCCTTCACGCTTTCATCATTACCCTCTTAGGGTTCATCGGAGTCGGCTTCGCCCAACTGGTGCCGAACTCCTACATCCACATCATCTCCTTATCGCATTCTGCCACGAACTTGACATCCCCCCACCATCGACTACTTCTTCTCCTTATTCTTCATGAGCCGATCCAGAGAATCTGGATTCCGACAAATAAATAAGCAACAAAATAAATAGATCAAAAAACGTCCACTGATGAAGACCCCTTCAAGCAATAAGGGATGACATTCATAATGGTTCTTTATCTAATGTAGCCATTGGAGAGTTGCCTCGATCCCGCCTTGAGAAACTAGTGAAATTCATTGAAAAGTTGCCGACAAAGGAATGAGACCTAGAACTCCTGAACGACCAATCCTGGTTGTATGACCATAAATGAAAGTTCCGAACCCCTTCCTCTATTATTCCAGAGTTAATTCTGCAATCTTCTATACTGACTCAAACTTCATATTCTTGCAGTGTCTCTTATCAAACCAACCACAGTCACCAACATTACCCGATTAAACTTTCGCCAAACCCACTGAAGAACTAACCGAATCGCCACCCTTGATTCAACCTATTACTGCAATCCCAATGCCATAACCTACATTCTCCTCCATTATCGTTACACCTGGTTTCATCAAAAAAAACCTTCTAGATATGCCCTTTTCTGAAAGGAGAACTCTTCTTCGAGCGAAAAGAAGGCGTCAAGTGAAGACTGCCAAACAAAACCCTCCACCCGAAGCAGAACAAAACATTCAAACTAACCCCTCAGCCTCTGAAGCCCTTCAAACGACCCCTACCGAACCGAACACATCCACCAATCCAACCAGAACCACCGAATCGAACACAACCATTAACCCGATCTCAAACCGTACCAAACAGAAAAAAGAAAAGAACATGATAGCCCTTCATCTAAACCCCCTACCAAAAAACAACACATTGGAACTTCCTCCGAACATCAATCGCCTCCACCTTCTCCCCAACATTCCTCAGCAACTTCCAACCGTAGCCGAGAGACTCCGACTTCGGCGACATTATGGCCCCAAAATGCGGAAGACTTCCCAATCGACCTTTTTGAGCACTTCGTCCTTCCCAAAGATAACGAAAGGTTCGAGGGAGCAAGTCTCGAGCTCGTAAACGCCAACGCCTTGCATCAAAGTCGGGTAAATATTTCTGGTCTAACCCTGACTCTAAACTCGCATATTAAGTTCATTTTTAACCCCTTTTTCCTTTGCTATCAAGCTACTGCTGTTACCGGCCGAATCTTATACCGACTCGCCCTTATATCCGAAAGGGAAAAAGAATTAGAGGCCGAAGTCGAGCATTTGCAAGGCAAAGTTCAAGCTTCAATGACCGACCTGGAGAAAGAAAAGAGCTTACACGCCAACACCGCCTTTCATTCACGGCCAAACAAAATGTTGTCGGAGTCGAGAAACGCCGAACATAACTCTTGGACGCTTACGAAGTGAGGACGAAGGAAAATGACGCATGGGTGTGGTATGATGTATTAAATTTGTGCAATATAGATAAGGTGGATGAGGTAATTGGTGGGCAGAAATGGGAGTGAAAATTGGGGAATGGGAAACAAATCAGATTTTGGTTGGATAAATGGTGCAAGAATGAAAGGCTGAATAACACTTTTGTCCTTCCAAATTGCCACCTAGTTTTAAAGTTGTCGTTAAAGTTCATTTTTCGTCAATTAAGTCCTTATTATAGTGATATTTTGTGTCAATTCTGATTTTTTCCCCAATTTCACTATAACCCGTCCAAAACTGACCCGATTCATTTTATTAAGGGCAAAAATGTCTTTAACATTATGAATGTTTATAAATATATGTCAAATAACATGAATTGCACATGATTAACATAGAAAATAAAGCTAAAAATTAAAAATAAAATACAAATAACAGATTATTGAAATAATATATAAATCAGATTATAAAATTTAGAAATTAAAAATCAAAATAACTAATTCAAATTTACACATATTATTAAAATACAAAACCAAAATAAAATTTTAATCAACTAATTCAAATTCAAAAAAAAAAAAAAGAACGGAAACTAGTTTTGAACACTAATTATTATTTTTAATTTACTGAATGACTAAAATTCAAAATTTATATCAAATTAAAATAAAAAGATTTTGATTAAAATTTAATAAACCAATCTGAAGAGTTTTTATTAACAAAACCACATATTATTCCTAACCTTCAGCGGTCACCGAACTCACCAACATCAATGCCTTCAACAGAGCCGGCCTTGGGCCAGGGTTACAGCCCAGGGACAGAGCTGAGGGGGCCCCAAAATTTTGGCTGTCACTTTTGATTCCATGTGCTTACTTTCACTTTTCTTTTTTTTTAATCTTTCATCTGCCCAACTTTTTTCTTTTCCTCTTTCTTTATCTTCCAATATTTGTCCTAAGCATAGAAAAGAATAAAAGTACTCCACCCACCCCCACTTCTCATTCCATCTTCTCGGCACAAGAGAGGGAGAAAATTTATTAAATATAAGTCTTTCACTTCTCTCATTTCTCTCTCTTACATATATCAAACCCAACAAAGGCTTTCATTTTTCTCTCTCATAAATTATGCTTGCTGAAGAGTGAAGAAGAGAAAAGAAGGGAGAACTCAATTAAGAGAACAAGAGGAATATGGAGCGAAATATTCAGTTATCAATTGTTATTCGGGTAAGTGTTTCTTTAATTTATTCATTCTGATATGTAAAGTTAATTATTTATGTATAACCTCATACTTTCAATTAGACCAGAAATTATTAATGTTGAGGATTTATTGTATTTCTTAGGTAATGAAAAGGAAGCAAGAGAGAAAAAACTAGTATCTGATTTAGGGAAAACAAGAAGTCACGACTCATTAGCGGCAAGAAGAGGTGATTTTTGTTCATCATCAAGCCTTAGATTTCATCAAACAAGCTCTGATTGAAAGGTAATTTATGTATTATGTATTAATGTATATGCTTAAAAATCTCATGAACTTAAAACAATTAATGTCTTGTATAGTATATATTACTATGAAATCTGTTTTTATTTATTTATTAAAACTTTTTTTTATTTATTATTTGATTCAACAGAAAACTTGGCCAGGATTCTTGTTCTTTATAATTGGAAGTTTCAAGTGGAAGAAAATATGCTCAAAATTCAGGTTTTATTGTTCTTTGTTAATTAGTTTTATTATTTTTTTTATTATGTTGTGTTTATTATAAAAATTAAAAAATGTTTCCTAAGAAACAAATTTTCGGAAATCTCAAGAGACAAAGAAAGAAAAAAGAAGAAGAAATTGCCCAAAGTTTAAGAGGATATTTGAATAAATATTTTGTTAAACAAACCAATGCTTCACTTGAAAATTTAGATGAAGATTTACCAAATGAATATGAACAACCAATTCAATTGGAAGAATTAGTAGAAAATGAGAATGATAAGAATGAAGAAATTGGTGATCTAGATGAAAATGAAAATAGTGATGAACCTTTCCTTGATGAAAATGAAAATATTGATGAACCTTGCCATGAAAATGAAAGTCCCGAAACAAGATTTGATTTGAACATTTATGATCCACGAGTTTGGGATAATCTTGATGCAAAAATGAGAGATTTACTTGTAGAAAAAGGTCCCCTAAGAGAAACTAATCTCAAATTCCCTATGGACGAACACAATAGACATTTTTCTTCAAATTATTATCCTCGTACGCTACCAAATGGGAAAACTAAGGATCGAAAATGGCTAGTGTACTCAAAGGAGTTGGATAAAGTGTTTTGTTTCTGTTGTAAGTTGTTTAAAATAATGAATTCTAGAAGTCAGTTAACTAGTGATTGGAAACATCTTGGTGAGAAGCTTAAACAACATGAAAGCAGTATTGAACACCTCACTAACTTGAGGTCTTGTGTGGAATTGCAAATCAGATTGAAAATAAATCAAACAATTGATACAGAATTACAAGAGCTAATCAAGAAGATACATTACACTGGAAAAATGTTATTGTCAGAATCATCGCTGTTGTGAAATGTCTTGTTATACATAATTTGGCTTTTCATGGAACAAATGAAAAAATTTCTGAAGATGGTAATGGTAACTTTTTAGGCCTACTTGAAATGATTGCAGAGTTTGATCCAGTAATGCAACGCCATTTTTGACTCATTCAAGATAAGAAGATTCATTATCATTATCTTAGCCATAAAATTCAAAATGAGTTGATAGCTATTTTAGCATCAAATGTTAAACATGCAATCATTGAAAAAATAAAAACAGCTAAATATTTTTCAGTCATTCTTGATTGTTCTCCTGATGCAAGTCACAAAGAACAAATGACTTTAATATTGAGGTGTGTAGATGTTTCAAGTACTCCAATAAATATAGAAGAATACTTTTTAGAGTTTCTGAATGTGGAAGATACATCTGGATTAGGAATTTTTAATGAATTGTAAAATGTAATTGAGTCCCTTACACTTAATATTGATGATGTGAGGAGACAAGGTTATGATAATGGCTCTAATATGAAAGGGAAAAATCTAGGTGTACAAAAAAGATTACTTGATATAAATTCTAGAGCATTTTACATGTCATGTGGTTCTCATTGTCTCAACTTAATAGTTTGTAATATGGCCAACTCATGTGTTAAAGCAAAATCTTTTTTTGGAGCATGTCAATGCATATATATTGAATTCTCTAATTCAACAAAGCGATGGAATGTGTTACTTGATTACATATATGGTTTGACTTTGAAATCATTGCCAACTACACGTTGGGAAAGTCACATTGAAAGTGTCAAAACAATAAAATCTCAAGCTTCCCAAATCAGAGAAGCTTTATTTAAATTAACAGAAATTAGTGAAGATGACAAATTGAGTAGGGATGCTCAAAGTTTAGTATTAGGAGAGCTTTCAAGTTTTGAATTTATATTAAGTTTGGTTATTTGGCATGACATTTTGCATAAGATTAACCTAGTTAGTAAAAAATTATAATCTGAAGACATGCGTCTTGATGTTACTGTAAGACAATTAGAAGGACTTGTTTTATTTTTTGAAAACTATAGAATAAATGGCTTTGTTTCTGCCATGATTGATGCTAAAGAAATTTCCCTTAATATGGGAATTGAGCCTGTATTTTCAAAAAAGCGTCAAGTTTGTAGAAAAAAGGCATTTTGATGAGGTTTCCAATAGTGATAGGGAATAACAATCAGCTGAAAAATTATTTGGAACTGATTATTTTCTTGTTATAGTGGATATTGCTCTTGGTGAATTGAAGAGTAGGTTTGAACAATTGCATTGTTTTGAATCTATTTTTGAGTTCTTATTTGATGCTGCAAAGTTGACTTCGTTTGATGATAATGAATTGAAAAGTTCTTGTGTGAATCTTGAAAATGCTTTAAAACATGGTGATGTTTCTGATGTTGATGCAAGAGACTTATTTTCAGAATTACAAGTGTTGCAAGTGATGCTACCAAAAGAAGCATATGAAAAAGATAAACTATGGACATCCATTAAAATTCTTGAGTTTGTAAAGAGTGTGGATATGTTTCCTAATATAATGGTTACTTATAGGGTATTATTGACTATACCTGTGATTGTGGCATCTGCTGAAAGAAGTTTTTCTAAATTAAAATTATTGAAATCTTACTTGCGGACCACCATGACTCAAGATAGGCTAAATGGATTAGCGATATTATGCATTGAAAAGGATATGTTAGATAACATTAAATATGATAGTATAATTGATGATTTTGCATCTAAAAGTGCAACAAAAAAGACATTTTAAATGATGTTTTGTGGTTCAGATTTCATTGCTATTTTTATTTTGTAGGTACATGTGATGATTCTTTGTTTCGATTAATTGTGGAGGATGAAAAGAAGATTGATCAAGTCAAGAAATGCTTATGGAGATTCGGGAGGAAGCATGTAGACTCAAATATGTAGTTTTTATTTTTTTAATGCAATGTTTACAATCCGGGGTACTTTTTTCCTTCGTTTGGGGTTTTGTCCCATTGGGTTTTCCCCAAACAAGGTTTTAATGAGGCTCCAAAGTGTTCTTCCTTATCTTTTGTAAATTCTTATAATTTTAATAAAATTATTTAGTTGATAATTTATTTATTTTTTTGTTTAATTTGTATATATGGGCACACTTTTGCTCTGGGCCTTGGAAAATCCAGGACCGGCTCTGGCCTTCAATCACAAAAAGGAAAATCGATTCCTCAAGCTACACGAAATATCGTCATCAAGCTACTCAAAAATTCCAACTTCGAGAAACTCATACGTGGTTACATAGAAGTAGCAGCATGCGGTAATCGGTTACGAAGATGAGAGGATGCGGCCGGCAGCGAATCTAGAAGTAGTAGCGGCCGACAAATGAGAAAGTAGCAGATCTAGGAGTAGGCATCGGGTCTAGGAGTAGCAGCGAGCGGAGGATCTAAGAGTGGGCAGTCGACGACGGATACATGACTATTTCAAATGTTTCTTCCTTCTTTGTACGACCCAAATCTTGGCACCATCGATAATAAAAGGAAAATCGACAATGGTGCAACGATGGTTAGAGGGGAAATCAGTGATGCAAGTAGCGACGACAATTCTTCTCGTCTTATTTCTTTCTTTGTTTGGTTCGGAGGTGCGCAACGTATAGCTAGGGCAAGACCAGGTTGTGGTGGTGTTGGAACAAATGACTTTTGTGTATAATTTTATGGAGTTGAAGTTTTTGCATCAAATTGAGACATTTGTCTACATCGTTTATGTTGGTTTGTTGGACTAAGTTTATAATGGCTCATGATTTTGAGTTGGGGTCGGGTTTCAATTAAGGTGATGAATAGTGGGTTAGCAAGTATAGGAGGAAGATGAAGAATGAATATGATTTTGTTTATGATTTAATATTGTATTTATTTATGATTATGTTATTACTTTTTTGTCCTTGATATTTGTAGGAAAATTAAAGTATATTTTTGAGAGTTAATTTGCCTTCGAAAAGACAACCTTGCCCTTAATAAATTGTGTAGGGTCGAATTTTAGACGGGTTACAGTGAAATTGGGGAAAAGAAACAGAATTGACACAAAATGTCACTTTAAGTATATGTATAACTTATTTTTTGTACTAATGCATGAACGGTTATATCGAAGGTATCACCTTGTTTTGTACAATTAAATCTGGGTTATTATCACCTTAAAATTTCTACATTTAGAGTGAATGGTTAATAATTTCCCTCAACAAAATGGAAGAACAAAGCAGAAATCATTAAAAAATTAACTAATTATTTATATTTATATTAAAAAGGTACTTGATATTTGAAAAGGCATAGGCCTTTAACAAACAAAATAACAATCACATATGTGTTGGCCTATGCAGCCGCCTTTGCTGGGGTCTAGCTTCTGAAATTGCTTTTCTACACATTTAATTATGCATGTATTTTTATCGCATCCGGGTAATATTATACGAATAAAATCTTTACATTTTTTGGATCCAAATTCTTTGTTCACCGTGCTTGCTAAACCTGCAAAACAATGATATTCGATCAAAATAACTGCTAGTGCATATTTTCAATGGGATGAGAATCAGTGAGGCAAAGGTATTTTTAAAACAAACAAGCAAATAAATATCTAATTGTGTTTCAACATCTTAAACGGCCGAAATAGCATATTCATAACAAAAGGTTACTATGACACTATATGGGGAAAAAAAACACATCTCTAGCTGTCTATATACAGGGGAAACAGACAATCCTGATCGATTTGTTTTAATAAAATTTTATCCGCTAATAGCGGAAGGATTAAAACTAAGAAACGCATATGCATGTCCAAAACAATAAAAAAAAATAGTGCATATATATATGTGTGTGTGGGTGTATAAATATATATATATATATATATATATATATATATGATGTTTTGTGCTATTTTTTGTTACTTTTGTTTGTTGAATGCACAGACAGAGAGCAGATACCTGGAGATTGATCATGATGGTTGATGTGGTCAACCGTGATATCTTTGTTAGATTTAACACTAAGAAAGAACATGCTAAGAAGAAAACAAGCAAAAATCCTCTTCATCTTATTTTGTTTTCTGAGTTGAATTTTAACTGTAGGGTAATAAGAACTACGTTTCAAGTCTTGTATATATAAGCAGTACAATTAAAGATTATGGTAAGTAATTACTCTCTCTGTCCCAAATTAATTACTCAGTTTTGACTTTTTTAAGTCAAATGGACTATTTTTAGAATTAATAATTAAGCATATATAAATATATTCCTAAAATTATAAAAATTGGGGTTAGTAATAAATTGTATATACTTTCTTTTGGTTATAATCTCTTCACCTATATTTTAGTAAAAATAGTAAAAAGATTAGTTTTAAAAATAGTCAATTTGACTTTAAAAAGTCAAAACTTGAGCAATTAATTTGAAACGGAGGGAGTATATTATTAGCAATTCACGGTAATCTGATTATAGACAATCAGAATATCTAATAATATAATGAATTTTAGTAAATATTTTAATAATTAGTTATCCTCGAAATAATCATCATAATTGGTTACATCGTCATTATGTAAATTATTATGATATTAAAATACGTATGTAGATTGTATATTAAATGTTTGTAGATTGTATATTGAATGTATGTAGATTGCGTATTAAATATATCAGATTTACTCTCATCGACAGAGATGGTCATCACACTTGCGACTGATGGCAATTCAGGATTAGATCCAATCATAATGTGAGTAGGATAAATTGTGTTTGTTACTCTAGGAATATATATCCTTTTTTGTTGACTTCTTTTTTACAACTATCTCCTTTGCAATCTTCTTAGCAAAGATCACCGTTTGCCCCTTACTGTGTTTATAAGTATTTTTTTTTTTTTGGGTGGGGGAAGGGAAGGAAAAATAATTAAAATTTTTCTAAATTTCACTCCAAAAGTGGGAGGATTTGGAAGGATAAGAAAGGATGAGAAAGTTAAATATTTTATATTACCTAAAGTAATCTTTCAAAATAAATCATGTCATTTATTACATTAATATGTAAGAGTAATATAGTAATAGTGTAGTTTAAAAATAAAAATATTTTTCCTTCCCTTCCCTCCTTATAAACTCACAAACAAGAAAAAATATAATTAAAATCTCATCATTTCTTTTCCTTTCTAAAACTCACAAACATGACAAGAGAAAATTATAATTCATTTCCATCATATCCCTTCCCTTTCTATACTTTCCATTCTCATTTTATTCCTCTAAACTCACAAACGCAACATGGGGCAACTTTCTTTTTCTTGAAATGTATTTTGACAACCTTTACGGAATTTTTTTGGTTACAATCTTGTTGGTTACCTTGATAGTAACCAACAATGTGAATTTGGATGTGAACGACTCTATACTGGACAACGTTTAAGTTGCTCACTCATGTTTATCTATTTTTGTGACATGCTTCATAATATTTTGATTTACTTTCACCATTTACCAATTTTTTGCCACAACTTATTTATATTCATAAAACTAGGAAAAATTGAACACAAGTGAAGAGTATTTTTTTTGCAAATTGTTGGAACTGATTCATACTTATGCGGGTTTGACTAATGACCATTACTTCTGTGGGGGTTGCAAGGGGGTAAAACCCCCTGAAAGCCAAGCGCAAGGTATAAATTAGGTTTGGGGATTTATTAGTAGTCCAGTCTTAAATTTTACTAATGTATTGGGCCTCATGGGTTTAGCCCATGATATAGCAACTAGGGTTTTCTAGTTACTATAAAATATTATTTGGTGTGTGGATCATTATAGAGCGTGTGATGCATCTTATGAATACATCAGACAAGCAGGACTAGCCAAATTGGTGAACCTGAGTATATCGTGTGTTCTTATTTTTTTGTTCTTCATATAATATATGTGTGAGTGTGCTATTATTCGTTCTTAAATTTTAACATTTGGTATCAGAGTTGCGTTTGAGGGTTCTGGGATTGTCGAATTTAAGATGTCG
Organism: Aralia elata; assembly: GCA_034770075.1. Classification (NCBI taxonomy): domain Eukaryota; kingdom Viridiplantae; phylum Streptophyta; class Magnoliopsida; order Apiales; family Araliaceae; genus Aralia; species Aralia elata. The sequence continues at coordinate 28,062,503 of CM068377.1, read as the reverse complement.
AGTACAGGGTCATCACAGATTGAAATTGATAACTTCAACGGAAAGAGTTTTGAACTTTGAAAACTGAAGATGGAGGATCTGCTCGTGGATAGGGATTTCTGGACAATAATTGAAGATCCAAAGCCGATTGTTATCGCTCAAAAGGAGGGGACGTTTTCGACTAAAACGAAGTTGAAGGAGAAACTTGTTGAATGGGAGAAGTTGGATCGAAAGGCTCGGGGCCTGATTTGACTCTACCTTTCTGATAGCGTCCTGGTTAATGTTTTTGGGGAGAAGACTACGAAGGATCTATGGACGAAATTGGAAACCCTATATTAAAGTAAGTCCTTAGTTAATAAATTGTTTCTTAAGAAAAATTGTATAAACTTTGGATGGATGATGGAAATTCATTTTCTGCACACCTACATGAATTTAATACCCTGATTAGTCAGTTATCATCAACATGTTGTGATATCAATAGTGATGATAAAGCTATTACCTTGCTCTGTTCACTACCTGATTCGTGGGGGTAATATGATTATTGCAATTTGAGTGGTACTATAGAATTGTCATTTGAGGGGGTTGTTTCAGCTTTATTGTCAGAAGATATGCGACGACATAGTAAGGAGAGTTCAACCAAGGAGGCTCTGTTAGTTCGAGGGCAAAATCAGGATAAGAATTCAAAGAGGTCTAGAAACAGGTCACAGTCACGAGGGAGATCTAAGAGTATTGACAGGTCGAAAATTAAATGTTAGAAGTGTAATAAATTTGGGCATATGAAGAAGGACTGCAAGAACAAGGGTGGTAAATCTGTGAATGAGAAGAATGTTTCGGGGAATAAGGATGAAGCCACTAGAGACTTATACATAGCAGCTGCTTGTGCAGCCTAAACAGATGATGATGTCTGGTTTATTGATACAAGAGCTTCGTATCATATGACACCTCACATGGATTGGTTTTATTAGTATGAAGCATTCAACGGAGGTAATGATATAATGGGTAACAACACATCAGTGAAGATTGTTGGTTGTGGAAATGTGAAGCTCAAGATGCACGATGGTACTGTTAAAACACTTCTAGAAGTTATGCATATTCCTGTCCTTAATGATAACTTGATATCGATTAGCATGATGACAGATAAATGTGTCAATTTCAGTTGTGACAAAAACTCATGTAAGATGACTCGTGGGTCAATGGTAATAGCACGTGGTAGAAGACATGGTACCTTATACAAGCTGTTGGGAAGTACCATAAAAGGGCAGTTTGGTGGCTCTTTTATTTCAGAGAATGAAGAAAATGCGGATAACAGTTCGTCTATGTTGTGGCATCAACAGTTGGGACATATAAGTGAGAAAGGGTTGTCCACTATAGCATCAAAGAAGCTGGTGGAAGGGGTTCCAGATTACTCCATAGGATTCAGATTTTGTGATCATTGTTTGTACGGGAAACAGAATAGAGTCAAGTTTAAGTACACTGCCACTAAAGTACTAAAGCGCTGGATTTGATACACAACGATTTATTCGGGGAAACTCCAAAAGCATCTCTTGTAAAATCAAGGTACTATGCATCTTCTGTAGATAATTTTTCAAGATATGCTTGGGTTTATTTTTATTAGAAGAAAATCTGAAGCACTTGACAAATTTTGAGAGTTTAAGGCACTAGTTGAAAATCAATTCAACAGGGAGATAAAGGTTCTTCGAACTGATAATGGTATAGAGTATTTTCCAGTTGATTAGTTTTGTGCCGACCAGGGCATTCCAAAATTACAATTCGGATGATACCTCAACAGAATGGTATGGCTGAAAGGTTAAATCGGATACTCATAGAGAAGGCGAGGTGTATACGAAGTTGGGCAGGCTTGGAGCCTGTTATGGCAGAGGTAGTAATTACTACAACATGTTACTTGAAGAACCAGACACCTACATCTGCATTGAAGGATCAAACTCCTTTTGAGGTACTTTTCAGGAGGAAACCTAGTATGTCTCATGTTCAAGTGTTTGGTTATGATGTGTATATGCATGTGTTGAAGGAGAAAAGGAACCAACTTGACTTCAAGTCTGAGAAGTACAAGTTTATTGGCTACAAGGAAGGTGTTAAGGGATACAAGCTATGAAATCTAGATACTAGAACTGTTTTGTACAACCGGGATGTGGTGTTTAGAGAAACATCGAATGAGGCAGTTATGGATCAGTCTTCCGAAGAACCTGATCATGTACAGATTGATATGAGCATGGGAAAGTAGGTGGAGGCTGAGAATTCATAGTTGGCTACATATTTTATAGATGATGAACCAGTTGAGTCTGAACATTATATTTGGCATAATGAGGAAGATGGGGATGATTTAGATGTTGAGGAAGATGTCGAGGCAGATGCTGAGGAAGAAGTTGATCCTACATTGAGGAGGTCCACACAGGTTCGAAGGTGACCTAGCAGGTATTCACTTAGTACGTATCATGCCTTATATGTCACTAATGATGAACTATGCATAGTTAAGGAGGCAAGGGCCTCGGGGTAGTCAAATCAGTGAGAGCTTGTTATGAATAAGGAGATACGACCACTTGATAAGAATCAAACCTGGACTCTTGTTAAATTACCTAAGGATCGAAAGGCGATTGGATACAAATGGGTGTTCAAAAAATATTAAAATAAATGCGGATGGAAAGATAGCGAAGTGCAAAGCGCGGCTTGTGGCAAAAAAGTATTCTCAAATAGAGGGAATTGACTATGATGAGATATTTTCTCTAATAGCAAAGTTGACATCCATCCGGATAGTTCTATCTACAGCAACTATTTATAATCTAGAGGTTGAGCAGCTAGACGTCAAAATAACGTTCCTTCATGGTGACTTGAAGAGGGAGATTTACATGAAATAACCAGATGGTTTTGAAATTAAAGGCAAGGAGAATTTGGTATGTAAATTGGAGAAGTCCTTGTATAGGCTTAAGCAATATCCGAGAATGTGGTATCAAAAGTTTGATTCTTACGCTTTACAGCTTGAATTCACGCGGTGTCAGGCTGATCATTGTGTTTATATGAAAAGGTTGGGTGAAAAGTTTGTTATTCTAACCTTGTATGTTGATAATATGTTGTTGATTGGAAATAACAGAAAAATAATCAAGTCTGTGAAAGGTTTATTGGCACAATAGTTTGATATGAAGGATCTTGGGCCAACAAATTTCATCTTGCGTATGCATATACACAGGGATCATAAGAATTAGAAATTGGTGTTAAGGCAAAAGAAGTACATTGAAGGAGTGTTGAAGAAATTCAACATGATTGACTAAAAATCGGTTGAAACCCCTGTGGGCTATAGGAACTAAATTGTTTGCAGATCAGTGTTCTAAGACCAAAGAAGAAGAAAATGAGATGGCTCACATTCCATATGTAAGCACGGTTGGAAGCTTAATGTATGCAATGGTATGTACGAGACCAGATATTGTCCAAGTAGTGGAAGTATTGAGCAGATATATGTCAAACTCCGGGAAGAAGTATTGGACCGCCATCAAAAGAGTTTTCAGATATCTTTTTAGTACTTCTGATTTTGCATTCCATTTTGGAGGTAAAGGAGATAAGAGGAACTTTGAAGTGGTAAGATCTATGGATGCTAATTGGCGTGCAGAGCCGGTCCTGGGATTTTTAAGGCCTGGGGCGAAATTTTTCGAGCGTGCCCAGTAGCGGGGGTTCGGGGGCAGCACCCCCGAGCCATTTTTTTTTAATAGTTTTGTATTTTTTTTTTAATTTGACTGGAGTTCGTAGTGTGTCGAAATGAAACATTATTTTTTAATATAAAGGTTTGACAAAAAGTTTTTTCACAACATAATTAAAACCGTGTTTTTATATCAACAATTGTAAAAGTGTTTTTAAAAAAAATAGATTAAAAAAATAGTAAGATTGCCTTTGTAGTCAATATTGTGCCACATTTAAGGTCATTGTGTGAAATTAATCATATGGTTGGTCATTTATCATATTAGGCTATTTCTTTTTCTTTTCCCTTAAAATTTAAGCATTAAAAAATATATCAATAAAGTAGAGCAATGTTGGAGTTTCATGTACACTTAAAATAACTGACTGCACAAATAATAGTTTGATATTTGAAGGCTTTTTTGGATTGTTAGTGAAAAAAATAGAAAGCAAAACGAAAATGTGCTACTGCCAAGAATTGAACCCAAGTCTATTCTATTGCAAGGAATTATTTTACCGCTGGAGCACTGAAACTTTAGACATATGTTCACACATATACATATATATACACAAACTTAAAATAAATTTTGGGCCCCCTTCAACTTTGGGCCCTGGGCGGTCGCCCTGGTTGCCCTGGCTCAGAGCTGGCCCTGTTGGCGTGGAGATGTTGATAGCAGAAAATCAACAAGTGGTTATGTATTCAACTTGATTGATAGTCCTGTGAGTTAAATGAACAAAAAGCAAAGTGTTTTTGCTTTATCGTCTACTAAGGTAGAATACATGACGCTTACTCATGCAAGAAAGGAAGCAATATAGATTCGCAGGTTATGTGTCGAGCTTAGTTTTAAGCTGAAGACAGTAAAGTTGAAGTGTGACAGTTAGAGCATTATTCACTTAGCAAAGAATTCTGCATTCCACTCACGGTAGAAGCATATTGATATCCAGTATCACTTCATTAGAGAGAAAGTTGATGAGAAATTGATTCTCTTGGAGAAGGTTAACACAACAGTGAACAGCGCAGACTTCTTAACTAAAACAATTAGTTTGGCAAAGTTTGAGTGGTGTACATCTGAGGTGGGCATCAAGAAGTATTTACCAAGTGGGAGAATATTGGGATTGGCTCATACTTCTGCGGCTTCGACTAATGGCCACATTGTTTAGTGTGTGGATCATTGTAGAGCGTGTGAGGCATCTTATTAATATATCAAACAAGCATGACTAGCCAAATTAGTGAATTTTGGTATATCGTGTGTTCTTATATTTTCCTTCTTCATATAATATTTGTGTGAGTGTGCTATTATTCGTTCTTAAATTCTAACACAAATAAACAACATTTAACTTTCCTTAATTCAAAAAGGACGTATTGTTCTGACAAAAAAATTTACTTTTTATGTAGTGTCTTTTTTGGAGGAAGGGCTAGCAGAAGAACTAGGAGAAACTTATATTTAATAAATTTTGTAGAGCCTGTTGAATTCTAACTTTTTGTTAAAAGAGAAACTTAAACATATAACCTTACACCGAAGAGAGAGACTTTTACTATTAGGCTATTTACCTTTAGTCCCTTTTTATTCTCAACTAATTTAATTGGCGGATGTGGCAAAATTGAAATTTGAAATTTTGATATTTGCCGGAAGAAATTACACAATTTGGAGCATTATAGAATTGGGAAACGTGACCGTCCAAATTGCAAATTACTTGGAGAAACTGGAAGAGCAAAAAACAAAATAATGTAACTAAAGAGAAGAAATATTTACACTCATAAAAGATCTCACAGAACACAAGAAAAAATATACTTAGTGGAGAATTAGAATACTTAATCTATTAACTACTGTGCCTTATATAGGCATACAAAAGGAGACCATGTTGCCTTATTCCCTTTCCACTAACTCAACAATCCCTAAAGAATAGGACAACTAACAATAAATAAAACAACCCAGAACTAGCTAATAACAATTTATTAACTAACAATCCTTTTATTATGCTAAGAACTCAAAAACATGCAATAAACTTGGTCAATACCACGTGACGTGTTGGTGTTGTATTCTAACACTCCCCCTCAACACCAGCTTTCATTCTTTCTACCATCCCGAGTTGCTTGCAGAGACTTCCAAACTTGGTACCGCCCAAGCCTTTTGTGAACAAATCTGCAATTTGGTTTTTTGTCTTAATATGTTCTAATACAATTTCCTCTTGTAGAACTCTTTTCCTGATAAAATGATAATGCACCTCCACATGTTTAGTTCTTGCATGAAAGATTGGGTTCTCAGCCAAACGTATTGCCGACGATTGTCGCAATAAAAAAGCACTGCATAATTTGTTGGTTGACGCAAGTCCTCCAACAATTGTATAACCCAAGTGCTTTCTTGAGCTGCCATTGTTGCGGCTCGATATTCTGCTTTTGTTGTTGACAAAGACACGGTTGGCTGCCTTTTACTGCACCAAGAAATTACTCCAAACCCAAGCATAAAAACATACTCGGTAGTTGAGCGTCGGGTATCAAGATCACTTGCATAGTCAGCATCACAATAACCAATTAACTTGCAATCTCCACCTTTCTTATACAAGACACTACAGCCAAGCGTACTCTTCACGTATCTTAAAATTTGTCGAACTAGTTCCAAGTGAGGCTTCTTTGGATTTTGCATGTATCGACTCATCACACCATCTAGGTAAGAAATATCAGGTCTGGTTAAAGTTAAATAGATCAAACTACCCACCAGTTGTCGATACATCGTTACATCTTCCAAATCTCTCCCTTCATGAGCACACATTTTGGCGTTTGGCTCCATCGGAATTGAAATTAGTTTGTACTCGAGCATTCCAAACTTCTTCAACAAATCTTGAGAGTATTTTTGCTGACAGAGAATTATTCTTTCTTGAGTGCGATCAATCTCTAGACCAAAAAAGTGCTTGAGCTGACCAAGTTCTTTCATATGAAAACAAACTGATAAATTCTCCTTTATTCAGAGAATTTCTTCTTTGGTAATCTCCTGTTATGATTAAATCATCCAAATATACTAGCACAATAGCTAGTTTCCTTCCACTAGCTTTGACAAACAAACAAACTAGAATCCGCAGGTGTCACCGAATAACCACCGTGAGTTAAAAATTCAGCAATCTTACCATACCAAGCTCTCGGTGCTTGCTTTAACCCATAGAGCGCCTTCCGTAGCTTACACACATATTCCGTATGATCCTGACTCTGAAAGCCCATCGGTTGATTCATGTAGATCTCCCGATCAACTCCCCATTCAGGAACACGTTCTTCATATCCAACTGCCACAGGTTCCAATATTTGTTAGTTGCTAGTGCAAGTAAGACTCATACAGTCGTAAGCTTTGCAACTGGACTAAATGTTTCATCATAGTCTAGTCCGTATTGTTGAGAAAACCCCTGAGCTACTAGACGAGCCTTGTACCTCTCAATTGATCCATCTGTGCGGCGCTTTATCTTATACACCCATTTGCAAGAAATAGGATTCACATTTCTAGATTTTGGTACGAGCTCCCAAGCCTTGTTTCGTTCTAATGCATCAATCTCCTCAGCCATAGCTTTATTCCATTCTAGATTCTGAAGTGCTTCCTCAAATGTTTTCGGTTCTTTTGCATCTGCTTCTTTTACAATGACGGTGTTGGCATATTTGGGGTTTAGCTTTCTGGCTTTTGTTGATCTTTTGAGCGGAGTTGGTGTTTCTACTTCACTAGACTCACCTTTACTGCTTGGTTGTTCATACACACCAATTTTTCCATGGACTTTGAGTTACGGCTTCGTTGACATCACTGCCACCATCTGTATCTTCAGACTTACCTAAGCTCAGCTGGATTTAAGCATATTGCAGCTCATTTTTAATAACATTTGAGTTTGGTAGTATCTCATTTTCTAAGGACCATCATGAAGACGCTTCATCAAACACCACATTCCGAGATGTGTAACATTTTCCAATTGTAGGATCACAACATCTCCACCCTTTTCTTTGATTGTTATACCCTACAAAAATACACTTAACAACCTTGTCCATCTTGTTACGCAAATGGTCAGGTACAAAAACATAACAAACACAACCAAATACTTGAAAATAGCTAACTGTAGGCTTCATGTTCCATAATTTTTCAAAGGGTGAAATAAAACATAACCTTTGTTGAGGAAGCCTATTGATTACAAAAGCCGCAGATTTCATTGTTTCTGCCCAAAAATGTCCTGGAACATTCTTTGCTTGAAGCATACTTCGACATATTTTTGCCAAATGTCTGTTCTTCCTTTCTGTTAATCCATTTTGTTGTGGAGTTCTAGGACATGTGAACTGATGGCTTATTCAGTACTCCCGAAGAAAATCTCAAAACTCATCCGAGGTATACTCTCCTCCTTTATTAGTGCGTAGACAACTAACTGCTTTACCAACTTCTGCTTCTGCTACTTTCTTGAACTCATTGAACTTTGAAAAAGTTTCAAATTTTTGCCTCATGACATAAACCCACACATATCTTGAAAAGTCATCAATAAAGGTCATTATATACTTCATCCCACCAATAGAGGTTTGCTTGACGGGTCCAAACACATCGGAGTGAATTAACTCTAATGGTTCCTTAGCTTTAAATTTGGACTCTTCATACAGCAACTGATGCATTTTACCATACTGACACCTTATGCATATTATGTCTGTTTTTACTTCAAGTTGAGGAAGTCCCTTCACCATTGATCTTTTCATCATCAAATCTAGCTTGAATAGCTGACGTGACTTAACCGCGTGTGCCATAAGTTTGTTGTCTCATTTTTTCTTGTCTTGTCCACATATGCGGTTTCTGCAGACATCACATAGACTGACTCTAGTCTTTGTCCCTTCATCACCAGCTCTTCTATAATCTCAAGGTCCCATAAACCTTCACATCTTGTGGACCAAACAGGAGAAAATAACCTGTAGATGTTAATTGTGATACCGAAAGAAGATTTTTCTTCATACCTGGGACATGGTAGACATTTTAAAGCGGCACCTTAATATCACTATACTAGGGAGAGACTACTGTATTACCGATATGAGCTATTGGTAACATTGAGTTGTTGGCTATCACCACCTCTCGGCTTCCCTTGTATTCTGATAAATTGTGCAACTTTTCTTTATCACAAGTCATATGATTTGAGCATCCCGAATCAACGATCCAATCTTTCTCATAATCAATATGTTCGGACGCAGTTGTTGTGAGAGCTAACTCCTCTTCTGTTGCAAATAATGCCTCAGCATCCCATTCTTCTTCACTTTTGGAAGTAGCAGTGTTACTCTCCACCGACTTTTTCTTCGACCAACAAGCTTTTGCCATGTGACCCTTCATCCCGCAATTGTAGCACTTCCCTTTGTACTTTCTGCAGTTGCCATGATTCTTCGAAGCTCCCCATGCACGAGCGCTTCCTTCGCCTTGATGACTTTTTGCCTTATCATCAATTTTTCTAAATCCACCAACCGTGTGCTTCTTGGAATTCCTTTTACTTTTATTGGCATAGAGGTTTCCTCCTCACCCTTCAGAGAGACTCCTCTCATTTGCTTAGCTAGTGCTTCTTGTCCAACAAGTAAATTTTCGAACTCAACAAGTGATGGTTATTTTGGCCATCCCTGTACTGCAGTAAAACCATGGATAATTATTCTTTTCATCCTGGTTTCCCCAATTGGAGTTGTTGGATCCAATTCTGAAATCTCACGGCATATCGACTTCACCTTGTGAAAGTATTGTGCAATCATCATGTCACGTTGTGCTACCGACAACAGCTCGCTCTCTAGAAGTTGCAGTCGTGTGTCATTATTTTTTGAGAAAAGTGTGGCCAACGTATCCCAGGCTTGTTTGGTGTGATTGCATCCCGGATGTGCTCCAACACATCTTCTTCGATTGTTGTCTTCAAAGCAAACAATGTTTTGCCCGCTTTGATTTTCCACTTTCGCAAGGTACCATTTGCATCCTCTGCCACTGTCTCGTGACTTCACTACCGTTGACAACCTCCCAAAGATCTTGGCCTTGCATGTAAGACGACATACATGTCATCCATGTATTGTAATTCTGGTTGTTGAGCTTTGATTCCTCCACCTACTTGAAGATCGCTTATCGTGTCGACAATAAGCTTACACCAAATTACTAGCAGATGACATACCACAACCTGACTCTAATACCAGAATGTAGAAACTGGAAGAGCAAAAAACAAAACAATGTAACTAAAGAGAAGAAATATTTGCACTGATAAAAGATCTCACATAACACAAGAAAAAGTATACTTAGTGGAGAATTAGAATACTTAATCTATTAACTACTGTGCCTTATATAGGCTTGCCTACAAAAGGAGACCACGTTGTCTTATTCATTTTCCACTAACTCAACAATCCCTAAAGAATAGGACAACTAACAATAAATAAAACAACCCAGAACTAGCTAATAACAATTTATTAACTAACAATCCTTTTATTATGCTAAGAACTCAAAAACATGCAATAAACATGGTCAATACCACGTGACGTGTTGGTGTTGTATTCTAATATTACGCAAATACGGAATATATTATAATGAAATTAGAGGGCATTTAATATTTTTATAGGGCTCTTTCACATGAAACCTGAACCAGTTTTATCCTAAAATAAATTGTGAAGATACAAATTCATTCAGAACTGATATAATATCATTATTGATTTTTTAAAATTAATTTCAGACATTTTTAAATTTAGAAATAAACATAATTTTGTTAATTTTAGTCAATAAACTGAGAAGTATTGTAACTATGTAAAAATTACTACTCGCTATAAAATTTATTATTTCATAATTAGTAATGAATCATATTAATTTTAAGTTTAAAAATATGTTAAACTAACTTTCGAAACTCAATAATAATCTTATAATTTGAAAATGATTATAATTTGAAAATGAGGGAGTATTATTCAAGAACATGCATAGTACATCAATTCATGTAAAGGGCAAAAAAGATTATTAAGGTTTAATACAACAAACTATATTGTCACCCATCCATTCAGCCTTATAAGCATGAACTAAATATTTAGCTTTCGCATACTTCATCTTATTCCTTGAATTTTGGTGCTTGTATTTGTGTTCATATATAATTAAGTCGATGGAGGAAGTTTTCCCTGTAGGAACGAAAAGAAGAATGCAAGTGCCCTAGCTGGCTGATAACTCGGAATAAAATGCTCAGATCCTCTAATGATCACAAATGAGAGGCCTTGGTATCCAACTGCATACCCACCAACCTGCATATACCGTACAACTTTGTCTATAACTTGATTATCACGCCTAATCTTAATTATTAATGAATTATCACTACGTTATTTGCATATGAAATACTACAAGTTAACAAGGGATTCCGGATAGTCCAAAATAGAAACAAGTTGCATTTATATAGCGAAGAGTTATATTTCGGATTATCATTGTTATAGAAGTATTATACAATTACAGTTATCTGATGTATAAAATGTTGGGAAAAATCACCTCCCAAATACTGTTGCCTTTGATAAATTTAATGGCCAAAAATATTAGTACATGCCAAATAGATTAAATTTGCAGTTCCACCAAAATAATAACCATTACAGGAAATGATGATAAGAAATAACCAAGCACAAGACACCAAGATTTTTAACGTGGAAAACCCTCTATAACTAAGAGGTAAAAACCACGGAACGATCTCCGAAAAATCCACTAGAATAAACTGGGAGAATATAAAGATATCCTAATTTGAGTACACACTCAAATTATCTCACCACAATAACTATGTGATAAAAACCCAAACAAAATACCTATTTGTTTATCTTTATTTCTCTTTGTTTTTCTAAACTCTCGGATGAAATTCCCTCACTATTTTCTCTCTTGCTCTCGGATGTTTTTGTTCTCTCTCACTCTGATGATTTCCTTCAGCAGCATGGGAGGATATATAAAGAAAATAAAAACTAGACCCGTGACCTATGCTAATCACCTAAGCTAAGCCACTAACAAGAAAAAACCAAACACATGTGACCTATGCTTTTTTCTCATTTTCTTTTGTCTCCCACTTTTCTTTTTCCCTTGTCTGCCATTCTTATTCTTTCTTTATGGGTGAGGACACCCGTGACCAACAATCTCCCCCTCCGAACCCATAAGAGAGTATTTTCTGTGACCCCATCACTTGGGATTTATACCAACCAACTCCTTGCAAAATTCTAGCTTGTCACGTGCCACAACTTTTGTCAGCATATCTGAGGGGTTCTCGTCGGTATGAACTTTCTTGACTTTCATCAACTCCTTTTCCATCACTTCTCGAAGCCAGTGATAACGAACATCGATGTGCTTGGTACGATTATGATAAGTGGCGTTTTTGGTCAAGTCAATTGCACTTTGACTATCACAATAAACCACATATTCATCTTGTATCAGACCCAACTCTTGGAGAAATCGTTTTAACCATAACAACTCCTTGTCTGCTTCTGTAGCGGTGATGTATTCTAACTCAGTTGTAGACAAAGCAACACACTTCTGCAACTTGGACTGCCATGATACAGCTCCCCCTACAAAAGTAAACAAACACCCCGAAGTAGACTTCTTCTCTTCAGAGCCTGTAAAACCTTCCAAGACTGGACTCGAACCACCAAAACTCAAATACAAACTGGAAGTAGCTTTCAAGTATCTAAGAATCCACTTAACTGCTTCCCAATGTTCTCTACCAGGATTTAACAAATACCTACTCACAACGCCAACTGCGTGAGCAATATCCGACCGCGTACAAACCATTGCATACATAAGACTCCCTACAGCAAAGGAGTAAGGAACTGCTGCCATAACATCTCTCCCTTCCTTAGTAGAAGGACACATACTCTTTGTCAATTTAAAATGATTGGCCAGTGGTGTGCTAACTGGCTTAGCATTACCCATGTTGAACCTTGCAAGCACCGGCTCAACATACTTTTCTTGTGACAACCACAACCTCTTGGCTTTCCTGTCACGAACAATTTTCATGCCCAAAATCTGCTTAGCCGAGCCTAAGTCCTTCATATCAAAGGACTTGAACAACTCACCCTTGAGCCTGTGAATCATGTTAGCATCTTGCCCAACTATCAACATATCATCTACATATAGCAACAGAATAACGAAGTTACCATCTGGGAACTTTTTCACATACACACAGTGATCTGCAACTGTTCTACTATAACCTTGATCCACCATAAATGCATCAAATTTCATGTACCACTGCCTTGGGGCTTGTTTCAGGCCGTACAAACTTTTCGTCAACCTACAAACCAAGTGCTCTTTCCCTTTAACTTCAAATCCCTCTGGTTGTTCCATGTAGATTTCCTCCTTCAAATCGCCATGAAGAAATGCAGTCTTCACATCCAACTGCTCAAGCTCAAGATCCATACTAGCTACTAACCCCAACACCACTCGAATAGAAGTCATCTTCACAACTGGAGAAAAACTCTCCTCAAAATCAATACCTTGCTTTTGAGCAAAACCTTTGACGACCAACCGAGCCTTGTACTTTACTAGTTTTTCACCATCCTTTTTCAGCTTGAACACCCATTTGTTCTTCAATGCTTTCTTGCCCTTTGGAAGTGTAGTTAACTCATAAGTGTGATTCTTGTGCAAAGAATCCATCTCTTCTTGCATAGCTCTCAGCCAATTGCTTTTCTCCTTATGAGTCTTGAAAATTCTCTGGCTCCCCCTCCTTAGCAACTAAAAGTATTCAGATGAAGGATATCTGACTGATGTCACACGTCCTCTCGTGGATCTTCTTAGCTGAGGTTCTTTAATGTTAGGTTGCTCCCCCTGATCAACACTATCTACATCTGACCCATCACCATCGTGCAAATCTGTATCAGTCACATCTTCATTCTGACCTCCTTCTCTAACTGTGGCATTCTGTAATGGAGAGGGAACTTCGTTGAGGTCTGGAACTCTATTATCTCTGGGCTGTGTAACATTATAAAATCCTTATAATTCTGGTGCTCGTGAAACACCACATCTCTGCTTCTGAATAATTTTCTCTGCACTGGATCCCATAGCCGATATCCAAACTCTACATCTCCATAGCCAACAAAAACACATGGAGTAGGTTTGTCATCAAGCTTCGATCTTTGTTCCCTGGGAATATGTGCAAAAGCCTTGCACCCAAATACCCTTAAGTAAGAATATGACACATCCTTACCACTCCAAATCTCTTCTGGAATCTGGAAATTCAAAGGCACTGATGAAGATCTATTAATCAGATAATAAGCAGTACGAACAGCTTCACTCCAGAATGATTTAGGCAGCTTAGCCATTCTCAACATGCATCGTACTCTCTCAACAATAGTGTGATTCATTCTTTCAGCCACACTGTTATGTTGTGGGGTACCAGGAACAGTCTGCTCATGTCGAATGTCATTTTTATCGTAATAATCAGCAAACTCTTTTGATATATATTCTCCTCTGTTGTCGCTGCGAAGGCACTTCAATAATTTTCCAGTCTCCCTTTCAACCATAGCATGAAAACTCTGAAAATGCTAGAATACCTGGTCTTTTGTTCTCAACAAATATACCCACACCTTCCGTGAAACATCATCAATAAAGGTAACAAAATACCTATTTCCACCCAAAGACTCAACCGCAATGGGTCCACATACATCAGAATATACTTTCTCTAGTAACTCTGATTTTCTTTTAGCTGAACTACTAAAAGAAATTCTATGTTGTTTTCCAAATAAACAATAATCACAAGGGCTTAAAACAGTACCTTTAGCAAAAGGAATGAGTAACCTTTTTGCTAATAATTGTAACCCTTTTTCACTCATGTGGCCAAGCCTCTTATGCCACAAGTTTGGCGAAGAGTCATCCTCAGCTGCATTCAACTCACTAGAACACACCTTTACATGAGTCTTGTACAATAAGTAACAAGCAGCACCTCTTGCAATCACCATAGAGCCTTTGGTAAGCTTCCACTTTCCACTGCCAAAGTGATTCTCATAGCCTTCTCTGTCCAAGGCCATGCGAGAAATTAAGTTGAGACGCAAATCAGGAACGTATCTAACATCCCTCAAGGTAATAGTGCAACCAATACCTGTCTGAATGCAAACATCTCCAATTCCAATAATCTTGGACTGGTCAGTATTCCCCATTCTCACATACCCAAAGTCTCCAGCTTTATAAGTTGTGAAGAATTCCCTCTTAGGTGTAGCATGATATGAAGCACTAGTATCCACCACCTAATCAACTTTCTGATCATCAACATGCAATCATTCTTCTTCCCCAAATGAAAGAATCACAACATCTTCGGTGACTGTGGTTGCAGTGTTCTTCCCCTCAACCTTTCCTTGCTCACCATTTTTCTGCTTATCTAACCAGCTCTTGCAATTTCTTTTGTAATGACCTTCCTTATTACAATAGAAGCATCTATACGTATCGCCTTGTTTGGTCTTTGACTTGCTCCGGTGATTTTTGCTTTTGCTACGACTTTTATCTCCTTGGTGAGATCCCCTGAAATTGCTTCTGCCTCTGTTCTCTGCAACAAAAGCCTGTGTCTCGAAATTAAAGCCTTGCTCCTTTCGCCTAGTCTCCTCATTATGAAGACTGTCTTTGACCGACTGCATGGTCATTTTCCCTGCTGGAGCTGAATTTCTTAGAGACACCACCAAAGTTTCCCAGCTGTTCGGCAATGAGCTGAGAAGCAAAAGAGTCTGAATCTTATCATCAAGATTTAACTCCATAGTGGACAACTGGTTCACTAAACCTTGGAACTCACTCATATGCTCCGACACACTGCTCCCCGTCTTTGTACTTCAAGTTCACAATTTTTCGAATCACAAAAGTTTTATTTTGTGCATTCTTCTTCTCGTACATGGACTTTAGTGTTGTCCATAGAGTATGAGCATCCGTCTCCTGCGAAACATGGTGGAACACACTTTGATTAATCCATTGCCGGATGTGACCAATAGTCTTCCTGTTCATCTTTTTCCAATCAGTCGCAGATTTATCCGCGGGCTTCTTTCCCTCGAGCTCCAACGGTTCATATAAATCCTTACAGTAAAGGATATCCTCCATTCTGGACTTCCAGATCGAAAAATTTGAAGAGGTCAATTTAATCATGGCTCCACCTGATTCCTCCATAGAATTTATCGGAAACAAATGAGCAAAATAACCTTAGCTTTGATACCAATTGTTGGAAAAAAATCACCTCCCAAATACTGTTGCCTTTGATAAATTAAATGGCCAAAAATATTAGTACATGCCAAACAGATTAAATTTGCAGTTCCACCAAAATAATAACCATTGCAGGAAATGATGATAAGAAATAACCAAGCACGAGATACCAAGATTTTTAACGTGGAAAACCCTCTATAACTAAGAGGTAAAAACCACGGGACGATCTCCGAAAAAATTCACTAGAATAAACTGAGAGAATACAAAGATATCCTAATTTGAGTACACACTCAAATTATCTCACCACAATAAATATGTGATAAAAATTCAAACAAAATACATATTTGCTTTATCTTTATTTCTCTCTGTTTTTCTAAACTCTCGGATGAAATTCCCTCACTATTTTCTCTCTTGCTCTCGGATGTTTTTGTTCTCTCTCACTCTAATGATTTCTTTCAGCAGCATGGGAGGATATATAAAGAAAAATAAAAACTAGACCCGTGACCTATGCTAATCACCTAAGCTAAGCCACTAACAAGAAAAAACCAAACACATGTGACCTATGTTTTTTCCTCATTTTTTTTTGTCTCCCACTTTTCCTTTTCCCTTATCTGCCATTCTTATTCTTTTTTATGGGTGAGGACACCCGTGACCAACATAAAATGTAACTTATTTTTATAAATTGTCCGGAATCATAATTTCTTAATAATGTGTTGAAATAGTAAGCACTTTATTAGGTAATTACCTCTCCTTGGATGTACCAAGGGTACCAAGAAGTCTTAACTGATGTCTTCAATTTGTTCATCGCGTACCTTGTTGATGTTATCGGTATCACACTGTTGGTGTCACTGCCGAAAATTATTTTAGATTTGTTAAGCTTGACAAATTAATCATTTAAAGGACAATGTAATTTTAACCAAAAAATTTATTATAGTTTTAGCTGTTTGTTTCAACTAACTTGAGTAAAAGTTAAATGGTACTAGATGAGTCTAATTCTATTGTCACATTGTATAACTATTCTACAATCCCACTTCTACGTACATGTATCACCTAGGATTAACAACATATTGGATCCTGAAGTATACTTCGAGTTACCATCTGTACACCGAAGTTTAATTTGATTAAGTAAGCACGATAGACCCTAAATACGATTTTGGTCAAATTTTTGACTAGAATCTTAACACGTGTCCCCGCATGGAATAGAAATACGGCGACTTTTTCCACTGAATTTTCTATAAGGGATGCGTATCGAGGGGATATTGTTATTTGGGGTGAGAAATTAAACTTTGGAATACTAATTATAAAACGGTGTATATTTCGAGGTCAAATATGCAATTAACCTTATAGCCTATTTGTTATTTTTCTGATTTCTTACCTGTATACACAAGCAATTCACTCTCCATCAACTGCTGAATCGTTGGCAACACGGTTTGTGGTGAATCTGTCCAAAGAGCACCTATTTGGTCGCCGTTTTCACAATTTAAAAAACCAAATGTAGAAAGAAATTAAGACACATATGGTGAGTGACATATCAAAGAAGCTAAGTATCATTTGGTAATGCTTTAATTTCTATATATTACTTTCTCTTTAATTTACCAGTATAAAATGTTTACTTTAACCAAGAAAGATATATTATTAATACTAGAATTATGAAATGAATATTAATAGATTAAACATATTGGATATGTTAGATAGACTTCATATTAGGTTCAACCTGCAGGATTCCCATGGGTAAGGAAGAGCAGTAACATTTGCATGAAGAGCTTTTTGAACTTCAGGAATGTTTAGGTAGGAATTAATATAATCCCCCAAGCATGGATCAAAAGAGGATATCTGTTAATTTGTCGGGATTTGTTTTATATAATATTAGTATATAAAATCCCTAAAGAAATTAATATATTTGGTAAGCAAACATATTTGAATTCCAAACCATTTAAATTAGACAGTCGATCTATTTGCACAGTAATCTATAGAAGCAAGTTGCATTCGTATAACATAGAGTTGTTGTATCAATGTAATTCGTTTCTATAAACAGTCCAAATATACTACTCATTTCAAATTGCTTGGAATCAGGATTCTTAACAAACTTCAATAAATTGTACACACCGAGAGAGGTTCTGAGAAAGAATTGCATAATGGGGCATAGATATCGTATGGAAAAATATTTCCAATGGCACCATCTAGTTGGTCTAAATATCCCTGACAAATATCCGATAAACCGATGGGTGATGAAAAATTGCAGTTTAAAATAATGCCCTTGTAGATTTCATCAGAAATTAAGGCATGCGACCAATAGTAATCGAACGTTCCTGTGATAGTTGTTGGATCGTCGATATATGCATTCCCAATCTGATACATGATATGAATCATATGTTAATACATCAAAAAAGATATGAATAGGGTCACAACAGAATTTCATAACATCGTATATTTGCAACTAATTAATACTTATTGCGATCGTATATAAGCAAGTGTAATTAAGAAGCTTACTGCAATTCCTTTAAGGTTGATTATCGATTGGTTCGAAATTTTGTTGTACTCGAGTATTCTTTGAGCAAGTTGAGCTACATAATGGCCAGCATAGCACTCTCTTGTAATATAAAAGTCTCTATTTTTGTATTCTGGGAATCTCTCCAGCTAGCCAATTTACTAGAAAGGTGTATGAATCAAATGAAGTTCGGTTGTCTCCACTCAACTTGTAATATGAGCTTGTGTTTGAGTACGAAAACCCAACACCAGCCGGAGATTCAAGAAAGATGATATTCGCCTCTGAAAATGTAAAAGGATTTAAATTAATATATATAAACCTTTGAACATTGACAAAATTAATTGAGTTTAGTTTGAAGGAAGTGAGGAGATGAAAGCTCACCATTGTTCCATTCATATATATTCATTTAGATATAGAGTTTTACCATCTTTGTTCACTCTAAATGGCCCTAATTCCATCAGGGCTCCGCCTCCAAGTGAAGAACAACCAGATCCTGCCGATAACATGGTGATTTTACTAATTACAAATTCAACGTAAGAACAAATTATAGTATAAAAAATTATGTCTACGAGATGGTTGGATATCATTTTTTTTTTTAAATGTCAAAAGGTTAGAATTAAAGGACATTATTTTCGCACGGAGGCGCAAAATGTTACATATACCAAAAGAATATGTTCGGTTATCAGTGTTTATAGCGTTTGCAGCAGGTAGCGTTTAGTGCGTTTAGTCATCACACCAAAATAGTACAGTACGTTTAACGCTGCATTTAGAAATGACAAAAGATTTTAAAGTGCGTTTGGAATACTAAACGCACTAAATAGTACGATACGTTTAAGCTCCAAACGTTGCATTTAGAAACAAAAAGGATTCTCAAATACATTTGAAACACTAAACGCTACATAAATTAGTAGACAAACAAGCACAATAAGATATTAGGTACGTATGTAAATATATATACATTACCTCCATTAAGCCACAACACAAGTGGCTTATTCGAAGCATCCTGAGGGTTAGATATATTATAAGGGTATATTTGGTTATTGGTGTTTATAGTGTTTGCAGTGATAGCGTTCAGTATATTTAGTGTGTTTAGTCACTGCAGTAAAAATAATACGATGTGTTTATGTTCCAAAAAATACGTTTAAAATAAATTACTTATAGACGAATAAAATTCTCAATTGCGTTTAAAATTCAGAACGCATTGAATACTAAATAAGTTGATAGACAAACAAATACAATAAGATACTAGATACGCATATAAATTTAAATGCATTACCCTCCATTAAGCCACAACACAAGTGGCTTATTCGAAGCATCCTGTGGGGACTCTGCAAAATAGTAAAACAATGCCCTTCCTGCAGTAGGATCCACTGTAACATCCATCAGGTTGTCCAGGCAAGCTTTCAATCTTATCAATCTCCTTAAGCCCATCTTGAGGCCCAATATAAACTGATAAAGGCCCAGTAGTAAACTCAGATGCATTAAACTTAATGAGCAAGTCTTTCCTTATGAGGCCACCAAATGGATTCAACCCTACCCAGGGCCGGTCCTGGGCTTTGCAAGGCCCAGGGCGAAATTTCTCGAGGGTGCCCAGTGATGGGGGTTCGGGGGCAGTGCCCCCGAGCCAAATTTTTTATAATATTTTTGTATTTTTTTTTAATTTGGCGGGAGTTCGTAGTGTGTTGAAATAAAATACTTTTTTTAATATAAAGGTTTGACAAAAAAAATTTACAACATAATTAAAACAATATTTCATATCAACAATTGTAAAAATGTTTTTGAAAAAAATAAATTTAAAAAATAGTAAGGTTACATTTGTAGTCAACCTTACCCTTAGAATTTAAGCATTGAAGCATTGAAAAATTACAAATAGAAAACATTTAATGTTGGAGCTTTTTTTGGACCGTTAGTGAAAAAGAAATGGAAAGCAAAATCAAAATGCACCCCACCAAGAATTGAACCCAGGTCTATACTAAGACAAGTAACTCTCTTACCGCTAGTCCCCGAGCCAAATTTTTATAATATTTTTGTATTTTTTTTTAATTTGGCGGGAGTTCGTAGTGTGTTGAAATAAAATATTTTTTTTAATATAAAGGTTTGACAAAAAAAATTTACAACATAATTAAAACAATATTTCATATCAACAATTGTAAAAGTGTTTTTGAAAAAAATAAATTAAAAAAATAGTAAGGTTGCATTTGTAGTCAACCTTACCCTTAGAATTTAAGCATTGAAGCATTGAAAAATTACAAATAGAAAACATTTAATGTTGGAGCTTTTTTTGGACCGTTAGTGAAAAAGAAATGGAAAGCAAAATCAAAATGCACCCCGCCAAGAATTGAACCCAGATCTATACTAAGACAAAAAACTCTCTTACCACTAGTCCACTGAAGCTTTACTTATAAATATACATATATACACATATATACACAAACTTATAATTAATTTTGGGCCCTCTTTAACTTTGGGCCCTGGGCGGTCGGCCCTGACCCTACCTTAATATTATTAGACTGAACAGAAGCTACTAGGCATATGAAAAAGAAACAGAGATATGTAAAGCTTGCCATTGGTAATTAAAGTTGTGAAAACTCAAGAATTATGGATAATCAGTTTATAAGCCTCACTTTATAGTAGCGCGACCGTCTGATCGATATAAACTAGCAGTTTTTGTCTTTTGTTTTTTCAGTAATTTAATACAATAAATTTTGTTTATTATCATTATTTTAGAAAGTTGGAAACGACAAATAAATTGGAACAAATTTTTTCTTCGAAAAAGTCACTTATTATGGAATGGAGGTAGTATTATTTTACACTAATAACTGTAATTTGAAGGAGAGATCTGCTAATTATTCCCTCTGTCCCCAAAAAGATGATTAAATGTACAATTTTTTTTGTCTCTAAAAAGGTGAGATAAAGTACATACAGTGAATGGTAACTTAGTTATTTAGTGGGGTCCATTAATATGAAAAAAATAAAAGTACTCATTGCTTTATATAATCTTGTGGGTTTACTAAGAATAAATTTGAAACTTTTTTATTTTATTTCCTTTATTTTTACTTTTCTTAATATGTGTGCAAATTATACTTTGTTCATCCTTTTAAAGACAGAGGGAATATAATTCAAGGACTAAGACGTCACATTGACACAAACACATGGAAGAGTTTTGGATCTTAATTGTTTTAGAATATAAGATCACTTTCAAAAGTTAATTGACTCTACTGAATTTTTAGGAATCAGTTTTTTATTTGTTTTTAATTTTATAAAGTGTTTAGTGAAAATAAAAAATTTTAACTAAAAGACTATTAAATGTCTCAAATTTTTACTAACACCAACACTCTACTCTTTTATATTGTTTAGTAACTTACACTAAATATTTTACAGCTATTGAAATGAGGTTATCATTGCAACAATTTCAAGCAAAGAAGTATCGAAAAGTGTTATTATAAATAATATTTTAGCAATATTATTTAGTTTTGTAATTTATTTTAGAGGGCGCAAAAGGTAAGGGACACCTCACGTTATTGCGCGAGGTGTCTCTTATAATAACAATGTTTTAAAAAATTATAAAATATGATCATTTTGTACATAATATGGGGAGAAGTATATTCAATTACATAAAACGATATCGGTTTTATATGGTAGCTCATATAATTATTTGTCATGTCCCTCACATCCTTTTTTACCTTTATTTTTATTGTATTATATTTCTTCGTAGATTTTTTTAAAGAAACTGACTCGACTGAACTAAGGGGCTGGATCCGCTTCGGAGTTTAGTTTACCCAATAATAAATATTGTAAACTAAATAAAAAGTACGATTAATTATAAGAATTATTATTTTATAATTTTTAATAAATAATCTTAATTTTAAATTTAAAAATATTTTAAATTAACTTTCAAAAATAAATTTAAGGAGCCAATGGAGTATAAAAATATACTCTGCTCGCTCTGTCCCCAAAAAGAGTGCCATCTTGAAGGGAACTTTTAAATAAAGGAGGGGTATTTCTTGTGGACGGACGGACTATAACAAAAGGTTCTTCGCTTAATATCGCTTTTCTTTCAACATCGAATCAAAACTTATTTATGTACGAATGGACTCATTTTGTATCACCTTCAATATTATCTCTACCATAAATGCCTTCTTTGTTTCTTTATTCCCGTGTGAAGCACGGGTTATTTTTAAATAAAATAATTTTTTATTTTTTATTTATTATATATATATGATTATAAAATATTCTTTTGAATTTCAAATTAACTTATTATTACTATTAGAATGATTACAAAATTTGCTCAAACAAATAATTATCAAAGACTCAAAATTGAGCGTAAGCAATATGTTTCTTTTTATGTTATTTCAAGTTTAATATTTATTTTTAAAATTAATATTTAGTTTTTCTTTTCATTCTTTTGAATTTATTATATAATTTTTTTAGACTTCAAAAGCGAGTAGAACCTAGCCATCTAAAGTTGATGTTTAAGAAATTCTATATAAAATATATAGAATTGTTGTAAAATAATAAGTTACCGTCATGGTTTTTAGTTTTAAAAGGTAACTAAATTTTAATAACTAATATATAAGTGAGATTTTTTTTAACATTAATTAACTAAAGATCTCCTATATAAAATAAAATTGGTATGTAAAGTTTAATCATTAATATATTTTGTAATATATATTAGGCTTTTTAATATTAATTATTATTTTCTCATAATATTTTTCTTATATTGTTAATATATAGTTATTTAGGAATAAAATTGGTGTAGAATAATAGGTTGCCATTATGGCTTTTAGTTTTAGAAATTAACTAATTTTTAATCACTAATATATAAGTCAATTGTTTTTAACATAATTAACTAAAAATGTCTCCTACATGAAATAAAATTGGTAACTAAAGTTTAATCATTAATATATTTTATAATATTTTAATATATTTTGTTAATATTAATTATTATATATGTAATCATAATATATTTTTTTCTATACATCTAATATTTAGTTATTTGGAGTCCAAAATTGAGTAAAGTACGTTGTTTCCCAAAGGCACTTAGAGATGTAGAAAGGGGGGTTGAATAGATCCTCTGTTTCAAAAATTAACTTGTTAAAAATTATTACCAAATAATTTATTAATCAGAATTAGATTAAACACAGTGGAATATGTGTTTAGATAATTCCCTTGTAGATTATAGTAAGATCTCAATTCTGAATTTAGATTTAGTTCTAAGCCACACAAGCAGAATAAATAATATGCAAGAATGTAAAGGTGATAAAGTAAATGACACAGAGAGATTTTTAAGTGGTTCGGAGACTGAACAACTCCTACTCCACTCTTCTACTCCACTGAGTAGGGAATCCACTAAGAATTCGGTCACTTAGACCAGGACACTAAGACCTCTTCAAATCCAGCAAACATGGTAATTTAGTCACTAAGACAATGACACTGAGACCTCTTCAAGCCCAGCAGACTTGAAAATTTAGTCAATAAGACAAGGACACTTTTGCCCTTTGAATCCTTGGGATTCATTCGAGTCACTAAGTCTTGGAATGTTCGATTTGTTGATAGTTGTTGGAGATGCTGCTAAGTTGGCAATTCAATTTTCTTCTCAGGTACTTAGCAGCTTGAACTAGTTGTTCAACTTTTCGTAAAGTAAGTTCTTTTTATTTTGATAGAGCTTGGGCTTTCTTATTGGTGTCGTACTTTTAATTTGAATATTGATTGCCCTTTTATAATCTGTCGAAGAGATCTTTCCGTTGCTAGGTTTCCGTTGGTGCATTTAATGTTTAGATATTCTGAGATCCTTGATGTTGACATTTTGAGTTTAGGTGTCAGCTTCTTTTTGTCTAGCCTGTCACATCAGCATGCAACTTCACATACCACCTTGACACGTCACTTTCAGTAAACTAGTTGTTAGACACATCTTTTGATCTTCGATTTCAGCCAAGGATGTTTGGTGAGTGCATCGGAACCTTCAATCTGCAACGCTCCCTTGTTAATTTGTCAGACTTGGCTTGACTTTACGAAGGGAGTAAAACTCTACGATTTAGCTCAGTCATGGTTTTGCTTTACGATTCAAGAGTTATCTTTACGATCTCTTATTTATTTAATGATCCTTAAGATACTTTACGATTTGTCTTTCACTTAGCGATCGACTATACATCAGATCAATTCAACAAGATAAACCTAACAATTTTGATCTTTTTAATCTAAGTCATTTTACATCAAATTATCAGATCATAATTAATTAAGGACTGTACAAAACTTACTGGTACAAATATACATTAAAAGCTTTCATCATCAAATCAAATCATAATAATCATGCAAACTCTAACAAAGTAAAATACTAAACATATTTTTAAAGTTAACATTCAATGTATAACTAAATAATTAAAGGACTTTTTCATAGATATTTTTTTTTCTTTTTTTTTTTTATAGAATAATGTGTTAACATTAAAATTTGTAGGACCATAAAAAGAATTTTAATTCTATAGCACTAGATATTAGTTATTTTTAGTAGTTACTAATATTTACACAACTTATAACTTACTAATTGTATATAATTTAGTTTGGTTTTATTGTTTCATAATTTATTATTAAATCTCATGATATTAGGTCATTATAATGTGTTGTAGGGTTGGAAGACCCAAATGTATAAAATTAGTATAAAAAAGGAGCCCTATTAAGTTTGGGACTTATTAGTAGCTATTTGGATTGTTTTAAAATAAATAATATTAAGGAGATTAAAGTGTTTTAGTTGTAGTTAAATTCTAAAACTGTATCAAAGATCAAAGATCAAAGACCAAAGACCAAAGACAAAGACCAAAAAATTAAGTTTTGTCTTATTAGATATTAGTATAAGAAAAAGAGCCCTATTAAGTTTGTGACTTATTAGTAGCTATTTGGATTGCTTTAAAATAAATAATATTAAGGAGATTAAAATGTTTTAGTTATAGTTAAATTCTAGACCTATACCAAATATCAAAGACCAAAGACGAAGACAAAAAAAATTAAGTTTTAGTATAAGAAAAAGAGATTTATTAAGTTTGGGACTTATTAGTAGCTATTTGGATTGCTTTAAAATAAATAATATTAAGGAGATTCTAGTGTTTTAGTTGTAGTTAAATTTTAGGCTTATACCAAAGATCAAATACCAAAGACGAAGACCAAAAAATTAAATTTTATCTTATTAGATATTTATTGAGATAGATTTATACTATAACAATTTATTAAGGATATATTTTATACTATCTTTAGTCTTCTGCAGCACTTATTGAAATCTAATTTTTTGTTGTGAACTAAATTCATACATTTTACCTTACATAATAAAAAGAGAGTTTTATTACTGGACTTCCAACCTTGATATCTTTTTATGTGTTAGATTCCTCAATTAATTTTATTGGCGGATGTGACAAAATTTAAAATTTTGATATTTGCTGGAAGAAATTTCAAATTTGGAGCATGCCATGTAAACTAGTTTTAATGAAATCTGAGGGCTTTCAATTTCTTTTTATAGATCTCTTTCACATGGATCTTTTCCTAAAGTAAATAGTTGAACATTCCAAATCATCCAAAACTTATACTCTCTCACTTCTAAAATTAGACATACAATTTGATTTTTTAGGTCAGACGACATATTAACTTTAAATTAATGTGAATTTTTTTAATTTTAATTGATACAATTATTATAATTGTATAGTATATAAAAAAATTATTAATCACAAAATTTATTTTATTCTAAATTTTTATGTGTCATACCAATTTTGAAGTTTAGTATGCCATCATTTGTGCTGATGAGGTCTTAACTTAATGGTTAAGACTAAGGTACTGTGATCTTTAAGTCTCAAATTTGATTTTTATTTTGGGTGAATTTATTTTTTCTTTTATGTGAAGGTTTGTTTCTTCTTTATGTGATATCTCTAATTTTGGAAATAGACAATAACATTAGTCATAAACTAAGGACAAAAAATCATACGGACACAAACAAAAGAAAGAGTTTTGTATTCAAGTCATTAAATTACCTCCCCTTGGAGGTACCAGGAAGTCCTAACCGATGCCTTCAATTTTTTAATGGTGTACCTTGTGGATGTTACCATCGCACACTGTTTGTGTCACTGCTGCAAATCCATTTTCATTTGTATTTATTTTCCGACAAAGTCCTCAAAAAGTAATCATTTCTCTAATTCACCCCACAGGTTTGGGCTATGATCAATTAAGTACAGTTTGAAAAGTTAATTTTGTGATCCCATACCTGTATATATACACAAGCATTCCACTCTGCATCAACTGTTGAATCGTCGGCAACACGGTTAATGGTGAATCATTCCCAAGCTCATGTATGGTTTCACTATTTTTCAGATTAAGAAATAGCTAGGATGAGTGTGTACATATCAAATTAAGAAGGTTGTAACACCCCCTTCCCGAATATATTCGGGAAAGGGAGGTCACGTGCAAAGTACGACAAACCTCAAAATAAGTAAACAGAACACTAATAATTTCAAAATATTTAATAGTGGATAATCCATAAATGTCGACTTAAATACAATTCTCTAAAAATTAACAGAATAATCAAAATTGATCAACACTTAAAATCTAAATCAACCTAAATGGTCAAAGGCAAGCTCTCTCTTCACACAACCCTCAATCACCTCTACAAACTTGCTGGAAAAAAAAACACAACATGAGTCAAATGCCCAGTATAAATAAAGATATACAAAAGAAGCACAACTAAAATACGGAATCAACTAAACAAAATACTGAGTAAGACCTCAAGCATAAATACCGATAAAAATATAATTTCCAAAGTATGAATAGAATATAACTAAATCAACAAAAATAGTGAAACAAACAGAAGGCTGAATTAAATTGGCCAAGTGGTTATTTCATACCGAGCTTAAAACAAAACAAAAATATACTTTGTCACACGGACACATCAAAATAATGTCACACAGACAAATCACACATCGGACCGCGAATTCAAATGCATACAAATTGGAAGGTGTATCTAGCTCAAATACCACCAATCCGCAAAACAAAATAGAAAACTAGGGCCGACCCATACGCATTCTGAACAAGCATATCAAATGGCCAAAGCTCACACTCAGAGTAACATAAAAAAGAATATGTCGTAGATTGATCAAACCGCTACAGAAAGTGTCATGCCTCGGTGCTAAGACGACATACATGTAGTACCCCTACAGGTGGTTATAGCTGTATACCCTATCGTTTATTCTAAAAAAATATGATATCACAACACATGAGACATAATACCAACACAAGGGTTCTAAACGCACATGTTGAACCAAATCAAATTATAGACAAAATACCTCCAAAGTAATGTAACAACATGTATCGCTCTACAAAGATCAATAAAGTTCTATGCATAAAGAACAAATTCAAAAGATTACAAAATATGAAGTTCGGAACATCGCTAGACCAAACCAAAGCAAAATAAAGATTTGACTAAAACAAAACAATTTAGCGAGTATCAAATTATGAACGATTATCAGTACAAACAAATCAAAATAATGATAGTATCACTGAAAAAATATGAAATATGTTCAAATTATAATAGAAGAAAAAAAGCACAAGTTACAGAATAATGTTAAGATATCAAAGTTTAAACTTTTATTCAAGAATACCAACAGAAATATAAAAAAAATTAATAGATAACGAGATATCACGAGATATATAGAATACAGCATAATCAAAGGAGTGGAGTACAGAATTCGTATTTGATACTCAAAATCATTTATAACACACTCCACAAAATTTTACCATCAAATGCCAACGATATCAAATATGAAATGTTATTCACCACATAAACATATTCAGTTCAAATTAAATATAATCCAAACTAATAATTTCAAAATAATTTGCAGTTTATTCAAGGTACCTGTAATTATCGTATTAGATCACTATTAATACTCCAAAACTTAAAAGTCAATAACAAAACTTAAGAAATCTTAAAACCCTAATATGGCAATTTATTTTTAAAACCTCAGTTCATTGTATCACTCATATTAATCTGATTTTATAATAATTTTTTAATTTAATTAATTTTAACAGAAACTAGACTTCAAGTACTCCAATTTAGCCTCAAGAATTACTTAAATCAGATTTAAAATCATTAAGTTATACATTTTTAAATATTAAAACTCACTGCTTAAAATTTGCTTGAAAAATCCAAGACCAGCCACTTCTTAAAATTCATAACAAATCATACTTTAATCTTTAACGGTTCAAAATAGTTAAACTTATTTTTAGCTTATATGTCTATAACATATCCAAAAATAACGATCTAATAGTCGGACTATGAGGTATAACCCACGCAATAGACCTTAAAATATAGAAACTAATTTTTAAATTTTAACGTTTATATTCAATCAAATTATATTCCTTTATATAAATTTATCTCCTCTTTCTGACTATGATGACTTCTAATTTTATGTCTCTATTTTAATTAAAAATAATCCTTGTTTAAAAATTCTGCATGTTAATATTTTAAACTTACAGTACAAAATAATATGTATCTTCCTTCTTCATCCTTCCACAAATCGCAGCAGCAAAGAATTTGACTTTCGGATCTTTTAGACTTTTCAAAATCTCTTCATGTTTTCGCGAAAACTGTAGCCCTCAAAAAGATACACAAAATTGGCTCAAGAATCACTCGATTCGGAGTTAATATGACTAAATTACGATTTTTCAAAACTAAGACTGAAAATAGTGACGGGAATAAGGGTAGGTTGCGGTTTTCAGAAATTTAAGACATGAAGATAACATCAAATAACTTCTCTTCCTCTTCAAAATTATAGAGGACAAAAAACTGAAGAAACAGATTTTGGATTCACTCAATTCTGACATCGAATGAATTAATTATGATTTTTCTAATAGATTGCAGTGCACATGAGAATTCTACTCGAGAATTCAATTATCCAAATTAGAATAAGATTAGGGTTACATCTAACGCTCTTTAAATATAAGAAAGAACAATATGAGTTATCAAAACCCTAATGAACTCCTTAATTTTAATAAAATTAATGTTTTTAATTATCTACTATAAGAATTTAACTTTCCAAACGAAATATTAAAAAAATAGTAACTTACATTTTCTAATTAAATTATGCTTTTAGGAAAATTAAATTAATATTTAATAACAAAATTCCGGATTATTACAAAGGTAGTATCATCTGTTAGTTGATGCTGTGATTTCTAGACAATGTATTCTTTTTTTTCCACTATAAAATGTTTATTAAGGAAAAAGTAAAACTACTTCCTTTTCAAATTATCATATAATTATTGACTTTTGAAAATTAATTTAAAACATTTTCAAACTCAAAATTGAGATGATTTAGTAAAAAAATATGAAATAATAAATCTTACAATAAGTAATATTTTGTTAGATAGTTTATAATATTCATCATTATATTAACTAAAATTAAAACAATCCATGTCATTAATTTTGAGTTTGAAGATTTCTTAAGTTGATTTCAAAAGGTCAACAGACAATACCGAAGTTATATTTTAGAAGATTGAATATTACTTAAAGAAGTTGTTATAAAATGAATCATAATTACTAGGTTAAGTAAAATTAAAAATGTTAGAATGACTTCATAAAGTAATTTGGATTCCAGGTTGTTAAAATTAGGCAGTCCGTTTGTACAGTCATATAAAAACAAGTCGCATCTGTATTGTAGACACCCAAATTTTGCACTTCGTATACTAACCCTGACAGGAGGGCAAATCCGTCAAATGAACCGGCCTGCGAGAGCAAAAGATGGACAAGTACGAACACTCGACGCCACCGCGATGATTTACAACCGAAACCGACGTGACAACAAGGCTGTCCGATTTGAGCATTCCCGAATGATGTGGCATGTCTCCCAGTAATTCCCGGACTGCAAAATACGAACATGTCGGCAAAAACCGACGTCACGACACGAGAATTGAGGCGTAACACGAAAATCGAGAAAGTCAAGCCAGCCAGCCGCGGATTGATCTGCGGCCAGTGGGTGCGCCTTTTGAAAACACGGAACTCGAAACCAGGCTGAGTGGCTGGTGGGCCAGCCAGCCGCAGATCAATCTGCGGCTGTCCTAGGCCAGCCTATTTCAGCTCAGTTTCTTCATGTCATCCAGGGAGCGGACAGCAGCAGTTTTGGGAAGAAAAAGAAGAGAAAAACAGCAACAAAGATAGCTCGGGAAAGGAGAGAAAAGAGAGAAAAAAGAGAGAAATTATACTCTTTTGATTAGATTGTAGCATATATATTTTCTACTTCATTCAATATACGAGTTTGTACGAATTGTGGTAACATTTGCAAGGTGAAAAGCCCTCTTTTATAGCATTTTCGTTATATCATTTTGTTAAGCTTTTGGTCATTTGGGTTGTATTGTATGTAGTTTTCTTTGTATATTATTGAGGATACAAGGATTGAGGATTATTAGTGAGGGTTCCCAATGGAACAAAATTCTTCCTAATGACCCGATGATATCCATTTGATGATTTTAGCTTGTTTAATTCTTGTAATATCTATTTTATGAGTGTGTAGAAATTGTGGATGTGAGCCTAGGAACGCGACCCCGTGGTCCAAATCCGATGATGGACAATTTTGGTGGATGTAATAGGATCGATTATCCTTTATTGTAAGGTGTAATTGTCGAGCCTTAAAACGACGCCAATGCGAGAATCGGGTTTAAGGCCCCGTAATAGTGAAATATGTGATTGTTGGCGTTCGGGGTATTTTGATGGCTTACATGCCCATGAATATCCCCCTACGCGTTTTGATGCTCAATTTGATTTGTAACACCAAACAAAGGATCTTCAAAGCCAAAACAATAAAGATTTTTCTAAAATCAACCAAAGTAGGATATTAGCATCACGAGGCTAAAAATTGGAAATGCTAATGAAAGTCAATTCCTATTCTACGAGAAAGCTAAAGAGAAGTTGTTTTCAAATGCCACAAAAAATGATTTTTATAAAAAGAAATAAATGTTTTACTAAACCTTGATATATAGGGCGAAAGAGATCCTAGAAATTGCCCATCATTTATGAAAGCAACGTATAAATCTCGATTCCTATTTTGGCTAAGGTTTACTAAATTCATGTTTTGCCAAAACAACACTTAATGAAAAATCTCATAGCTTTGACAATCAAAATCAAAATTTTCTCATAAAGAAATAAAGCTTTCTCGTGTATGCCGAAAAGACATTCCGAAGCGTTCTCAAATTAAAGCACGACTTTCCCTAAAAATCCAAATGATTCTTTCATACAAACTCACCACAACATTCACATAGGCACACACACACACGCGCGCGCGCATACACACACACACATTTCATGAATTAAAGGATAGGAAAGCATCAAGATTGCGGTAACCGTGTTTCACGGAAGTCGGGGGGTGCCTAACACCTTTCCCTCGCTTAAGCAAGCCCCCGAACTCTATGAATCTCGATTCGTAGACCCATTAATTCGGAGTCACATATGAGCCAGCGATTTACGAAAACGAAATTCGGATGAGTTGGTACATCCATTTCAAATATACCAACTGGCGACTCTGGTTAATTGGCTCATCATAAAAAAACGATCTTTCAAAACCCCGTCGACATCAATGCCGACCTTTTCCAAACATCATCTAAAAACAAAGGCTAAAATCGGAAAAGGACCACATCGCAAAAGAGAGGCGAGAAACCGGCGTCGACAGCTGGCGACTCTGCTGGGGACATTAGAGGGCTTAAGCCGCATTCAAATCTTGATGCTATCCTATCCTTTTAAAATTCATAAAATGTTTGTGTGTGCGATATTTTGATTTTTTACTTTTGTTGTGTGAATGTGTGTTTTGCCCAATAAATAAATGATTGAATTGCTTTATTTTTTAAATAAACATTTGCATACGGTGAGGACGATGAATGTGAATGTATGATGAGAGAGTACCTCCTCCTGAGGCGAACCTGTCGGTTGCTTATTACTGGACTCGAAGGGGCTGCTCCCCGGAGATGGCTCAGGAAACGCACCACCCAAATCCGCTCCAATCGAAAGGGCTCAGACGAGTAGATTGCGAAGATTTGGGGACCTTCATGCCGAAAAGCCCGTGAGAGTAACCCTAGGATAGGTCAGCCTCAGATTAACCCAACGCAGGAAAGGTCTCTTCATGCCCTTTTACGTTCACGCGTATAAAATGTCATGATCCCATCCATATATGCCTCCCTTGTTGTCAAGAGAAATTACTAACCTCGGTGTTTTGCAGAGAACAATTGGGGAAGCATAATACGTCATGTGTAGCATTTGCTATTGCATTAAAGGACTACTAACTTTCTGTTTTACAGGGAAAGATTAAAAAACTCCAAAACACAAAAGTTACAGCTTTAGCATGCATCCACATTTTTCATTCCCCAGGACTAAACTTCGAATCCTTGTTTCTGTAGGATTGCTCCTCAAACCCGCTCGCAGTCTAAGAGGGCCCAAAACTCTATATCTGAAATGGCTGATATTCCATCTACCAATTCCGGTTCCATATCTAGGGAGGAATTTGATGACTTTAAGAAGCAAATGTTAGAAATGGCCATAATGCTAAAGGAGCAATTGATGCCCAGACAGGAAGCACCTAAGGAGGATCCACCTCAACTTAAGGGCGAGTCAGTCGTCCCAAAGGCCATTCCCGTACCAAACAAGACAGTGATTACCATCCCGGAAGAAGGAGATACGGATGACCTGCGGAAGAAAATGAGACAAATGGAGGAAACCATCCAATCTATGAAGGGCATAGGGTCCCTAGGTCGGGTTAACTATTCATATTTATGTGTCTTCCCCGGAGCCAGATACCCGGAGAAATTTAAAATCCCCGAATTTGAAAAATACAATGGGAAGGGGGATCCCTACACACATCTGAAAATCTACATCGGGGAGCTTGGATCTTACGCCGAAGATGAGGGTCTAAGAATGCAACTTTTCCAAAAGAGTTTGACGGGAGAAGCGAGAATCTGGTATGCCCGGCTTGACAATGCCCGGATCCATAATTGGGAAGAGTTGGCCCATACCTTCTTAACACAATATAGCTTCCAGGCACAAATGGCCCCGGATAGATACCAAATGACAAAAGTTAAGAAGCAGCCCAGGGAATCCTTCATGGATTATGCGCAACGATGGAGGGGCATGGCCGCACAGGTGAATCCCCCGATGAGCGAGTCAGAGATGGTGATGACCTTCGTAGACATTCAAAAGGCACCGTATTATGAGCGGGTCATCTCGGGGATTGGAAGACCCTTTGCTGAAATGATTAAACATGGAGAAATGGTGGATATGGGGTTGAAGTCTGGCAAGATTCGGGATTTCACGGCCTTGGAAACAGCTACAGAGCAAATCCAGAGTGGAAACTATGGCAGCACTTCCCGAAGGATCCAAAAGAAAAGGGAGGAAGATGTTTCCCTCATCCTGTAGGGATCATCTAGAAAGGCAGGGAATAATCCTCCAGTACAGATACAGAGAGTGGGGCCATCCCGACAGCCTAACTTCACTGATCAGAGGGCGGATGGGCGAAGGAGATTCGAGACCTCGAAAAATCGAGTATTCACCCCACTCGGGGATCCTCTTGAGCAGGTGTTGACCGTATTGATGGCCCAGAGGAAAATAGTCGAGTTGGCACCTCCAAGTGACCCGAATGGAAGAAGATTTGACCCAAGCAAGCGATGCGCCTATCACTCAGGTTCCCCTGGTCATGATACGCAGGAATGTCGGACGCTGAAGCACAAAATTCAGGACTTGATTGATAATGGGGAAATCGTGGTGGAACAGCCAGGGTCACCAAATGTTAAATCCTCTACCTAAGCATGTTGGGGAAGGGGTAAATCCAGGAGTATGGCAGTGAATCCCGGCCAGTAGAAGATCAATGGGTTTTAAAATTCTGAGTTTTATTTCAAGTCCCTGCACGCTCATGTCATTTTGTCATGTTATCCAAAAGGAAGATCATGTGCTGAAATGTGTTATATATATGACAAGCATTTTTTTGTTTTATGGCAGCACCCCGATTTGAGGCATTCTAGCCTGACAAGCAATATGGCCAAATTTGAAGGAAGATCACGATTTTGGTATAAATCTAGAGTTCGATCTGATGGCGATTGAGCAAAACGAGACAAATATCGACAATACGCCTGACGAGATCGAGGGATGGGTCGAAGATAAACCCAAACCCGACTTAGACCAAACCATCGCCATCAAACATCAGAACCCCCGAACGATCACGAAGAACCCGAAGTAGGGGCAAAAAAAAAAAGGCAACTTAACACTAGATCAAAAATCCCCCAAACCTTTCAACAGGTCAAAGGACCAGATCTTTTGTCAGCCCAGCAAGATACCGATGCAACCAGTACGAGGGAGGTCACAAGAAAAGCAACTTAACACTGGGGCATTTGTCACTACCCAGGAAATGATGACGTGCAAATTGGCACCCATGCAACAATCCCATCAACATGCACCATCATCATCAAATGCTACCTCATGTCAATCTTTAACGGTACGATCATCTGGCATTTGTCAAGCATAGTTTTCCTGGGATACGATGATCCGCGTGAAAGGGGATTTTATTTGGCTTGATATGAATCGGATTAATTCTGACAAGCAACCGTGGAGCACGATCGTGAGTATGATTAGACGAAGAAGGCTATTCAACCTTTTGATCGGGTACAAAGCCTTAATTCAAAGCAACGTTTGCGACAGAATCGACATCATGTGACAGCCTTCACTTTGCATTTGCACAAACTTTCAGTTGTGGGGTATAAAACTATGACGACGTTGATGACAATTAACACGTAGTCAGACAGTCAATGATTATCAAGCTAATATTAAGAAGTCAGACGGTAAATGATTATCAAGCAAATGTCTCGAATCGTGGCCTGGGTTATTCGAGTAATTAAGCCCGAGGGGTGTCTCTACACCTGGTGCCCTAAAGCCATCTGGTTTGGGAGTCGCTGGCCCAACACTCGTTACATGGGTAACTCAGAGCCTAAGAAAACGAGCATTACAGTAGAGGAGGCCCGAGCAGATTCGAATCGTGGCATGAGCTACTCGAGTAATTAAGCCTAAAGGGTGTCTCTGCATCTGGTGCCCTAAAGCCGTCTGGCTTGGGAGTCACCGGCCTAACACTCGCTACATGGGTAACTCAAGCCTAAGAAAACGAATCTTGCGCAAGGTCAAGCAAAGAATGAATGGTGCAAGACCACCAGCTTGTCTCGAACCGTGGCCTTTGTTACTCGAGTAAATAAATCCGAAAGGGGTGTCTGTACACCTAATGCCCCAAAACCGTTTGGTTCGGGAGTCATTGGTCCAAAACTCGTTAAATGGGTAACTTTGAATAGCCTAAGAAAACGAGACAAGTGAAGTGGGCTAATAAGGAGAAAAGATAATACGAAAAACTCCCAGCCTTAAACAAGAAGTCATGGAAGAGAAACCCCTACTGAATGCTGCAACGCACAGTGCAGTTGTCATATGACGTCGATCCTGCTAAGAACGTTGTTGAGAATGGAGATAGGATACCTTTGACGAGGGAAGGTAGTTCTTTTGAATTCGACCTTACTCACGTACAATGACCATGAATGCTTGAAGTTGTTCTTACGATTTCATAACTCGTCAAATAGAAAATCATCAACTCACGAGAGATTGAAAATAACTTCCAATCTAGTACATTCACGGTTCACAACTTGCTAGATTGTGCGATCAACAGATATTCAATTTCATGTGCTTTAACTGCATTTTTGTCAAAATTATAATATCTTTGTGTTGAACTAACACTAACGGCCCGAGCTTCAAGTTTTGGCATTTGTTAGTCATCTGATATGCAGGATCTTGCAGAGCTGTGGATAACTCAGCACGGTCAACATCGCGAGTTTTCGATAGAAATTCTTGGTAGCGACACGCACCAAGGCAGGGGCAGTTAAGAATCGTGAAGGAAGCTGAGGCTGCACAAAACTTCTCGTCATTGGACATCTCCCCAATCCTGACTATCACTGCCTTGACATCCAAATGATCCACATGCCTGAGCATATACAAGGATGATATAATGCGGGACAACAGCATATCGGCCATCAGAAATGATCAAAAGGCCAAGGGGCCCCAACATAGATGTCGATCATCACAGAGAGCGAAACAGACTGCCTCAACTCGATGAAATAAAGACGACCAAGAACAGGCAGAATACCAAACCAATGTTGAAGTCTAGAAACTACACTTCACGACGAAGCGTGATCCGATCAAATGTTGGCAAGCAATGGCGACGGTCGAATCGTATCATTCGACTGAACAGGGGTCATTTCTATCCAAACATATGTTGTGCACATGCATCTGTCCATAAAATATCTGCCAGATCATGCATAAACATCCGTTGCATGCATACATGTACGATCAAAATCTTCAGGGGAAAGTACAAGCACGTCGCTTTCAACCTCACAAATAATCAAAGTGATGGCTTTTGCGGCATGGTACGTGGACGATGTTGGTGGGAGATCCAGGACAGAAGCCGATCACACATCCCACTTCAAGAAATCACTTAAATCAAGTCAACGATCCCTGGGAAGGGCTGGTATCCAAAAATCAACGATCCCTGGGAAGGGCTGGTATCCAAAAATCAACGATCCTTGGGAAGGGCTGGTATCCAAATAATCAACGATCCCTGGGAAGGGCTGGTATCCAAAAATCAACGATCCTTGGGAAGGGCTGGTATCCAAAAATCAACGATCCCTGGGAAGGGTTGGTATCCAAATAATCAACGATCCCTGGGAAGGGCTGGTATCCAAATAATCAACGATCCCTGGGAAGGGCTGGTATCCAAAAATCAACGATCCCTGGAAAGGGCTGGTATCCAAATAATCAACGATCCCTGGGAAGGGCTGGTATCCAAAAAATTAACTAACACCCTGGGAAGGGCTGAGATCCAAACAACTAACACCCTGGGAAGGGCTGGTATCCAACCAATCAACTAACACCCTGGGAAGGGCTGAGATCCAAACAACTAACACCCTGGGAAGGGCTGAGATCCAAACAATTAACACCCTGGGAAGGGCTGAGATCCAAACAACTAACACCCTGGGAAGGGCTGGTATCCAACCAATCAACTAACACCCTGGGAAGGGCTGAGATCCAAACAATTAACACCCTGGAAAGGGCTGAGATCCAAACAATCAACGACCCCTGGGAAGGGCTGAGATCCAAACAAGGTGGTAAGTGAACCTGGGAAGGCATCCAAGCAAACCACAACAAGGTGGTGAACAACCCCTTGGAAAGGCCAATATCCAAAAAGTGAGCGATCCCTGGGAAGGGCTGAGATCCAAGCAAACCCCGACAAATGATGACATCTGTAGAACAGTATCAAGAGACTGTACAGGGGTCATTTTTCATCAAATTTGCATTTTAAATGTTGTTTCACATGCATTGAATAGATGATAACTCTGTACGTGATCCATGCAGGTTAGGTGTCAAGGTCCTAGCCTATCTGAGTCAAAAGCGATGGCTGCCAAGAACGATGTACGAGGACGAATTCCAAGGATGCCTTTCAAGCTAGTCAGGAGAATAACTTCCTCTGATGACAATGCGATGGAGTAAGGTGATTACGAGACCCGGCCCCGACCAGACGAGCGACCGGATACGAGACCCGACACTCACAGGACAATCGACCGGAGACGAGACCCGGCGATTACGAGACGAGCAACCGGATACGACACCCGGCACTCACAAGACGATCAACCGGATACAAGACCCGGTGATCACGAGACTGACGACCGGATACGAGACCCGGCGCAAACGAGACGACCGATTGGAAGACGAAACCCGTCGACTAACAGGGCGGGCGAGGATTGATGCATTGACACATTTACGAATGTTTTGCATGCCTTATATCTTGTGTTGCATCATAAGTTGCATGTGCTGCATCATGTATGTATTGTCATTCTTGTGAACTGTCATTCATGCGTCGGGTGTCTATTTCTTTATCATATTCATTTCATTTAACATTTCATAAACATGATAAAGAGGGGCAGCTGTAGACACCCAAATTTTGCACTTCGTATACTAACCCTGACAGGAGGGCAAATCCGTCAAATGAACCGGCCTGCGAGAGCAAAAGATGGACAAGTACGAACACTCGACGCCACCGCGACGATTTACAACCGAAACTGACGTGACAACAAAGCTGTCCGATTTGAGCATTCCCGAATGATGTGGCACGTCTCCCAGTAATTCCCGGACTGCAAAATACGAACATGTCGGCAAAAACCGACGTCACGACACGAGAATTGAGGCGTAACACGAAAATCGAGAAAGTCAAGCCAGCCAGCCGCGGATTGATCTGCGGCCAGTGGGTGCGCCTTTTGAAAACACGGAACTCGAAACCAGGCTGAGTGCCTGGTGGGCCAGCCAGCCGCAGATCAATCTGCGGCTGTCCTAGGCCAGCCTATTTCAGCTCAGTTTCTTCATGTCATCCAGGGAGCGGACAGCAGCAGTTTTGGGAAGAAAAAGAAGAGAAAAACAGCAACAAAGATAGCTCGGGAAAGGAGAGAAAAGAGAGAAAAAAGAGAGAAATTATACTCTTTTGATTAGATTGTAGCATATATATTTTCTACTTCATTCAATATACGAGTTTGTACGAATTGTGGTAACATTTGCAAGGTGAAAAGCCCTCTTTTATAGCATTTTCGTTATATCATTTTGTTAAGCTTTTGATCATTTGGGTTGTATTATATGTAGTTTTCTTTGTATATTATTGAGGATACAAGGATTGAGGATTATTAGTGAGGGTTCCCAATGGAACAAAATTCTTCCTAATGACCCGATGATATCCATTTGATGATTTTAGCTTGTTTAATTCTTGTAATATCTATTTTATGAGTGTGTAGAAATTGTGGATGTGAGCCTAGGAACGCGACCCCGTGGTCCAAATCCGATGATGGACAATTTTGGTGGATGTAATAGGATCGATTATCCTTTATTGTAAGGTGTAATTGTCGGGCCTTAAAACGACGCCAAGGCGAGAATCGGGTTTAAGGCCCCGTAATAGTGAAATATGTGATTGTTGGCGTTCGGGGTATTTTGATGGCTTACATGCCCATGAATATCCCCCTACGCGTTTTGATGCTCAATTTGATTTGTAACACCAAACAAAGGATCTTCAAAGCCAAAACAATAAAGATTTTTCTAAAATCAACCAAAGTAGGATATTAGCATCACGAGGCTAAAAATTGGAAATGCTAATGAAAATCGATTCCTATTCTACGAGAAAGCTAAAGAGAAGTTGTTTTCAAATGCCACAAAAAATGATTTTTATAAAAAGAAATAAATGTTTTACTAAACCTTGATATATAGGGCGAAAGAGATCCTAGAAATTGCCCATCATTTATGAAAGCAACGTATAAATCTCGATTCCTATTTTGGCTAAGGTTTACTAAATTCATGTTTTGCCAAAACAACACTTAATGAAAAATCTCATAGCTTTGACAATCAAAATCAAAATTTTCTCATAAAGAAATAAAGCATTCTCGTGTATGCCGAAAAGACATTCCGAAGCGTTCTCAAATTAAAGCACGACTTTCCCTAAAAATCCAAATGATTCTTTCATACAAACTCACCACAACATTCACATAGGCACACACACACACGCGCGCATACACACACACACATTTCATGAATTAAAGGATAGGAAAGCATCAAGATTGCGGTAACCGTGTTTCACGGAAGTCGGGGGGTGCCTAACACCTTCCCCTCGCTTAAACAAGCCCCCGAACTCTATGAATCTCGATTCGCAGACCCATTAATTCGGAGTCACATATGAGCCAGCGATTTACGAAAACGAAATTCGGATGAGTTGGTACATCCATTTCAAATATACCAACTGGCGACTCTGGTTAATTGGCTCATCATAAAAAAACGATCTTTCAAAACCCCGTCGACATCAATGCCGACCTTTTCCAAACATCATCTAAAAACAAAGGCTAAAATCGGAAAAGGACCACATCGCGAAAGAGAGGCGAGAAACCGGCGTCGACATGTATAAAGAAAAATGCATTAATTATATAATAATTGTATAACAAATGTAATTTGAAATGCAAATCTTTGACATATCAATGCAACTCATTTTTATATTGTCCATTTGAAACAATCCATATTAAGTACTACCTGCATGATTGCCATGGATAAGGAATAGCAGTAACATTTGCATGAAGAGCCTTTTGAACTTGGGGAATGTTTAGATAGGAACTGATAAAATCCCCCGAGCATGGATCAAAAGATGATACCTGTTAATTTGTAGGGATTTTTACATAAATATTAGCATATTAGATCCCAAGAAAATTAATATACTTGTGTGAGCAAACTGCTACAGATTGTACGCACCGAAAGAGATTCTAACGTTGAATTGCATAACGGGGCATAAATATCGTATGGAGAAATAACGCCAACGGCGTCATTTAGTTGCTCAAAATACCCCTCGCAAGCCTCCTGCGACATTTCTCCATGACAGCTTATAATAATGCCCTTTTAGATTTTATCCGAAATTAAGGCATGCAACCAAAGGTAATCCAACCACCCTGTGATAAATGCCTCAGCATCGATATATGCACTTCCAATCTGATACATATATCATTGTTAAAGTATATGAGTATATAACATCGAATATCTTAATAAAGTATGTTTAGTAAGTATGTAGAAACTTACTGCAATTCCTTTAAAGTTGATTATAGAGCAATTTGATTTTTTGTTGTACTGATGACGCGGAACGGAAGTATAAGAATTTACCAACGTAAATTCTAAGAACACATAAACTGGAATCCACTAGAGAACATAAAAGAAATAACTCTAATTTATTAATTAATGAATAATAATCTTTTGATTTCAACCCACAAACCGGGTTTTTATAGCTTATAAACTTCCTTTCCAATCTATAATAGAATTCCTACAATTATGGAAATCAAATCCTAAAGAATATCTAACTTCCTATTAAACTTCTACTATCATAAAGAATCCACTTCTTAATTAAACTCTACTACCATAAATGGATTTACTTCCTAAGAATAATAATAATTCTAATAATAATTAAAACAAATATAATCCGACAATCGTCCGAAGCCGTGACGCCATATCCGAATATCCGAACTCCCGAAGCTGAAGTCACGATGTCTTTATCCGAAACCGAAGTCATTCTTCTCGAAGCCGATCATAAGAAGTCCCGATTTCCCAAAGAACTCAACATTATTGTCTTTGGAACTTAGTTTCTTTCGGGAATTAATGTCGTCTCTTCGGACAAACATTCTTCTCAATTTTTGTCCTACATCAGTCCTTCTCACTTGCGAAGAACTCGACCTCGAGTTATATTTTAGATAAAACAAAACACCATTCTTCGCCTCCAACGTCTGAGCTTTCGCTTCCGCTTTCCCTTCCGCTTCAACATTCTTCGTCTCTTTCACCTTCCCTTCGGCATTCTTCGTCTCTAACCAAAACGCGAACGCCTCAGTCTGAACATAAATACTTAGAAACGCAAACGCCTCAGCCTGAACATAAATACCAAAATATAAATTATATCTTATCTTGCCAGATAACTCTTCCCACGCTATTCTCCTCTTCTTGGAGAAAATTCGACCTCGAATTTTAAAATGAAGTAAGATCAAGCACCAACAATTATATCTTCGCCCGCTTCTGTGTAACAAGTATTCACAATGTTGTTTCTCACAAAAAAAATTTGAAGATAATTCTGAAACAATCAAAGCCTTCATATTAACCCGTACTTGCAACAAATGACTATGAACAATGAAATCCAAATTTTCCAAGTTGTCACCGACAAGATTATGAACCTCGTGCTCAATCTCCATTTTGATGATGTTTGTATCCTTCTGTCTCGCCGACTCCAAATCATCCGTATCCTTCTGTCTCGTCGACTCCAAATCATGATCTTCCTCAACCACTAAGTTTGGCTCGTCTTTAACAGTAACGATTTCGCCAACTTCTTCCTTCTCTTCCACGCTTTCCATCGTAAAGGATGAATCACATGTTTGAGAAACATGATTGATAATGCTACGTCGTTCCATGCACGTTGTCATATTCTCGCGACACCTCCGATGTTCATTCAACATAGAGGGAAGAATACTGTTTAGTTAACGTAATTCTCTTTCCCTACTTTTCTGCACTTGATGCCGATGCTTCAACTTGTCAAGTCTCTCATGGGCTTCTTCTAATTCTTCCAAAAGATCATCATACTGAAGACGCAAATTTCTACGATGATGAACACGAATCTCATATATACTCAAACCATTCACACACTCTCTCTCAAGATAGTCAATATGATCCCATACTTTTTCAATTTTTGACTTTGTAACTTTAGACATCTTCACTACACAGTTTTTTTTAATTATTTTAAAACAAAAAATTAAAAGATAGATTTGACTAGTTTTACCTAGCCCCCACGATGAACGAACAGTTGCTCGCAATTCCTTGTTTTAGCAGTTTCGATCGTCACCAGTCTCCTTCACATTGACGTCGGAGTGGGTTGTCCGTCTTCATTGTTGGCTATCGAAAAGGCCAATCCCAAGCAAATCCCAGGGTTCTGATACCAATTGACGCAGAATGGAAGTATAAGAATTTACCAGCGTAAATTCTAAAATCAAAGGACAATGTCAAGTAATCACTCTACGATCCATCAAGA
This sequence comes from Aralia elata, assembly GCA_034770075.1. NCBI lineage: Eukaryota > Viridiplantae > Streptophyta > Magnoliopsida > Apiales > Araliaceae > Aralia > Aralia elata. The sequence goes on along the minus strand of CM068377.1, from coordinate 28,019,580 downwards.
CTCTAGACCTGCATTAAAGACAAAGGTTGTAAATTCACTAGAGAAAATAACAGAAATAACTCTAATTTATTAATCAATGAATAATAATCTTTTGATTTCAACCCACAAGCTGGGTTTTTATAGCTAATAGACTTCCTTTCCAATCTATAATAGAATTCCTACAATTATGGAAACCAAATCCTAAAGAATATCTAACTTCCTATTAAACTTCTACTACCATAAAGAATCCACTTCCTAATTAAACTCTACTACCATAAATGGATTTACTTCCTAAGAATAATAATAATTCTAATAATAATTAAAACAAATCTAATCCGACAATCGTCCGAAGCCATGACGCCATATCCGAAGATCCGAACTCCCGAAGCCGAAGTCACGATGTCTTTATCCGAAACCGAAGTCATTCTTCTCGAAGCTGATCATAAGAAGTCCCGATTTCCCAAAGAACTCAGCATTATTGTCTTTGGAACTTAGTTTCTTTCGGGAATTAATGTCGTCTCTTCGGACAAGCATTCTTCTCAATTTTTGTCCTACATCAACTGAAGTATTCTTTGTCCAAGTTGAGGTACATAATGGCCAGCGTAGCCCTCTCCAGTAATGTAAAAGTCTCTAGTCTTGTATTTACGGAAATCTCTCAAGCCAGTTTGCTAGGAAAGTATATGAATTAATTGAAGTTTTGTTGTCTCCGCTCAACTTGTAATCCAAGATTGTGTTTGAGTATGAAAATCCAACACCAGCCGGAGATTCAAGAAAGATGATATTGGCCTCTGAAATGCAAAAGGATTCGAAAAAATGAACCTTTTAACAAATAAAAAGGAAAAGTGAAATACTGAGAAGAAACTGCATGAAATTAAAGAAACTCACCTTTGTTCCATGCATATTCGTTCAAAAATAGAGTTCTACCATCTTTGTTGACTCTAAATGGCCCTAATTCCATCGAGGCTCCAGTTCCAAATGAAGAACAACCAAGCCCTGCTAATAACATGGTGATTTTACTTGTTATGTTATTATTAGATCATAAAAAGTTGTGAACAGTACTGCATAGCTCTAAACTGGTTCTTGATTTATACCATATATGGATGTAGGTAAATCGTAAGGGATCTTGATTTTAGGTAGTTCTAAGTGAACAGTCAATCTGGATAATTTATATAAACAAGTTGTATTTTATATAACATATAATTGCATTTCAGATGACATTTGTTATACAAGTATTATACAATTATAACTATATAAACTACAACAAACTGCAACTTATTTTTATAAACTACTCATTTTGAACTATTTGAAATCAAGATCCGTAGTACAATAATAAAAAAAACACAAGCACTTTACCTCCATTTCCATTAAGCCGCAACACAAGTGGCTTATTCGAAATATCCTGAGGGGACTCCACAAATTAATAAAACAATGCTCTTCCTGCAATAGGATCCACAGAGACATAACCCGAATACTGAACAAAATCCACTCCATCAGGTTGTCCAGGCAAGCTTTCAATCTTATCAAGCTCCTTAAGCCCATCTTGACGCCCAATATAAGCCGGCAAATCCTCGGCAGAAAACTCAAAGGCATGATCAAACTTCTTGAGCATATTTTTCCTAATTAATTTACCTAATGGATGGAAACTTTTCACACTATAACATTGAACAAAGGGTACTAGACATAGGAAAAAGAACAAGAGAAATGAAAAGCTTGCCATTATTGATAATTTGTGAAAGATCAAGAATTATGAATAATCTTTTTATAAGGTTCGATTTTTCGTAGCGTGATGGTATTATCCATATAAACCTGCATTTTATGCATTTTGTTTTCCAATCATCAAATAAAATAAATATTTGTCCATATCATTTTTTAGTGGATGTTTTTGTTCTATATATTTGTTGGAAGAAGTACACAGGAAAATACAATTAGTTATATAGAAAATGAGTAACATCTATATAACAAAATACAAATGATTTTGAATTTCCCGCTCATCTAATAAATCATCTGAGCCGTTCAAAATTTGGCATAAATCTGACCATTCATTATTTCTCCTTCTTTATTTCCTCTTCTTCTACCTCTTTCTTCATCTCCAAACCCTATCTCCAATACTTTCTTCTTCTACCTTTTTCTTTCTCTCTAACAAAATAATCTTAGTGTCGAAAGCACAGGTTACCGCTAGTATATATACAAAGGGACATAGTAAACTATATACATATATAATTGACCACTTCGGAGACTCCTATAGGAATTGACTATATCAATAACAATAACATACTTTCATGCCTATTGGCAAAAAATTGACTTTTCGATCTGTGAACATTTTAATGTCATATACCTTTATATATCTCCTCTTGTGGATATCAAATTTCAAGTTATGATTCTTTTTAGTACTCATTTGGCGGAACTGTGTGATGTGGTACGGTAAGATAAAGCACTTTTAGATATAAAATTTTTTATAAAAATGTTTCTATATAAGATATCGAAAATATTTCAAGATATTGGAAATATCATGAAAACAAAGAGACATTGATGCAATATATGTTATGGTATAATTCAAATGACAATTAAGACTGCAATAAAAGTTTTGTAGATAGTTAAATTATGGCTGAATTATATATGTGTCTCTCTAAGTTGTTTGTGAGCTTTAAAGTGACCCCTTAATTGGTAAAAGTGACACTTTCATCCTTCAAGTTGACATTTTAGTTCATTTCTGTTCTTTGAGTTGATTTTTTTCCCTAAATTTGAGTCATGTTGTCGATGCACTTGTTTTTTAAGAGATTATATTGTCTTTTACATGTGGGTTTGGAATTATGTGAGTTTCATTTGCCTTAAGTATATATTTTTAATATCAATATGCAAATATAATCTCATTAAAAAGTATATGCATCACACATAACTTAAATTTGGGAAAAAATCAACCCAAATAACAAAAATGAACCTAAATGCCAACTTGAAGGAGAACAGTGTTACTTTTGCCAAGGGACCACTATGAAACTCGGTGGTAACTTGGAGGGACAGATATGCAATTCAGTCATAAATTATATACAAAATTGATGTATTTTAAAAAACAAAATTTCAACTACATTTTTTTATTATTTCAACATGTGAAAAATGTCTCTTATATGTGCATGATACTAATAATTTTCCAGAGACAAATTAATAGTATACATTACATATGGTTGAGCACAGCAAATGTGAGTTTGAGCCAGAAGAATTTCATATGGGGCTTCTTATAATCCACACAGTTTCTAATTTTTCTTCGGCCCTTTTAACTATTATGGACCATTCCTATAAACTAACCCATGAGGATTTAGTACCATTTATTTATGAAATTGTCAATATATATCTAGAGTCTTGCTAGTTATGGTTCAAGCCCATTGTATAGAAAACGAGATTGATTTTTCTTCTTTTTTCCAACACTTGTCCACATAATACTTCCTATACTGTAAATGTACCCCTTTGATTTGGTTTATGCTGGCGATGCATTGTCACCTGTCCTTAAGATAAGTCAGCTATGAAATCCAATACTCCCTCCTTCACAAAAATTTTATTTACAATTTTTTTTTTCTTTGCAAGCAATTGCAAACGAGTCATATTGAAACTAGTATGAAATGACAGAGTATTCTCTAGTTTGTTGTCATAATTTTATTATCATATCAGTACTATTAAATTAACAATTTGTTACAATTTAAAAACGAATAATAGACAATCTCACATAAATGAGATGAAGAACGGAATGAAAAACCAACACAAGATATACCCAAGTTTACTAATTTGGCTAGTCCTGCTTGTCTGATATATTCATATATGTGTCTCACACACTCTATAATAATTCAACACCAAACAATGTTTTTATAATAACTAGAAAACTGTAGGTGCTATAACATGGGCTCAAATTCATGAGACCCAATACATTAATAAAACTCAAGACCGGACTACTAATAAATTCCCCGACTACCCTGTCGTAGTGGCAATTGATCGGACCGACAAAAATATAAATCAATTCCAACACAATTTATTGTTTATAGTGTTAAACAAGTAACAAGAATACATAAATTCTTAACATTTATAAACTTTATAAATGGACTCTTTATATAATGAAATTAGTATAAAGTACTCATGCATTAAATTTTGTCAGGTTAATTCTAAAAAAAGATGCAGCAGTAAATAAGCAAGTGTAATGCAATTGATGTGTACTACATTCTTCTAGACATTGATAATTGTATGTCTTGTATTCATGGATCTTAGGCTAGACATGTACAACACATATAATGCTTATGACTGAATTTCCTTACCAGCTGTTGCTAGTGTAGTGAAACAGATGCAATAAGATGGAGATCTGACAGATTTCTGAAAAATCTTTATTCTAGATGAGGAGGGGATACAGCCGGTGGGAAGTAGTTAATAGCAACTTGCAAAAAAATAAATAAAAAAATTTAAAAAAATGTTAATATATTATAAAATGAAGGAAGGTGTTCCTTTAAACAAATAAGGGACCATCTTCTCAGGAAAGCTGGCAAAGCCAAATCCAAGATACTAGACAGTGACTGGTTTGTGATTGTTTTGTCTATTTATTTGTCTCATTACCTCTATCCATTTCTCCCACAAATATTTTTTTCCTCTCTACTCTATAGTCTATCCTTTGACATAATATATATAGTTTGTTAATCTTTAATTAAATATCTATTAAGAATGGCTCATACTTTTCCGGTTCGACTAATGATCACTACAATAGGGTAGTCGAGGGTCTCACTCTATGGTGAACAAGTGGTTGTTTGGCTCAGGGGTGAGCTGGTAGAGGATGCAAGGGAGCAGCACCCCCTAAAAGCCAAGCATAAGGTGCAATTAGACTTGAGGATTTATTAGTAACCCGGTCTTGAGTTTTACTAATATATTGGATATCATGGGTTTGATCTCATGTTATAGCAGTTAGAGTTTTCTAGTTACTATAAAACATTGTTTGGCATGTGAATTATTGTAGAGCGTGTGAGTCATTTTATGAATACATCAATTGGTGAACCTGAGTATATAGCATATTCTTATTTTTTTCGTTTTCCATATAATTTTTATGTGAGTGTACTATTATCCGTTCTTAAATTCTAACGATCTTATTCTTTTTTCCTATTTTTTTAAAATCTGTTGGCAATATGGTTATCTACTGTAAGTGGTTTAATCAAGGAGCAATGTCATTAGCAAGTGGTCCATTTCCTAGCATTTTACCATTTGATATATATGTCATTTCATTTTCAGGTTTTCTTTTGAGACCATATATAGTACTATGGTAGATCATCAAAATGTGATTTACGATACACTCATTTATATGAAGCCGAGTCTGTCCTTGGCTTTATAAATTAGCACACTGCACGCATGCATAGAATTGAGAGATAAAGTGATCGGGTTAATTGTATCGCACATTTTGTTGGATTAAATTACCCTATTTTAAAATTTGGAAACCCGGTTTCATCGTATCAGTCGTCAGATAAGGTTCTTCATTGGATCTTGAGTGAATCTTGAAATAAGATAAAAGTACGAATGCACAGAGATTGTGTTGAATTATACAATTTCCCTACGGGTAGTTCTAAATCCGCCTCTAGTACTTATGTTAATGAAGAATTTAACAATATGGTTCGCTTGTTTTATATTAAGTAACATGTCGATCATCTTGTCATCAAGTTATGATAATTATGATTAATTTAGTAGGGATTTGACTATGTTTCTTGTTATTAAATCAATTATGATAAACAGGGGTGCCAATATAAGACGGGCAACGATATTTAGTGCTTACAAACTACAAGTCCCCTAGAGCACGAGTGTGTTTTGTTTGTCATCACTAAATATAAAAGGGAAAACTTTTTAGCATGTGGCTGCTTTTGCCCTTTTTCTCATGACGGCAACAAGAGAGCAAACGCAAAGCCCTGCATTTTCATTTTATATTTTGGAGTTATGCCCACAAAAAGTTAGACCTCCAGAAACCCATGGAGAGACTTTGTCAGGACCCTTGAGAGATAGTAGGACCACTCAAAGCTAGTGGTAAACTACCTTTTTGACTTTTGTACAATTAGTTTTTGCAGCTTGGGTAATTCCTTATATCTTCACCTAGATATACTGTCAGTTAACTCTAATGTTGATACCCTGTCAGTTAACTCTAATGTTGATACCCAATTTCTACATCCAGAAACAAATGTGGATACTTGGTTGATCTTATAACAAGTTGTTTATTTGTATAAAAGATTGACAGATATATTCTAAATGGAGTCCTTCTACGGAGACCGGTCCAAATTTTTTTTTTTGTTCACTCCCAAATAATTTATAATATTTATTTTAACTCAAATTTTATAGAATTCAGTGATTTAGGTGTGATTTGAATACATATAAATTGTTTGGAAGTGAACAAAAAAAAAATTGGACCGGTCTCCAATCCCGGTCTCTCTAGAATTATTGTTCTAAATGTGGTAGAATTTATGGAGTTTGGCATTTACTTGGAAGATACAAAAACTTAAGAGTACTTCTATAAAGAATATGTCGGCTTGATATATACTGTTGGTTGGTGCCTCTTTTTAACATCTTAATGTTTTAGATAAGTTAATTACTTAACATGGTATCAAAGTTCTGGTTATGTAAGGTCTTGCGTTTAAATCTTCGTGTTGCATGTTGTCCTTTATAGTGATACTTGATGATGCACGTGTATTTAATTTGCCTCTGCACTTGATGATGCATGTGCATTTAATTTGCCTCTCCACGTATGCAAGCTTAAATTTTTAGATGATTGATTACTTCGCAGAATAAATTATTTATGAGTTGCATGTAAAACTCAGATTGTTCGGAGAATATTGAGGAAATTCATTGCATTAACAGATTCATCTTATACATCAATTATCTTTTCCTAACCAAGATATACCTGGTAATGCAATAAACTTTTTGGTTTTTCTCATGGTCAATCTGATTTTCCATGTATTGATAAAATGTTGTAAATAATAGTTTTACAAGCGGTCCGTAAATAAATTATTCTGCATATGATATGTTACATATACTGTTAATTCATAAACATGGTAGAATCCATGACAGATGAAGGAGGAAGAAAAGAAATATAACAGAAGTGAAGTAACTTTCACCAAAGAGATGAGGGTACAATGATTAGAGTAAACCAATTAAAGGGATGAGGTACAATGATTTGAGTGGCATGACAGTGGACTCCATTTAATCATCAAATACTATAGTCCCCACTCTGAAAAAAGCTTTAATGTCCATGAATTTTGTACACTTTTTAATTAAAGAAAATGGTCCTCCTATAGATTTCTCTGTGCACAATATGCATGACTAGTGGGGTATAGTTCTTGTGGAATCCAGAGTATAATCATCTTTTTTCCTTCTATTGCAAGACCAGAACTAGCCTAAACTTGAAGTTCCAATCCCAATTTCAGCTCAAGAGGTGGATTTAATTATGGTGGAGGGTTAAGTACCAAGTTATAATAAAACTATACATGATTGATGATTCTTTTGGTCTATGAATTAATTAATTACAACTAAATTGTTCTGTGTTTGAATTGATTTATACTTGCTTGTAGAACTAAATCCTCATTACAGAGTTTAGTTCCAAACTAAATACAGAGGCTTACAATGCTCGTCTTTTGAATAGAAAATTGATATTTTCGCAAGATTCCCCACACATGGATAGAAAATTAACGTAACTCATATTCATGTGAGGGAGATCTATTAGAAATATCAAATTTTTGTGTGAAAATAACAATTCCCTTCTGAACATCATTGTTAATTTCCTTGCTACTCCTTCTACATAAAAAATAAATAAAAGCTTTACCTTCTTACTAACTTTTATTAAAATGGTAGTCTTTTGTCAGATGGAGGGATGATTGTTAGGGCATGAAATGAATATACGAAAATAGGAAGCAGTAGTGTCGGCGAGGCCGTCTTATTTTTCAAGCAAGTAAGAAGCTTCTGTCCATCCTACACAGATTTAAAGCACAGTATATATTCAGCTTGGGGTTATTCCTGTCGGTTTATCACTCAGACACTGTGTTCGGGGGATTAGAATTCATTTTCTAATTTTCTTTGACATATTTTCATTTTATATTTTCTTATTTTCTCTTCTGTTAAATACTCCAAGACACCCTTTTTATCTTTTACTTTTTGTTCTTTTCTTCTTTTTTCTAATTAAAAACTCCCAAACAATATGTGAAACTAAACAATTAACAATAGCATTTAGAGTTATCTTTTAGAATCAGATCGCGTTATGATTGCTAATTAGTGATGCTATGCAGGGACAAATTAAGCCAGAATTATTTTTCTAGGGGCCATAAGAAAAATAGCGGGTTGCCCCTGATTTTAAATTTTATAGACAATTCAATATTTTCTATACTGCATACATTAAGACAAAGAAAGACCTTAAAATGTGATATTAATGTTACAATAGTCAAAATTTAAAAAATATACGTACTTGATATACCATCTTTTAATGTTTTACATTAACTTAAAAATATTTAAATGACTTTAATATTTTGGAACGAAGAGAACACTTTTTTCTTTATTTAAAGAGTATCATATTTTTTTTCATAATTTTAAGAGGCCTAAAAAATATACATGTATATATAATTTTTATATAAATTTTGGGGGCCTAAAGGATAAGTATGAAAAGTTGTAATGTCTAAAATAAAAAATCTAAAAGTTCAGGGTAGCCTGGCCCTCCCTATGCCCAAGCACATGCATTTGGGTAGCAAGTTTGCACCAAAGAAACCGTTATATGAGTGAAAAAAGATAAAAAGTCAAATGAAACTGTCATTTTTAAAAGAAATAAAAATTATCATGGAATGAATTCCCAGTGAAGTACAATAATGGATACCCTATGATGGAAGCTAAGCACTTGGCATGCCATGTTTTACAAGACACCTATATATCCTTGGATGTTTTGGCCATTTTTGAACAAACCCGACCTATAAGATTGATAGAAAGGAGAAAGGCTCTGTTTTTTCTGTAGTGAGTGGTGTCACCAACCAAATTTTTATAGCTGGTTCAGGAGTCTTTGGTGGTTAGTGATTGGAAGGAGCTGGTGCAAATTGTAATTTGTGCAAATCTATTCCTGAAATTAAATTGTCGATCATCTCAATTTTTTACTATTTTTTATGTATTTATGTCCTTATGTTTGGCTTGCTGGCAATACTAGAGTTCAAGTTGAAAATTGACATGTATTTTTTATGTATTTATCTTTAGGCTAAGTTTTGTTTCGGATAAAAGGAAAGGATGGGATGAAAAAGTTCTTTTAAATTTTTTGGAAAAAAACAAAAACAAAAAAAATTATAATGAAATAAATTTTATTATTAATAGTTTTTGTTATACACTATATAATTATAATAATTATATCAATTAAAATTAAATAAATTCACATTAATTTAAAGTTTAATGTGTCATCGTTTGACCTTAAAAGTTAAATTATATTTCTAATTTTAAAATAAACGGAGTATGTTTAGATTTGTTGGGCAACATGATTTGCTCTTAATAATGTTCTCTATGAAATATTATCACTCGTTTGGTTGAATCCAGAATCTATCATTTCTTATGTTTTTCAGTTTGTTGGCGAATGGAACAATGTTAGAGTAATACAAGTAAGGTGTCGAATTCAAATTTTTGTGGATTGTTCTAACAATGTTCCTCTGGTTACACAGTACTACTTCTTTTCTAAATTTTAAGATCATTTTTTTAAAATTAATTGAGATATTTTTAAATTTAAAATTGATATAATTTATCAAATATTATAAAATAGTAACTCTTACAATGATTAGTACTATTTAGATTGTTTATAAATTTGATCATTCCATTGATTAAAATTAAAGTAATTCATGTAAAATTTGAGTTTGAAAAGGTTTTAACTTGATTTTAAAAAATCGATAATAAATCTTTTATTTTGGAACTGATGGAGAATTAATTAGCATGGACTCAAGTTCAGTAAGAAAAGGTGATAGTTTCACAAAAAAAGATCTCTCTTTTTACCGTGTATAGTCATAAGTTCGAGTTTATTTCTCAGTAAAAAATCAAAATTCAGTAGACGCTATTGACCGAAGATAAGTTCTCCCTAAGTTTCACTCTTGGCATCTTTTCCAAATTCTCTCCTAAACCTTCCTCCTAATCTGTTTTCTTGGTTCTCACCTAGACATTAGGATAAAATGTATCGCTAAAATTGAATTATATTAGTAAAGATTTATAAAAATAAAATATAAAAAAACAAAATAAATAAGGAATAGAGTCACTTGTGCTAATTATTGTTGCTTCTGAGTTTAATAGTGTAAAAGAATTAATGTAGCTTTGGGTTTCAACTTTCAAGTTTAACAAAAACGGGCAAAAGATTTTATCCATGATCTCATCTAATCCGGTTCCTTTGAAAAAGGTGCTGAAGGGTAAAAAAGCTCTTCTTTCATACAGACTTGGATATCTTAACATGAAAAAAATTATTCGTAATAAGTTTATCATATAAATGGGGATAAGTTTATGTATACTACTCCAAACACTATATTTTATACTACATTGTACATCTAACTATTAAAAAATGGGACCTGACACAGAAATCCACGTCAGGTCTCACTTTTTAATGGCTGAATGTATAATGTAGTGTAAAATGTAGTATTTAGAATAGTGTACGTAGACTTTTGTTATAACTAGTCTTGTTAACTTGGGCTGCAACTTTGATATTTACTCTCTTTTTTACTTGGTATTAAGTGTATCAATAGTAATTTAAAATATTGTGCAGGGTTGTATGGGTCATAAAAATTTGTTTAGTACTATTGTGTTACTAGAAGTTAGAAAAGCTCTTAACTCAATAAATATATATATAGTCGTTTTTTGTTTTTTTTTTCTCGGCAAAAGGTAAAAAAGTTTTAAATAAAACTGAATCTAAAATATTTGGATTCAATTTTAAAATTTTACACCAATAAATCATCATTTTGGACATTGATTCTTCAAATCAAGTACTGCATAAAAAAAATACAGCGATACAGCTCAATTTCCCAATCTATTTATACTATTACTAAATAGACAATTTGATTCTTCTTCTTTTTTTTTCTTTTTTTTTTGGTTTAATCTTTTACTTTTCCTACATTAAATCAACTACTTTTTATTTATACATTATTCAACTTTCCTACATTCATTTACAATACGACCTATTACGTTTCCTACTTTAAATAAAAAATTAAATTATTTGTTCTACATTATTACTTTTCCTACTCTAAGTCACAAAATTATTTTTTCTATTTTAAGTCAAAGATTACTTTTCCTACATTAATTCAAAACCTAACTCATCATCATACACGCACATAAATTTGTATTAATTTCATTAATAATATGTGATTTTTTTGAAACATAATAAAGATTAGTTGAAAAATTATAGTGGATTCATTATTAACTAATCTATTAATTATACTAAAACGCAGTTAACATGACCACATCATGACATATGTCAATCTCACAATTCAACACTTGTCATGCCTCATTAATGCTCCCCAATCTATTATCTACTATCTATTATCTATTACCTATTATACATATTAAAATACACTACCACTCATGCAACAGTAATTACCCCTCACACAACATTATGTAATAGATTTCTAACCAAAATTTTAACAATTACTAAAATAAAAAATTCCTTAAACAAATACTACCAAAAATGAATCCAAATTACAAATAGATTTATAATATTATTTATATTATACATGCTCACACAACAATCTGTAATATAAATTTATATCCAACTTTTAAAAACTACCAATATAAAAAAAATCTAAAATTTAAACTATTCTAATATTATCAACTAATTTAATTTCTCAATATTTTAACATAAAAATCATAAATTGAACCACTGAATTTAATTTACATATAATTTTCACGTCTAAAATTTTTTAATTTTTTTTTAATTTTATTCTCACCCTAAAAATCTAAACTGATATTTAACTTCATTCTCACCCTAAAAATCTAAATTGATATTCTTATTTTATGATCGTATTATTTTAATTCTTTGGAATAATTTTTATTTAGTTATATTGATTGAGTACTATCTTATTTTTATAAATTTTTATGTACATTAATTTTTCTCATGTGCGAAAGACTTATAATAATTACGTTGTAATTAAACAATTACATAATTAATATTTAATTATTTATAGGTACTATAATCAATCAATTTTAATTTAAAAATACCATCTTAAAAAAAATTACAGTCTCATATTATCAAACAAGAAACAAGCATACTAAGGGTTATTTCATAAAATACAAATTTATAATCAACAAACTAAATAACACCCCGTCACAACGCTTGAGTTTGGACTTTTGAATTTTTTTTATTATCCCATTTTTGCAGATAACTCGAACATAAAAATATCTGATATTATCCAATAATTTGATTTTTGAACTGATATCAAATAATATCTCATAAAATCACCCAAGAAATATTTATATTATAATTATTACTTTCTATTTTTTTATTATATCTATTAGCTAAGGTTAGAATAACAAATCTAAATTGATATTATATCCCAAAATTGCACCAATTCCAAATTGATATTATTCAATAAATTGGTTTTTCAATTAGGATAATTACATTTACATTTTAGACAATCATAATAATACTCAACTCCCATCTAAATTTTTAAGTATCAGTTAGTACCACTACAAGTTTTTAGGGTTAACTAAATAAATAAAGTGACATATTTATCCTTACATGTCATCAAATTTTAATTCATGAATAATATATATATATATATATATATATATATTAAACAATATATTTTAATGGGGTTGTTCTAATTAAAATAATTGAGTATGTTGATAATTTAGTTTTTGGCGTTTAACAACAGAAAATATTATTTGTCTTATAATCAACAAAATGAATAATCCCGCCGCAACGCAAAATTATTACTGACTGTTAATTGAAAAACTAGAGGGGTAACAAGTGTTATTATAATTATCTACATGGGGTGTCAGTGTATTTTACTCTTTTTTAGTTCTATACTCACATAAAAAAATGTAACATTATCTCATAAATATGTAACGCATACAAATCTAAACTGATATTATATCCCAATATTGCAGCAATTTCAAATTGATATTATCCAATAATTTGATTTATAATTTTTTTTTACTATCCCATTTTTACAAATAACTATAACGCACAAATACTTGATATTATCCAATAATTTGATTTTGAATTTTTTTTATCTCATAATTGGGTTTTTTGTTATACATTTGTCAGATAAATTTTTAATTTAAATATATACCATCTTCTTATTATAATTTAATTTATTAATTACATATATAAATTTATAATTAACAAAATAAATAATCCCTCTGCAACGCGCAGGGTTGTACCAAACAATATATATCTTTTATCTTTAACTGCATTTTAAAATTTTAATAATTTAAAACTTTTAAAATAAACACAGATATACATCATTGGTTGCGCTTCAAGTACCAAACAATATATATCTTTTATCTGTAACTACATTTTAAAATTTTATCTAGAAATAATTGGGGTGGATATACACTAATTGGGGTGGATATATACTAATTTAAATATTTTAATAATTTAAGATATACACAGATATACACTAATTTAAAATTTAAAACTTTTAACTGCATTTTAATATTTTAATAATTTAAAATATACACTAATTTATATAGCTGCATTTTAAAATTTTAGTAATTTAAATTTTATTAAAATTTGGAGATTTGAATCCTATTAAAATTAGGAGAACTAATAAATAAAACATAATTTAATCCGTTATTATCACAATTTGTTTTCTTCATCCTACTATTGTTGTATATCAAAAAGTTATAACTTCCACCTATAAAAGTTTACATAATCTTTTATCCGTCATTATCACAACACAAGTATTCTTTTATCACAACACAAGAATTCTTTTAGCCTACTACTGCTATATTTTTTTTCTTTAGCCTACTATTGCTATTTATCCGTGATTAGCACAATACAGGTATTTTTTTAGCCTACTATTACTATATTTCTTTTCTTTAGCCTACTATTACTATTTATCCGTGATTAGCACAACACAGGTATTCTTTTAGCCTACTATTACTATATTTCTTTTCTTTAGCCTACTACTGTTATTTATTTGTGATTACCACAACACATGTATTCTTTTAGCCTACTACTATATTTCTTTTCTTTAGTCTACTATTGTTATTTATCCGTGATTAACACAACACAAATATTCTTTTATTCAAATTAAAAAATAATATTATACTTTTCTACTATACAATAATATTACTTTGCTTCTTTTATTCTTCTTTTTTGTACTACTAACAAATTTTATTATTTTTTTGCTAACACAATAATCTTTTGCTTGGACGAACTCCATTCTAATACACTTACTCCTCCCAAAGATCGAATTTTAAAGAGTGAAAGTGGATATACTTTTGTGTACTCGAGGAAATCCATAACCCGCTCGGAAGATTAATTTTGCACACATTTAGGTATTTTCACATCTTTCATTTTATCTCTCATACCCTAACATTAACAAAAAAACCTTAGTTTTTTAATTTCGATTTTACCATGATATATGTAATTATGTCAACATGAGATATAATATGTAGTGCACGTTGCAAAATTGTTTGATTCATGTTTGTCTATATGCAAGGATCGTGTTTTCAAAAATTGGGGAAATCAACCATAAACCATAAATGTCAGAAAACAATAAAAAACATGAATTTACTGCCAACCCGTGGGACAAAACTACCATCTTCTTATTATAATTTAATTTATTAATTGCACATACACATTTATTATTAACAAAATGAATAATCCCGCCGTAACGTGCGGGTTTTGTATCTAGTTGTTAAAACTAAATTAAAACTTATTAAGATATGAGTTTTATAGTTTTATTAGGATTAGAATTTCAAACAAATTTTGTCAATATAAACGCTAATATAAAATTTTAATATAAACTTAAATAAAATTAAAATAATTATTTTCTCATAATCATAATTAAATAAATTCACACTGCATTCAAATGTTTAGCTTAATAATTAATCTAAAGAACCTACAATATATTAATCAACAATTTATTACTTAAATAAATAGTTAATAATTTAATTACTATACAATTATCTTATCAAAATTCTAAATAAATATTTATTCCACATTTAATCACTATCTTAATAATCAACATAATAAACCATTATATTTATGTCGCCCATGCTTCGCATGAGTTGGTGAACTTGATAATAAATTATCAGACATTACATTAAAAGATCTAAATCATAAAAAAAAAATATGTACAAAAACTTAACTTAAAGAATATTTTTTTTAAAAAAACGTAAAATTTATCATTAAAAATAAATAATTAATAAATAAAAATTTTAAAAGTCCACGTAAAAAGTAAAATGGTCTATTAAATCAAAAATAATATTACTTATTTTATTCAAAATATTAATAAAAAATAAATATTAAATTTAAAAATCAAGAATAAAATCTCGTGCTTTTTACTAAATATACTGTTAGTTAACAATCAAATCAACAAAAAAGTAAAATAAAAATCGTTATCAACCGGATTTTCATGTGAAACCAGGTAAGTCTGATGTGTCTAAATCACGTATAACATGCAGATTTGAAAACCCATGTCAATTTCATCTTTAGTAGACTTTTGTAATTAGTAGCAGTTATATATTGGGTGGCATTTAATTAAAGTCTTATCACTCTATGACATGCTAATAGAACACATTTGTTTAAATTTCTAGACTATGGCTACCAAAATTAAACCGACCCATAAGATACAAGAAAATGATTTATATGTTGATTAATTTATGTTGAGCGTAAATTATGATTAATTAATGTGAAATTATAAGTGATAGAATATAATATTAATATGTAGTTAGATTCTTTTTTTACGTTCCTTTTATCTTATGTATCTATATATGTTAATTTTTTATATCAACATAAATTTATCATTATATATAACAATATTCTAAAATATATCAACTAACAAACCACATAAGGAAAAGGAAAGGGGGAAAAAAGGACAAACCCAAAACGGACGAATTTCTTAATCACTATGTATCATTAATGTTTCCATTATTTTTAAAAAAATAATATTTTCGCAAGAAAAAGTGACAGTTCTACAATGTATCTCTTGTATTTATAGTAGATGAGCCTCATACTCATCGTATGAAAATATCAAACTTTACTCATAAAAATATCAATTCCCTATTTGTATTACCGTTGTATTTTTCTAATTCATAAATGCATACATCTAGTTTCATTTTAAGTGGATAAGTATTTGTAATAATCTTTTTGGAAGTATGTGTAATAAGTGAGGCTCTCCTATAATTACTATCAATCACATATATTGATAATTTTTACAATTGTAATTCGGTACAAATTTATCGCAATAAACATTATTAAATAATACTTCTATTTAATAATCATTTGTGAGAAATTAGCTTGTAGTGCACGGCGAGCGAAAGTGTTCCGACTTAAAATATTGGGATATTTATCGATCTACTTTATCTCTAGCTATGTACTAATTAATAATCTTATTATTTTACGTAATCATCTTATTATTTTATTGTAATCATCTATCTACAAGAAAAGAGGACTTTTTTTTGTCTCCTTGAGGATGCTATTATTGTTTATCTTTGTGCAAAGTGAGAGCTTAACCTACTTGATTCCAAAAGTAAGCATTTGTAGATTGCAAGTGATATGAGGTAACAAGCAAGCAAAGTACGCCCCCCCCCCCCCCCCCCCCCCCCCCCCCCCCCCCCCCCCCCCCCCCCCCCCCCCCCCCCACCCCCCCCCACACACACACATATATATATATATATGCAATAATTTGGTTGTGGACATATATATGTGGTTCAGTGGTTGCACACTTAGTCGGGCATTCTAAATGATTTGATTTAGCTTTGACATTTCACTAACTGATCGTAGATTTGTTATTTTATAATGATCAATAAGTTTGACGTTTCATTATTTTATTTATGAGGAAACTAACTAAACTATCTTCATTTTTTTAGAGGGTTGTGAAAAAATTGAGGAGAGGAGACAGAAATGAAATTAAGAAAAAATTAGGAGAAACTTACTTTACTATATAGCACATCCAGTAGTTTTATTGAGAATAAACTTGAACATGTAATCTTATACAATTAAAAAAATGATTTTATAATTAGAATATTCAACAATCAACTTTGGTCCATAATCCATTATTTATTATTGGAAGTACATGATTTTGCTCTCTTGTCATAGGCAGTTAGTATGCAAAACATAATCGCACTTTAATTTTTTCACATATATATATATATATATATATATATATATATATATATATATATAATTAGTTAATAACCAGCATTATTAAGTCTTATTATTCTTTAAAAGAAAATAACTTATTAACTCTGTGTTTGTAAGTTTTAAAATAAAAAGAGAAGAAAGGAGTTTGAAAATTTAAGAAAGAGATTAAAATTTTCTTACTTTTGATATTTTTTTAAGAGAGAAAATAAAAAAAAATAAAAGAAATTTTAAACAAATTTCTTTTGTACAAAAATATAAAAAAAATTATTAAAGACTTAGATAACATATAAAAATACTGATTTATCTAACTAATAGATCCAAGTATTATTATTTATTAAAAACCAACTGCCACGTGGCTGTGAGCGAGCTGTCCGTTTCATAATCATAATCGATCATCACCTCTCGGTCAGTCACCACGCATGATAAGAATGGTTCCACCCCTTTAACCCTCACCCCCATGTTATCTATCATCCCTCTCTCAATACCATAAGATATTTTTTATTGTCTAAAAAACAATAATATAGACTTATATATATTCTTTTCGTTTTAAAATTAGAGATATATTTTAATTTTTTTGAATTAATTTATGAAATCTTAAAATTTAAAATTAATATAAAATTATTTAAATTTTTTTTATTAAATAGTTCAAAAGGCTAAAATATATTAAAATTGTAATATGTTATAAAAGTTGAAAGGATTATAAAAATAAACTCATATAGTAATTCTTTCAAATTAAATAACAGATAATCAAGAAAAAAAAAGTCAATCGTAGCAACAACGCTAATGAATACTAAATAAACTCCTGAAATACAGTCATATTCCCAAAATAATAATAGAATATGTAGATCCAGACTTTAATTCAACACTGACAACGGAAGAACAAGCTGCAATGCAAGCGCCACATCCAAATTTGAATAATTCATCTTTAATAATTCATGTACTGAAAAAAAAGTCTCACGAATAAAAAAAATCTCTCAATCGGAGAAAACAAAATCTCTCCCAAATAGAGAAAGCAAAATCTCCTTACAAAAGCGAAAGAAATCAATCATATTATGGAAAAAATAAGTTCCACAAAAGGAAAAAACAAACTCTACAAGAAGAGAAAATAATTTATTAGATCAAAATAAGATAGATCTAGGAGAGGGTATCTCCAAAAGGAGAGCCCTTTCTCAAATCTAAGATGAAAGTTAGGGTTCTTGATTAGAGGGGGAAAAAAGAGAGAAAAAGTGAGGTTCCGTGATATTATGTAGTTGGATAGTTATTTAGTTTTAATACAAACAAATATAACAATTGTAAACTAACTATAAAGTACTATTAATTATCATCTTTATTATTTCTAAAACTTGAATGAAATTATATCAATTTTGAGTTTTAAGATTTCACGAATTGATTTTAAAAAGTCAAAATATATTTCTAATTTTAGAACGAAAGTAGTATTATTTTCGTCTCCTTACTTATTTATTTATTTATTTATTTCTTCTTTTTTGAAGTGAAAAAAATCGAACCAAAATACGTGATAGACATCAAATATATACACAATCATCCACAAATCATACATATTACTCCATTTATTCTAAAATTAGAGATACAATTTAATTTTTTTAGGTCAAATGACGATATATTAAATTATAAATTGATTTGAATTTATTTAATTTTAGTTGATGCAATTATTATAATTATATAGTATATAACAAAAATTATTACATGCATGTTACTCCCTCAATTCTAAAATTAAAGATACAATTTGACTTTTGAGGTCAAACAACGACATATTAAATTATAAATTGATTTGAATTTATTTAATTTTAGTTTGATACAATTATTATAATTGTATAGTATATAACAAAAATTATTAATCACAAAATTTATTTAATTCTAAACTTTTATGAATCATACCAATTTTGAAATTTAATATGCCGTCGTTTAACCTCTCAAGTCAAATTGTATTTTTAATTTTGGAACGGAGATAATATTAAAGTAGTACATACTTTGGTCTCGGGTTCGATTCTCACTTAGGTGAGTTTATTTCTTCCATTGTAAAAAATTTGTTTCCTCTTTATGTGAGGTTTGTTTGTGAGTTTATTTATTCTTTC
This sequence comes from Aralia elata, assembly GCA_034770075.1. Taxonomy (NCBI): domain Eukaryota; kingdom Viridiplantae; phylum Streptophyta; class Magnoliopsida; order Apiales; family Araliaceae; genus Aralia; species Aralia elata. Next base: position 28,000,209 of record CM068377.1, on the reverse strand, counting down.
TTTGATGAGATTTAATTAGCGTTCTTGATGATGTACTTGATTATGAAATTATATTATATTTCTCAAAAAAGTTAGGCTTTCAAAAAAAAATATATAAAAAAAAAGTACATACTTAGCTCCCTGCCCTTTAGAGATATATTTTTATTTTTTAAAATCAATTCAAAATTATTTAATTTTAATATAAATAATTATAATACAAATTAATTATAAAATACTATTAATTATTATATTTATTATTTTTAAAACTAAAACGAAATAATACCATTTTTTCTATAAATTAACTCTAAAACATTAAAATGTCTTTCTAATTTTAAAAGAGAAAAAACATTTATTTTCACACCTCATTTCTTTTGGGTCACCCCGAATACTTTATGTTAATGAGATGATTTTCATATATTTTAATATCATGTGAATCAAATGTAATCGTACTTAACATTAAAGTTGACCACAATATTTAATTTGGTAGATTAAATTTTCCGGCTCCCTACGTGTTGGATCAATAAATTAGGTTACTTTATAGCTTCCAATCTAAGAACCTCTACCAATTGAATTGCACATGCCAATTTTGTCGTGAAATTAATTAATTATTTATTTATATTATAAAGTGAAAAAATAAATTAGCAGTTATTTTAGTGTAAATAATTATGTGAAGATTTTTACTTTCTTTTTTTACTCTTCTCTTCGTTACTCCCACATCCTACCCCTCCCACTAACTCACTTATTTTTCTCCGTTATCTTTCTCTCACTTTATTATCTCAAATTTATCTTATCAACTTATATTTAATTTTATTACTCGTAATTATTAATATCTAAAATTAATTAACACACATAAATGTGTGCCAATATACTAGTAAAAATAAAAATTTATAAAAGAATAGATTTTGCTCTCCTTTTTCGAGTTGATGTTGTGTAGTTTTTGCCTTTCAAAATTAAACAACCCCACAATTAGTTAAGGCGGTTAATAATATTAAAATAATATTTATATTATCAATTTTTCTTTACTTTAACAATATAGTTATTGCTATGTCATTATTAACTAACTTAATTAAACTCAATTTTTGAATTTCTTCCAAATTTGACAAACAATTACGTAAGACTAATATTCAAACTACTATATAATTGCTTCTCTTCATGAATGAGAGTATTATTTAACATAATAATAATAATAATAATAATAATAATAATAATAACTTTGCCACCTATAATATTTAGTATTATAAGGAAACTTTAATAAACGTAGAAAATTAAAGTTTAAAATTGTAATAAAAATTATTTTATAGGTATCTTCTCAAAAACTGTGCTCTAGGTGCTCTCTAAAAACCTTACTACTCACAAGAGTAGTTTGAACTTATAATAACGAGCAGATATCAGGTGGTTTTTGATAAAATTAAGTAATTAAGATTTGAATGGTGAATGGTTAGTATCTCTTAATAAATTAGATTATTTGAGTGAAATAATATTTGAATTTAAAAGTTGTATGGTAATTAAAACGTATAAAACATCTGAATAACTTTTAAATTTAAAAATATCAATTTTTAAATTTAAAAATATATCAAATTGACTTTTTAAAAATCAATAATGATCTTAAAATTTGGAACGGAGGGAGTACAATATTTATAAAGGCTCTATAAATTTAATTTTTTTATTAAGAGACAGTTCTTAATAATTTAGATTTATATTTTTCTATCTTTCTCTTACCGATTAAGAGACGATAAGAGGCAAACAAAATTTTACCAAACAATTTTACCCTCTTACCAAATCAGTAAAACTTTTAAGAGATATTACAAGATAAACAAACAACACCTAAGATTTTTCATAATGTTCACTGTTACTTGAGCAATATCTTTGTGTTAGGTTAGTTAAATAGATTACTTGCTCTCAAGGGACACACATGTTATATTTGAAATTACAGTGGGTGTCCACCTAGAGATATTCATATTTGAATTTTACTTAATTTAAAACAATTTGAGACTGATATAAAAAAATTATAATTGGGGTAGAAATTCAAAATAATCCTTTGTAAGATGTGAATCTTCGAATAAACAAGAATCTAAAGGTCAAATTTTTTGAACATTCGTAGAAGAAAGGAGAACAATTAAATTTGGACAAACTTAAATATAATTGAAATAAAATATAAAGTCATATTTGAATACATTCTAATAAAATAGGTTTTTCTTTTGAAAAAATAAATTATTTTATGATTTTTTTGAAAAATCGGATTATTCAAATTATTTTATGTGAAAAATTTTCCATTAAAATTGACTTTTAAATGTCAATTTTTCTTATAATTTTTTTTTGGGTATGTTATTTCAACAAAAGACGTTAAAAAAGAGAAAAGAAACAAAAGGAAAAGATAACTCGTAAAAAAGTAAAGAAAAGAGAAGATGACGTTGAATGCACTTCAACGTTTATCATTTGAAAGTGTATTGTAAATGATTAATTATAGAGCGCACACATTTACTATTGAGCCATGGGTGAAATTTTTTTGACTGAATTAAAATGTATTAATATATGAGATTGTATAAAATTATAAGAGTGAAGCAACCCTTGTCAGGTATAGGTTAACTTTTTAATATGTTTCTTTCTCGTGGTGTGAGATATTTTTTTGTCTTTTTTTTTTGGCGACTAAAATAATTTGGGTTCACAAAATAAATGATGATGATGATCAACCATTTAATTCAATTTAGGATCCTGTTATTACTAGATTAATAATCCATGGAAGACACGCGTTAGTATCGATAATACAATCTAAAATTGTGTTGTGTGATATTTGGTATTATAATTTGTGTATAAATAGTATAGTATAAATGGTTGTAATACATTGAATATGAAATTGAAAAGTTGTATGTATATTAAAATCATTGTATATTTTTTAATGCATGCATGTGTATCTTTAGAATAATACAACAGAAAATACGAAAAGTTTAATATAATTATGAACATGATATACATTGTATCAATAGAGATAATAAATTTGGAACTAACTCGGGACTAACTCAATGACCAACCAAAATGACTCAGTTAATTTGGATAAAATCTCCAATTACCTTGTTATATATAGTAATAGTTTTTTTTTGTAAAAAAAAAAGTTATTACTAATATTTATCAACAAAAAGTCAATATATTACTCCCTCCGTCCCAAATTAATTGCTTAGTTTTGACTTTTTTAAGTCAAATTGACTATTTTTAGAATTAATAATTAAGCATATATAAATATATTTCTAAAATTATAAAAATTGTGGTTAGTAATAAATTGTATATATTTTCTTTTGGTTATAATCTCTTCACCTATATTTTAACAAAAATAGTAAAAAGATTAGTTTTAAAAATGGTCAATTTGACTTTAAAAAGTCAAAACTGAACAATTAATTTAGGACGGAGGGAGTAATTTGTAATATATATTATATTTCTTTATTATTAACTAAACAAGAAAATATTGACCAAAAATATTATAATGAAAAATAAAGATTTTCTTTTCTTGGAATCTTATTCAATGGTATTTTTTAGAAATGTGATGTTAAGAGTCTCAAATTTTTTATCTTAAAAAATATCTCTCAAATGATATGTTATCATAATATTGATTGAGTTAATCTAATGTAATTAATTATATCATAAATTATCAATACAATATTTAATACTATATTATTTAAAATTTATTTAAGATCAAAAATTTGACACTCGTAATATTACTTTTTTTCGGGATATTAACTCGGGAGGGAATGTAAAGTAGGACTGCCATTGCTTGCACATAAACGAGAAGCGCACGATAATTCGTGATGACAAAGCCAGTCACGTACGGTACTATAGTGCGCCAAATGCGCATAAGCTTTTCCTTAAAATGCCAAACGAATTTACCTTTCACCATGTGTCCATGTCCATACTTCCCTTCCTTTCTTTCTCCCCCCATGATATATTAATATACGCAAAATTAATACCTACATTTAGCAAAAAAGATAAAAATAAAAATAAAAAATAAATTAATTAATACTTACGTTTAATATTATGAAACTGACATTTTCACAAGTTAATATTAAATATAGAAATAATATGAGAACTAAGTCATTAATATTTTTTTAATACTTCTTTAAAATTTACAAACTACATATATATATATATAATTATTATCTAAAAAGGCAAATAAAAAAGAATAGAGGGTAACATTTTTTCACCCAAAAATATCAATTTCCTACGGTATAACATAGTAATTGATAATCTACACGAGAAAAGGACATTTTTACGGTATTTCTCTCGCTGAATAGGTTTTCTATTTATGTAAAAAAATTTATGTAAAAATATTATTTTTTATGTGAAATTATCATTTTTATTATGTAATTTTCTATAAATTAAGAGAATTATTATTTCTATAAGTAAAAATTAATATTTTTATAAATTCTTTTTTACATAAGAGTATGAAACTCATTTACTATTTAGGTGAGAGAAATAAAAGTAAACTCATTTATTATTTATATAAGTTATGCACGAGGGATGTTGTCAAACTCGTAGAAATATGAATTCCCTAAATTAATATATAGATAACATCGGGAGTACATATAATTTTCTCTCTCCTAGTCTCCTTCTGTTAGTTCTGCTGCCTGGAGAGCCATTTCAGGCTAATGGGTTGGTGCTGATTCACTTCACTGGGATCGAGGCTTACAGCAAAACTGAAGCTGATTTTTGTCTTTTGGCCGGACCCTTAATTTCCTTTTTCAACTTTCCCGCTCTCTTGATTCCTCCATTAAAATGAATTCTCCATTCCTCTGATTTGAAGCTCTCATTTTCTCTCTCCTTAAATGCCACTTAATATTAAATCTCAAACCCCTTAAAATTATTGCAGTCTTCATTTATTTTCTGGGGATTATTAAAGGATACTAGAAATGAATACCAGAGCCCGGACTACTTTGCAGTCTATGAAGGCCTCTTCTCCATTAAAGCATGAAAAAGTAAGCCAGCCCACCATTAAATGATTCACCTTTATAAGCTAATCAACGTTTTAAACAGTTTTCTTGATTTATTATTATTATTATTATTATTATTTTACTGTGGATGTTCTTAATTTATGAATGGAAGTTCTTTTCCTCGTTGTTCTGAAAAAGGGTGTTTAGTTTTCTAGAAGAAAATATGGCTTCAACTTTGATGGGAATGCTGCAGAAGCTGAAATTTTCAAGAAAATTTGAGAAAGTAGGCATCTTTGATGATAAACCCATCTGGGTTTTCCAAATCCAATCTGGAAATAATGTGGATGTATTATTGGATTAATAAAAGTGGAATTTTTGTTTATTTTTTCCTACTCTGATTGTGAATTTGTAAATTGCTCTGCTTTTGGAAAGCTCAAAAAGTTCTCATCTTTAATTCTTATCCACAAATGGGTGTTAATTTATTTTTTTCCCTTCCCTTTATTATATAGATGTATGTATATATCTTTTCATATTGGTTTCAATTCTTTTCTTGAGGAAGCTCATTGATTTATTCTACTTTTATTTGCTTGAAGGTACCCATTGATGTGCAGATGGATGCTGATAAGGCAACCACAAGTAAAAGAGGCTCAATTAGACATCGAAAAATGGCTTTGCAACAAGATGTATTAATTTCACATTCTCTAAAGTATTGAATTTTTATGATTATATATAAATTTTGTTATTTTTAGTGATTTTATATTTTGGACACTTAAATTTCAGGTTGATAAGCTAAAGAAAAGGCTTAGACATGAAGAGAATGTTCACCAAGCTTTGGAGAGGGCTTTCAATAGACCTTTGGGAGCTCTTCCTCGCCTCCCTCCTTATCTCCCTCCTTCTGTAAGTATTTCAATTCCTATTATTTACATATATTACATCATCATTTTTATTTTTTTTCATGCTATTTGACATTTGAAAAAGACCTGTAATTTTTCAAAGGATATTAGGGGGAAAAATTCTATGATTTGTAATTGATTTAAAAATGAATGATATTCTGGTGGAAACAATTGGTTGAACCAAAAAAAAATCTCGGATTTTACTCAATTTCACATAATATGTCCTTGTACCTGTCATTTGATCTTGTATAAGTTTTCATTGGTGGAAACTGGGTTAATAGTCTGAATTTGATATCCGTAGACACTAGAGCTTGTTGCCGAAGTGGCTGTTTTGGAAGAGGAAGTTGTTCGACTTGAAGAACAGGTTGTGCATTTTAGGCAAGGATTGTATCAGGAAGCTGTATACATTTCAACTTCCAGAAGGAATATGGAAAATTCAGTGGATATGTATGATTTGTGTCAAATTAAAGATTGGAAACAGAAGCAATCCGAGTTAAATGAAGCCAATGCAGCAGCATCGACAACTAGGCATTACCCTTTGCTCCCTGGTAATGGCATTAGAATTGACCACATTGCCTTTTTCTATTGTCCTTTTTGTAGCATTTATCTAACTAGAGCATTAATGGGCATTGGTGAACGTTCTTATTGGTTATTCTTGTTCGTTTTAACATATTAGACGATGGGCGAGGAAAAGAAAATCAAAATGGCATAATCTCCTTAAAGGACAAGCAGCGATCGCCAAATTTAAAAGCCTATTCGGTTAGGACTCCAGTGAAGAAAGCTCACATTGAGAATAGATCAGAAGGAGGACATTTAGATCCTCAGAAATTGCAGGTGCTAATATTACTAACTTTAGTACATTGAAGTCAAATATCTATGCAGTGAAATGAATGTGGAATTGTAGTATTTTCAGCTAGAAGGCGGCGTAATAAACAATGATAGTGCAGAAGGAAAGATTCCTGCTATTCAAAATGAAAGGTTATCAGGAGATGACAGTCCGAACAAGATTTCCGAGAGTATTTTGAAATGCTTAATGAACATTTTTGTAAGAATGAGTTCAACAACGAGAAGGAGCATGGTCGAGACTATACCTTCATTATCAGCAATAAGTTCACGTAAAAGCTTTGAGGAAACAGAGTTTAAGGATCCTTATGATATCTGTTCCGAATATGGGGAAAGAGATATTGGTGCATATGCACATTTATTTGCAGTTGAAGCTACCTCAATCAATCCTAACCGAACAACAATTTCAGTGTTTCTTGTGCGTAGACTGAAGTAAGTTACTTCTACAAATTAGTTTTGTTTTTTAATTCATTCGCTATTGAATTTAAGCTGCCTGGGGTTTACACTTAATATCTGTCTTCATTCTTTCAGACTACTACTTGGGAAACTTGCTGTGGTTGATCTAAAGGGCCTGACTCATCAAGAAAAGCTTGCATTTTGGATTAACACTTACAATTCATGCATGATGAACGTATGAGTGAGACCTTTCTATGAACATATTTCAAGAAACTTCATTGCATTACTAAATCTCACTTTATTTGTAAATCATCAATTATTTTGCTCGCTCTCCGAACAAAAAAAATTATGCATATTTTTAGTCCTACACGAATGTATCTTCTTCTTTTTTCCCCTACAAAGGAAAAATCAGCTAAAGTTGAAATGCATCTGTTTAGGCATTTCTAGAACATGGAATACCAGAGAGTCCTGAGATGGTTGTCGCACTGATGCAAAAGGTAATTCCTCTATCCTTTTCGTCATTTAACAATAATAAATTATAATCTCAGTCCGAAAAATACTTTTATCATATCACAACATTAGCCCTTATAATTCCATTTCTTCGAGATCATCTTGTGATAATTGATATGCAAGCCTAATATTTTTGTTCGTCCTGTACGTGGACATATATGAATTCATAATTTGACAAAGTTCTGTCTCTTATTCCCCAGGCAACAATAAAAGTTGGGGGACATTTGATAAATGCAATAACCATTGAACATTTCATACTGAGATTGCCTTATCACTCCAAATATGTGAGTTTGTTTTCAGAAACCAACCCTTTTTTATTTCTGTCCTGAAACCAACCCTTTTTATCTGATGATATGCACTATTTATGAATTCCTAACAGACATTTGCGAAGGGTTCCAAAAACGATGAGATGACAGCACGGAGTGTCTTTGGATTAGAGTTATCTGAACCGTTGGTTACATTTGCACTCTCATGTGGAAGTTGGTCCTCTCCTGCTGTAAGTTTTTACTGCATAGTAGGATAGGGTTCTTTAATTTGGTGCCACAAACATTTTATAACAAATCCCTCGGTTTTCAGTACTTTCTCAGATTGCAACTTACATGTGTACAAAATTCTCAACCAATTATGATTTCCCGAATGGTGTGAATACTCTATGAAATCAAAATTTAGAATGTTTTTGAGCATATTGGTTAACAATACACATTCACTGTCATTTCAAAGAATGCACACATTTTTAATTTTATAGATTATATTGCATTCATTTTATTACTGATTCTTGAATAATTTTGAAAATAAAGGTGCGAGTTTACACTGCATCCGGAGTTGAAAACGAATTGGAAGTGGCAAAAAAAGATTACTTGCAGGCTGCAATTGGCATTTGTATGACAAAGAATATGGTTGCGATTCCAAAACTGTTGGATTGGTATCTACTAGATTTTGCAAAGGACTTGGAGTCATTGCTCGATTGGATATGCCTTCAACTACCAAGTGAACTCAGAAAAGAAGCGATTAAATGCCTTGAGAGAGGAAAAACTGATCCCCTGTCAAAGTTTCTGCAAGTTATTCCATATGAGTTCAGTTTCAGGTACCTTTTGCACAAATAAAATTTTCTTCATTTGCCTTTTGTCCACATTTTTTCCGAGTCATAGGTTTGTACACAATTATAGAATACACATAGTGAAGTAAATATATACTCTTCCCCCTTTGATGCGAGTAGTATGTGGAGCAATGTTTCCTTCATAAAGATACTGGTGTAGTTATTATTCACTGTATGAAATCATGGAGAAAAATTATACATGAAATAGGCAAATTCTAAAGTTTTTCTTATATTCTAAAATTCCCTCTTTAGTATACATAGACTATGGAGTTCTACTGTTAACAACTAGTGGGAGTTCTACTGTTAACAACTAGTGACCAAAGAAAATATGAAAAAGCCAATATATATTGCCTTAGAATCAAGCCCTCTTGAATCTTTTGCTTTAAGATGACCTTTTTTTTATTTTTTTTATCATATATGTTGCAATAATACAGCATTTATTCAGTCATATATTCTGTCTTCTTTTATATATTATTATTATTTTATTATATTTTTTTTCATTAAAGAAGTGAAGTGGAACTCAGCATAATCTAGCACTGTTATAAATTGAGTAGGATTCTTTGTTTTGTTCACTATGCAAGTTTTGTTCGGTTACTACCGTTTGTAGCGTTTACGACAATAGTGTTTGCGGCGTTTGGAGGTCTTAAATGCACCACACTATTTTTGATACATTGTATTAGAGCCTCAAACGCTCCGTAAATAAGCTGCGTTTGAAAACGAATAAAATTTTTAAATGCATTTGGACTTTTAAAAGCGCTGTGTAAACATAAACATAGTATAATTCAAACTACTTATTTTCTTCACTGAATTGATAGCTAACTATATTGAAATGATCCTTGGGAAAATAACAAATGTTTTTCAATATTAAAGAATTTAGGTGGGAACAGTGACATCCCATTACTCTGTCCGGCATTTAGAAGAAAAAGGGTATGCAGTTGGGGAGTTTTAAGCTGAAATAATGGTTTTTAACATCCAAATACAGCAACTGATGCTTACATATATCATGACTTTTTGGCTTTTACACCAAAATTTGCTAACTCAAGACAGAATTAAAATTAAAATTAAAATTAATATTACCAACTCTGCTCATTTATCAGTCATACACATGGTTACTCTTAGCTGTTATAACATGTGATTTGAGTGCACTCTCTCTCCATTGACTTAGTCAAAGTTTTGCATGGACAGTAATGTCAGTAGAGATGCCATGAACTGACTTGTAAAGGGGAATGATTAATAGTATGTTAAAAATGATGAATTCTGAGACTTCTTGTGGTAATGCTGCCAAGATACTTTGCTTTTCTTATTAGGAATGACTAGGATTCTTAGATCTCTAATTTTGGAACTCTACCATAAGCTTTGACTAATCATTTGTTTTCTCCCTAAAATATCAATAATTCTACGGAGCCCGGCGTTGGTGACCGGGCTCGGCGACCGGCCGGAAAAATATTTTTATTTTTATTTTTTTTTTTGGTTTTCACTCTCAAATAATTTATGTGATTTATTGGAACTGAATTTTTTTTAAAAAAAAGTGATTTAGGTGTGATTTGGATACATGTCAAAAACAGTGTTACAAAAACCAAAAAAAAAAATAAAAAAAAAAAATATTTTTCCGGCCGGTCGCCGAGCCCGGTCACCAACGCCGGGCTCTGTAGACTCCTAAAATATAGTATAACAAATGGAGTTAATAAATCAAATTTAATCGCCTGTCGAGTATTATTAGTTTAAAAATAACTTAAAATATTAATTTGATCTTGTCGGATGTTGTGGATGGTTGCGTTTATCGTGTGAAATGATGATTAGTGGGGAGCAAGCTTACTGACAGAAGTGAGAATAAATCTAGGGTAAATTACAAAATTGTCCCCTCGTATTTACATTGAATTGCAACATAGACGCTAATGTTTTATTTTTTGCAATGTTATAGTTAATGTTTTATTTTTTTACAAAACCGTCTTCTCTGACTAATTTTGGTCAAAATAAGTGAATTATATGCACAATGTGTGAGTCTTTAAAGAGTGAAATAGTCAATTTATGCATTAAAATATATTTCCTCTAAATAGACGAGTAAAACCATCAAACAATAAATAAAATAAATCATTTATATATATGAGAAAACAAATAATAAAATAAATTCTCTCTTATAATTGTTTAGTATTTATAAATAGAGAATCTATTTTACTTTTCTATATATAAATACTCTTTTCTTTTTTCCCCGAAACTTTAAATATAATACTATGCTGTAGCGTAAAATTTGTTCTCATTAAATAAGACTTCAACTTTCAAATTATCCTATTTGCATAATTAAATCAATCTCATATACCTTTAATTCTCAATAATTTTAAAAGTTTTGATTCATTTTTGAACAACATAACAACTAACACCCATATGCCTTGTAATGAGACCAAAACTTATCAAAAATAAAAAATAAAATATTTCAGCTATCATTAGAACCCAACAGTGCTGCCTAACTCAGTGATGAACGATCAAATGAACACAAGCAAGGCTACATTAATCAGTAAACACAAGCAAGGCTACACTAATTAGTAATCACCAACCCGGGAGTCTTATGAATATTATAACAATATGATTGCTTGTCCTTCATCGTCTTTTCATAGAAGTTTGATTGAATCACACAAGTCCTGCTCCTACGAAATTTAGTGTTTATAAAATTTTGCAATCAATAAAAAAGATTCTCTCTTCTAATTGTTTAGTATTTATAGAGAATTTATTTTACTTTTTATTTTGTCATACATATAAATTATTTATTTATTTTTTTGTACCGATTGTTTTATACCTATATTATAAGGGAATATATTGTAGAGTATAAACTGACTATTTTACCCCTTAAAGACTCACATTATGTGTACATGATTCACTTATTTTGACCAAAATTGGTCAGAGGGGACAATTTTGCAAAAAATTGAAACATTAACTATGAAATTACAAAAATTGAAACACTAATGTCTATGTTGCAATTCAGTGTAAATATGAGGGGACAATTTTGTAATTTGTCCATAAATCTGTAGGGTTTTGGACACATAAACGCAGTGGAATTTAAAAATTTTAAAACAATTTTTTCGAAACCCTAAAACAGGATCCATGCGAAAACAAATTAATTCAGAGGTTTAGATTTGCTTTACCGATTATCCAAGCTTGAATGCAACGATGAAATTCTGGAACGGCTTCGAATCTCCAACGCAATCCAACGGAACTGCGTCTCTACGGTATCCACACGAACGTCCCACAAATCGTCACACGATCTGCAGCAAAAAGAATTCCGGTACTAGCCGCCAAGATCTGGATTTTCCCAAGTGTTGCTCTCAACTCTCTTTTCTAAAACGGCTAGGGTTTTTCTTTTTGGTTTCACCTAAACAAGACTGCTGATATATCTGATATATATAGAGTCCAAAAAGTAATTAATCAAAACCCTAATCTTATTAGAAAAGTAAAATCTGAATTTATATATATTATATTTTAATTAAGTCTTACTTAATTAATATACATATATATACAAATTATCTTGTTAATTTAAATTCGTAATTTAAATACTATCAATCATATTGATATATTTAAATCCTTACAATTTAAATTAATTCTCTTTTAATTACGTTCTAAGTGTGTGACTCTATAGGTTATTATTATATTGGCAATAATTTTAAAATCATATTATAAAATTATAAACAGTGAGTGGCATCTAGTAATGCATCACTGCTACCCAAATAATAATAAGATCGATGATTCGATGCAACCTTTTCGTGACCAATGTTTCAATGTAATTTAATCCTTTTAACCTTGACATCCTAGATTAAACTCGAGCCATGGAATGTGTCATACTCTTCATAATTTAATCTGAGTTTTCTTGATCAATGAGTAGACTATATGAAACAAATCACTATTTGAGCATGACCATGCATTTCATAGTCCTACTCAATCAAGAGGCCTATGGATATCACTCATAATATATAGGAGGGTTAAATTCCATCTAGATCACTCATATTCCTCACACGATTCATGATGTACCCAATAATCACCTTTATTGTCCACCCTATTAAAGGTGACCTTTGATGATATCAAAGTACATAAATTCTCGTATAGTAATATAGTGATTTCAGGTCGGAGGACCATTACATCATTGTCACTATGAGAATTGCTTATGACACTTTGCATAATGCTCCACGTAGAATTCTCATGTTGGGTCTGTTCAATACATTGTTCTCTAACATGTACCTATACATTGACTTAATATCTCAAATATTAATGACCAATGAGATTTGGCCATCAGTCAATCCACATACTAGTCTCAATGTATCATTGTTGTCCCATTCTCAATGATACTCGACTAGGGACATTTAAGAGTAATGATATTTATTGTAATTATATATAATCTCATGTTCAAGTCACATACTTGAAGCTATATAATTTGTATCATTATTCTAAGGACTTTTATTATGCTAACATTTATATAACACAGTAAATGAAACCATAATAAAATAATTCATTTATTCAATCAAATATCAAAAGAAATGTTAAGCAATTAAATTAAATAATTGGCCTCTAGGGCATAAACTCTAACAAAATCTAAGTTTAAAGCATAATTAGTACAAAGAAATACATAGAATCAACAAGAATTAAAAAAGAATTCTTTTTCAATTAAGAAAATTTGTATGTTAGTTGCATGGTTATTATGAACGCTAAAAAACTGAATATGCAGAACAAAATTAGGTACGAGAAATGTTACCTATCGTAGAATGCACAAGATATTTACTTATCGTATCACAGTTCAACACGATTATAATCAGTACGTAGAATGCAGTATAATAAAAGTTTCCTAACTATCCTTATATATATAGATGGACAAATTTGGCCCCAACAGTGCATGTGATTGAACTGGTTGGCATTTGGAGCCAGCCAGCAGCCAGCCCACCAGAATCCAACTTTGTCTCGTGCTCAAGAAAAATATAAGCCAACACAAAGTAGAATGAGTGGTCCTTGCAAATGTCCACTTCGATGGCACTATAAGCCATCCACTTTTAAGCAAAGAACAAAGTACTTTTCTCAAAGTTGAGGCCCCCCAAAATGCTAAGCCTTGAGGCTGATGTCCTTGAAGTACTTACCTGTATTTGCATAATGCATTTATTATTAGCTGTATTTGTACTTTAGTGAAAGATATCTAGTGACCATTTTCAATGGGTTTCTAATAACAAATCAATTTATAGTAGTTGGAGCTCTATTCATTTAAATTCACGTATTAGGTAAATAACATAATGGCATATACCTTGGAGAATTTAGCGTATAGATAAGATTGACACAAGATTGTGGGATGGTATGAATTTAAGAAATGGATGGTCACATTGGGAGTTTTTAGGCTGAACCGGAGGAAGAGGGTGCCATACTGCCAAGGGACACTCTTGTATGGACAAATTTAACAACTTTGACCTCAATATTGCTAATAAGCTTGTTATGAGGAGGAATGGTGGATAGATCTTGGTCAAAGATACCAATTGGTTAAATCAATCAAGTTTTTTAGCAGGTTGCATTGTATTCTTGATTGTGTCGGTGTTATGGGAAAGATTAAAATGTAAAGTTGTCCCCTCGAGTTTATCGAATTGTGTTGTTTTGATCCTCAATTTAAATATTTAACGAAACAATCTCTTATGGTGTATTTAGTAGTGCAAAGTTGTCCTGTTTAAGATAATAACTCTACGGTCTACACTATTAAATGTACCACAAGGTATTGTTTTGTTAAATATGCAAAATGAGAACCAAAACCAAACCTAAAGTTTTTGACAAATCCAGAGGACAATTTACATTTTCGTCTACGGAAAATAAGGGGGAGGAGGGTGTTGTTGCTAGGTACAAAATAGTCTCTTCATTCCTTAAAAATATTTTTATTTGATTTTTATTTTTTTTATTGAAAAAGTTATCTTTTATAAATGATAGTATAAAATAACGTAATGTGTTCGAATGATTTTTCATAATTTTATCATCGTGTCATTACTATTAAACAACAAATAGATATGCATCTTCAATATTTTAAATTTTATAAATGAGATGTTTTTGTATAAGCGTAGACTTGAGACATCTTAGAATAAGATGTTGGCTTTCAAGCCATCAAGTTTTTAAGTTAATAGGTGCCTATGAAAGTCGCAGCAATTATTTGAAAAAAAATAATAGCACAACAATGTAAGTAGGCTAGGAGACTATTAAGTGCAACCACACACTGGGCACCACAAGGTTGTAAGGTGGAGAGCTTATTATATCCCACCTCATAATATTGTTATTATTTTTTTGAATTGATTCAAGTAGCACAAAAATCAAACAGGTAGGTCAATTAGATTTTCTTAACAAATAATGAATGCTATAAGTTATAACAAATGACTCTTGATATATATAACGACAAATTTATATCGATAGTAAATACTAACATATGTGAATACATAAAATAAAAGAGAATTAAGAAAGAACTCACATTAATTTAATTTTTTTTATCCCTTAAAAATTCTAAGTCCGTCGTAATTCAACTTATCATTACATATAAATCACTTTCCATAATAAATTCTTTAATAAGCCACGGTAACTGAAAATAAATAAAATAATCAAAGAGTCGTCGAACATGGTGCATAAGCTCACTCTTAAAATTCAAAATATACAATGATTTTATCTTTTTGGGCCGATCAAATGAGCTTTCCTTGACGTAACGGTTCAAGAAAGCCTATTCTTTTGGGCCATTGGAAGGGCTAAGCTCAATTGGTCTGGCAAGTAAGAACCCATATTTAACAAAAACACGACTACACGAGCATAACTTGGTTATTTGTGTGGGCCGGGCCGGGCCGGTTATCATTTTTATTTATTGTTGAATCTTATTTGTTACAACCTCTTTTACTAAATTAGTAATACAATTTTGAAACCACGACTTTTAAAAAAATTATAATTTTTAAATATATTCACAATATTTATTTAAAATATAGTAGTGATAACATGATAAATTTAATTTATTTATAATATAAGTAATAACATGTTAAAAACTTCATATTGTTTTATTGTTTAAAATTAAAAATGTTCTAATCTCTAATTCAAAAATGGATTAAAAAAAATTACTGCAAATATATATTTTTTTTCTGTACTTGGTGTAAAGATTTATTGCAAGTTTTTTTTTTTTTTTTTTGGTGGTGGAATTGGCTCTAAATCTTGTGTAGCCATTGCATGTTTGTAGACTATTCTTTCTGGCAAAATCAAATTTTAATTTGATATCTTTATCATCTTCTCGCATCTAGAACTAATACTTGGCAATGTTTTCTTTTGTTTTGGCAAGTGAAAAAAATCAAAATGGAAAGCTCAATTGTGATGATTCCTTGGTAGATTTTGTCAGTTTGTATCAGTCATTAGTCCAAATCTTTTGGATTAATGATTTCTTCATAATAAATAAAACCTTGCCATTTGCCAAAAAAAAAAAAAAAAAAAAAAGTTGGTTAATATATTATTATTTTAATTTTTATTTTAACCAACAGCGCATATTTGTTGCAACTTGTATTTTGTCTAGATAGTTTGCGCGGGTTTTAAGCGTTTAGATGTAAAAAAAAAATAAAAAAATGCCCCGGTGGTTAAAGTGAAATAAGTTATAAGGTTTATAATTTTTTGTCATTAATTAAAAAAAGTCTTAATATTGGACGTTTTTTAATGAAGTTGTGTAAGATAAACTTAGATATATTTTTGTACTAAAAATAAAACTTTTGAAATTTAATATTGATATATTATTGAAAAAATAACGTCTAAACTTGTCCAACATAAGATATTTGTTAAAGAAAAAAGGGTAATACTATTATTTTTGGAAAACCTATGGGATACACGTAGAAAACCATTACTCCTACTTCTTGAGAACTCATGGAGTATTTTTTTTTATGGCAACTTTGCTACAACATTCCACAGCTTAGTTTAGTTAGTCCAAAATGATGTTTTACAAATAAAAATAGAACAAAAACTAAGAAACAAAAGAGCTAGAGGATTTGATAATGTTCCCTAAGAAGGAAAGATCAGTGTTAATGTCAGCATATTAACAGGGTAAAAATTATGAGACAGAGACAATTAAATTGTGTTGAATAAATATGTCTCAATAATTAAAGTAGTATGATATTTGGTAATATTAAATCGTTAAGAATATTTTTGTTAGTATAAGTACCCTTAAGCTCACTTACTAGGCCCAGACGATTAAGGCCTGAAGGCCCACCCTCTTTGTGCAGAACCAAGGCCTCCTCTGATAAGGGCCTCACTTGGGCCATCTGATGCCGAAGTAAACAGTTCAAGGCCTATGTAGAGATACATCAGCCGTTCGTGCAAGGTATGAGACAGTGCGATTGTTCAGCGACGAGACAGTTCCGTACGTTTTAGGTGAGATAGTCCTTCGTGCTATTCGACGAGACAGGTCAAAAGGAACGCATCACAACTTACTCAGATAAAATAGATGTCTTAATATTATAAGAAAGTTAGACACATTTTTACATGCGAAATTTTTAAAATTGATATTCTATTTTTATTTCTTGCATATTAACAACCACATCCAAGATATCTTACGATGATCCAACACAGTTATGAACGATAAAGACGTTCGTGCATATCTGAAAGATCCAAGGTCTAAATTGAAGACGTAACACTCAGACAAATAGGGGATCATCCTATTTGATTAACTACAGTCATTACCTTATTTCTATTTTATTTTTGTTTAGATTCTGTTAAAAGGTACGCTGGTCTAGGCATAGCCCATAGTCTCCTTCAATCATTACAACTGCTCAAAGACTGAGACTTATTATGTTGCCAAAATTGACTACAAGACCTTGCAGGCTTTCGCTGACCAAATTATGACGAGAGACAAGAAATTGTGGTGGTCTTTAATTAATTAGTGTACTTGAAAATTGGAAAAAAGCAATAGGAGTAATTTGCATGCATTCTTTTCGTATCGTATCAAATCATATCATAAAATTACATGTCTGGATTTTCCCTAATCGTCATTCGCCCTCTAAATTGAGCAGGGGCGTACTCCAAAACCAAAAAGGTCTAATGGGGAAATTTCTCTTGTAGATTTATATAGTATATAATTCAAATACTCCCTTCCTCAACAATACGATGAATAAAGTATATTTTAGTTATACATATTAAAAAAATTAAATTTATTTTTAATGATCCCACGAGATTACATAAAGTGATAAGTAATTTTATTTTATTTTATATAAATTGACTCCACTAAATGATATATAACAACACTTCACTTTATGTACCTTGGCTCATATTTTTAGGGACAAAAAAAATTATACCTTTAATCATCTTTTTAAAAATGAAAGGAATAATTTGTACATCATATATATATGTATGTTCGCAATACATATAGTTTTTCATGAGGTGTTAGTTAGAAAATGTATGATTCCACATCTTAAATTGAATGTCATCTTTCACAAAAATATGTGATCCAAATAATAGAAAAAGTGAAAGCAATAATATGTCATCTAAAATTAATTTATATATCAATTAATTTGATGTTGAATGTTAATTTTAATTATGTGAAATTAAAAGTTATAAAATAAAACAGTAATGTGTGAGTTTCTTTTTTACTATATCTTAAATATTCACATGTATTTAATATCAACATAAAATTTTAATTATATATAACAACACTCTTTTAAAGTATCAATCTTTATGTCTTGTTTGCAAGAATAAGAATAGATTTAGCAAGAGACAAAGGTGGTCACTTACTCATCCTTGAATTTTTAAAAATGAGTTATTATAGGAGTATATATGTGAAAAAATTTGTGTCCAACCTAATTGTACTTTCTTTTATTTTTTGTGATTTTGCCCTCCCATCATTTAATTTTTTTTTGTTTTGAAAAAGATGTACATGTATGATGACTTATTTACGTCGAAAATAAGAATAAAACTTAGAATATGAGGCAATTATAAAATAATTTCAAGAAATTAAGCTTCAAAAAATAATTTCGTGGTTAGTTTTATGTAATTCTAATTATGGTAACCTTTATGAACTATTATAAATTTTATTCAATTTATTTAGTTACAACGATGCCACCTTGAAGTTATTTTTTTTTTAATTTCTTTCGTTGAAGTTACTTTGAACACTCAAAAAGTGATACGGTACGTTTAAATCTCCAAATGCTATCACTACAAACGCTCTAAATCCCAGTAACCGAACAAATCTCAATGAAAACCCTTGCACATTAAAGAAAGTTTTAGCGCAAAAAGATTTAGAAGAGAGAAATATCAATGGACAGGGTGACAATGACATTGAAGAAAGTTTTAGTGCAAAAAGATTTAGAGGAGAGAAATATCAGTAGACGGGATGACATTGAAGAAAGTTGTAGCGCAAAAAGATCTAGAAGAGAGAAATATCAGTGAACGGGTGAAATTAAGGTAAAATCCAAGCATAAAAAAGAAAAGAAAAAATCTTAAAAGGACAAAGATGAGGTTGACATGAAACTCGTTGATATTATTAAAAAAATGTAAAGAAGTTTTAAATTTATTTTTAGTGATCCCACAAAATTATATAAAGTGATGAGTAGTTATACTAATGAACTCTACTAAATGATATATAACCTTTTATTTTATGTACCTTGACTCATATTTTTAGGAACAAAAAAAATTATACTTTTACTCATTTTTTAAAAACGAAAAGAGTAATTTGTACAGCATAAATCATATGCGTATATGTTCGCAGTATATATAGTTTTTCATGAAGTGTTCGTTAGAAAATGTATGATTCTACATCTTAAATTGAATGTCATCTTTCACAAAAATATGTAATCCAAATAGAAGAAGTGAAAGCAATAATATGTCATCTAAAATTAATTTATATGTCGATTAATTTGATGTTGAATGTAGATTAGGATGTTAAATGTAAATTTTAATTATGTGAAATTAAAAATTATAAAATAGGACAGTAATGTGTGAGTTTCTTTTTTACTATATCTTAGGTATTCACATATATCTAATATCGACATAAAATTTTCATTATATATAACAACACTCCTTAAAATATCAATCTTTATGTCTTGTATGTAAATTGTAAGAATAAGAATAGATTTAGCAAGAGGCAAAGGTGGTCACTTACTCATCCTTGAATTTTTAAAAATGAGTTATTATAGGAGTATATATGTGAAAAAAATTGTGCCCAACCTAATTGTACTTTATTTTATTTCTTGTTATTTTGCGCTCCCATCATTTAATTTATTTTTTTGAAAAAGATGTACATGTATGGTGACTTACGTCGAAAATAAGTATAAAACATAGAATATGAGGTGATTATAAAACAAATTCAAGAAATTAAGGTTCAAAAAATAATTTTGGAGTTACTTTTATGTAATTCTAATTATTGGTAACCTTTATGAACTATTCTAAATTTTATTAAATTTTTATTAATTTTATTTAGTTACAACAATGTCACTTTGAAGTGATTTTTTTCGTTGCATTTGACCTTCATTGCATTTGGAGTTCAAACGCAACGCTCGAAAAGTGATGCGGTACGTTTAGACCTCCAAATGTTACTACCTCTATTTCACAATAATTGATTTTTTAGAAAAAAAAATTTATTTCAATTTATTTGTCGTTTATAACTTTCTAAGAGAATAAATTATTTATTTTTCTATATCATCCCTAACTTCTCTAATTGTTCTAAGAAATTTTCTCCATTATATTAGTAATTTTCAACTTTTCGTAAAGGGTTAGTGACGAAATTTCATATAATTTTAATTATTAAATGATAGTATTAAATGATTTTTTTAATTCATGTGCATGAAATTAAAATGACCATTATTATAAAATAAAGATAGTATTATTGCAAACGCGGGTAACTAAACAAATCTTTGATTGCTAAAATCTCACTGAAAACCGTTGCACATTCAAGAAAGTTTTAGCGCAAAAAAATCTAGAAGAGAGAAATATTAGTGGACGGAGTGAAATTAAGGTAAAATCCAAGCATAAAAAGAAAAGAAAAAATCTTAAAAGGACAAAGATGAGGTTGACATGAAACTCGTTGGTATTATTAAAAAAATGTAATTTGCCAACTTGTGCCGTCGGCATAGAATAAAATAAGTTTGTAGTAACATAATTTTAACAATATTTTTGTTTATTTAAAGTATATAACAAGATGAGAAAAGTTGGGTGGGGCTGAGATACGAGATGCTCCCACTGTATGTATAGGTGGTAATATTTAATATACAAAATTTAAATTTAAATTAAAATAATAATATAATTAAATTTACAGGGACAAAAAATGAAATATTTTTTTTATAAAATTTAAAAGATTAAATAAAAAAGTATAAAAAAATAAAATTAATAAAATAATAAAAATATAATTAAATTTGCAGGACAAATGAGAAAGAGAAAAGGGTGACACAAATCAAGAAAGCGGCCATGCAAAAATAATAATATCATGTTGACACATTGCGATAATGCAAAAACAAAGATTACATACTCTAGATGTTTGTATGTATAAATAAAGACAAAGTCGGCCGTATGGCCACTCAAATTATCCTATATATTTTTGTTTATGTAATTCAACATCACCAGTATTTTCTCCATTTGTTTAAAGGTAGAAGCTTTTAAATAACAATATAATTAAACTGTTAGTACGTAAAATGTATTTCTTGAGAGTTGAAAATTTTAATTTAAATATTTAGTTGGTGAGAAAGAAACTAAATGTGTGACGGCAACATTCAACAACATTAAGAATATATGTGTGAGAGGTCAATTTATTGTAATAATATCTCAAGATGACATAATTTGAAATTTTGATCCTAAATAAAAATTTGGATTTTTATCGGTTTCAGTAGCCGAAATTTTGTAATTTTTACATTTAACTAACCAAAACTACATAATTTTTGGATTAACTAAACATGCCAGTAACATCTATGTTTTTCATATACATTTCCCCCCCAAAATATAATGTTAATATTAAAATTTTAAGTAAGACATACTTTTAAATTAAACATGATGTGATTTATTTTGTTTTTTAAAAATAAAAAATCTCTTAATTAGTATGACTTCATATATATATATATATCTTGCAATATTCATAATTGTATTACTTAAAAGTAAATGTATTTATATTATTTTTATAAATTTAAAAATATTTTGAATTAATTTTAAAAAGTTAAACTCGATCCGATAATTTGGGACAGAGAGAGGATTAATCTCTACAAACTGGTAAAATCGTAAAAGGCAAGCCTTTTCTTTTTCATTTCGATAAAGAAATTCAAGAATAATTAATTATAATTAGTTTAGTTTTGGATTAAAATTTAGTTGCACGTTGATGTTTGTTTGCCTAACATGGCATCAAATATAGCTGAATCACAAAATAAATAATATTAGTAGGTATTATTAAGGGCCCACAACGCATGGAAAGGATGCAACAAACACAGCCTTAAGTCATCAGTCTTCTAGAGGTTTTTTTTTTTATATATAATTTTATAATTATTTTATAATTTTTTGGCTAAGAATGAGTCTTCTATAGGCTATTAATTAAAACCCCTCTTAATATTGGTCTAAGAATTAATAGTATCAGACACTGTACCCAAATATTCAAACTTAGAATTTATGAACATGAATCAACTGAATAATGGCTCGGAATGGTCCCGTTCAAACCTAATAATGGCTTGGTGCAGGTATTAATGGCTCGGATTGGTCATGTTTCATTATAAATGGAGTGTGATTATAATTAAAGTTGTAATGAAATTATGACAAACCTCATAATAATCGATATAGCCGCATTTTTGTTATATAAAATCTAACATAGTAAATATGTGTGTTTTGATAAATAAATTAAGAGACAAGTAAAATATTGTAAACTATATTGAGATCGAGATTCAGATGATCATTCATGAGTGATCATGTTAGGAGATGTTTTTTTTGGATGACTTTAAAATAATAGAAGAGTAAAATTTAATCTCTTCCATCTATGAAAAAAGTTTATTTTTGCTTTTTGAAGTTAATTCGCAAAATTTTTAAAATTTAAAATTTATATGCATTTATTAAATTTTAATTAATTCAGCTGTAATAAATGTAAACTATTTAAAATATAGTACTAATTATAATTTTTTTGTTGTACTAGAAATTTATATGAATTATATCAATTTTAAATTTTTTTAAAATTTGTTAATTAACTTCTACAAATTAAAACTCTTTTTTGTGAAACAAGGAGGGTATTATTTTTAAAATTATGTTAATACATGTTCATTACAATTTTAATAATTAAAAAAAACAAATAAAAAAGAGGGTACAACTTCTATTTTAGGACGGATTATCAGCATTAAACACACTAGCTACAAAAGAATAAACCTCCAATCGAAAGGAATTTTTGTTTACGAAAAGTACAAAGCATCGACAGCTATATATAAACATAGAGTGCTTTAAAATACTCTGCTATCAGAAATATTGTTAAGTACAGAAAAAAAGAGAGATAATATGTTCTTT
Source organism: Aralia elata (assembly GCA_034770075.1). Lineage (NCBI taxonomy): Eukaryota > Viridiplantae > Streptophyta > Magnoliopsida > Apiales > Araliaceae > Aralia > Aralia elata. Next base: position 27,977,113 of record CM068377.1, on the reverse strand, counting down.
TAGTAAAGAAAATATTACATCTCTTTGTACCTTTTGATAAAGATGAAGACTCTTTTAGTAAAGTTAAATGGTTGAAAAACGTTTTATAAATTTTTAGTGATAGTTACGTTTAACTTTATTAATCTTTCATATCCTGCTTTTCTAATTTTTTTTTATAATCAAATATCAAAACCTACTGGTGATCATGTGATTGGACGGTAATTTTTTTTGTAAATATTAGAAATTTATTATAATAATTTATCTTAACCTCTAAGGGAGAGAAGATTAGGTAGAAAAAAGATAACTTACCGTATTTATGGCTGCTGTTACTTTTTGGACCAACAGAACGAGTGGCCATCGATATGTGATTTAAGAGTATTAACAACATAAAAAGAATCCAAATTCTTAATTAAGAGCTATATTTATTTTTGTGCCACATAAATTTCCGTAACATCAGAAAAAAATAAAGAAAATTAACAAGCCCATGTTATAATCAGCTTTTTGACCTCTTAAAATAATTCATTCCAGCAGGCATTAGGCATCATTGAGTTTTGTCAATAATAGTCAATAAACTCCAAAGTTAAAAGTGTAAATTTTACACCTACTCCTTGGAATAAAACATACTAAAACTAATTTAATACTTGTGTCATTGATGATAACCAGCATGGTTCCAACTAATCTTCCTTCCCACGATTCTTCACACACTCGATTTGCCGTTGTCCCGAAATGAAAGTCCCATTTTCCATGTCCTAAAATGAGAGACCCATAACCCTTTCTCATGTCCCCAAATAAGGGTATTTGTGAGAATCAGGATAGAAGCTTTGGTGAAAACTCACCTTTTCGCTCCATCTTCCATATATAAAAATGTGTATTAAATTCTTAATGATACTAAAAAAAGAAAATAGAGTTAAAACTTAAGACACTGACAATACACACATGAGCAGTGTTATAATAGTGTTAAAATCTAAAATCACGACGTGTCATTAAAAGTTAGTTTTGTCTAACATAAAATACTTTATTAATAATGTGTTATAATCTTAATATAACTTGCTTATACGTTAATAGTGTACCCGTCTTGAATAATATACAAAGGAACATGATATTCAAGATTTTCTTTAATTAAAAATCATCTAACTTAACTTTCACTTAATACCACTATTGTTATTTAAATCTTTAATTAAAAATCATCTAACTTAACTTTCACTTAATACCAAGATTGATATTTAAATTTACAGCCGGACGGAATAATTAAAATTTAAAACTTTTTATTTAAAAAGTAATACTTTTATAATGAAAGTACCATTTTGGGACAGGGGGACTATCAATTTTCTTTGACCATTTCACCAATCTAGAAGTTATCTATATAAAAAAAAGAAAGAAAAAAAGTACCAATGATGCATAATAATCTCCGTCAATTACAAGATAAAAACATGGTTGTTAAGAGAGAGAAGACAAAATTCATTACGCATGCTCCATCTTTAATAAATGAACAAAGTTTTACTCGTGCCATGCTCATGTCTACCGTCTGGTTCAAGAAAATTCATAAACATGTGAGGTCACCTTTTTATACAAGTCTACTAGAAGAAAAAGTTACAAGTATTAAGACACCACAAAATCCACAAAAGTAATCAAAGGCGGCTTGCTCCTTTAGACCCTTTTGGTCAAATAAAATTTGGCTCCCAATTGTCCTCTTTTGCTCCTTCCTAGTTCCTACCATTACCCCACTTTTTATTCCCTTTATATAAAACTTGTCTAGGGATGTTTTTTTTTTTCACCTTGTGTGCCATCAGTTTAGGCTGAAAAATATGGAGGTGATAATACCTGGGCAGAACACCATGGATTTCGACTTCAAGAACCCGAACTCCTCCCCTCGGTTCGCCGCTCCGGCTACGCCAACACGTATCGGAGAGTACTACTTCAGCGCTCCGGCTAGTCCGAGGCAGATATCGCAGTTTTACCGCGAGTTTGATGAGTTCTTGATCAAGAACAGCAGGGATGAAGGTAGGAGAAACAGCGTTTCGTCGAGTGTGCCATTTGATTGGGAGGAAAAACCCGGAACCCCGAAATCTATAAATATGAAGAACAAGTATGAAGATGATTTCGCGTTTGATGTAAGCCAGGAAATGGATACGGCTTCACTTTCTGCTGAGGAGCTTTTTGATGGTGGGAAAATTAGGCCTTTGAAGCCGCCGCCGCGCTTACAGTTTCCTAATGAGTACTCGAATGAAACCACTAGTCCATTGGGATCTCCAAGGTCACATAGATCTCCAATATCACATGGTAAAAAGATTATTCGTGGCGCTTTTTCGCCAAAACAGAAGAAAGAGCTGGACCCTTTTGGGAGTTTTGGAGGTGAAGATACAGGCAATAAAACACCAGAGCGCCAAAGGGGAAGAGAGAGATCAGTCTCTTCTTTACCTTCATCAAGGTCTATCCACAGAGCAACAAGATCACTTTCTCCTTTAAGGGTATCAGAATATCCATGGGAGGAAGATTTTAATCTTCACCAGCAGCAGCAACAGGAGCAGGAGCAGGAGCAGAATTCAAAACAATCATTTACAAGTTCAAAACCAGCTTTAACACAAACTACTTCAGCCCTGTCATCTTCTTCTCTGAAAGGCTACAAGAAATGGAGATTGAAAGACTTCTTCTTGTTCCGAAGCGCATCAGAAGGACGAGCAACGGGTAAAGATCCTCTGAAGAAGTATGCATCTCTGTTCAAGAAACACGAAGATCTCAAGAGTTCAAGCTTTAGGTCAATAGACAGCCCCGGTTCTTCGGTTTCAAGCTCAAGGAGGAGGGGGCCAGTTTCGGCTCACGAGCTGCATTACACAATGAACAGGGCCGTCTCAGAGGATTTGAAAAAGAAAACCTTTTTGCCTTACAAACAGGGGATTTTGGGACGGCTGGCTTTCAATCCTGCTGTCCATGCAATAGCCAATGGCTTCGGATTTTCACGTAAATGAATCTCTCAATCTCCAAAGCTTCACTTTTCAATCAATATTTTATTTGTTTAATTTCCCTTTGTTCTAAGTTGTATAGATAGTTATCAGTTCCTAGAAGTGTGAAACTTAACCATTGAGGAATTATTAAAGTTTATGTAAGATTTTGTTGTGCAGTTAAAAGAGTGCAATGAAACAGTTATAAAGTTAAGCTGATCATTTGCACTCAAAGATTAGTATCATAAGTTTCAATTTCTGCAATTTGCAAATATTAGCAAAGATGGCAGAAACAGGAGCCCTAGCAGGAACTATTTGACATGGCAAATTTATTTGTACCTCTTTATAATTAATATTTTTATGTAAAAATGTTTTATGTATTGATGTTATATATGCCATAGAAAATTGACAAGGGAACACAACTTGCAGGAACAATCTAGTTTCTGATACTTATCGTCTAATGCAAAACAAAAAAACGATTAAAAAATAATTAATAACACCAACCAAGTATTAGTTGTAACATATACGAGCTAAATTATGAATCTAATCAAAGTTTATTAGGAATAAATAATCAAATTGTCATGCATCATTGTCACAATGAATAAAAAAGTTAAAAAAATAAAGAATCTAATGTTGTGGTTTGTTGACCAATGTACACGCCACTTCACTTATGAACAAAGTCAGATGGGCTCACAGTGACAATTATATTGTCACATTAATTTGCTAAATAATTGATATATTACAAAAGACAATTAGGCAGTTTCTAAATACATTCAAGATATGGATGACAAAGATATTTTATAAATAAATAAAAGGTTGGTGTTTGTATTTCTTTTTTTTAATTCATAAGGTGTGACATTAGAATTAGAATAATCGATGAAGAAAATTTGTGTTGTCAGCTTCTACAGCCGGGCAGCTTCATCTTGACAGACCAGATACAGTTGAAATTAGAAAAACACAAAATGAGGGGGAAAAAAACAAAAGAAGAGTTGGTATCGTAAATAATCAGAGCCGACTGCACTTGATAAGTCTCTCATACCTTACACTATCCGTCTCTGCAGTTGTAGGCTTTCTTTGATATTGTTCTCGAGTTTATAAAAGAAAAGAAAATAAAACTTAAGTTTTACATTTAAATTATTCTTTATTCGTGTACTGATTTTGTTGTGTTTGTATTAGAGGGTATAAAAAGAATTATAGATATTTATTTATATATTTATTTTTTCATCCAAATTAGCCTAATTTTGAATGAAAAACTTTGGCAAGATAATTGACCAATTTTTTCGTCCTTTTCTTTTATTTTATGTTCATTAAAAGACTTAGAAACGAGAATTGGACATAAAATTTAAGTTTTTCGTCCTTTTTTTTCTTTTACGTCCATTTTAAAAAACATAGAAACACAGTGGAGTATCCCACATACCAGATGTGCCAAAAACATCAATTGTTAATCCATTGTGAAGTTAATGTTTTTAGTTGTGAATTAATGTTACGTTTGAATTGAGGGAATGAAATAGAGAAAGAAATGAAATAAAAATAGTGTGTTTGATGATCATTTTGGAATGGATATATGTGATAATTTTATAATTATATGACAACACTTACTACCACTAACAACCAAACACACACTTAAAATATCTTAAAATCATTCCATTCCTTCAATTCAAATGCACCATAAATATATTATCAAATCAAAAGTTCTCCCAGCAGACTAAACTTTTGTACTGTCTAGTTTATATACCTTGCGAAAACCATAATGCTGTCCTTCATACTCCACCAAAGCCACAGCCAATCCCTTCTTCAAGGCTTGGTAGAATTTGCGTGCTTGATTCAATGGTACAACCTGCAATACATGGACAAGATTTTCTCATGCTCAAACTGTATTATTATTAAAATCAGAATTACCAACGCGATTAGTAATTAGTTATTACTAATCACGTTTTGGTAATTAGAATATATTCTTTTCAACATGATAGGTAGTGATTGAAACATATGAACCACTACTGATGGGCTTGTAGAGTAGTTGTAATAACTTCTCACAACATGTTCTTCATGTAAATACCTTGTTCTTCATCTAAATAACCCTTCCTTCAAGGATTGCATACCATCTAATGTGAAAGTAAACAAAACCAGGAGTCTTACTTGGATAAAAGGGGAAGACAATATAACGCAAGTGTTAATAACAAGAAAAATATTAACAACTAAAAGAGTAACTTGTTAATTGCTTGAAAGTTTTAAAGGAAAAATGGAAAATATAAAGAAATGAAATTGCAATCAAACAAAATTGGAAACACGGTTGACGAAACCACCTCAGGCGCTGACTGCTGAATAATAGGGCTGCAAATTAACCAATCTGATCTGGGTTATAGGCTGTCCAGTTAACCTCAGCATATACTTATCAGCTAGCAAGCGTTCGAGTTTGAGTAACTTAATTCGGGACAATAAGCCTGCTCATTTGACCATTGCAACTCCAAAGTCAGTGACCTAGTGTAAAATTATCTTATCCATTTTTGAAACACTTGAAAATCCATGGCACAGCTGATTCACAAGACTTCTATGTACTATATTCACCCTCGGGACAATTGTTGAGCTTTTATTATGCACAAGTAGTAGTCTTAGGGTTGTTGTATATATGAATGACAAAAACAGAACAATATTGGACATAGAGAAAGATTTCCTCCAATCGAATGGTTTCTGGATTTTGAGACTTCTAGTTTGAATTAAAACGATTTTACTTTGGCCTCAAATTCGGTTTGAATGGCCATTATAAGCATTTAAACCCCATTTGAGGATGCTTCCAGATAGATGATAGCAAATTCGACCAGGATCGTAGTTCAATACAGTATATGGAACAAAAATGGAAATGGAAACACCAATTTATGAGTTACAGAGCATAGTAGGTGTAGATTTATATAATTGCTTAGTTTATATGAAATACGTTTTCGAAACTTGGTATGTTAGGAATAGCTTTCTCAAATGTTGGAGATATAGTTAAAATTGGTTGAGATGTTTCTAAGTGAAATATTACAACATGTGCATTTTCAAGGAGGAAACCCATGTTATGGCTTATAAACGCGCATAAGGCGCGTTTTGCTACGATAGTTGGTATTATTCAAATTTTCTTGTATGTTTCTAGTAGAGTGTATTAGATTTACCTATGTGATAACTATGCTATTGCTATTTAATATTCTAGATAGTTTATAGGATTATTTTAAATTGTCAATTACTGTTAGATTTGATTCCATACCCCTTATGTAAATCATAAAACAAATTGTAATCATACTTGGTGTACTATATGTTTACGTAGACTGGGAAAAAAGTTTTGGATCATCAAAATTTAGTGGTTTGGAACAAACGGGTACTTTTTTTGGGAACAAAAGTGTACTATATATGTTTTGGAACGTTCATATAAAAATGGAGTTTGCTACCACCAAAATGGAAAATGGGGTTTGCTACCATGTTAGCGTTTTTTACTAACGAGTGAAGCTAAGCATCACGAATTATTATTGAAGTAGAGGGAAGATACATGATCTTCTAAACAAATAATATAATGAAATTCGTTTTAGGGTTTTCATAGAAGCTACTAATGTAGGACCATATATGTATCACCTTGTTCACCATCTTAGGATGCTTAATAAATGATTTTGTACTTCACTTAAGCCATGTTTGTTTGAAAAGATTATAATCCGGGATTATAATCTATGAGATTATAATCTCAAGACTATTAGTCCTAGGATTAAATATTTCTAGTCACATGTTTGTTTTTCATGAGATTATTCATGGGATAACATAAAATAATCCCATGTTATGTTTGTTTTTTTCAGGATTAATTAAAGGACTCGATAAAAAATATCGTTTTGACTTTTTTACCCTTACCAATAATAACATATTTTAAACTTGTTTATACATCAAAAATCGAAAATTATTATTATTTTTATCAAAAATTAAAAAAAAATTTGTTATTTTTTTACTTCTATTAAAAAAAATGATCAATGTAAATGTACATACTAATTTAACAAAAAAAATGTATTGCATGTAAAAAAAAAACAACATGCATGTATTATTATGTATGTATGTAACGTACTGTATGCAAAAATAAAATAAAAAATAAGGTGATGTATGTATTATTATGTATGTATGTGCGTACTGTAAGCAAAAAAAAAAGGTGATGCATGTATTATTATGTATGTATGTAATGTACTGTATGAAAAAAAAGAAGATGTTGTATGTATTATTATGTATGTATGTAACGTACTGTATGAAAAAAAAGAAGAAAAAAGGTGCTGTATGTATTATTATTATTTAATAAGTTTATTTAATTAGCACTAAAAAAAGATTAAAAAAAGTTACGTACATACAGTACGTAGTGCATGATTAATGTTTTATCATGTATTACAAGCTTTATGTGATGTAAACAAAGTTAAAGGCTAATTTAGTCTACAAATTTTTAGTCCGAAATGGTAGGGATTATAATACCTAGTTAGACATGGTATTAAATAATCTCTCATTCCAAGTCATTTTGTTATCCCGGGATTAATAGTCCGGAGTCTAATTTAAAAAACAAACAAGAGATTAAGAATTATTAGTCCAATCTCAAATGTTATCCTAGTAAACAAACATAGCCTTAGTCTTTTAAACATCAAACAACCTTTGCCCACGACAAATGTTAACCCATTAGGTAGAACTATATTTCTCCTCCAATCCAAATAGAGATATAAATTTATTTAGTTGATGTTTTTTTAGTTAATACTAGAGATATATTTGGAAAAATAATTTTTTTTTTAAAACTCATTATTGTAGAAACGTGTCTCTAATTTGTAAATATATAAACTTGCAAAAATCAAAATTTGTCCCGCGGAAACATGACATGCCAACAGAGTCCAGGGGGCTTTTATATGAAGATTTAACTAACTTTAGTTCTGTTCTGTAATTATTAACCACACACGACTATGTTTTGCACTTAACATGAAGATATATCTTCCTTTCTGAGTTAAGTACAAGGAAAACTCTGTTAATGGCAGCTGGAGCTGCATGATATTTTTTATATTGCTACATCTAGAGCTTCACTGCAATCAATAATTTATCACTTGTTAAATTATAAGTATTTGAAGCTGCATGATATTTTTTATATTAAGCTTTTCCCCCCAGTAATTTGAACATAAAAAAAAAAAAGTTTTAGTGAAATTGCAACTGGGAAAATACTGGCTTTCAATTTCCATTTGGACAGTGATTATGAGTGTAAATTACCAAAAACAAAGAAAAACAAAAAGTGTACTATAATGATAAAATAATAAATGCTTCAACTGTTCAACATATATTTAACAAAAAAATAAAATAAAAGTACAATTCAAGATTGATAGACATAAAATTAACATGATATATCGGGGGATTTACAATTCTGCTACTTCAAAATTGCATTCCCATTGATAATGCTGGGAACACCCAATTTGGGTACTAATATAATTCCCCAAAGAAAAAAACTAATAATATCCAATAAATATTTAAGCAAATTGACAAGTAAATCGAAAGACCAAATGAAGGATGAGACTGAAAGAAAAAGAAAAACCTGAATTCGTGCGGGGGCATTTCATGCTGTTTCTCCATGGCGCATAATCAAGTTTATTTGCGAAATTGGATTAAGCAAGTGGACTATTAATGCTCTCAAAGTCTCAATAAATAGTCTCTCATACGGGATTGTGTAAATTCCAATTCCTTCTAAATATCTAATTAGTGATTTCGTGTCCTTCGATTTTGGGATTATATTTGGAACGGACTAAATTAGTTTAATTTAAAAATAAAAAACTGATATTTCTGCAAGTAAACTTAATAATTTACAAGATCTCTCATATGAATTTTAAATTATAAGATCATTATTAACTTTTTAAAAGTCAATTTTAAATATTTTCAAACTTAAAATTAATATGAATGTATTTAGTTTAAGATAATACAATTATGACTGTCATAAACTATTTAAAAAATATTACTAATTATAAAATATATTGTTTTTCAAAACTTAAATAAATTATATCAATTTTGAATTTAAAAATATCTTATACTATCTGCACGAGACCCTCCCCTATTTTTTCTTAAAAACAATGACTTGTTTGATTTGCTTTTTTTAGGATCGGATTATTAGTCTATAGAATAAAATTAGAACTGTAGACAAACGGATTGCTTGTGACTCAAGTTTAGTAATGTTAAGTTAGATTATTTGAGTTCGAATAATACGTAGTTTGAACATTTAATTAATTAATTTTTTATTTTTGTTGTAAAAAATTTAAATGAGTCAGACATAAGTTCGACAGGACTCGGTTTGTTTAAATCCATCTCGATCTTGAGCTCGACTCATCGAATAAACGAGTTGTCACTAAATCTCATACTTGCTTAAAACCCAACTCAACTCATCAGCTCGTTTAACTTTTAAACGAATTTAGCAAGTCAAAACTCGACTCGACTCATTTATAATTCTGAATTCAATAGTCCCCGTGAATTAATTAGTGGGTGCGAGGGTTGGATTAATTTAATCCGGTCTGTCTGAACTAAATTTAACTTTTATTACCCTCATATTTTAGAATTAAATTATACTAAATTATCCTCATGTACGATTATATAATGGAGATACAATGACTTTAATTTTCGTAAACTATTTACTCGTCTTCTCCTATTTGGGGTAATCAACGTATTCTCCCTCATAGAATCCTCGTAGTTGTTATGGCGTGTATTCAATTTAAGCATATAGGTTGCTAATGATGACGAATTTTAATTAGTCTGAAACTAATATTGCACTACTTGTAACAATTCTATAACTCCAAATATATATTTGTCACTTAATATCTTGTGTGCATGCTTCTGTATATAAGAAACTGTAATTCTTGAATCACTAATAAAATGATGTCATCTCATTATGAAGGTAATTTCAATTAAACATATGTTGATGAACAAATATATTATGACCGTAATTCAAACTAAACGAGAACTTAGTTCTTTCACAAAAACAGGATAAGGTAACAAATCATCCTTAGTCATCCTGAGTTCATTTTAAGACATAAAATACTTGGTGTCCGTTTGACAGAGTTGTGCGGTGTGGTGCGATAAAATGAAACACTTTTAGATGTAGAATTTTTGACGAAAAGTGATTTTATAAGAAAATTAAAATATTATTTGATTTTATTATTTTAAAAGTGTTTTTGAATGTATTAATGACAAATTCAAAGTTAGTCTATGGTAGGAGATTTTTTTTTTTTCAATTTAAGGATAATTTTTTTACTTTGTTCGTTGGCAAAATTGTTGGAGTCAAAAAACACAAATTTTCGCTTTAGTTAAAAGTGCATTTAAACATAAATCTCTATTTATTAAAAATATTTTCAGAGAGTTACTAAACACCAAAAAATTTCTAAATTTAATTTAAAAAATGCTTTTATTCCAACCAAAAGCTCCCCCAAATGGGTTCTTAAAACACTTGTTTTCACTTACATAGTCATTAATCAAGATATAGTTTGTAATCTACTCTCTCTTCATACACAAGTGAAAGCTCATTAGCAGCTGGAGCTCCATATTGAATATCAACAAAATTTGATGAGCAGCACTAGAATTTCATGCCCTAAATGAGATTAATCTAGCTTGAGTAAGCTTGTGAAGCCCGTTAGCAACTCGATAACGGCAGATTAGGTGGGTAATGACCCATTAGCTTAATTTGGAGGGGCTGGGGGAAGCTAGCTAGGCTAATTAAAAATCTTGTTTGAAAAATAAGGTTTCAAGTCTACAAGCAGTAAATAATGAATTTTGTAGTTTGGCTAAGAGGAGATATAATAATGTTTAGATTTGACACCTTATCATTACACGCAGATGTTCTAGGGTAAATTTCTTAATATATTAAATTTTAGAAAGTGATATTTTGACATAAAAATTTTATACGAATCTTTCTCACATAATTATAAAACTTATTTACTATTCATGGACTATCTAGAAATATCATGTCTATGCGAAAACATCAATAATTCAAATTTTATGACCCCCTTAAGAAAAGAATTTGAAGCAAGTGAATTTTATGACCCCTTTAACAAGTGTGCATCCACTTGGTTCATCTTTGAAATTTGTGTCACACTTGTGTTTTACTTTACCTTACTGTCTAATCTTATTTATTTATTTATTTATTTATTTATTTTTGGACAAAGTATTAAAATAAGAACCGTGAATAATTCTCATCGATAAGTGAATCGAATTACAAAAATACTAGAGTCGAGATGATACTTCTTTTCGTTCTAAATTGAAAATCGAAACTTGAACATATATATTTCTAATAAATAGACAAAAATATACAGACTTGCGTAGTTTTTCAACACGAGCAATGAATAGGAAGTTGTCGTGATAACCCCACACCCAAATCTGAATAGGCATGTCTTCACTGATTAATGTCAATCAAACCCCCTCCATGAAGAGATCATGAAAAAAAAAAGTTCCGTAGAATGAGAAAATCTCAAACTATGAGAAGAAAGGCTCCATAGATTTCAAACTAAAAGAAATAAAATTCCATAAAAAAAGAAACTAAAAACAATTAAACGGAAGAACGTAAGAAAAAACTTAGTGGAGCGTCTCTTTAGTGTAGATTAGAGACCCTCTCTATATCTGAAAATATGGAGGCTAGGGTTTTTTTTAGAAAAAAAAGAGAGTATTACAAATTAATTATAGGTCTAATCTTATTTAGTTGATTATTAATTAAACTGTATTGTAACATCAAATATAACAATATCACTCATTTACCCATATAATATTAATGAAATAGTTTTGTAAGAATAAGCTTCGAATGGTAAATTGAAAAGAATTGCAGTAAAATAAATAATAATTACCGCAGTGTCAGATTATAAGATAATGTGAATAATACAATTAAAGACATAATTAGACATTATACCCATATACGAATATAATGAAAAAAAAAAGTCAAAAAGGATTACAATGCAACTGAACGAAGCAAACAATGTAAAGAGTCATATCAACGTAATAAACAAATGTTTGTTTGGGTTTGAAAGAATTTTTTGAGGCCAGGGTGATTATATTTTCAAGTCCTTATGTGGGTATTAATTTCATTCTCAATTATGATATTGACAAAATTTTCAGGTTGGATGAATTAATATGGTTGAGAGATTTTAGATATCGTTGTTTTACACATTTGGGGTACAATTGATATTCTTATGGAGCAGTAGTAGGGAATCTTTTTTAAGTGAAATGGGTTGTGTCTGTGTACATGAATAGCAGAATGCTGCTGGGGTTATACTTCTTCAAGGGGTCAACAATTTTGCTTGTATGGAGCACTCTGAAAATACAGATTTTAGGGAGCTTTTAGAATCAAAAATTGTCTTGGGATGATTATATACCATTATTAGAAGGTTTGTATTTGGGTTCAAGCATATAATTTGTTCTGATTTTATTCATATTTTTTAAATCTGTAACATATTTTATGTTTTTAGGGTTTTAAATCAAATTTATTTTTACTAATAAAAAACACATTATAATCATATTACGTTGATGAGACCCGAATGAAAGAAACTTTATTACGATGAAACTATCACTACCTCTTTCAATTGCTAAAATAGCTAAATTCAGCACACTTATGAAGTCAGTCACGGGGACACTACATAGAGGCGGGGCCGGGCCATGACCCAAATTTTTAATATTTTTAATAAGTATGTAGTAAAACTTTTTTTTTTTTTTTTAATTTCCAGACACTCCTTTTATCTTAAATTTGTTTTTCTTTTCAAAACAAACTTTGTGTTTAGTCTTATTGGTATCTTTTCCCAAATTTTTATGTATCACACATTATTTCTAATACTCATTCCCTCTCCACCGCTCTAACTTACTGCTAATTTTACATAATTTATCTTTAAAGTTAACAAATGTGATAAATATATTATTGTTTGAGCTTATAAAAAAAAATTTTGTTGACGTTTTTGTTATCTCTTGCGAAAGTAAATGAAATTAATTAGGATTCTACAATATATATTGAAATCAAAAATTAGGTATTTACACTTATCTATTTTGTTGTAATTCAATTTCTAAGGTGAGTCTGTGATTGAATAAGTTTTCATGTAGAGGCATAAGTTTGACACTCCTTACCCTCTTTTTTTAAGGTATAACATAAAAAATAAAAATTATTATTTGTGATTTTTATGCAATTGATTTTTAAAAAATTCTTATCACTCTTTGATGTTGTTCCTTAAAAATAAATTACTCATAATTTTATTATAAATTAAATTTATAGATAAATTTCATGATTTAAAAAAAAAGCGTTAAATATAAATTTGACATTTAAATCTAATACATATAATTTTATTTATATTTCTTATTTAATTACTTGTTCTTAAATATTTTGGCCCCTCTCCGACTCAAAATCTTGGTGCCAACTCATTTTAAATTTACTCGAGTTCCGTCGAAGGGTAAAGTTCTACTAGTTTACAGTCCAACTCAATTTTTTTTAACAATCTAGTGTTTCAAGTTTTCTACTTTCATCGAGTCTCTAATCATATAGCCTGACAAATGGTATTTTGCTTCTTAATTAGATACTTGTGGGCCTTCCTTAGATACGTTAATAAACAAAATATTCTTATTAGCAAAGTAAATACATATTGTCCTAATTGTGACATCAATCTAACCAATCAAAGCCACAATTATTGAAGGCAATATTACTCAATAGATCATATCAAACAATCATTTCACACTTTCTATAATTTGCTTAAACAATTATATATACCACATATGGTCCCAGAATGTATAGTGTTTTTGAAGAAAACTGAACAAGTCTATAGATCCACATGTACCAAAATCAGATTTTGATTCTAGACAGTTTAAAACGGATCAATTATTTACGCAATTTATAAAAATTATTTATAATTTGATTTATAGAAAATTATATTTAAGTGTTTGATCACCGACTGTGAATAATCGGTGACAATTTTAAACACACCTGTGAATTAACCGACGACAATCTCAAATGCACTCCCGACTGTGAATTAACCGGTGAAAATGTCAAATGCGTTTTTAATTGCGAATAACTGTTGAAATTTAAAGTCGAGCTAAAAATTAACCCCTCCAGTGGTAAGTAACCGTGCAATTGTCTCGGTTGATAATAATTATAGATTTCTGATACCTCCGATCATCAGTAATTGAGAATTATAATTCGAGTTCTTTCGGTCAATAATTGAGAACTCAAAATATTCTAGTTGAGAATAATTGTGCAAACTCAAATGCTCTCCCGTTTGATCAAACTTGCATGACTCGCAATTGGGAACTTGCGTGATTTTGCCAAATTCGTATGTACTAGTATGATGAATGAAGTTCATCGTTAAATTATATATTGAGTTATTGGCATATGAACTCATATTCTTTTATTAACTACTTTATAAATTTGTCTGTACCTTGCACAGATATCATGTTTATATAATGTAATGATAATTTGTTGTAATAATGCATTCATTGGGTTCACCCCATGAAATTTGTGCCGCAATTGTGCTTTACAATACATTTTGGTCCAATTTTTATTTGGTTGATTTTAAATAAAATTATGATGTGTCCTTTTTATTTGTCTTTTTAGAGAGTGAAATTTATTCTTTTTTATTTGTCATTTTAGATTTCAAGTAACTATTAATGACTTAATTTTTCATATTATTTCTACATTAAATACTAATTTGTTTCTCTTTCATCTTTTTCAATAAATTTTAGAAAGATAATATTGAGATTTTATAACTATTTTAATCAATTAGGAAAAATATTAGTTGCATTCTTTAATTTTTGTATTTTCTACTAAAATGTCAATTAAAAAGGAACGGATCGGGAGTATCAAATATAACAAAATTACTCATTTATCCATATTATTAATGAAATAACTTTGCATGAATAAGTTTTGAATAGTAAATTGAAAAGAATTGTAGTAAAATTAATAATAATTAATGACTGAAGTGTCATTTTATAAAATATTGTTAGCAATAGAATTCAGGGCATGGTTAGATATTACATCAACATGTATGGATGTAATGGGAAGAAAAAAAGAAGAACCAAAATGATTACAATGTAATTTTATTTATTAAGAATTTACATTATTACAATATACTCCCTCCGTCCCAAATTAATTGTTTTTCTAGGACTTTTTAAAGTCAAATTGACTATTTTTAAAATTAATAATTAAACATATATAAATATATTTCTAAAATTATAAAAATTAAAATTAGTAATAAATTGTATATACTTTCTTTTGGTTATAATATCTTTACCTATATGTTAGCAAAAATAGTAAAAAAATTAGTTTTAAAAATAGTCAATTTGATTTTAAAAAGTCCTAGAAATGCAATTAATTTAAGACGGAGAGAATATTAAATTTAAAAATACATTTCAATCCTAAAAACTTGAATAGCCCCTTTTAATATTATAAAACGCTTGCATAAATATAAAAAAATAAAAGATCTTTTTTACCGGACTATCCTTATGGGTCTGATTACAAAGTAATTGAATGAAGCAAACGAAAAAAAATGTCATAACAATATAATAATCAAATACATTACGGTCATAGTACGTTGATGTGATCCGAATGACAAAAATATTCACACATCTATCAATTCCAAAAATAGCTAAATTCAACCCGACTCTTGTGAAGATAATTACACGAGTTCCATCAACAGGTAAATCACTATTCCTTCCGTTTTTTAAAAAATGACTTAATTTGACTTTTTAAATTAAATTAATTATTTTTGTAATTAAAATTTATACTGTTATTTTATGTTAAATATAGGCACAATAATTATAACCTTAAAAAATTATATCAAATGTATTAGTACTTTTAATTTTTATGAATTTTAAAATATAAATAAATATGTATAGTTTTTAATTTTAAAATTAGTCAATTTGATCAGAAAAATCAAAAACTAAACCGGTACCGGTTTACCGGCCAACTTAAATGTTTTAAAAGTTCTGAAAATTTTTTGTTACAACTTATTCGTTGAGCCTCTGATTAATTATAGCTTGACATGACAATATGTTACTTTTATTCTTAATTCGATAGTGTGGGTCGTATTTAGATACGTTAGTAAACAAAATATTCTTAATAGCAAAATCTAATACCAGTTGTTCCTAATTATATGTGACATCAAACTAACCCATCAAAGGCACAATAATTGAAGGCAACATTCAATAGATCATATCGAACCATCATTTCACACTTTCTTTGATTTGCTTAAAGAATTATATATACCAGATATGGTCCCAATATGTAAAGTGTTCCTGAAGTAAACTGAAAAAGTCTATGGATCAACATGTCCCAAAATGGGATCCTCAATCCAAAATGGACGATCCACTTAGAGGTTTATAAAAATAATTTGCACTTTTTATATTAGAGAAATGATATTTATTTTTATAAATATTAGACAATTGTTATATAAAATGGGTAATTCTAGGGTTTTTAAATTTTTGGTCTCATATAATGTTTCAAATGATGTGGCATCATTACATTGGTTGGATAAATCTCTTGTGATTAACTATGTCATAAAGTACATTTTATCTTATTCAAAATGTCACATTATTTAGACACATTTAAGACAAAAAGTTTGGAATTTCTAACATTATCGGTATAAAATATAACTTATTTTTATAAATTACTCAAATAAACTATTCATTTTAAACTGTCCGGAATCAAAATCCCCAAATCTCGTATCCTTTCAAATGTCACAAGAAAACTTCAAATTATCTATCGAAAAGCTTACTTTTTACAACACTAGATGATTAGCATCGCTAACGTGAACTTTGAACAATGATTTTTCAACAAAAAATGATTTGAGGCCAATGTGCATTGATTTTAGTGGATTTGGTAATTTGTATTTGTAGCTTTATATATGTTGCATCACTACAAACCTAACTCTCTTGTGGCATGCTCAAGAATGGAAACCAGCTGCTTGTTTGTGACTGATATTACAGGACGTACGTTAATATTACTAGTATTAATTATTAATTGCTAGCTTTCTTTTTGTGTCTAGTCACGAACATGTGATTAATTATTTGACATGTTTGTTCAATCAGTCGGTAGGCCACTATCTAAATAATTTAGAACAAATTGGAAACTAAAACTAGATGGTTCACACCATAACGGTAGATGATTTAACTCTCACATATATAGATCATTAGATTTTAATTTAAACAGTACATATCTGCGTATTTTAAAATTATGACTGTATTTCAAGAATTTATATAATGTTCATTAGCGTTGTTGCTATAATTAATCTTTTTTTTATTATCTATTATTTGTTTATAAGAGCTATTATTTCAGTTTTTTTTTATTTATTGTAATGATGTAATCTTTTAATCTTTTTATTTTTTGTGACAAATTACAGTTTTAATATATTTTATTCTTTTGAACTGTTTGATAAATAAAAAATAAAAAAAAATTCTAACGACCCTTAACCGTTGATTTTCTTTTTACAATACATCAAGTCAGATAAAAAAGTTCAGGGACGGATCTAACTCATAGTCGATAGTCAGTATAGGCAATTGTCTACATGGACTTTTAAAAAAAAAAAAAAAATTGTTTATGTAAGCAAAACCCTTTACTTATTTTTTGACCAGCAAAAAGAAATATTCATTAAAATCTAAAAATATACAAATGTGACGGATCCAAAAGATTTGGATTAAGGCAACAACAGAAGTACAATTCACATCAATTTATAAAGAAAGCCGAACGTGTGCCATCTTTTAATTACCCTTTGTTTAGTATTTAGGTAGGGCTTAGCAAATAAGAGTCATGTAAACATCGTATAATCACTTGATGCTAACTTGAGCAACAACTCACGTGGCGGGCAGATAACTTCAAAATCTAATTTGTAGCCAAATTAAATGTTGGAGTTAGGCATTAGAATTCTAATCAGTAGCCAAATTTTATGTCATTTTAGTGATATTTAATATATAGGTACAGTTGTCTTAAAATCATCTCAATAATTAGTTGCCATGTTTATGATTTATTAATTCAAATTACATAGTTTCTTATTTATTGATTGATTTTGTTGTATGCGTTAATGTGTAGTGAAAATGGTAATAACAGTTAAGTGCGCTAGATTAAGATTTAAAGGTTTATGTGAAAAATAACCACCTAATTATACTATGGTATGAAGTAAGATTTATCCGCTTTCATATATATAAGTTTGGAATCCGTGCGAGACACGAATTATCTTTTTATATATTTCTTATTTATCAAAATAATTCAATTATAAGTTCTTATTTTAGATTATACATATGAGGAATGCTCCATAGCAACTCGTTACTATGGGCATTGTTCTAGTAAACGCATCTCTGACCATTCATTGTAAGATCTAATGGGTGATATTGACTTAGGTTAGGGCCCGACCGCTAGTAGGACTTGCGGCCGGTACAACTCTCACTAGCGGTCCGACCAATTACTAAAATGCCTCTTCCCCCCCCCCCACAAAAAAATGCTGTCTTTTCAAACTAGCCGCAGGTCCTACTAGCGGTCAGTCAAAACGACAATGTTTTGACTGGCCGCTAGTAGGACCTACGGCCAGTTTGAAGAGGTCCTACTAGCGCAATCAAAACGGTAGAACTTGCGACTAATTTGACCGGTTTCTTACACATATTATTTCTAACATTTTACTCCATACGCATCTATTTGCTAAACAGCTACAAAAATCTAGCATTGGAGAGAATTTGCTTTGCTGAGATTTGAAGAAATAAGTTGTTCGTGCAAGCAATTTTGGTAAGTGTTCATCAATGGCTTTCATGGTTGCTACAAAGATATTTTTATTTGCTTCTTCTGAATCTCTTGCTAGTTTAGATTGTACAAATGTATCTGAGTATGTTAATGATGCTGAAAGTAGTAAAGAGGTAATGGTCCCTTATGTTGGTCAATTTTTCTCTAAGTTGGAAGAAGCTGAAAATTTTTATAGATCCTATGCACACAAAAATGAATTTGAGATTAAGATTGCTACTAGTCATAAACATGCTCGCAGTAATGATTTGTCGTCTAGGTTATATGTGTAAGACCCCGACTTTTATGAAATAAAAGTTTATTTTTTTATGATTATTATTCTAAACAGTAAAGTGTTTAATTGATAAAATGTTATAGTTAATGGTGATATATGTAAATTATCAGATAAATAGGATGTCGGAGAATATTATTTTTGCCTGAGAATATTTTTTCTGTCAGGTAATATTATATTCGGCAAAGTACGACGGCGCTGAAATAACCAATCATTGGTAGGCCCCATAACGACTAATTATCGGATAGAAAAAACGACAGAAATAATATTTTTATACAAATTATCAACGGTACTATCACCTACAATTGTTAAAATAGCCAGTAAAAAAAAGGACAGTAGCATGCGTTATTCCACAGTAACATGCGATATTCCACAATAGTACACGGTATTGCACAGTATTTCATATTATTAATTAAATAATTATTATAATAGCAATTGCACAGTATTTTAACTCAATAATTGTTATAATAATATATGCATAGTATTTTATATTATTTGTCACGACACAGTAACTCAAATTATTTGATATGATATTATTAGACCAGTTAGCATTATTGACAATGTCTAGAAGTTCTATCAAGGAAAGAGGTTATTTAATTGTGCGTCGTTTTTACGGAAAGCCCTCTTTCCTGAGAATGATCTGGTTGTCAATAGTGTGAGTTTATAATATTAATTGTGAATAATTGTTGAAAAATTAAAAAATGTTGATTAAAGAAAAATGATGTATGGTAAATATTTGTTCAATTTTTTTTGTTATAAATAAAAGGGTTTGTCACGAAGCGTTTGTTGTAAGTTTGGCTTATTATTCCATGGACCCACTACTTGCCAATTTGTCAAACCGTCGACGAAAATTTTCGTTCAGTATTTGTTTTATTATTATTATAATAGTAATAAAATAGAATTTTTTTTATATAAAACAGAAAACTTTTATATTATATATAAAGTTATTTATTTTATTAGAATATAATTAGAATATATTATATTATATATAAAGTTATTTGTTTTATTAGAATATTTTATTGAATAATAAAAATCAGACAGAAACTTTCGAAATCGGTGGGCGAAGCATACACGTTTGTCAAACGTGGCGTGCTAAACATTTTCCTATAAATAGGTTGCCCAGTTGAGCAATGAAATTCACACCAGAAACACAAAATTCTTCTTCTATAATATTGTGAGTATTTCTTTTGAATATAAGGATACTTTGAGTGTAGCTAATAGTGCAAGATTTTCTAAAGATAATCTCATTTATAGCAGTCAGATTTAGTCTTCTACTAAGGTAAAGGATATCAATTTTTTTCATACTCGTAAAGGATATTATTTTCTTCCATACTCTTCCATTTATGGTAAAAAATTATTATTCGTTTCCATAACCTTATTATTAAATGGTGAAATTTTTTGAAATTAGTAGAATATCCTTAATAGTTTGTGCTTCATTTACTATCTTTTCACCTGAATCTTTCTATTGCGTTTTACACGTTATAGTTGAATTGTGAACCTTATTTATTCTATTCTTGAACTCTAATCGAATTTCTGGATATCATGTTGATAATGTGAATATTCTTGGACTCTGGGTAAATTAAATTACAAATATCTAATATTTATTTTTGATCTTATTGTTTCTATTCATCCTTTATAATCCTCAAACTTAAATTGTGGTGAAAAGTTCTCTTTGACCCGTAGTGCAAAGATGAACTAGTGATTGACATGATTATGACCAAAACTATGTATTGATATAATAATGACCTTTGGTATTACAGACAAAGACTTGTGGTGAAAGTTCTCTTTGGCCTGCAGTGCAAAGATGGACTGGTATTTGGCATGATCATGACTAGTGGTGTTACAAATGAATATGTTTGGCCCGTAGTGCAAAGATAAACGGTTGAACAAGAACTTTTGATTGGTGTTACAGAGATAAAATATTGATGGTGAACTTTTAAATTGTAGAAGATAGTAGACATTATGGTCTATTTGACTCTTCTAATGGATTGTTTGTTCCGCTACAGTTATTGTTAAAAACTTATATTATCTTTAAATCTCTGATTTATCACTGTTGAAGGCTAAAGATAATTTATTCTTCATTATCTTAGTCATGATATTTTTTATTGGGCTATTTGTGATGACTAGGTTTTATACCTACGATTTGGATGCCAATTAATGTGAATTATTGTTTATTTCCATGGTTTGAAGTTACTTTTCATGCATTTTATGTTTTTTTGTAGGTTGCACGTGTTGGGAATAAGTTTAGCAAGAATTGGTGGGACTGTGCTATTACAGATGCAAAATGTTGTGAAGTTGGTGCAGCGCGGCCGCGCCCAAATTGAACTAGGGTGCAGCGCGACCGCGCCTGTCTCCAAGACTTAAAAAATTTTTGCTACTAGGGTAGCGCGGCCGCGCGCCATTCAAGCTTAATTCAAGCGCGGCCGCGCCGGTTCGAGAGAGGGCAATTTTGACTTTTCAGCAGTTTTAAGCAGATTTGATTTGAACTTGGATTTGAAATTCTGTAATTAATTAGGATTTTTATCATATACTATAAATAGTTGTTTTTAAGTTACTTTCAAGTTGTTGAACTTATTATTAGCAAACCCTAGTTTTGAGCAATTGGAGAAGACTTGAAGTAAGCTATTAGCAGACCGAAAGCAAGGAGGAGTAGGATAGAGATTCGAGGATTACTCTATAGTGTTTCCTCTTTTCTCTTCTTTTTACTCTAAACCTTTGAATGTTATTAAACTTGTGGATGATGAATTCTAGTTTAATCATGAACTAAATTTCTTTTAAGGCTATAATGGATCTTAATGCGTAGTTTTGAATAGCATGCTTCTCGGAACATTATGATTAGTTATTTTTGGATTGTCTATTATGGTTTGTGCTGAATTGCTTCATTATCTGGCCATTAATTATTGGGATATTCTATATAAACTCGAGAGATGAAGTATAAAATTAGATCTGACCATAGTAGCATGTGTTTGTGTATTATGCTGTCGATGGAATTCATAATTTGTATTTAGGATAGAGATATACCTATTCACCGTATGTAATCAAAAAGGGAACCTGGACGTTAAATCCTTTTTAATTGTAATTCACATAGAAATATAGTGAATTAGTTATCTAAGGTGATTAACTTAGGTCTATCAATTGTGGATTTGAGTTGAGTTGTTTATGAATCATTGAGAGATGATCATAAATAGTGATGAGTTCCTGGTTAACAATCTAAAATGACTAGCATGATCCAAAGGGAAGTTTGTTGAGCAAAATAAAGCATTAAGTGAAGTTATAGTCTTAAGTCTTTAAAAATCTGTTTTCAAACTAGTGGTAGTAATTTAATTTAGAATTAATTAGTTAAATTCAAAACTTCAAAAGTCAATAATTAGCTGTTTACTAAAATTGATTTGATTTAGAATTAGGAATTGTCATTATAAACTCAGTTTTTCTCTGTGGGACGATACTCTACTTTCACTTTATTACTTGTGGACTACGTATACTTGCGTATTTGTGCTTGCATAGAATTAGACAAACAATTTGCGCTCACTTTTTTCTTTTTTGTTCCATTATTCTCCTCAGGTAATGAAAGTATAGTTGAGACTAGCTGGGAAATGGAGTAATGATCCGAGACTGTAGTAGTATCTCAATATATTATAAAATAGTGTGGCAATAATTGTATTGAAAACTTAAATTGGGTGTGAATATTGTCGTACTAGATACGGTACAATATTTGTATTGAAACTCATTGTATATATGTTGCCATATTTTGTTTGACAGCTTAATAATTGTAAAAAGAAAAATTTGTATTTGGATTTTGTAGTATGTATTTTGGCGACTCAAAATGGGTTGTATGGACCTATTTTGGGAGCGTCACAATATATATATATAAAAGCTCGTAAACCAACTGCTATAAAGAGTTTAGTAGATGATAAATGCAATAACGATAAAATAATAAGACAAAGAGACTCGATAGGAAGAACATTATGCAAAGCTAGAATGTTTATTGTCCACAGTAAGAAAGAAGACAAGTGACGTATTTCAACCATTGAGTTGGATCACAATCATCATCTAGTGACATCTACCAAAGTAGATTTGATTGAGACACATAGAAATATTACGCTCGTAATAAGATAATTAATTGACACCTTAAATAAGGTGGGTATTGGACCTAGTAGAATGATAAACGTTTTGAGCACAATGGATGGAGGGATGTAGAACGTAAGTTTTAGTGAGAAGGATGTTCGTAATGTAGTTAGGGATTTAAGGTGTGTCTTAGAGGATGAAAATGATGCACATGCTACAGTCACTTATTTGAAAAAATTTGAATATGTCAGTGCGAGTAATGGTTTCAAGGTTTATGTATCAACGTTTCGGAGACATGGTTACATTTGACAGTACGTATAGGACAAATAGGTATAATATGCCATTTGTTCCATTTACCGCGGTCAACCACCATTATTACTCTATTTTATTTGGATTTGCACTGTTAAGGGATGAGATAGAAGACACTTTCGTTTGGATCTTAGAGACGTGACTCGAAGTCATGGACTACAAGACTCATGTAACCATTATTACTGACCAAGATAAAGTCATGAACAATGCTATTGCTAGGGTACTCCCATCCACTCATCATGTGTTGTGCTCTTAGCATATTAGCAATAAATTTTCAAAGAAATTGCATCATGTTTATGCGGAACACTTATCGTTCAAAGATGATTTTAATAATTGTGTGTATAATTCATTGTTTATCGACGAGTTTGAAGAGCGTTGGAAAATCCTGATGAGGGATTATGATTTGTATCCAAAATGAATGGATCATAAGTTTGTATGATGTAAAAGATAAATGGATAGGTGCATATACAAAGAGATATTTTGTCGCGAGAATGATAACCACCAAAAAAAGCGAAGACATGAATCATTTTTATGATGAATATGTGAATGCTTCAACATGCATGAAAGAATTTGTAGTTAATACTCAGAGGCTATTGAGAAATAATTCATCAGAGAAAGAAGGTCGACTACGTAACAAAATATCAAAAATGTAGTTTGGTATGTGGATCATCGTTGGAAGTAAATGCTACGGAATGTTATACAAAAGAGATGTTAAAACGTTTTCAAAAAGAGCTTATGGATTCTCTAAAGTACAACATCAACAAAGTAAGTGAGTTGTGTGTTATTGATACAAAGGTCTATGCAGTGTACAGAGCAGATGCAATTGAATATAGTCAGAGATATCGGCAAGTTGTCAACAATCGTCAGCTAGGGTCAATAACATGTACTTGCCAAATGTTTTCACATTCTGGTCAGATTTGTAGGCACATTCTAAGATTTTTCAACTTTAGGAGTATTTCAAAAACACCTGATGATATGATCGTTCGTTGGAGGACAAGAGATGCTAGCAGGAGTAATGGTGAAGAAGTAATGGTTTCTCCAATGCGTCCTTACTTTTAAAAAATCAAGTAATGTGGTACAATCATTTGATGAGTGATTATCAAGAGTTTGTTAGTAAAGCTGCTTATTCAGTCCGAGGTTACAAGATTGTACTAAATTAAATGTACGAGAAAAAACTTTTTTTGATCAATATGACCTGGATGTGAATATTACCGACGTACCAAACAATGATATTGATCGTACGGACGTCTATGCACCTCAGGAGATGGGATTGGAGCATGATGATGAAGAGGAAGAGGTTGAAGAGGAAGAATAATAGTTTTTGCCACCAACTACTTCTCAAACAAAGGGCCGAAAAAAATAATCGAGAATCAAAAGGGCTCTTAAAAAAATAATGGGTAGTAAGCCTCACTAAAAATATGTTATATGTGGATTCGAAACCAATCATGGCAAGCGCAATCATTATAGAGTATTAAAAATTCCTAAACCTAAAAATAATTAAGGTCGACTACATGATGTAATCTTTATGCTTTTATTATTTTTAAATATTTATGGAGATATAATTTAGTATTGATTTGAAATGTTTGTGTTTGATCGCTATGTTTATGGATACGTAATTTAATATTATTTTGAAATGTAAATATTTTTTTATAATGTACATGTTTATGGAGACGATCTTAAGTTAATTAACTTGCTTCAAGTAATTGGGCTAAGTCCAACGCATCAACCCTTATCAAAAGCACCCAACCCTTACCGCTCCCATCGCTTGACGTTGGCGCCCAGCACCTGGCTGTAGGTCCTACTTGCGGCCAGCATAAAAGGATATAAGACATGAGCCTGGCCACAAGTAGGAGCTACGACCAGAATACAGGGAGATAGGAGACATGTGCATAGCCGTAGGTAGGACCTGCGGCTAGAGAGTGAGGGAGGCATGAGCTTGGTCGCAGATCCTATTTGCGGCTAGAATACAGTGAATTGGCACCAACCCAGATATGTTATTTCCTAGAGGCACTTAAAGATCTAGAAGGGGGGTTGAATAGATCCTTTCTTTTTTAAAAAAAAAACTTGATTAAGGTATTACCCAATAGTTGTTAATCAGATTTATTTAGCACAGCGGAATATGTTTTCAAAAGATTTGCCCCTTTTAAAGATTATTCATAAATCTTAGTTCCCAGTTTAGTTTAGAATCTCAATCGCAAGTAATAATGCAGATAAAATGTAAGACAGAAAAGTAAATAACATAAAGAGATTTTTAAGTGGTTCGAAGACTGAACAACTCATACTCCACTCTTCTACTTTAACAAGTAAGAATTTCACTATGAATTCAATCACTCTGATCAGGACACTCTTTCCCTCTTCAAGCCCAGTAGACTTGAATATTTAGTCACTTAGACAAGGACATTCTTGCCCTCTTCAACTCCCGCAGACTTGGAACAACTCAGTACACTAAGTACTCTTCAAACCCAGCAGACTTGGAATCCTTGTGGTCACTAAGACCAGAACGAACAGTTGTGCGAATGTTGTTGAGAGGTCTGCTAAGTTGGCGTTAAGCTTTTCTTCTCAAGTGCTTAGCAGCTTTGAACCAGATGTTCAGAACGTAGAGTATATTCTTTAGCTTAGGCAGAGTTTTGACTTTTTGATTTCTTGTTCGTTACTTGAGTTTTGAAACTATGTAGCCTTTTATAGCCTGCCTGAATTTTTTCCTGTTGTTAGGTTTTCGTTGGTGCATTTAATGCTCCAGATATTCTGAGATACTTAATGTGGACATTTTGAGTTTTAGGTGTCAGTTTTCTGTTGTTTAGCCTGTCACATCAACCTACAACTCCACCTACCACTTTGACCCGTCACTTTTAGCAAACTAGTTGTTAGACACATCCTCTGATCTTCGATTCTACCCAAGGATGTTTGGTGTAGGTATTGGGATTCTCAACCAGCAGTGCTTCCATGTCAGTCTCTGGCAGGGTTGATTGCTCTACGATTATGAAAGTTCGTGGTGTGTTGATTCTTACAAACTGTTGATGGCTTTACGATAAGTCTGAAACTCTACGAATCTTTCTTTAGTTGAACGATCTTGAAGGTGTTTTACCATTTGACTTGTGCTTTGCGATTCACCTAAGCACTCTACGTTCAGTCTCTGCTAAGTGAACTTTGCATTTACTTTACGATTCTGTTTACTTACGTTTGATGCAACAACTCTACAATTTGTCTAAGACTTTACGATAGACATATCAGCTTTACGATCTTATCCGAAGCCTTACGATAGGAGGTTAAGTCAACGATCTAACATATCTTCTCTTAAGCCTATTGATTATGCCTCATCTCAACTCAAATAAATCAACCTAACAAGTTTGATCTGTTAACTCTAAGTCCTTGTACATTGAATCATTTAGAAGGACTTTACAAAACTTACTGATACAAATATATATTAAGATGTTTCATCATCAAATCAAATAAACGAATCATGCAGACTCCAATAAGACCTGTTCACTATAACCCAGACCTGTTCAATACCAAAATTTTTAACAACAATACCAAAATTTCCAACAACAATTGCTATATAACATCACCAAGCTCATAATATAAATAAAAGGATTATCCATTGAAATTAAAATAATATATATTGAATTGAAATAACTTGCTTTAATTGAAATTAAAATATCATCCTTTATAATTAAAAAGTAATTAGCATACATTGAAAATATATATCAACATCTAACTTATTTGTGCCCTAGGTATATCTTTAGTCTGACATTTGAATAATTCATACGATATCCTATACTTAAACATCAATACATCCTCAGTTGATCATCTTTCCTTAGTAAGGTTAAGGTCACCCCGCACGAGGTAGTCGATGTACTTGCAAACGAAGATGTCGCAATCGCATGTGTTTTCCTACATGGGTCGACCCTTTACTACATGGACCTTTGGGGAAATACGAAGCCAACCACCCAACATGTTACTCATTCGTAAAATCAACGGTATCAATTGTACATACAATAAAAGGAATCTCATAAGTACGCACATATATTTGCTATATTTATTTGAGAAATAAAAAACTACACATACCGCAACATCGACGTACTATCTGTACATATCAGACAACCTGATGTAAGGTATACGGGTCGAAGATAGAAATCTTTCAATCTTTGACTGCGAAGATTAACAATATGAAATGATGGCTACTGGGTATACATACAGGCATAAAGACATAATCGCACTCATGCAATGGCGGTTCCACTTGAGGTTCAACATATGGTTAACAGAATTGGGCTTCGCGATTTTGGTCCTCTACAGACAAGACTCCTTTCCCCAAATGCATGAAATAGGAGGACATGAACCCAAATTTGGCCCACTTCTGTATCCCCTTGCGCTGATATTTTTCTACACGATTCCGCAAAAGACACATATACGCATCCATCAGATGCTCGTATATCCAAATTCTGAGTTGCAAAGAATTTATATATTCGTGAGTCAATGTGTACCACCGTTGGGGGTGCTCGATGGGAAACATATGAGGATTGGAAGGAGTTGGGGAGAAGAAGTTCTCGTTGATCATTTAGATCTTCTGCCCACGAAATCTCTTTGGTATATATCCTTTAATTCGGTCCATATTCAATCTGTGTGAGGGCTTTTTCTACTGGAACCTCATCCTCAATGAAAGAAGATGCACCCTCGTATGTAAGTTGAGTAAGCTAAGGCATCTTGGCCTAGGTGCTAGGGATGTAAATGTCCTGAATGGCCGAAGAGGTGGACATCTCTGTCTTTTCAACCCCCATATACGCATCCCCCCAACCCCCGTATACTCCTCCTCCCCCCCACATCCACATCATACATTGCATAGAGGTGGTCCCAACCCTCTTTCACGAGTTTGTATTTGGAAGAAAAGTCTTGATTGAGCTTGAAGACTTTGTCCAAGAGTGAGTTCACGCTCTCAATCTATGCAAAAAAATCATAAAAATAAGAAGACAAAAAAAGCATTAACATCAAAGAATATGATAGATTATATCAATTGAACAATTTGTAAAAATTTAACTTGCTTACCATGCTAACCATACGATGTTGATTATATACGGATCGAGACTCGTAGGAAGTTTTAGGATCTCCTTCGCGTCGAGGGCGGTGCAGTTGTCGTAGGGCAATCTTATTGTACCATTTGAAGTATGTATTCATGGGGATAGTTTCTACAACCTCCATTGTTTATCCCTCGAAATGGTCCATATTCATCTCCCACTACCCAATGTATTCCTTTCTCAATTCCATGTAATCCTCTGGCTCGAATTTCTATTCCGTAGGTGCTCTAAGAAAATAATGGCTTTTGGCCGCGGACGGAATACCCTGTATATGCCCATATTACCTCATGACCAGGTTGAACATTTGATATTCTACAATATCGAAATGAATTAATGGGACCCGGCCGGATCCTGTCATTCTTGCCTCATAGTTATACCCACTCCAATCATCATCTCATCGCTAGTACGGCCGCTATACTACCTCCCACTTAGGTTGCCTATCAAATTCACCCCGGTAGAAAGATAGATGGTGATGGGGATTCTACCGCCTATCAGGATATTGATGTTTAACAGAGTATGCCCAAGTCGTTGCCCTAGGGAGCCAAAATAAAGAATTTAGCCTAGGGTTAGGCCTTCCAACCAGAAAATGCTCGTATGACCAAATTTATAACAAGGTCATACAACCATTGACATATTTAGTCCCTCTCCTAATAGTTGTGTACAAATCCTGGTATAAAAAAAATATATATCTAGGGTGTACATTATTTCTTGACCTAGTTGGAAATAAAATTGCCCCGCATAACCAATAGAGGTATGCCTTTGTGTAACGCTCAACCACATCCCTATTTGCTTTTTTTGGGCACTTAGAAAAATTTTCGTGCAAGAAAACTAAGGAAATACCACGTCTTTTTTTACATTATTCCATTACCCATTCATATCATCCCCAAAAATTTCCCTAAAATATCTCAATGGAGCATCAAATGGCGGACAAGTTAAGGGATTTCCCAACACAGGCAAGCCAAAAATAAAATGGATATCTTCCAATGTTATTGTTATTTCTCCACACTTCATATGAAAGGTATTTGTCTTCGACCGCCATCTCTCAATTAGAGCGGACACGAGAGTGACATCCGTTTTAGTGATTACTGCCGGAACCCCCACCCCATTAATAGTTTTTTTTGTAGTTTGGTCAGTTCTCATTTATCATATGTAATTGTAGTAGTTTGAGTTGACATTAGTATACCCCTATCAACCCCATTCCATACATCCTCCAAAACATGACTTTTTGGTCATAAAGGACACTGCGATCAATAGGTCTAGATAGCTAATTGTCCATATGTTACCTAAAATTACCGACAACAACAATAAAACTACTATTCCATGTCTAAATATATGCATGACCAATTATTCAATGTATATACGTAAGCACCAATTATGCTGTATTATTAGTCTAAATTATCATACATCCTACGCAATGA
Organism: Aralia elata; assembly: GCA_034770075.1. NCBI lineage: Eukaryota > Viridiplantae > Streptophyta > Magnoliopsida > Apiales > Araliaceae > Aralia > Aralia elata. The sequence continues at coordinate 27,947,318 of CM068377.1, read as the reverse complement.
ATTAACAAACATTCGTAAATAAAAAAAAATAAAAAACCCAACAACCACAATAAACAAATATTTCATGTCTAAAAATATTCTATTATCATACATTCAATGTATATACGTAAGCACCAATTATGCTATATTATTAGTCTAAATTATCATACATACTACTCAATGAATTAACAAAAATTCTTTAAAAAAAACTACCAACAACAACAACAATAAAACTAATATTCCATGTCTAAAGATATTCAATTATCATACATAATACCTAATTTGTATACATGCATACTACCCAATTTATTGTTTCATACATGTAATTCTAGTAATATTTTATGAATTCATAAAAATTCGTAAAAAACAATCGGTAAGAATATTCTTACTAGTATTTGGAGTAGATTAACCGATTCAAAGTTGAATTTTGATGTCCTATTAGTGCTAGTGTAGCGGCCAAGCAAGTTGTGTCTTCTCTTTCTCTCTCAGCAAATGCATGCTATATATGGAGTAACCAGATTAAATCTGGTTTTTAACTTGACTGCAAGTCTTACTAACAGCCAGTCAAAACAATGTTGTTTTGAACGCTGTCGTTTTGACTGACCGCTAGTAGGACTTGCTGCCAATTTGAAAATGCAGCATTTTTGAGGGGAGGGGGGGAGGGACATTCTAATAATTAGTCTGGTCGCTAGTGGGAGTTGCACCGGTCGCAGGTCCTACTAGCAGCCATACCCTAGCCTTAGTCGATATCACCCATTAGATCTTACAATTGATGGCCATAGATGCGTTTGCTGGAACAGTGCCCATAACAACTGGTTGCTATAGAGTATTACCCTATATATATATATGACATTAATATTTTTTATGACTTTTCTTTTATTTTATTATGAGATTCATATATATCAAATTATACTTATATTCAAATTAATTATATTCATTGATTTAAACATGTATTATTATAATTATGTAATTTATATTTTTTATTTATCAAAATAATTCAATTGTAAGTTCCCCTTTTAGATTATATATATGCTATTAATGTTTTTTATGATTTTATTTTACTTTATTGTGAGATTCATACATGCATGTGTATGTGTGTGTGTGTGTGTGTATATATATATATTAAATTGTACTTATATTCAAATTAATTATATTCATTTAATTTGAACATGTATTATTATAATTATGTAATTTGAATTTGAGAATTATAAGTTGATGTCTAAATTACCTTTGAAATGACTAACCAAATTAATTTGGATAAGATCACCTCTTGGCTTGTTATATAAATGTATTGAAGTATAGATTTGTAAATTTATTAATATTAAAAAGTCTATTTATTTTCTATCTTTAACAATAATAAGTTTTTAATTTATAATAATGACATAATACTAAAATTATGTTGTCGTCAAATTCAATATTATATCGTTTTATATATACTACTTTCAATAAAAAAAAATTATGTTGTGGAACAAAGAAATCTAACAAATGAGAACCTTTAATTTTTAATAAAACATAGACAATAAAATAAGTAGTCTGAATGATATGTCATGGAAGGAAAAGGGACGATATTTCATCACTTTCTTGTTTTTGCCTTTTGTCTTTCCACTAGAAATGTGCATGTATACATTCTTCCTCTTTAACTTTAACCCAAATGATTCTTTTTCATGAGAAGGTGAAAAGGTAATATGATAGATACATTAATGTTCAAGAGAATTAATTAACTATATAATTATATTCATTGTATTTAAACATGTATTATTATTATTATTATTATTATTATTATTATTATATAACTTTTAATTTGAAAATTGTAAGCTAATGACCAAATTGCCTTTGTGATGACCAACCAAATTAAATTTTTTTCTCTTGACTTGTTATATACTTGTATTGATATATCAAAAATGTTTATGGTATCTTCCATTGTTTAAATAGAATTGTCAATTAGGCTAAGTGAGCCGAGTTTAAGGCTATCCATCCTTAATCTAATCAAATATTGATGAGTTCAGACTCGGGCTCAACCCATTCGGAATTATACTTTGGGCTAACTTTTGAGATAAAAAAAAATCAAATTAATAAGCTAAAAATAAATAATAAAAAATTAATGTATTTCAATATTAAAATGACATTACCTCATTTTGACAAATTAAAATATTTGCAAGTCACAAGATCTTCTGCCCTTCTAACAAAATATTGCAAGTCCATTTTTCATTTTGAATGGCCCAGTAACTGCAGCCAGGGACAAAAAAAAATAAATTAAACTAAACACTAGTCCAGATTCAATACAAAGAAAACTAAGAAAAAAAATACTATAGTAAGAGGCTAATAAAATGAACAATTTTAAAGAAAATATGGTATTTAATTTTAAGTTGAAGACACTTATATAAATATAAGTTGAGAGTATAAATATTTAATAACTAATATAAATAGTCTATATATTCTATGTTTTATAGGCTCGACCGATCTATTGACCAAACTCGGCCCAAATTTTACTACGGATTTGAATTCTTGACCAAGCTCAGTTCAACTCAACACACTTCCAAATTAAATTCGAACAAGTTTTTGATGGGTCGAACGATCGGGTGTCAGACTTGACTGGCCTAATTGATAATTCTATGTGTAAACATGCATGTTCACATGCATAATATTTCTGTTGTTTTACAAAAATTGTCCCATTTGAAAATAATAATAATAATAATAATAATAATAATAATAATAATAATTGTTCTATAAAATTACACAGTAGTTTTTTTATCAGTATAAAATAACTGATATAGTTATCTTTAATTTTATCATCATAACTTATTCTCGTGTTATCATTATTAAACAAAAAACTTATTATTTTACAAGTAAAATATTAACACAAATAAATCTTTAACATTTGCAAATTTCGTAAGATGACACTTTTTGCTGAAGAGAGGGAGACTTAAATGAGAATGAGATGGAGACAGAGAGAGATGAGCGAGCGGTGTCCCATTTGTGTTTTATGGTAAACTAAGTATGTGGCTCTCCTCTGTAGATCCCCTACAAATAGCTATATGGATACCTACTTACCTAGTACAATTAGGCAATGGATTTATTATGGATGAAATATATATACATATAAAACCGGACAGAATTTATTAATAAGTTTGGTTAAAGGTCAAGCAATCATAGCCAGCGCTTTTTTAGATAACTTGTCGTACCATCCATGGTCCTATCTATCTACCTTGGACAGTGACTATATTTATGCATAGAAAAATGCAGCGGTATCACCGTGGGTCGTATATTTCATTCAAAAATTTAGGTTGGATTTTTATCTAGAATAAATGGTTGGAAAAAATTCTATATCTTATATGTTATTTGCGGAGAATTCTTGAGTTTTGGTGAATTATTATAGATGCAATAACTTACTTATTTCCCAATTTTTACACCAAAAATTAAAATAATGTTATTTTAATTAGCAAAATATTAAAATAACAAAATTATCGTTAATAAAATTAGTGACAAAACTACCATTAGTATTTAAGAGGATCACATGCATGAGGAAGATGTTATATATGGTGAACACAATCATCCTCTTAAATGCTCATATATATTTAACTAGACATTCTTATTCAACAATTCATAAATGCTCATATATATATATATATAATATTTTTTTATATAAAGAAATTGTACAACAATAATATTCTGCTAGGTGTCTCCAACAACGAGTGCAAAAGGAATTTCGTCAAAAAATAATTAATCACTTGTAAATGATTGATTTTCAGTTACTAAATCAGTGATACTTTTCTTTCTATTTCCCAAAATTTTCCTTGTCTGTTTCTCAATTGGATCATGCTGTCAACTCAAGCCTAGATACATATGGCACCTTAATCGTAAATATCATAAACTTGATCGTTTTTATATCCCGAGTGTTTGCAAGTTGCAATCTTCCCAAATTACCCTGATCAGGAACATATATGATCACAAAACAAATTTGATATCTCCACGAATCTTTTGAAATAAATAAATTAAATTCTGTAATAATTAAGATACTCCATATATATAGTAGGACCTAAAAGAAGAAAATGGGAATTTAAGATGTTGAGAGGGATAGAAAGGGAGAGTCACTCTGTTGAGCTAAAGTGAACTTCCCCATATGACAACTCAAGGGAAATGTCTAGGGTTAGATGAGTTGCACCTATTGATGGCAGTGGCAGGCCGGCCATGAGAATAGGAATTGAAATTGAAAGGCGGAAAAACAAAAAAGCATAAAGCAAGTGATGTTGTTATTTGTTGATACCCCATCAAGAAAAATGATCAGAGAAGCACATGCCAAACCACCATTTACAAGGCCACCTTTTTCCTTCTTTTTACTTAGTTTTCTTTTCTTTTTTTCTTCCTCAACTCCCCCACAACTAGTGGTCTCACCACCCTTATCTTATCACATTCAAGCCCCCACTCCTTTCATCACTAAACTTGGTCACATCACCCTTGCTTTAGTAGGGTTTGGATTAAGTGAAGTTAAAATTTGTTGATTCATCTGTCACTGATGTAAAAAAATTATGCATTTGTATAGTAAAGATTGTATTATTAGATATTAGAAATCATTAGTATGCAACTATTTGTTATACAGATGCAATATTTTTATGTATAACATTGGCTAGTTAATGAATTAACAAATTTTAATTTCACTGAATCCAAATCTGCTTAAATATTTCCTATCCTCTGAATTTATTTATGGAGTATTTTTTTTTTCATTTTTCTCTCTCCAAATAAACCAACTTGAGGGGTCACTAGCTAAAAGATTCCAAGGACAACTCAACCAACAAGCTTCCCAACTCCTTTTTTTATCCTATCCCAAAATCTGTCTATATATATTTTCTCAAACACATCCTTAAACATACCCTTACTCCAACTTTTCCTAACTCAAAACCCAGTACGCAAAACTCCTTTCTACAATGCCACCAGTCCATTCTAGCCCATTCCACCAAATGGAAAACCCTGCCTTAATATCCCTCCTCCAACACACCACCCGTGAAAAAAGACCCTCAAAAAGCTCCGGTGGAGGCCTCTTCCGCATGTTCAAGCTCCTCCCCATGCTAACCACCGGATGCAAAATGGTGGCGTTATTAGGCCGGCCAAGAAAAGCCCTACTAACCGATAATGCCACCACCGGAACCATATTCGGATATCGTAAAGGCCGTGTAACACTAGCAATACAAGAAGACCCTCACCGCCTACCAATCTTTGTAATTGAGCTACCAATGCTCACAAGCGCTTTTCATAAGGAAATGGCCTCGGATATAGTAAGGCTAGCTCTAGAAAGTGAAACCAAGACTCACAAAAAAAAAGTGCTTGAGGAATTTGTGTGGGCTGTTTATTGTAATGGGAGAAAATATGGCTACTCTATAAGGAGGAAGCAAATGACTGATGATGAAATACATGTTATGCATTTGCTTAGAGGAGTGTCTATGGGCGCCGGAGTTTTGCCGGGGCCGTCGGATCACAAGGAGGCGACCGACGGCGAATTGACCTACATGAGGGCCAGATTTGACCGGAGAGTGGGATCGAAAGATTCAGAAGCATGGTATATGATTAATCCGGATGGTGCAACTGGTCAAGAATTGAGCATTTTCTTTGTTAGAATCCGGTAGATATTTATTGAGATTTTATATATGCAAACAGCTAGCCTAGCCAGGTCTAATTATGTAAATAAAATTCCTTTCAAAGTTCATGAGATTGATGCCCCTAAAAAGGTTTCACTTTCTTGTTCACTCGGAAGGATTACACAATTAGTATTGTTTTGGGTTGTTTGATAATGTAATATATAACAATATTTATGTTGTCAGATAAATGTATTTAACTGACGGCCGAAAAGCAAGCGCCCACAAGTGTCCTATTGGGTCGATCCACGTCTGGCGTAAGGTCTAATATGCAACTGAACGAAGAAAACAAAAGTTCCTCATGCACCTTCGCCTAGAGTTTGAGTCCATCAAGAGACACACCAACTAAGGGGCTAAGACAACTACTGCTACGAGCACTATGAAACTGTGAGTGAAGCAACCTACCCTCTGACTGGAGATTCTAGTATCAGTTATGCGAGAGGCACTTAAATTGTTCCGCAAAATGAATGATCTCACTCTTATCTGCAATACTAGAAACCCAATCCACGAGTGGAAGGGGCTTTCGTGCCGACACTTTTACATGACTTGTTTCAGACCAATAATTTTATTCTACGTTTTTATTTATTTTTTCTTCTTAGTATTTACTGTGTAATCATTTGAGTGATATGTTGAGGTAGGGTACAACTTAAATTAGTTTGGTTTGGTGCGTTTATTGACAATGGCCTAGCCACATGGGAAAAAGTTGGGGAGGCTAATTAATGACCTATTAACTTTTTCAATAATAATAATATGGACTTGTATATAGTTGAGAATTTCATAATTAGGGGGTCATAATATAGTTCAGCAAATAGTTGTTATTTTAGAAAGTTGAAAATTTATTTTTTCTTTCTTAGGAGTTACTCTCTACATTCCACAAGAATTTCTCATTTTTCTTTTTTTTAAATTCAAAAATAAGACTCTTTTTGTGAATAGAGACCGGGAGTGTATATATAATTTAACACAAATTAATTAATTAGGCGGAAAGCAAATGATATTTTAAGTGGGGCAAAAAGACTTTTTTAGTCTTTGTACTCTTACTTTGGTTTCAATTTAGTCCTTATACTCTTGCTTTTGTTTCAATTTAGTCCTTGTATATTTTTATTTCTTAATTGTCCTTGTACAATTTCTTAGGTGGACAATGTAGTCCTAACTGTGTGCGAGAGTTAATGACGTGGATTTAAAAACAAAAGCAAAAAACCATGTTAACTTTTTTACTAGATATACGTGGAAAATGAAGGGTGATAAAGTCTTTTAACATTTTTTTCTTAGTCCAGTCGACAAAAAATTTGGGGATTTAACTTTAGAACTCTAAAATTGATTTGGGCGAAAGTTTTGAATTTTGACCATGGTATCCTGCAAAGATAAGTTGATGTGAGAATTTTATTTGTCCACTTTCTCTCCTCCCTCTTCCGATCTCTCTCCGTTTTTGATTAATTCTGTGTTGTTCTCCACGTCGCTCTCGTTTCCATATTTGTTTCAATTGAGATAGTTTTCTCTCTCTAAATTCCTTTAATGCTCACTACACATGAACAAAATGGAAGACAAGCTATTATCCTTTGAATCCAACCACATTGAAGAGGCCAAAACCGCCAATTCAAGCAACAATCACGAATGACAGAAGGTTACTTACGCTGCTAAGAAGCAGAGAAAAATTCCGGCGAAGCAATTCGACTCCGACAAGCAAAAAAATTACAATTTATTTTAAAAACTCATATTTTCTCTCAAAAGGTTAATTTGTATTTGGGCTAAATACACTTATATTACACCAAGTTCCACCTTCTCATAATTTAGCCCATAAATTAATTGAGATCATAATTTGGCCCTAAACTACCTAATTTTACACAATGTCCCCCCTCCCCTTCAAATTCAATTTTCGGCTGAAATTAACCGGAATTATGCATTTGTCGATCAGTGTGATGCTGGAATACGCGTTGACCATATTAAAATATAATTTAACCGTATATTTCTTATTAAATAGTAATAACTTACCGTATTTTGTACATTTTGCCCATATAATTAAAAACATAAAAATACAAAAAAAAAATAAGTATAACAATAAATGATGAAATATAAAAAGAAAAAATATATATTAAAATATAAAAAATAATTACAAGAATAAAATAGAAAAAACTTATTACTCACTTGAAATCTAAATTAGAAAAAATTAGAGATAAACTTATTGCTCACTTGAAATCTAAATTAGAAAAAATTCTCCAAATTTTTCTTCATTGCTCTAAACTCAAATTAGAGAGAGAAACCCCCCCTTTTTTTTGATAAATTTAAATCATCAAATACAAAATACGATCTCATTCTTACAGTTCCCAATCTTATATTGTGGTGTGATGTTGGAATTGAAATAGTATAAAGAGAAAGAGAAAGTGAGAGTGCGAGAAATGGAGGAGAAATATGTGAAATTGGAGAAGGTAGGGGAAGGCACGTACGGGAAGGTGTACAAAGCCAAGGACAAGGCTATGGATATAACAAGAACAAGAAGAAGAAGCCCAGCCTTTACCTGGTATTCAAGTACCTGAACATCGACCTCAAGAAGTACATATATCGATTCCTACCGCAAAGGCCTAAACCCTAATGCTACGTTTGGATTAGTGGAATAGGAGGGAGAATGGAATGACTCATTCTATGGAATGAAAAAAATTGTGTTTGGTTGCGATTAGAATAAAAAAAATTGTATTTGGTTTCTTGAGAGATGGAAAGCATATGGAATAACTCATTCCAACTAGAATGGAATAAATCATTCCACTATTCATTCCATTCTTTCAATCTAAACGTAACATAACTCTCTCCCGCCTTCCCTCGTCTAGAGCTTCCTCTTCCAGCTATGCAAAGGTGTAGCTCACTGCCACTCCCATGGTGTTCTTCACCGGTCGATCCTCCGCCTACACTTTTTTCTTATAATAATTGTCGATTATTCCCCTTCCCTCGCTTCCCCCAAAATCTTTGATTTTTCTTTCTTCTTCCAATCTTTTTCTTATTCATTTAATAGGTCTGATTTGAGATGGTGGGTTGGTTTCATGGGGGCAAGATGATGGTCTCTTGAGGTTTGATTTTTCTATGAGTTTGAGTTTTGAGGTAAGATGATGGAGAGCTATGGATCTTAGTTTTGACGGGTTTTGAGGGTTTGGTTTCTAAATTTGAGTTAGTAATTGGAGATCCAGGGTTCTCAGTTTGGGATAATATTTTGTATTTTTATTATTTTTCTTATACTTTTTTTTTGTATTTCTTTATTTTTATATGGTCATTTATTATATTTTAATATCGTCAATGTATATTTTTCTACAATCAAACTGTATAAACCCATTACGCTCCAACCGAGTTGTCATTTGGGTCAGGTTTTTCGGTCAATTTCAGCTGACATTGTGTGAAATTAGGTAGTTTATGGAATAAATTATGAGCCTAATTAGTTTATGGGCTAAATTATGAGGATAATGAAATTTTGTGTAACATAAGTGTATTTAGCCCTTCGTATTTTCTTTCAAAAGGTTTCTTGCTAAAAATTTCAATTTATTTGACTTAAAAATTCGTATATTCTCTCAAGGTTTAGCTGGTTGATTGCTTGTGGTGGGTTTTGATTTTATAAGATTAATTAATGGTGGGGTTTGTAGATGCTATGGGTGATGCCAATAGGAAAACTGATCCTTTGAGTATTTTTGCCCTTTTCATTATAAGATTAATTAATGGTGAGTTCGCATGTTATGAATTCTATCTATCTATTTTTTCCCTTTTCATTTTCTTGTTTGTGGATTGATCATGAATTTCTCTACTCTTAATTCAAAATCAGATATACAATTTTTTTTCAAAATCTCTCTACTCTCAATTCAAAATATGAGAGACCATTTTTTCTCAAAATTTTTAACTTCTATATTGGAGACAGTCATGGCCTACCCAAATTTTTTGTCACTTTTAATCAACCGGAGTGAGAAAGGGGCTAAGAAGTAATTGTCCAAAGTCTTTTTTACCCTTCCTTTCCACATAGATGTGTAGTAAAAAGCTTACATGGAATTTTTTTTATTATTTTAAATTAATGTCATTACCTCTCACACACAGTTAACACTATATTGTTCACCTAAAATATTGTATAAGGACAATTATGAAATAAAAAATATACAAGGACTAAATTGAAACCAAAATAAGAGTATAGGTATTAAAAAGGTCTTTTTGCCTTTTTAAATGGCAAATAAATTAGTATACTAAAGTGTCATAAAGGCATTGTACTTTCTGTTCAATTATTGATCTTAACATAAGTTTATGAGGTTGATTGAAATTATTAGGGGGAAGTGACACTTTATCCCTGTGTGGTTTGTGATCTCGGAAGTAGACCTTCATGTGGTCCATAAATAGGCAGACGTATTTGTGGAGCATAATGCAACGGTTAACATTATGCTAATTATTAGATAAAAAAATATTAAAGGCTAATTATAATTTCACTTGACCATCTAATATTTACACATAGATACAAAAGTCGACGACATAAACACCAAAATATTGAGGCCAAGTAAAATGGTTATATTTTTCATTCAATTTGACTATGTTGTGATTGCATATAACAGCTAAATTACCTTATAAATTGTCCAAAATACCTTTAGTTTCATGTTTTATTATAGAAGATTCAATAATTCTAGGGCGACATTGCCCAGCTGACATTTCTGGCGACATTTTTTTTTTTTTTGGTTTTTTTTTTGTTATGACTTCCAAATAATTTATATGATTTATTGGAACTAAAATTTTGAAAAAAAAACAGTGATTTAGGTACATATACAAAACAAAACAGTGTTGTACAGACACTGTTTTGTATATGTATACAAAACAATGTTTTGTATATGTACCTAAATCACTGTTTTTTTTTCAAAATTTGTGTTCCAATAAATCATATAAATTATTTGGAAGTCATAACAAAAAAAAAACCAAAAAAATAAAAAATAAAAAAATGTCGCCAGAAATGTCAGCTGGGCAATGTCGCTGTAGAAGGGCTCTAGAAGATTATGTTTCTTAGACAGTTTTTAGACTTTCCCAACACTCGGTAACATTTCTAAAAAACTCACAAATATGGGATAAGGGTTCTTTAGGTCTCCTGACCCTTCTTCCCTCTGCTTTGAGCCATTCCAATACAAAGACTGGGTGCATAAAGATCATATATTCATTATTTAGACTCAAGTCAGCTGTCTTAGAATGACTACATTTAAGCAGGCAACTACTTTTTACCTGTATGTTGACTTCCTTTTTTCATTTTCACTTTCATTTTTCTTTTGCTGATTATGCAGTCTTTGCTCGTATAATAGAAGATATAAGCAACACAAAACCTAAGCAATATAAAATCTAAAACAACAGCAGCAGGGTAGAAATCAGCAACCACATGCATGCCACCAACTAGAATTGTGTGGCAAGTGTTGAGATGCTGAAGATTACGTAATCAACTCATCTAAAAATTTAAATTGTTAGAGAGAGGACCCAACAATGTATATTGTACTGACGAAAGTACATGTGGAGAAGGGACAAACAAAAGTGCGTTTGTACTATAAATCAATATAAAGGCAACGTGCAATCAAGAAGATTTAAAAACCCAAGACTAGACCTTACACGACCAGAGTTCTAATACTATATTAAGTAGTCAACTCATTTAAAAGATCTAAAATGAGGTACTAAAAATGTACATCATGTTAATACCGACAAAAACATAATTCTTACATTCACTATTCCCATAAAAGAAAAGTAACAATGAACGTCTAAACTGTAAATTTTGTAAACGATTGGAAACGCCAACTCTTTAGTTGCGATCAATCAAAACCCTAACTTAAAAGTACTAAGGATTGTGGATATCAGATAGAGTGGATTAAATAAAGATTAGAAAAACGACGAAAGATGGATGAAATGAGAAATTTTAGCTCATTTTCCACCATATATACAAAGGGCTTCATCTGTAGTTCATCCCTAGTGCCACTCATGTTTTGAACATATGAAAGGTAGTTCCGCAGTTGACTATTTCTAATGTTGTTCCTCCCTTTATGGGTTAAGCCCATCAATATTTTGTCGGGTTTAGAGAGCCTTGCTGGTTAAAGGTCCAAACTACTCTCAAGTCTGACATGAGCACTCTATTATTTAAGGTCATTTTTGTTGTGTTATCATAAACTTTAATATTCAAATGCAAAGAGTGGTATTTGTATTTTATAAATAAGTTTCTACTATCTTCAAATAGTAGATAATTATAAATAATACTCTTTTGTAATTTTAATAAATATGGAGCATGATAATATTTGCATCTACCAAGTATAACTATCCCGTAGTTTACCTTAAACTCGAACTGCTATATTTTTTTTATTTTTCTTTTTTTGGTGTGATACAAATTTTAGTGTGTTAAAAATATATAAATGAATATTTTTTTAATATATTTAAAATATTGTTAAAATATAAGTGGACGGGTAATGTGTATGAGTAAAATATAAACTACTCTCAACCCATTTAAAACTCATTAAAATAAATGAATAATTTTACCCATTTAATTATGGGTTAGTGGATGGGTTAATGGGTATGAGTAAAATTTTGGCAGCTCTAAATGTAACATTCAGATTTACAAAAAGAAAAAATTAAAAAAATATACCAAATTAAATTTATCTATTTTCACTAGAAAAGGTGTCGTAACTAAACTGGCCCACCTACTGCAAAGTTTAGGTATCTAAATCTTTTTGAAGTCAAATAAATGGACTCTCATTTGAGGGGAGTAGTAGATTGCTTGAGTAAGTAAGACATGGGCCAATTATCGACGTTTGGGCTTTAGAAAACCAAACAGCTCAATGCTACCTTTTCTTCATGTTGTTGTTTGGAGTTTGCCCAAGCTTTTTTGAGTTGCTTATATGCCTTCCAAAATCACGGTCCATGATCCATATATTCACTTTCCTACATATACTGTAGTCCATCACAGTTTGAAAGCCCAATTGTTTGTTCCTTTTAAATTAAGTCATTTTCAGCATTAAGCTTCAAAATACGAATGTAAAGTTAAAATCAGCTTAATTGATAAATCTTTATTGAATAAAATGGATGACAAAAACCAATCATCCACAGCTCAATTATTAGAATAATAATCACTATATAGAGCGGGTTTAAAGTGGGCTTAAGACGGGTAGTACAAAATTCACATCAAACCTTAGTTTAGGTAAACATCATCTCGTCGAGTTCAAATTTAAGTACGAATGTAAATTTTCATCTTTTAAGTGTATTATAAATCTTAAATACTCGCACTGATAAATTCAATTTAACTATGCAAGTTTAATAGTTTTAGAGATACGTTTCACTCTCCGAGACTTAAGAAAGATTTGGGAAAGCCATGTGGAAAAAAATTAAGAGCTAAAAAAATTATTTTTTTATATAACGTCTTACTTTAATTTTATCGAAAGATAGGCTCGAAACAAATTGTACGTAAGATTATACAAAAATATAAAATATATATATATATATATATATATATATATATATATATATATATATATATATATATATATATATATATATATATCTTACGATTTTATATATCGATTTTTTTATCGTAAATTATGTGAATAAATATAATTGATAATAATATTTGATATTGATACACTGTACTTAATCTTATACAGTTACTCAATATAACATGAGTCAAAAGTAATCTTATCTCAAATATGCAAGTTTTTCATAGGAAAGTCAAAAAGACGGTGAACAACCATAACTAATTCGGTTGACCAAAGCACACGACGACATTCGAAGGACGCGGAATTGGAGAGCACCATAATTTTGGTGTAGACAAAACCAGCAAATGGGTTGGAAGGAAACACAGTGGGTCCCATTGATTACAATAGATCAAGCCACAAATCCATTGATCAGATCAAATAAAATCCCACAGCGAACAAACCCAATCCAAATACTGGGTCCCACAAACGATACAACCGACAGCAGGGAATAATCACCACAAAAGAAGGGTGCAGTGAGGATACTTCGTCTTGTTTTGCAGAGTACTGCAACAGGTCGGTGAATTGCCAGCTGGAGTGTGGAAAAAGAGGAGAGAGAAAATGAATGGGTGAATTTTGGCACAATATCCAAGGTAGCATTGGGGTTAGAAGAGTCCAAATTCCTTTAAATTCTGACACGTGGGCGGCTCATACTATAATCATTTTGTCACTCCTTTTGTTCAGAGTTCACACGTTCATAAAACAATTTTTATTTTTACAAGTATGTGTTCACAATCATCATCATTCTTGGTATTTTATATTTGGAATCTTGGAAACGTGAAGAAATAAAATAAATTATCTTGAATATACTAAGTATTTTTTTTTTAATGATTAGATTTAGGTAAAAAGAGAGGTGACCTCGTTTTATGTAATAGTATATATATAAAAATATACTTCCTCTCGTGTTAAAAAAAATATTTTATAACTTTTTAAAATAGTGTTATTTTGAGCGACAATTCACATAAAAATGTGATATATACGTATCACGTCTTGTACCTTATTGTGTATGAATAATTATAAAAAAAAAATCAATAAATTAGAAATTTTATCTTTTTTCCCCTATTCTTCTCACGTTTTTAAAATTTTCAATATGTTAGTATGTTAACTCAATTAAGAGCCTGGTTATAGGAGTTGTAATATGGGTTGATTAAAATTACTTCTAAATTAAATATAAAAATATTCTAGTGTTTAATAACTTTGCACTTTTAAAGAATAGTCCTTTCGGTTCAAAAGCACTTTTAGATACTCATGTCTTAAATAAATATACACTTATTATTACTTACTATACACAAACGAACGCATTTAATAGTTTCAAGATATTATGTAATGCATATGCAAGAATTGTTGGATTATATGTGCAATTGGCCAAGGCTTCTTTCGACCAACAATTAGCATTAACTAATTTTAACTCCCACTGTTCCCACTTCAAAGTACATAATGTAATGCGTTCTTAATGTCAAAAGCCTTGACTAAAAGTGGAATGCACCCATGCGAAAATTGTTGTCATATATATATTGATGCGGTCAAAAATTGTATAGTCGAATCAGCCGTGTTGGAGATATTTAAGTAGGGTCAACCACACTTGAAAAAGTTAGCAAAACACTTTAAGATCCATCCAGGGGTGTTTTTCCCGAGCAGACCCTCCTATGCCTAAGTTAGTATTAACATAGAGAGATAAGAATCATAGCTCTATAGAGGTTAAGATTGTGCGTCCCTTGATGGGTGAACCAATGGGGATATTTATAAGGACATCCCCCTTTGGTGTTTGGTGGAATACCCTTCAAGGAAGGAGATTCAGTAGTAGAGTCAACCTAGAATTGTATCCCTCAATCGTACTCAATCAGGAGTATATCAATAGAGTCCGCCTAGAATCCTTAGTTTATCTAAAATCCTCTAAAAGTTGTCCAAGGCGGTTAAGATTTTCCTTAGTTTATCTAAAATCCTCTAAAAGGTGTTTAAGGCGGTTAGGATTTTTTCATCCTCGCCACAGTACCACTCTACCCTTCTAGTAAATAAGGCATTTGGGTGACGTTTGCATGGGGGACGTCACGCATGCCTAGCACACTGCATGCCCAATTGGTCTGCTTGGGGGATGTCGTTCGTCTAGGGGACGTCGACTGTATAAGGGGATGTCGAATTTCAGACGTCGACAGTCGGGGGACGTACGTCCTATAGGTGGATATTTTTACACATATCAGTTGCTCCATACTCATTTGTAACCCAACATGTTAGAAATGAGTAAAAGGAAAATGGAGAATATGAGTTGTAGTAGGCTCTGGGTATTTGGAGATAATCCATGTGAAGATATTGACCAAAAATAATATTTTGGAATATTTTTATAATTTGTAGAACCATCTGATAAATTTTATAAAATTTAGAAAAATAATTTTAATCCCACTTTGAAACTTTATTAGAAATTCAGTATGCGAGAGTGGGGTAATATGTTTCATGGAGTGGGAGGTCATAATAAATTTACATGAGCGAAGGACGTCGTCTGCCTGTGGGACATCGTCCACAGGGGGATGACGTTCGCCTGGGGTGAGGGACGCCGTCCGCCTTGGCCACAAAGGCGTACAAGGAGTCCACCTAGGGACGTTGACTGCCTGGGAATGTCGTCCGCCTAGGGGACTTCGGCCTTATCAGGGAAGTGGTGCTTCCTTATCCACTCGCGACAATTCTTCCCTATGTATAAGGTCCTTTATCTTACTGAAATAAGGTGCTTCTTTATTCCCACTTGACAACATTTCCCCCATGAGGGGGGTCTTTGAATTAGATGCCACCTTATGGAGATATAGTGTTTCCTCATCAACTTTTGACGACATTGCCCTTAGTAGGGGTCTTTGGATTGGACGTCGCCCTATGGGGATGAGGTGTTTCCTCATCGCCTTTTGACGACATTGCCTCTAGTAGGGGTCTTTGGATTGGACGTTGCTCTATTGGGATGAGGTGCTTCCTCATCGCCTTTTAACTACATTGCCTCTAATAGGGGTCTTTGGATTGGACGTCGCCTTATGAGGATGAGGTACTTCCTCATCACCTTTTGACCATGTTGCCCTGCAGGGGGTCTTTCTTTTACGTCACCTTGTTGGGATTGAGGTGTTTCCTCATTCGCTTTTAATAACGGTGAAATTGTATGGACATCGCCTTATCGGGGGTAAGGTGCTTCCTCACTCACTATTGACACTCACTTTATTGGGGATATGGTGCTTCCTCATCCACACTTGATAAATCCATCATCCGTCGACCTAAATAGGGAAGCGATACCTTTCCTATAATGAGGTCTTTATCTCGTTGCCTTAGCTAACGGCACCCTATTTCCAGGGGACTTTTGACGTCACCTTGTTGGGAGTGAGGTGCTTCCTCGTTTGCTCCTAATGACACTGCCACTTTATAGAGAAGTCATTTTGCTTCTATAGAAGTCTATCGTCCACCTTTAGGTGGTTTTTGATGTCATGAGTCCTTTAGGTTTTTTCGGAGATTAACTTTTCGAGTAAAAAAATTTCTTTTATAATCTTTTTAGGATCCTTGGTATTTCCTTTTGTCCATTTACTTGGGTGTTAATGTTTGGAAAACAGGTATGGAGAAACATTATTACAGGTATATATCATGCTCTTTTCAAGAGGAGTTTCACTTCTACGGGAGTTAATACATGATGTTCTCTTACCCTGTCCTAAAGGACGTGTGATTAACCCCTCTTGGATTTAGGTGTCTTTGTTTCTCTTTCTTATTATAAGAGATAGGTGTTGGGGTACGTTCCATCGGGAACTTCTTATTAGTCACTTGAGGGAGTTTCTCCTCCAATTTTCGGGTGTATTTTCCATGGCATCATGGTTTCTCCTCTTTGATATAGGGTTTTTTAAGGGTAATATGGATGACTCGTGATAGGTGCATAATATCTGATTATTTTTATTCCTTTATGCTTAGTTTAGTTGCATGTTATCTGTCATATGAGCTGATTTAAGGTATTTATTGAATTATAGAAGGATTTGATATGATTCTGCAAAAATGTATTTTAATGCTGAGTTTTATGTTGTTTTGCAGAATACACTACGTTCGTAGTGTTACAGTGGAAGCTTGACAGCTCTACGATCGCAGGGAGGATAAGGCAGAGTCACGCAACGATTTGATTTAGTACTCTACGTTCGTAGAGTGGGAGCTCTAAGCTTAAAGATATGATTCCTAACAGGATTTGGAGATGAAGTTACAATCATAGATGGAAAATATCTCTGACTATGGGAAGTAGAGTCTGATATGGAATCTGAGTTGAAGTTCAAATATGGAAACTGAGCCGAATTAGAAAAGGAAACTGAGGAAGATTTGGATTTGGAAATAAAATCTTGATTTGATAAGGAAGTTACTTAAAGCTGGATTGCAGAGATTGAGAAGGATTTAGAATCCTACCATATCTACAGATTAAAGACTTCCGAAGTAGAATTGGATTAGAATTTTTCTAGGCTTTAGAGATTTATCTATAAATACCTATCACTTGTAATCATCCAACACAATTCATCATCCATTATTCTTGATCTTAGATTATACTTTATCAGCATGTTAGCTTAGTTTATTTTTATTCAGTTCTAAGGGGATATGGAACCTTATTTTTAGTTAATAGTGTAATTGAGTTTTGTTATTGATTCCTTCGTATATGAGATTTATTCTGATAATCTGTTTTAACTGATTATATGTTATTTTATCTGATTGATTTAATGTGGCCAGTTAGATTAATCTGATGAATATCATCTGCTAGATTAAGATATAATATTAAGCAAACGATATTATATCTGATCATAGGTAGTACTTAATAATATTTTATTGTGGACAAGCTTTTGGCTATTATTAAGATTATCAAAAGGCAAGTTAAATAATTCCTGATAGTGTGATTATTGCTTGGAACGACCTAATTCTCTAATTCTTAATGCTTCGTCATATTAAATCTAAACTGATAGTTTTGGGTTATATAACAGTTAGAGTCTAGTGGGGGCGATTGTCACATTAGATTTAAACTTAAGGAGAATTTTGGATAATTGAGTGATTGCTGATCATCTAGGGTTGTTAATTTCATTAAAAGAAGAAATAATATTAACTTGATTATTTTATTACTGTAAATTGGTGAAGCTGAACTGAAAAACTGAAGCTTTTACATATTTGATAATTTTTATTAATTTAATTCTGTTTTCCTTTGTTAATTGCAATTGATTCCAACCCCCCAATCTTTATTTCTTGTTTATAGTTAGAAACATTAGAATAAATTTAAAACAATATCAATTCTCTATGGGATCGATCCTTACTTACTATTGTGTTAGTTATTTGAATTTGTAGAGTGCAAATTTTGGATTGCTTAACGACAACTCTCCCAAATTTTGGCACCGTTGCGGGGGAACTTGATTATTTGTTTTGATTTATTTTGTGTTTCCTTTTTAGTTTATGACTCGATCATCTCAATATACTGAACTGAATTTTGATCGAGAGATAGAAAAGACAGCAAAAAGGCTAAGAAAGGAGAGTCGTAGAGTGAAGAACTCAACTGCAGATCCAGAAGAGGCTTTTATTCCATCGCCTGGTCTCAACATAGCAATTGAATTATTGTCAAACAATTCACATACAGATTCAGAAGAAGAAGAAGAGATGGTTGATCCTAACAACAACAGGACTTTAAAAGAACTAGCTACTCCTAATCTCAATCAACAACCTTTGTGTATTGAGTATCCTATTTTTAATGCTTCTTTTGAACTTAAATCAGGACTAATTCATCTTTTGCCTACTTTTCGTGGTCTTACAGGTGAAGATCCATACCAGCATTTAAAGGAATTTCATGTGGTATGCTCCACCATGAAACCACGAGTGACTGAAGAACAGATAAAGCTTAGAGCTTTTCCATTCTCACTAGCAGATTTAGCAAAGGATTGGTTGTACTGCCTACCTTCAGGATCAATTCAAACTTGGAATGACATAAAGAAGCTATTCTTGGAGAAGTACTTCCCTACTTCAAGAGTAGCTAACATCAGAAAGGAGATCTGTGGCATCAGGCAGTTCAATGGAGAAACTTTGTATGAGTATTGGGAAAGGTTTAATAAGTTATGTTCTAGTTGTCCACCTCACCAGATTGATGATCAACATCTGATCCAATACTTCTATGAGAGATTGCTGCCCATGGACAGAAGTATGATTGATGCAGTAAGTGGAGGAGCCTTAGTTGACAAGACACCAGAAGCTGCAAAGAACCTAATTGCAAACATGGCTGCAAACTCACAACAGTATGGTACAAGGATGAATCATGCACCAACAAAAGTAAATAAGGTGAGCACATGTACTCATGACCAGCAAATTTCTGAATTAATTGTTATGGTTAGACAATTGGTTGCAAGAAATATGCCAGTAGCAAAAGCTTGTGAGATCTGTTTGTTGTCTGGCCACACCACTGATTCATGCCCAACACTGCAAGATGATGAGATTATGCAATAAGCCAATGCAATGGGGAACTATCAGACACAACCTCAGAGAAGATATGATCCCTTCTCAAACACATACAATTCAGGATGGAGGGATCATCTTAATCTCAATTATGGAGGCAATAGACCACCTACGCCACCTGTTTTCTCCAATAGACATCAAGGCTTCCAACCAGCCCCACAATAGTACCAACAAAGACAACCAACATTTGTTAACCCTGGGACATCATTACAGGACATGTTTAAAGCTTTTATGACTCAGTAATAGCAGTTCCAACAAGAAACAAGAACTTCAATCAATGATCTTAGGAACCAATTGGTCAGCTGGCTACCACAGTTGGGAGATTGGACTCTCAAGGCTCAGAAAAACTGCCTTCCCAAACAGTTGTAAATCCAAGAGAGAATATAAGTGCTATTACACTACGGAGTGGGAAAGAGCTGGAAGAACCTAAAGATACTGCTGAGTTTGAAAAAGAGAAGAATATGGAGACTGAACCACTTAAGGTAATTCCTAACCCTGCTATTTAAGTTAAGACTAATGTTTTACCTTTTCCACCAAGAAATCACAGGACTTTAAAGAAAGATGAGCAAGAAAAAGAGATCCTTGAGACTTTCAGGAAGGTGGAAGTCAATATACCTTTGTTAGATGCAATCAAACAGGTGCCAAGATATGCTAAATTTTTGAAGGAGTTGTGCACTGATAAAAGGAAATTGAAAGATGATGAAAGAGTTACTGTTGGAGAGAATGTATCAGCAGTGCTTTAAAGGAAAATGCCCTCTAAATGCAAGGATCCAGGCATGTTCACCATTCCATGCAAATAGGTAATACCAGGTTTGAGAAAGCTATGTTAGATTTAAGAGCTTCAATTAATGTCATGTCATTATCTATATTTGCTTCCTTAAATCTAGGGCCTTTAAAACACACTGGTGTTATTATTCAACTTGTTGATAGGACTAACACTTACCCTGAATGGGTGATTAAAGATGTTTTAGTGCAGGTGAATGAGCTAATTTTTCCTGCAGACTTTTACATTGTGAACATGGAGGATGATTCTTCTCCAAACCCTGTTCATATCTTATTAGGGAGGCCATTCTTGAAGACTGTCAGGACTATGATTGATGGACTTTGACTATGGAGTTTGATGGAGAAAAGATCGAATTCAACATATATGAAGCCATGAGGTACCCCTAGTGACATCAATCTAGTTTATTCTATTGATATTGTTGATTCTCTGGTACATGATTCTTTCAACCAAATGCAATGGGACAGCTTGGAGACTACAATTGCTAACAGTTTGGAGTTAGACAAAGAAGAGAAAATTGAACAGACTCAGGAATTGAAGAAGACTGTAGCTGCTTTACATTCATTACCACAATTCTCAGATAAGTACGCAGTTCATTCTATTCAATTGCCTATTTCTCATCAAAAATTACTACCTTCTGTTATGCAGGCCCCTACATTAGACCTCAAACCATTGCCAACCCATCTGAAGTATGCTTACTTGGGAGAAGATGACACACTACTAGTGATTATTGCCAACAATTTAACCAAAGTACAGGAAGACAAACTGCTGAGAATCCTTAGGGATCATGTAACAGTCTTTGGTTGGACCATTGCAGATATAAAAGGCATCAGTCCTGCTGTATGTATGCATAGGATTTTGTTAGAAGAAGGATCCAAGCCTACCAGAGAAGCCCAGAGAAGACTGAACCCACCCATGATGGAGGTAGTAAAGAAAGAAGTACTGAAATTGCTTGATGCAGGTATTATATATCCAATTTTAGACGACCAATAGGTGAGCCCAGTCCAGGTAGTTCCAAAGAAGTCTGGAATCACAGTTGTCCAGAATAACAATAATGAGTTGGTGCCAACAAGAATGCAAACAGGCTGGAGAGTGTGTATTGATTACAGGAAGTTAAATGCAGTTACTAGAAAAGATCATTTCCCTCTCCCCTTTATTGATCAAATGTTAGAGAGATTGGCTGGCCACACTTACTATTGTTTTTTAGATGGACTTTCAGGTTACAACCAAATTGTGATAGCTCCAGAAGATCAAGACAAAACCACCTTCACATGCTCTTTTGGTACATTTGCCTATAGAAGAATGTCATTTTGACTTTGTAATGCCTCAGGTACCTTCCAAAGATGCATGGTAAGCTTGTTTTCTGATCTTCTAGAAAATTATATTAAAGTTTTTATGGATGATTTCACAATTCATGGTGATTCTTTGGATGCATGTCTTGATAATTTAACTAAGGTGCTTGATAGATGCTTAGAAACTAATCTTGTTCTAAACTGGAAAAAATGTCATTTTATGGTAGAACAAGGGATATTATTTAGCCATGTTGTTTCTTCTAGAGGTTTAGAAGTTGATAAAGCTAAAATAGAAATCATTGCTGCATTGCCTTACCCTACAAAAGTGCAGGAGATTCGTTCTTTTCTTGGTCATGCAGGTTTTTATAGGAGGTTTATCAAGGACTTCTCCAAGATAGCTTTGCCTTTGTGTAAGTTGCTGCAGAAAGATGTGGAGCTCCAGTTTACTAAAGAGTGTAAGGAGGCTTTTGACAAGCTGAAGAAATTATTGACCTCTGCACCTGTGATCCAACTACCCAACTGGAAACTACCCTTTGAGATTATGTGTGATGCAAGCAACTATGCGGTGGGAGCTGTTTTGGGCCAAAGAGTGAATAAAGTTGTCCATGTCATTTACTATGCTTCCAAGACTCTCAATGCTGCTCAAATAAACTACTCTACGACTGAGAAAGAACTTTTATCAGTTGTTTTTGCTTTAGATAAATTTAGATCTTATTTATTGGGAACTAAAGTAGTAGTTTATTCTGATCATGCTGCTCTCAGGTATCTCTTGACCAAGAAGGATTCAAAGCCAAGAATTATAAGATGGATTCTGCTGCTACAAGAATTTGACTTGGAGATTAAAGACAAGAAAGGAGCAGAAAACCTAGTTGCAGATCACTTGAGCAGACTGGTAAGGGATGAGGAGACACTACCATTACATGATTCCTTTCCAGATGAGCATCTACTTGTAATCAATGAGAAAAGGCCCTGGTATGCTGATATTGTAAATTATTTAGCAAGTGCTTATATTCCTAGTAAGTTCTCCAGATCTCAGAAAGATAAGCTTAGGAATGATGCAAAGTATTATGTTTGGGATGATCCACATCTGTGGAAATTCTGTGCTGATCAGGTAGTTAGAAGATGTGTTTTCAATAATGAATTTAATTCCATTCTATCTTTTTATCATTCATATGCTTGTGGAGGTCATTTTGGACCAAAAAAAACTGCTCACAAGATTTTAGAACCTGGTTTTTATTGGCCTACTATTTTTAAAGATTCTTATATGTTCTGTAAGACATGTGTAAATTGTCAAAAAAATAAGTAACATCTCACAAAGAAATCAAATGCCACAAACTCCTATTCTAATTATTGAAATTTTTGATGTATGGGGTATTGATTTTATGGGTCCCTTTCTTGTTTCTTTTGGTAATGTTTATATCCTTGTGGTTGTTGATTATGTTTCAAAATGGGTGGAAACTAAAGCCACCAGGACTGATGACTCTAAGGTTGATGCAGATTTTTTTAAATCTAACATCTTTCACAGGTTTGGAATTCCAAGAGCCATTATCAGTAATAGAGGAACTCACTTCTGCAATAGGGTGTTAACAACTTTGTTTAAAAGATATAATGTGATACACAGAGTTTCTACATCCTCAAAGTAATGGCCAAGCTGAGGTATCTAACATGGAAGTCAAGTCCATTTTGGAAAAAGTAGTTAACCCAAATAGGAAAGATTGGAGCCTGAGATTAGAAGATGCACTTTAGGCCTACAGAACTGCATATAAGACACCTATAGGTATGACACCTTATAGGTTGGTGTTTGGTAAGCCTTGTCACTTACCTGTGGAACTTGAACACAAAGCTTTTTGGGCAATCAAACATTGTAACATAAAGATGGATGAAGCTGGAGAGCATAAGAAGCTACAGTTGCAAGAGCTTGAGGAGTTGAGGAATGAATCATATGAAATCTCTAGAATTTACAAGGAAAAGACCAAAGCCTTTCATGATAAACAAATTTTAAGGAAGACTTTCACTGTTGGACAAAAAGTTCTTATTCAAGGCTGAAGTTATTTCTAGGTAAACTACGTTCTAGATGGGAAGGTCCTTTTGTGATTACTAACGTTTTTCCTTATGGTGCAGTTGATATTCAGAATCCAAGAACAGGGAAGACTTTTAAAGTTAATGGACACAAGTTGAAACCCTTCTATGAAGGCTATGAGGCACAGGTGGAGTTACTGGATTTGATGGATCCAGTTTATGGAGATTGAGAGAGGAAAGATGTCGAGTCAATGACATTAAACAAGGGCAGCTGCATGGGAGGCAACCCATGATATCAGATTTGATTTTCTATCCCTTTGCTTTTTATTTTTAGTTGTATGTTAGTTAGTCACTTTCTTCTTTGCATGATTGTTTTACATTGGGAATAATATAAGGTTTGAGTGTGGGGGAGGGGTTAGGATTTATTTGAGTTATTTATTTATTATTTAGGAGATGCATGCTAGATATGATGCTCTGAAGTGAAAAGAATTTTTGAAAATTTTTCTGACTCTACGATCGTAGTGTTCTGCTAAGCTTTTGAAGGTTGAAATCGTCAAGTGAATATTAATGCTTATTTGCAGAATTTGATTTGATGCTTTGTTGACTGATGAATAATAATGACTTAGTTAGGATCCATGGACTAATTCTAAATCTTAATTGTTTTGCATGAATGTTTGAATATGAGATGCATGTTTACTTGATTAAGTTATTTGTGGGATTATACTTTGTGCACTGATTTTGTACTCAGGAGTTGTTTTGACTGTTTATGTTGTTTATAGAACCTTGAAATGCACCCACTTGAAGAGGAAAAAATGTGTGAAAGGTGAAATGGAGCATAAAATGCATTCGCCTAAAAAATTGAAAATTTGTTGGTTCTGTGGTTAAAAAGAATTGCAGGAGAATCAGGTTTTGAGTTATGAGTCAGTGTGCAAGGTTGTTGTTCCATGATAACTGAGTTGGGTATTTATGTTGATCATATGAGAGTTATCTATGTGGATATGTTCTGATTTAGAGGATGTTTTGTGGGGAATGACAGAGTTGTTGTTGTGAGTTGGTTAATGGGGTATTAGTCAGGGTCTATGATGAGTATGGATGTTGAATTTAATACCTTCGATATTTGGGAGAATGAGTCAGATTAGTTTCTTGATGATTCTTGTTTACATGATGACATGTAAAAGCTAAGTGTGGGGGGAATTTGATAGGTGCATAATATCTGATTATTTTCATTCCTTTATGTTTAGTTTAGTTGCATGTTATCTGTCATATGAGCTGATTTAAGGTATTTATTGAATTATAGAAGGATTTGATGTGATTCTGCAAAAATATATTTTAATGCTTAGTTTTATGTTGTTTTGCAGAATACTCTACGTTCGTAGTGTTACAGTGGAAGCCTGACAGCTCTACGATCGCAGAGAGGATAAGGCAGAGTCACGCGACGATTTGATTTAGTACTCTACGTTCGTAGAGTGGGAGCTCTATGTTTGACGAGAGTTACTCTACGATAGTGTTGTCTGTTCGACGACTCCGAAGTTTATTCTACGATTGGCAAGTTTACTCGGCAGCTAGTTACTCTAGGATTCCGAGGTTTACTCTACGATCGCGATAAGTACTGGTGCGGAGTATGCTCTACGTTTTGCTGAAAGAGTACCGGTGTTACTCTACGATTTTGGTCGACATGCAGGTTTCTCATTCTGAGTAGGATTTGAAACATTGAAGCTTAAAGATATGATTCCTAACAGGATTTGGAGATGAAGTTACAATCATAGATGGAAAGTAGAGTCTGATATGGAATCTGAGTTGAAGTTCAAATATGGAAACTGAGCCGAATTAGAAAAGGAAACTGAGGAAGACTTGGATTTGGAAATAAAATCTTGATTTGATAAGGAAGTTACTTAAAGCTGGATTGTAGAGATTGAGAAGGATTTAGAATCCTACCATATCTACAGATTGAAGACTTCCGAAGCAGAATTGGATTAAAATTCTTCTAGGCTTTAGAAATTTATCTACAAATACCTATCACTTGTAATCATCCAACACAATTCATCATCCATTATTCTTGATCTTAGATTATACTTTATCAGCATGTTAGCTTAGTTTATTTTTATTCAGTTCTAAGGGGATGTGGAACCTTATTTTTAGTTAATAGTGTAATTGAGTTTTATTATTGATTCCTTCGTATATGAGATTTCTGATAATCTGTTTTAACTGATTATATGTTATTTTATCTGATTGATTTAATGTGGCCAGTTAGATTAATCTGATGAATATCATCTGTTAGATTAAGATATAATATTATGCAAACGATATTATATCTGATCATAGGTAGTACTTAATAATATTTGATTGTGGACAAGCTTTTGGGTATTATTAAGATTATCAGAAGACAAGTTAAATAATTCCTGATAGTGTGATTGTTGCTTGGAACGACCTAATTCTCTAATTCTTAATGCTTCTGTCATATTAAATCTAAACTGATAGTTTTGAGTTATATAACAGTTAGAGTCTAGTGGGGGCGATTTTCACATTAGATTTAAACTTAAGGAAAATTTCGGATAATTGAGCAATTGTTGATCATCTAGGGTTGTTAATTTCATTGAAAGAAGAAATAATATTAACTTGATTATTTTATTACTGTAAATTGGTGAAGCTGAACTGAAAAACTGAAGCTTTTACATATTTGATAATCTTTATTAATTTAATTCTGTTTTCCTTTGTTAATTACAATTGATTCCAAAAACCCCCCAATCTTTATTTCTTGTTTATAGTTAGAAACATTAGAATAAATTTAAAACAATATCAATTGTCTGTGGGATCGATCCTTACTTACTATTGTGCTAGTTATTTGAATTCGTAGAGTGCAAGTGAGGTTAATTTTGGATTGCTTAACGACAGCTCTCCCAACTCAAGAAATAGTGTTGCAGTTAAGAGATATCTCTTCTGAATTGGGTCCCAACAACTATACTCATTGTGGGTATCACGTTATTAAGTTAATATAATATAATCAAGATCTCAAACTAATGACATCTCATCATTGAAGTGTGTGAAGTAGTCCTTAAGGGTTTCTCCCTTCCTTGTTTTAATGACATAAGAGAGGCAGAGCTTTTGTGGATCTTACGGCTACTAGCAAAGTTGTTGTAAAACTTTCAACTGAACTCCATAAAAGTATCTATAGAGTTTTGAGGTAAGCGGTTATACCACTTCCTTGTTGAGCCATCTAGGGTTGTGGCGAATTCCCTATATAAAATTTTAGCATCCACTGCCAAGAAATCCATCATGGTGATGAAGAAATAGATATAATCAAATGGATCAATAGTCTCATTATACGTCCTGAGTTGGGGTATGTGAAACCTCTTTGGAAGTGGGGCATCTCTTACCCTTGGAGTGAGTGGTATAGCACTAGAGTCTAAGAGGCTTGATCTTATTCCTATAACCTCTTCATACTTGCATTACATATCATCCAACCTTCGATCAAGCTTGAACCCCTGTTATCTCGAGTCTGACTTGAGACAGATGGAGAATGGTGACTTTTGGTGGACTTTGACTTTTGACTATAAGTTTGTGATGATCCGAGTTTTCGAAAATTATTAAAATAAGAATCTAAATAAATAAAATTCTTATTATGAGACGTAATGAATTTGAAAGTATAAATATATATGTGCTATATATATATATTTATGTGATTTATGTGATACATTTAATGTGTATAAATTTAAGTTTGGTATATATACATATATTTGGAATGAAAGAGTTAATAATTGAATTAGATAATTTGAGTTAAATATGAATTGAGATATGAAAGTAAAGTAAAGTAATTGATTAATTTGAATATTAAGCCTTGAAAGGCAATAGAGATATTATGAATTAAATTTCATAAAAGGGGAAGTTAATTCACTGTTTTAAAATTGGTGGATTAAAATGTTGTTTTAGTTAATTGAGTAAAAAAAGATAATTTCTTGATAATGAGAATTATGTTACTATAATGTAACATATAATGATATAATATTTAATATTATATTAATTGAAGGAGGGACCAATATATATGGATATTAGTGTTGAATGAGTAAATTAAATTAATATTTAATTAATGATTAAATGCATGGGTTAAATGAATTATTTTAAAACAATTTATAGAAAGAAGGAGCAATGTTAATTTAATTTAATTATACAATATTAATTGTATAAATTTAATGAGTTATTATTAATGTAATGTTTGTTACATAAAAAATGTTAAACTAATTATGGATCAATTCCATAATTAGTGAGATAATTTTTATACATGGTTATAAATATAGAATATCTAATTTGGTTAACTATGGGACTGCATATAGTTATAATACATAAAGTAAGTTAATATGTTTATGTAATATATATACATTATGTATTTAACGTAATAAAAATGTAATGTATGTGTATGTGTTGGAAACACATAATAAGTATATGTAATATAATATGTATACTTATAAGCTAAGAATAAAAAATTAAGAATGTTGAGTAATGGGTGTAAGCATGACAAGTGTGCTGGGAATGTGAACATTACTATATATATATATATATATATATATATATATATATATATATATATATAAACACACACACATACATCCCCATGTGCTCAGATTGAGAAAATGGCATATGACTAAGCATTAGCCAAGTAGGAGGTGTCTCACTATCATGCCATTAAGCCTCCACTAAAGCATTTATTTGATAAACAAAGGGAACTAAGCAAGCATTATTAGAATAAAAGAAAAAAAAAAGAACAGGAAAAGAAAAGGACAGGAAGTTAGGGGAAAGTGGAGAACGAGAGAGGAAAAACAACTAGAAAGTTTCAGCCGCTTGATTTCTGGCTTGTTTCTTCATCTTCTAACTGGCTCGATTTCTCATAATCGATTTCTGGTGTTGCTCGATTCCTCTCTGCTGGTTTCTCTTTGAATGGCCGACTAGTCGCTGCCTTTCTCTCAAAGATAAGTTGAAACCTTAATTTCTCTGATTTCTCTTTTAATTCGCCAAATTGAAATCATAATATATTTAATTTCAAAGGTATTTGGGTTATTTTGGATATGATTGAAAGATACCATCCTTTATGGGTGTTGGTGGTATTGTTTTCTTAAAGTTATTGTTGTTAATAAGATAATATCAGTTCTGAAGCCTTTTATTTAGTAGTATAAGGAATATAACAGTTTGAAAAAGGAGAATATATAGAATACTGTTAATCCCCTTTATAATTTCAATAGGGGGTAGTAACAGGGAAATAACGTGACATATAATTTATGGTTTTTATTTTTTTAAATGTTGTAACATCAAACTGTAAGACTTGTTGGAATCCCTTGGCTAAAGAATAGGAAGATTTTTGGATGAATTAATCATATATGTTGCTTTATATAGAACTGCAAGCACTTGGCAGGGGAATTTTATTTCTTTTATTCTAGTTTTGCAAACCGGAAGAAAGGTGGAAACTTAATGATGTTGGAGGGTTCAATACCTTCTCTCACTTAGATGGCTCACTTGTACTAATTGAGATCATTGATTAGTAATGGGGTGGTAGTATGTACCATTCTTCATATTAAAATCATAACTCTATAAATTCTTCAGCACTTTAAAAATTATAAGTAATTACCAGAACATAGTTTTGAGCTGAATTTTGTTTTCAGTAATCTTATAATAATATTTAAGAATTACTTAATTTTTTGGTGAATTATTGAACATCATAAGTATTTATTGTAATTTTAAGCTATTTAAAGTTTATTTTAAAATAGTAAAAATTCATAGAAAATTCTATAAATGCTGAAAAATTATGAAACTTGGTGAAAAATCTTATAATAATATAAGATTAATATTGATAGTGTTTTGAGGAAATAAAAGTATGTTGAGTTATTATTTCTATTTTGAAACTATTAAATGATAGTTTTTATAAATGAAAATAATTGCAGAAAATTGTCGGATAATCCGAAAAATTTGAAAATTGGTTGAAAAGTCTAAAATAATATTCTAAATACTTTAGAAGGTTTAATGGACTCGTGAGATGTTGGGATGTTATGGATCTTGTATTGACTGGCTAATGAACGTATAATTACCTAATTGTATATATTTAGGTTATACAACGCAGAATGACGTTGGGATTATGCTAAATGACAAGAAAAACTATACCATGGATGTTCGTTGAACATTTAGCGATAAACGCAAACTGAGGCTAGTCTTTCAGTTCTTTTGTGCTATATGAATTTGATATTGATTATATATAATATTTATCGTATTGTGAATGAGATTTTCAAACGCATGTTAAATTTCATACTATGCTCTATGAATTATGAAAGTCAAATTATGACTAAGTTGATTGAGTTATGGAACTCAATCTATATGTGATATGTGATATATTAAGCATATGAAATCGCATTGTTTAGAATTATGGTATGCATAGTAGAATGATTATGATGTATGAATTGAGCATGAAATTCTGTGCTACGTGAAACATGAAAACTGTTAGATTTGTTGAGCTGTCGAACTCAATCTTGCAAAAATAAACTTTTTGCAAGTTAATGATATGATGGGATATTTCTGAATATCTGGACGATAAGGATTAGAAGACATGCGAATGATTAAATATTCTTGAATTAGAAGTTGTATAGAACTATGTTGATAGTTTTGATATATGTAATTGACAGAGGTGTAAATTTTTAAGATATTCAATAAATAAAGAATATCTATTCTGATTATGCTGTGATGATTGCTTTGTAATATAAAGCTCTATAGTGATAATACTATATAAGAAAGAATTCGTATTGAGGATTGAGTTGAACATACTCATTACTACTCTGATGAGATGAATCATAATAAAGCAAATATGATTATGGAATATAAAATTGTAAAGGTTGCGATTTAGAAAACGAAAGAAAGATATAAATTTTTTTTAATTATCCGCATTTTTTAGCTGTTATTTCATCTAAGTATGAAGTAAAGTTGAATCAAGATAGTATTTAACGCACAAGGTCGGGATTAAGAATAGTCCTGATTTTGGATTAAGTTAGTCCCGATTTTGGATTAAGTTAGTCCCGATTTTGGGGTCATTACAGTTGGTATCAGAGCTATGGGTTATAAACCTTAGGTAAGCATACCTTAAGCTATAACCGTAAACAAGATAGATGAAAAGGAAAAAGATGTGAAGCATAAACTCGAATAAGGTTTAAATGATCTTAAAGGAATCTAGAAAATTCGTAAAGAATGCGTTAAGATAATACACAAAGATTCAAAGAAGAATTTGGAAAAGCCAATGGATCAGGGAACACCTAATTTGAATAATCATAAAATAACATGATTAAAGAGGAAAAAAAGAAGATCGTAAAAACAAAACGATCTTAAAGAAAGAATCATAAAGTAAGGCGATTGTAGGAAAGGATCACAACGTGATCTGATTAAGTTATAGATGATGGAATACGAATTAAAAAAAAATCGTATTAAGAAAAAAGCAAGATAAGATTTGATAAGAATTAGGTAGGATTTCAATTGAGGACTCATGTGATAGCCGAGTTGTACAAATCTTTGTATGGGCAGAGGTTTTGTGCTTGGTTTAACAACCACTTAGTCTATTAGATTGATAATCATTGAAATACTGGTGTCGTGCTATTGGTATTTGTATGGTGAGAAGGTGATTCTTTTCTCATATGCATATTTGATAATTAGAGAATATAAGATTAGGTACGAGTTCTTAAAACTCATGCTTATGGTAAGTTTGTGATTCATAATCATATGATGTGTTTTGAGCCCCTAAGCGTATGGACAGTCCCTGATTGGTTCTTGGACTACGTATTGTTAGGACAAGTTCTTAAACTCATATTTTTATGGAAAGTTCTTGAACTCATAACGTGTGGCAATTTCGATGAACTATACTAGTATAGGAATATTATAGAATAAGAGCTAATTATTTATAGTAGATTGAGCATTGATGGTGCTAGAGATAGGTAGAATTGTTTCATAGTGATTCAATGGAGGAAGTTAAAGTTGATGAAGGAGAAATGGATATTCCAAATCTTCTGGTTATGCTGGATCTCGAAATTTTTTGAAAGTAAGCTAAATTCGCACTGATGAATTTAGTAAAAAAAAGAAATACAAATGAATTTAGAAATATAAATGATTTAGCAAAAAAAAAGAAAAAAAAGAAATACAAATGAATTTTTGTTACCATCAACGCACAGTAACAAGGGTGTGGATGTGGACTTAGAACCACTAACACATCCTTACTTGTTGCGACATGATAACACCAAAAATAATTTTCAATGGTTTTGAACCGTTTAAATAAGAGTCTATGCTAATTGTTTTGGCTAGACAAAATTGAAAATATCAAAAGGTATTATATGTAGTCATCAATGATATGACAAATGATGGAATCATCAACGCATAGTGACAAGGGTGTGGATATGGACTTGGAGCTACTAACACATCATTACCTGATGCGATATGAGGAAGTCATACAATGATTTTTAGTATTTTGAAGAATTAAGGAGATGTCAATGCCATTTGAATCGGCTAGACACAGATTTAAATATTTCATTGCTTATATTAAGCTTTTGAACTATCCAACAAAATTAATTTAGTATGGACTCCAAACTGGATATGAACCTCCCTGAATTGGAAAAAATATTTTATGTGTCAAAGACAGATGATGAACGCAAATGTCATTCTTGCAAGCTACTGTTGATCAACACAGGACAACCCTGAATTGGAAAATTCTGTTTGCACGAAATAGCGGCAAAGACAGCATGGATCAACACAGGGCATAACAGGCTGATCACCTATGTGCCCGTAAGCCAGACAGTTTGAAGATGAATTTCTATTAAAACCTTTTCAAAAACAAAGTTCATGGTCTTTATGACCATTAGCATGATACAAAAAGCTCTTCTTAAGTGAATCTTTTGAATGCTTGAATTATTCATATTGCTTCACAGTTATTGATCAATTGTGGAGGATTTCTATTTTGGCAGTTGGGTATAAAAAGGATAAAATTCCTTAGAAGAAAGTAGGTCATAAAATACGACAAAGCGAATTTTTGAAAAATAAAGGAATAACCTGAAAATCTATATTGATGAGTTGTATGGGCAAGTTCTGAGAAGAAGGGAATAAAAATATGAGAAGACAAGATTTTTGAATCATAGAATTAATAGAAAATAATATTATAAGAAAGAAAGATTAAGTCCGAGAATTTTAAGGACTGTTGGAGCATTAAAAAGATAAGTATGAAATAGTGGAACGCTATTAATAATCGGAGATGCATGTTAATATGTGTTATGTGAAAATAATATATTTCATTATCACAAAATAATGTTGCTAAGAGGGAATTAGCATGATCGAAAGAGAATAGACTTAGACCGAGTAGGAAATGTTCGGTATTGTGATTCCGGGGACGGAATCCTTATAAGAGGGGAAGAATGTGATGATCCGAGTTTTCGGAAATTATTAAAATAAGAATCTAAATAAATAAAATTCTTATTATGAGACGTAATGAATTTGAAAGTATAAATATATATGTGCTATATATATATATATGTGTGTGTGTGTGTGTGTGTGTGTGTGATGAATTTATTGTGTATATATATAAGTTTGGTATATATACATATATTTGGAATGAAAGAGTTAATAATTGATTTAGATAGTTTGAGTTAAATATGAATTGAGATATGAAAGTGAATTAAAGTAATTGATTGATTTGAATATTAAGCCTTGAAAGGCAATAGATATATTATGAATTAAATTTCATAAAAGGGGAAGTTAATTCACTGTTTTAAAATTGGTGGATTAAAATGTTGTTTTAGTTAATTGAGTAAAAAAAAGACAATTTCTTGATAATGAGAATTATGTTACTATAATGTAACATATAATGATATAATATTTAATATTATATTAATTGAACAAGGGACCAATATATATGGATATATTAGTGTTGAATGAGTAAATTAAATTAATATTTAATTTATGATTAAATGCATGGGTTAAATGAATTATTTTAAAATAATTTATGGAAAGAAGGAGCAATGTTAATTTAATTTAATTATACAATATTAATTATATAAATTAAATGAGTTATTATTAATGTAATATTTGTTACATAAAAAATGTTAAACTTATTATGGATCAATTCCGCAATTAGTGAGATAATTTTTATACATGGTTATAAATATAGAATATCTAATTTGGTTAACTATGGGACTGCATATAGTTATAATACATAAAGTAAGTTAATATGTTTATGTAATATATATATATATATATATATATATATATATATATGTGTGTGTGTGTGTGTGTGTGTGTGTGTGTGTGTGTGTGTGTGTGTGTGTGTATATATATTACGTATTTAACATAATGAAAATATAATGTATATGTATGTGTTGGAAACACATAATAAGTATATGTAATATAATATGTATACTTATAAGCTAAGAATAAAAAATTAAGAATGTTGAGTAATGGGTGTAAGCATGACAAGTGTGCTGGGAATGTGAGCATTACTATATATTTATATACATACATACCCATGTGATGAGATTGAGAAAATGGCATATGACTAAGCATTAGCCAAGTAGGAGGTGGCTTACTATCATGCCATTAAGCCTCCACTAAAGCATTTATTTGATAAACAAAGGGAACTAAGCAAGCATTATCGGAATAAAAGAAAAAAAAAAGAAAAAAACAGAAGAACAGGAAAAGAAAGGGAGAGGAAACTAGGGAAAAGTGGAGAATGAAAGAGGGGAAGCAACTGGAAAGTTTCAGCCGCTTGATTTCTGGTTTGTTTCTTCATCTTCTAATTAGCTCGATTTCTTATAATTGATTTCTAGTGTTGCTCGATTCCTCTCTGCTGGTTTCTCTTTGAATGGCCAACTAGTTGCTGCCTCTCTCTCAAAGATAAGTTGAAACCTTAATTTCTCTGATTTCTCTTTTAATTCACCAAATTGAAATCATAACATATTTAATTTCAAAGGTATTTGGGTTATTTTGGATATGATTGAAAGATACCATCTTTTATGGGTGTTGGTGGTATTGTTTTCTTAAAGTTATTGTTGTTAATAAGATAATAATAGTTCTGAAGCCTTTTATTTAGTAGTATAAGGAATATAACAGTCTGAAAAAGGAGAAGATATAGAATATTGTTAATCCCCTTTATAATTTCAATAGAGGGCAGTAACAGGGAAATAACGTGACATATAATTTGTGGTTTTTATTTTTTTAAATGTTGTAACATTAAACTGTAAGACTTGTTGGAACCCCTTGCCTAAAGAATAGGAAGATTTTTTGGATGAATTAATCATATATGTTGCTTTATATAGAAGTGCAAACACTTGGCAGGGGAATTTTATTTCTTTTATTCTAGTTTTGCAAAACAGAAGAAAGGTGGAAACTTAATAATGTTGGAGGGTTCAATACCTTCTCTCACTTACATGGCTCACTTGTACTAATTGAGATCATTGATTAGTAATGGGGTGGTAGTATGTACCATTCTTCATATTAAAATCATAACTCTATAAATTTTTCAGCACTTTGAAAATTATAAGTAATTACCAGAACATAGTTTTGAGCTGAATTTTATTTTCAATAATCTTATAATAGTATTTAAGAATTACGTAATTTTTTGGTGAATTATTGAAGAGCACAAGTATTTATTGTAATTTTAAGCTATTTAAATTTAGTTTTAAATAGTGAAAATTCATAGAAAATTCTATGAATGCTGAACAATTATGAAAATTGGTGAAAAATCTTATAATAATATAAGATTAATATTGATAGTGTTTTGAGGAAATAAAAGTATGTTGAGTTATTATTTCTATTTTGAAACTATTAAATGATAGTTTTTATAAATGAAAATAATTGCAGAAAATTGTCGGATAATCCGACAAAATGTGAAAATTAGTTGAAAAGTCTAAAATAATATTCTAAATACTTTAGAAGGTTTAATGGACTCGTGAGATGTTGGGATGTTATGGATCTTGTATTGACTGGCTAATGAACGTATAATTACCTAATTGTATATATTTAGGTTATACAACGCAGAATGACGTTGGGATTATGTTAAATGACAAGAAAAACTATACCATGGATATTCGTTGAACATTTAGCGATAAACGCAAACTGAGGCTAGTCTTTCAGTTCTTTTGTGCTATATGAATTTGATATTGATTATATATAATATTTATCGTATTGTGAATGAGATCTTCAGACGCATGTTAAATTTCATACTATGCTCTATGAATTATGAAAGTCAAATTATGACTAAGTTGATTGAGTTATGTAACTTAATCTATATGTGATATGTGATATATTAAGCATATAAAACCGCATTGTTTAGAATTATGGTATGCATAGTAGAATGATTATGATGTATGAATTGAGCATGAAATTCTGTGCTACGTGAAACATGAAAACTATTAGATTTGCTGAGCTGTCAAGCTCAATCTTGCAAAAATAAATTTTTTGCAGGTTAATGATATGATGAGATATTTCTGAATATCTGGACGATAAGGATTAGAAGACATGCGAAGGATTAAATATTCTTGAATTAGAAGTTGTATAGAGCTATGTTGATAGTTTTGATATGTGTAATTGACAGAGGTGTAAATTTTTGAGATATTCAATAAATAAAGAATATATGTTTTGATTATGTTGTGATGATTTCTTTGTAATATAAAGTTTTATAGTGATAATACTATATAAGAAAAAATTCATATCGAGGATTAAGTTTAACATACTCATGACTACTCTGATGAGATGAATCATAATAAAGCAAATATGATTATGGAATATAAAATCGTAAGGTTGCGATTCAGGAAACGAAAGAATGAAAGATATAAAAAGTTTTTAATTATCCGCATTTTTCATCTGTTTTTTCATCTAAGTATAAAGTAAAGTTGAATCAAGATAGTATTTAACGCACAAGGTCGGGATTAAGAATAGTCCTGATTTTGGATTAAGTTAGTCCCAATTTTGGGGTCGTTACAGTTCTTCCTCCTAATGGCTCCTACAGTGTTGTCTCTCCTTGTGGGGGAGGAGGAGTCACCACTAATAACTACCGTCATGGGCTTTTGCCCAGAATTAGCTTTGGAGCCTACCTCTTTGTCACGGACCAACTTTGCTTGTACCTCTACAACCATCATATCAACGAGCTTCTTCTCCAGGATCTTAATTTTAGCCTTAAGGTATATAGGATAATTCACATCCGTCTCAGAAGGGACTTAGTTTGACGGAGTACTGTGACACCCCCAAATTCAGGTACCAATACCACGAATCTGGTGCTCACGATAAAGTACATCTATACACCTCTAAACAACATAAATCAACTAATGCGGAATAAATAAACATATGTTGTTCATTACAAAAGGTTTACTACGGTCCCAAGGTCTATAACCTTAAATAAATACATCGCAGAATACTTAATAATACAAAATAATTTCACGATTACATAATGGGACAGTACATATAACTATTCCTTAAGCTTTCCTTTGCCTTTGTTTTTTTTGGAACTCTCCGGTTTAACTGCAATAGATTCATGATATAGCAAGGGTGAGCAACTACTTTGCTCAACAAGTTTAAAATGAATAAAGAGGATATATCATGAATGAATGGGAATAATAATCGCATAGTTCAACAATTTAAGAACATTGAAGGAATAATTGACAATATAACCAAAGTTCAAATGAAACAATGAATATTGATTATTTACTGTTGAGTGGTCCAATAGACCATGAACTTTTTGGCCCCAAGAATCAATCATTCAATTGACTCTTTTAAAAACTGGCCCGTCAGTAGTACTTGAGGGGATCAGCCTCTCGTACCCTATGTATATGCATAACATTTAACTCTGACTGCATCGAATAACCGACACATTAAAATCCCCTAAATAAGGGTTGCACTCTCAGTCCAAGAATCCGTACCAACTACTAGTTTGGATAGCTTTTAAAATAATAACTTGTATATGTCTAGCCGAAACAAAAGGCGTAGACTATTTCCTTAAACAGTTCATGAATGGAGAACTTAAACGTTTCACAATCCAACAACAGATCACAAATTCAAATGCACAAGGTGCGAATATCAATAATTATCTTTGATGTGGAGTAATTGAAAATAATTAATCCACTACTATAATTGGAAAGTAATAACTCGATTTGAGTCATGAAACTTATAACAATATACAACATTTGTATAACATAGGAAACTTGCCCAAATGTAAAGGTTGAGTAAGTTTAAGAAACTTGCAATAATATAGAATACTTGCTCAATCAATAAATAAACTCGCACAATAAATGAAAGTTGTACGAGTTAGGAAACTGGCTCAATAAATAAAGTGAGTAAGGTAAGTGAACTTGCCCAACACAAGGGTTAGAGAAGAAACTTGTCTGGTGCGTCTGCTACAATATTACAACATACACTCCTTAATATCCTACACATGTAAATACATATTAATATAATAATTAGTTACATAAAGACTAGGTTCAAAACAGACGTCGCATCATTAAAACACATTGATTGCCATTACAACAAGGTAGTCGGGGTTCTCGCTCCCCGGTGAGCGAGCAGCTGCCCAGCTCGTCGGCGAGCTGACGAGGGTGTAAGGGGGCAATGCCCCCTGGAAGCCAAACGTAAAGTACGATTAGACTATCCCTAAAACACCTTATAAATTCACCGGATACAAATAGCTAACCTGTCTAATCATTTGTACAAAAATATAAGTTGGACAATGCATTTGGGCCTCATGAGGTAATCACAACATGTATATAACATCATTAAAAGAAAACTTAAATTCTGGTCTTGTTTGAAAATTTTACTAGTCCTGACCCGGTCCTGACCCGGCACCGGTGCTGCGGCGCCCGGTGTAGTACTAGAAGCGGCGCTGCGGTGCCAGACTTCACCGTTTCCTTCCCGGGTTGACCCGGCGCTGCGACTCCAAGCTTAGTACTAGAACCAGCGTTGCGGCGCCGTTCCCTTATCCTGTCTTCTGCCACGTGTCGGCGCTGCGGCGCCTGGCTTAGTATTAGAAGAGGCGCTACGGCGCTAGTCCTACTCATTTCCCTGTTTGGCCCCA
The DNA here is from genome assembly GCA_034770075.1 of Aralia elata. NCBI lineage: Eukaryota > Viridiplantae > Streptophyta > Magnoliopsida > Apiales > Araliaceae > Aralia > Aralia elata. Next base: position 27,908,601 of record CM068377.1, on the reverse strand, counting down.
TGCGGCAGCGCCAACTGTTGTACTTATGAATGGCGCGGCAGCGCCATCCATCTAGTGATCGGATTATGGGCTTATGCCTAGTTCGCAATCTTGACCTCCTTCGACTCCAACATTCATAACTCCTTCTATACACATGCAAATTGGTCCATTTCAGACTCTATGGACTCCTAAGACATAGGGCTACAACATATCAAAAATATAGAGTTACCCATAAATATTAAGATGACCAATTTTTGAGCCAAAGCACAAAATTAAAACTCTGTTTTTGTGTCCTTGGTGTTCTTCACTAAAATCAACACCAAATCTTCGTTTTAACTCCTTTTAACTCCATTCCAACTGGGTTACAAAGATAACCCATGGGACTACAATATTACAATAATAATTAAACCAAACAATTATTCAATCAAGGCTTTACAGTCCTCTAAATCGTCCAAAAGTTATTTTATCCAAAAAGTCCAAAGTTTCATCCTTTATGCCAAGGTTCGGATCATTCATCGATTTTCTTCCACTTTGACGTTATTAATAGCTTACAAGATGTCTTCGTAACAATAAAAATCGACCACAACCAACAATAACAATAATAATTGCAAGAAATGCTCAAACCCAACGATTTGAGCTCAAGAACACTAAAAGCTCAAAAATTCTATCAAAATCAAATGGAATGGATTTTTGGTCGATTGTTTACCTTGTAAATCCCTTCTAGGTGCTAAGAAAATTGCTAGGCTCGGTTGGATTGAGTTCCTTCTCCCTCCTCCCGTTCACTCTTTTTCCTCTTCCTTCTTATTCTTATTCTTGTTCTTCTCCCGCTCCTTCTTTCTTCTTCAGCTCTCTCTCTCGTTCTCTCTCTCTATCTCTACAACAATTTGGAATGGGTTGGGAGTTGAATGAGGAGCAGATGGAATTGGAAGAGAGAAATGGAATAGGGACTGAGCATGGCTTCGGGAGAATGAAGGGAGTAACCCAAACCTCCTTGGAAATGCTATAGAGAATAAATGTTCAGCATTTTGGAAAATTGAGGCATTGAGCCTAGCAAAAAGCAGCATGCTGCCGACCATGCTTTCCTCTCCCTCCTCTGATTGGTCCAAGGGTTTAAGTTGGTTCCCACTTAGAGTAACAAGCAAAAATAAATACACATACACAAAAATATATCCGATTACTCCCATTTTTATACCAAATCTAGTAAATAACTCCACACAAAATTAAAATAGGTACTCCCATAAATTATTGGGAAGCATAAAAATAATTATTATAGGATTTGTCTAAATATTCGGAACACCTATATAATACATTTTGGATATAAATTAAATCACTAATGAGCTCAAATAAATATTCCAGCGCTTGGAAAAATTATCACTTCGCTCACACGTATTAATGAAATTTATTAAATTCGAAAAAGACGCAAAAATATTATGGCGTGAATAGTGCCTCGGGAAATGTGCCTCGTGAATAGTGATTTAGCGACGCTACGCGAAATCAATTATTCACTTAAACAAAACTATAACACGTAAAATTTCATGCATTCACATAATCCAGGTTGTCACACAACTTTTAAACACGTAACACAAAATAATGTTATTAAAATTCATAATATTCATTAATACACATAACTTCAAATTACAAGGCTATCCAAAATTCGTGGTCGTTACAAGTACTTTGTTCGCCTTCTTGATTGTGAGTAGTTGGTTCTAGAGGCGTTTGGTAGGGAGTCGTCGCTTATGGAGATGGATCTAGTGGAGATCCCTTCTTTGGACCCATGTAAGGTTGAGGAATATGGTTGGTGGCTTTAAGTCCATCGGATTGTTTGGACTGAGCACCGGTAACCTTATTTATTGTCTTACTAGTAGTCTTCTTTGAGGCATCTTGAGAAGTGGTTTTTCACAAGTATGGTTGTTTTCCCACAAACGACGCCAAACTGATGCGACCAAAAATTGTAGGTCCGAACCAGTCATGATGAAGATATTTAAATAGGGTCAACCACACTACGAAAGTTAGCAAAACACCTTAAGATCCACCCAAGATTGTTTCCCCCAGACGAACCTTCATATGCCTAAGTTAGTATCAGCATAGAGAGATAAGAATCATAGCTTTATAGAGGCTAAGATTGTGCATCCCTTGATGGGTGAACCAGTGGGGGTATTTTTAAAGACGTCTCCCTGGTGGAGTACCCTTCAAGAAAAGAGATTAAATAGTAGAGTCAACTTAGGATTGTATCCCCCAGTCGTACTCAATCAGGAGTATATTAGTTAATAGAGTCCGTCTAGGATCCTTAGTTTATCTATAATCCTCTAGAAGGTGTCAAAGGCGGTTAAGGTTTTTATACCCCCGCTACAATATCATTCTACCCTTCTAGTAAATAGGGCATTTGGATGTTCACTTGGGGGACGTCACACATGCCTAGCACGCTGCATGCCTAAGGGTAAAACGCCTAGGGGACATCGTCTGCATAAAGGGACGTCGGACGTCGGCAGTGGGAGGACATACGTCCTATAGTTGGATATTTTTACCCACATCATATATAATAATAATAATAATAATAATAATAATAATAATAATAATAATAATGTTAATCTGCATATTTCATTTGATGATTTGTACCAGTAAGTTTCGTGAAATCCTTAATGATGAAATGATGTACAAGAACTTAGAATAGAAATATCAAATGTGTTAAGTTGATCTTATTGAGTTGATCTGATGTATAGTTAATAGGTCCAAATTGATCATTTAAGTTATTCTGCCTAGTTCGTAGTATCTCCATGGATCGCAAAGTTAACTAAATTTCTAAAGAAATCTGAAGTTCGATCCCAGAGCTCTCACATTAGGAGTAAAAGCTCACTTCAAGTCGTAAAGTAAAGATCTGCTCGTAGAGTGGACAAAGAATTGAAGAGCTAAGTAAAGTTGGTATCATGAAGACTTAACTCTCTAAAGTCGTTTGGTAAAGCCCACATCGTAAAGTGACTCAAGGGTTGTTCAGTGAAGAATAAATCATAGAATCAGTTCTGGAATCGTAAAGTAAATCTTCATAGAGCTGATCGTAGAGTTACTCTGTCTATTCGTACTGTAAAAGATGTTAGCAGAGTATTATATATGTTCGTAGAACATCAACAGGATGATCATAGAGCTGCAAAGTTATCTCAGAGCTAAAGTCGGAATCGCGAAGTCTACAATCAGAATCGTAGAGCTGCCTTCGGAGTCGTAAAGTGAAAGCTGAGATCGAAGTGTAAAAGAGAAGTTCGCAGAATTTTTGCTTCAACATCGTAGAGAGTCATTCATAGAACAGATCGTAGAGCACTTCTCTACATCGTAGAACGACTTCATAAAGTTCAGAAACGTTAAGTATCCTAAGTCAAGACTCTACGTTCTTCACCAAACTCTACGACCAGTTAAGATTGAATAGATTGTCAGAACTACCATAAGACTGACAAATGCAGAGCATTGTAGAGCAAAGATTTCAAGACCGTTTCTCACCATCTTCAAATTTAAATGAGAACAGATACTGGTGAGTCAAAACCACTATGGTAGAAATTTGTCAACTCTCACAAGAGGTAGGTGAGACTGCAGACTGAAGAGTTCCTAAGGCCAAAATCAACCTGCCTACCTACCCTAAAATCATCGTAAAGAATATCTTGGATTAGAGCATTAATGCACCAACGGGAACTCTCCAACGGGATAATTTTCAGAGGCCTATAAAAGAGAACAAGAATTCAAATCCAAAAGAAAGAGTAGTGTAGAAAGTTGAACTTCTGCAAAATATTCCAAGCTCTACGATTCAGAACTACTCGTTCAAGCTGCTAAGTACCAAAAAGGAATCAAGCTTATTGTAAAGCTTAACAGCACACCGAAACAACTATCCTTTAATAGTGATTCGATTGTCTTAGTGATTTTTATCCAAGTCTAAGTGACTTGAAAAGTTCTAAGTGAATTAGACTGGGTGCCCTGGTCTTATTGACCATTATACCAAGTCTAAGTGACTTGAAGAGTTCTAAGTGAACTGAACTAAGTGTCCTAGTCTAAGTGACCTTGCCGAGACTGAGTGAGTCGAAGGAACTTAGTGGTTCAGTTGTCAGAGATCTTAGTGATCTGATTTTTGTGACCATATCCTTAGTGGATTTCCTACTTGTTGAAGTAGAAGAGTGGACTATGAGTTGTTTGTACTCCGAACCACTTAAACATCTTGTGTTATTTACTTTCACTCTTTATATTCTATCATTAACTGTTATATCTCTGAGTGACTAATATCCACAAATGCTAAAGTTAGAATTGAGATTCCATTAAATCTTTATGGAGATTTTAAATTAATATTTCACTGTGCTAAATTAATTGAACTGATTAATTATCTAGTAATTAAATTTTTTAATATTCAAAAGTTTAAAAGATCTATTCAACTCCCTTCTAGATCTTTTTTATGCATCTGAAAAATAATAAATAATTTAAAAAATGAAATAAAGAGTAAAAGTTCAAAAATATGAGACAACAAAAACCACGTATATGCCTTAAAAAAGTGTGAGAGGGAAGAAGGATAAAAGAAAAAGAAAAAGAAAAATAAATAGAGGGGACTGGGGAACTAGTATTAGTATAGAGTAGATGTTCTAAAAAGTCAAAAGCGATTCAAACTCGAAACACGTGAAATTCTTCCAGGCTGTAGTGGGACCCAACCTACGTGGAAGTCGTTGAAGTTCTCTGATTAGGTCATGTTTTTAAGTAAAACTAGTTAAATCAAGTTAATCTACGAAAGTTAGTCAAAAAAGTGAAAGACCCACTTGCCCATTACATTAGTCTTTCGTTAGTGTCTTGTACTATTACGTTTTCACATCATATTTGAATGTTTTGGATTTGTGAATTAAATAAATTATATTTTTTAAATTATAATTAAAAAAATTTTAATTCATTAGAAGACATTATATTTAAATATTTTAAATTTATAAATTAAATAAATTACATTTTTTAAAATCCAGTCATAAAAATTTTCAAATCCGTTTAGCCTCCTAACGTTCCAAATTATATAACTAACGCTGATAATTAGACATATATGCAAGTAGTACCTATAAGTTTCCAAACTTTAGCCATTTCATTTCTCCATTGTCATAAGCAGACATATTTAGAATGTTACCGACATTTGTACTTGTCCATTTGCTTGTACCACTTCTGTCAAAGGCTTTCTCTAACGAAGATGAAGATCTGATTATGCCATCCAATCTTCTCCATTGTCATTCAACAAATTAAAACTTGAATAGGGACAATAATAACTACTTAATGTATAATTTGTCCCTTGCAATGAAATAAATCCTACTTTCAATTCTATTTTCACAAGAAACGCATTGTACTGAGTGCAAAGCCAACAAAGTAATTTGGTTAAAATTAATAATTAAAAAAAATGGATGATTTTCTACTGGGTATTAGCATTTGGAAATGCAACGATCCCTAACTAAAATATGACCAGCAATTCTACTTTTTAGGTTGTATGTGTGCATAAATGGTCATATTTTGTTATTATTATGTATGCACCAAGTGTAATTTATTTTTTTTTTGTTTTGAACTAATGAATCCCCATTGTCTCTTTTTTTCATTTGTTTTGTAAAAACTTTTATGAATTGGGTTGTTCACATTATTTTTTTTATTTTTTACATGGGGTCCCGACTATCAGATCCAATAGCTTTAGTGTCAAAAAGCTAGGAAAAAGAATATTTTCGCAAGTAAAAGTGATAATTTCATAATATTTTTCTTGAATAATAAATGAATTTCACACTTATACTAGTGAAATCGAATTCTTTCCGGTTAAAAAATCTCTTTCACGCGTGAAATCTTATGAGAATACCACATTTTATTTATGAAAATGTCACTCAAAACTAATATGCCATCTAAAACATGTAAAATTTATGTGTCACTACATACTACATGTACGGATGGCATTTTTGGAGGATGAATACTGAAATTTAATTTTATTCAAAATGATTCAATATAATAATGAAATACATGAAACTTTCAAAACTCTTTTTCTCTTATCATGTGTATATACTATATTACCAACATTTGTTTTGGCCGAGTGGAAGGAGTTCAATATCCCTTAAACAAGATCTCGGGTTCGAGTTTTGTGAATAGAAAAAACGGTGTTAGAGAAAGCTCCCTCCCTCGTGAGTCCGACTTCGAATTAGTCGGGACCTAATGGTTACCGAATACTGAAAAGTGAGAACAAAAAAAAAGTATATATACTATATTCACTTGGGTTCAAACTTTGGGGTTAACACTCATGAGAAAATTTTCTGAATATACCAGGTCGATATAAAGAGTGTGCTTTTAAGATCGTTCGAAAAAGAACTTAATCTCGATTAACGCGTATACTGGTGCGAAAATACCCTTCCTATTTAACCAAAAAAAATGTATATACTATATCCTATGTACGTATAACTAAGCCCTTCATATCTCAATTAAGGATACTTGTATCCATCTTACTAGACATTTTGTCATGACATTATAGATTCCTTGTACAGACATAAATCATACTAGCAAGTAATAGCTTTAATTTCTTTTTAACCTCAAAATCCGGTTCAATGAATTCATGCCATTAATAAACTCATATATAAAGCTCCCCCCTTTATTAGAGTTTTTGCCTTAGCTAAATTTGTGTTTGTCTTTTCCCTTTTATAAACTAAACACAATCAATTACAATAAAATCTTCTGTCAGAAACAAAATCCGAAATATATGCACCAAAATAAAAAAATGTATACGAAGAAACTGGGTTGGGGTTGCGCATCTACGCACTAGTTCTGGTTAGAACCCCTACCAACTTTACAAAACGTAGTTTCCTAGAACCAACTATTTCTCTTCTTTTTTGCCATAAAGTTGTAACGTCACACCCGAAGTGCATGCACCCTTACTCTCTCTAATTAATACAAGTACACAGTATAATCGGATTTTAATATCGGACAGTTAAAAATAAACAGTTTATTAATATATTTTATATATGCAAATGCGATTAATATTGTCAGAACTAAAATATTGTTGTCAAATTAATGAGTATTGTTTAAAGTATAAAGTGTAATTAGAACAATTATAAAAATGTTGTTAAATATATAATTACTCTAACAGTATTATTTTTTCTTTTGCAATATCAACCACCTAAATAAATTTTATTTATATAATATAGAGTAACATTTTTAGATGATTTTTGATATACATATATTATATAATTGTAGCTCTCTGTCTATAAAATTCAACTTATTTTTAATAAATTGTTCGTTTTAAATATTTTTTTGCTATGTAAAATTCTATTTATTTCTATATACGGTTGAAATAAACTACCCATTTTAAATATCTAAAATAAACAAATAGTGTAACCATATCTTTATCTGTCTCTATATATACCCCCCAAAACCACTCTCCTTCAACTTCACTCAACACACTCAATCCTTCCTTTTCTCTCCCTAAAAAAAAATACCCACAAACTTTCTCTCTCTAAAAAAAATACCCACAAATTTTCTCTTTCTAAAATGGAAGCATTCAATAGGTGTTCACCTGTTAATTCTTCTTCATCGGATTCATCATCATCGGACTCTTCATTATCTGGTAAAAATCCGAGGGATGTAAACAAGCCGGAGCGGATTAAAGGCCCATGGAGCGCGGAGGAGGATAAGATCCTGAACCGACTCGTTGAGCGTTACGGGGCCCGAAATTGGTCGTTAATAAGTAAACACATAAAGGGCCGGTCCGGCAAATCGTGCCGGCTCAGGTGGTGCAACCAGCTGAGCCCAACCGTACAGCACCGGCCCTTTTCTCAAGCTGAGGACGAGACCATATTGGCGGCCCACGCCAAGTACGGTAACAGGTGGGCCACCATTGCCCGGTTGCTTCCGGGTCGGACCGATAATGCGGTTAAGAACCACTGGAACTCTACGTTAAAAAGGCGGCAACATAGAGTTCAAGTTCAAGTTGATCAAGGGAGGGGACAAATGGACGGTGGAGATGCAAAGTGTGTTCCATCGGGATCTGTGAGTATGAATGTGGACCCGGATGAATCTGACCCAATGACAGCGCTGTCGTTGGCACCGCCGGGGTTGGGCGGTTGTGGGTCGCCGGAACGGCGGGGAGAGAGTGCTCCGGCGGGGTTTTGGGATGTGATGAGGAACGTGATTGCTAGGGAGGTGAGAGATTATGTGACGACGTCGTTTCAGGAAGCTTCGGGGTTTCAATAGGATGTGTTATTATATTGAACGTTAAATATTTTTAAGTTTAACTAATTTGTTATTCTAAAGTACATAAATTGTGAAGTGCTTAGCTCAAAAATCAAAATCCAAGCTTTTTTGAGCTGTATTAACACATTCTCCACGTGGAGAAATATAAATATTTATTAAAATAATTATTTCTTTTACCCTTTCCCTTTTTCAGTTTCGGGTAGTATAAATAACTATTAGCATCATAGCATGCATGGTTCTCTTCATCATTATTTTTTTTTCACTTTTATCTTTTCTAGTCGGGCTATTTTATGGTAGATGCCTTATTTGTGACATTTTTAAGTCACGTGACTTGGAACTTTTTGGTAAACAAAGAAAAAAAAAATCAAAATCTTTTTAGATTACCAAAAATTAAATTAAGCTTGAGAAAGTTGGGGGTTTAAAATATTGGCGAGAAACCTGAAAGAGAAGGAACAAGAAAAGTAAAGAAATGTGATTTCACGTGTTTTGCTAGTAGGAATTAAGTGAGAATATAATAATTCATTCTTTCTTCTATTTCATTCTTTTAATTTATACGTAGTATAAATGTTATTCATAAATATTTTTAATAATATTAAAGTAAAATAATGTGAGAATTATTCACACGTAGTACTTTTGTTTGTTAAGTTAAAGGACTTGTTCATTACACAGCCTTTAATTGTTAGGCGTTAGATTATTTGGTGCATTTTGGATGTACCGGTTATGTTGCAAATTATAAGATTATTATTGTCTGTTGAAATTAATTTGATATATTTTTAAATTTAAAATTGAGATAATTTATTAAAAATTATGAAATAATAAAATTTATAATGAGTACTACTTTTTAGATATTTCACGATAAAATTTATGTCAATTTTAAATTTAATAATATTTTAAGTTGATTTTAAAAAATTAATAATAACTTTACAATATGGAACAGGGGTAATATTACTTTTTGTGCAGTAAGTTTTGGAACTCAAACACAAGCTTTTGTAAGTTAAAACAACTGCCTTTTGAAAATGCCTTTGTGAGTTGCACAAAATTTTCAATTGCATTTAGCATATAAAAAGCCCCCAAAACCCCCAATTATTTTACTTTTTTTGAAATCTCATTTTTTGGGAAGTACACATATAATCTCATAAATAAGTAGATTATCAAGAACTAATCAAACCTTACTAGAAGAAAAAAAAAACTCACAAACAAGTTTTACATAAAAAAGAAAGCACGTTTCAGATAAAGAAAAGAATAAACTCACTTAAGTGAAAATCAAACATGTAATTTTTTAAGTCATAATATATCAGTCTTAACCACTAGACTAATATCTAATCGGCAAAAACACCCAAATAGAATATATAATTAATTAATTAGTGTGAACCATTAAACAGTGTTATACAAAATTTCAACAGGTATATTTTGGGTGCAAGTGTGGATGGTTGATATAGGTAGTTATGAGGTGGAATGTGCTGAAATCTTGACTATAACGAAGGGGCTACAGTTTGCTAAAAATGCTGGTTTCTTGAGGCTAATTTTTGAAAGGGATAATCAAACAATTATTAATCATTTTTCTTCTACTTCTCTAAACAACTCGTATCAAGGACTCATATAGAGATTGCCTTCAACTCACTAGTAGTTTTGAGTCAATTTCTTATAGTTTTGTTTGTCGTAATACAAATTTTGTGGCCCATAGATTAACAAATTTAGCCCGGCTAAAATTGTTTTAGGTTTTAATCTAGTAGTTAAAACTCAGGTGTAGTGATCTTTAGGTCGCAAGTTGGATTATCATTTAAGTGAGTTTATTTCTTCCATTATGAGAAGCTTGTTTCCTCTTTATGTGAAGTTTGTTTGTGAGTTTATTTCTTTTTCTTTTGGTGATGTTTGTCCTGCTTATTGGCCAGAAGATATTCACTATTATGTTCTTCCATTTGTACATAATGATGTTTGTTAACGCTTGATTTTGTCCGCGCGTCCAATCCACTCTCCGCGCGTGTACCTGCACAAAAGTCCCAACGGCTTGGGCCGTGTGGAGACTCCTCGGGTGTAAGAGTAAGTAACAAGCTCAAGGTACGCTAACAATGGAGGTCAAATATTTAGTAGGGTAAAAGTGTTGTACCTGACCTTCATTGTTACTTGGGTATTTATAAGGATCCACTTGGCTACTTTCTACTCCAATTAGGAGTGTACTGCCCAGAATCCTTATAAGATCCGGACTCAACTACCTTGATCCGATAGAAGTATTATCCAATAGGGAACCACAAAGGCTTAGGATACTGGCCCAAGCCATTTCGGACTGGAGAGTCCTCATAGAATCCGCTAGGTGTGATTGGCCTTTGGGCCGAGCCCAACATAAGAAGCCCAATCCAGCCTGTTAGGATTTATATCCGAACAATGTTTTTAATGAATAAGATTTTCGGTCCGTGTTTGGACTGTTTTCGTCAAAAAAAGAAAAAAAAAACATTGTGCTTTTGCAATGCCAATCGATCATCGTATCACATCCATGGTAAAAAAAAATCGATTTTTTTTACACCACACGGCAATTTAACTTGAATTAAGTAGAACTGAAAATCTATCATCTTTAGAACGTTTTCTTTATTTGGGAGTCACATTGATTGGAATGCTACCCGAAAAGAAAAGAGTGTCCTTCACTGACTGATATGGACAGGTTATAGCTCGATACTTAGAACGAGCTAGATACATATATATACAAGCATTACCAGTAGATGTTAATTCTTTCCTTTTTATTGCACGCGTTATTTCTGTTCATTTTTGGCATTCATGGATTCATCATTTGTAGCCTAATATGGTGCTATTAATTTCTTTTTTGGTACCCGTAAACAAAATAAATTAAGAAAAATAGGTTATGAATCTATAGAAAATTCCTTCTGTTATATCTCCATGTCAAATGAGGTCAACCATCCTTTACGTTTCTGATCATCCAACCTTACAAAATGATATTTGATTTCACGTTCTATAAAAGAGTCTAATTTTAATTATTTGAAGTTAATTTGATTTTTTTTTGAATTTTTTATTTTATTTTAATTATTATAATTATAATTATAATTATTGTAAATTATTTAAAAAATATTATTAATTATAAAAATTATTATTTTTAAAATTACATGTGTCACATTAGGTAAATTTTGGAATTTCTTTAATTATAATATCAAAAGGACAAAATAAAAATATTTTTTTTGGGGACAAATGAGGGAGTAGTACAATTATATGCTTCCTATTAACAAAAGAAGAAAACAAGAAGATAGAGAGAGCCACAATTTAACTCCTTAAATGACACCGAGGCCGAACCTAATATTAGGTCCAATCATATAGTTTGGTGCATGATTAAGAGATGTCCCACAAAAACTGCCCAATCATCCACCACGCGTGGTAATTAATATGCAGCATATTTCCAACAATTATATACATACGCATACCCCCCCCTCTCTCTCTCTCTCTCTCTCTCTATATATATATATATATATACACACACACACTTCTCCCGTCTTAAAAAAATCAATAAAATATTTTTTACACATATTTTAAAAATAAAGTAGATAAAAGAATAAAAAAAATTTAAACTTATTTTTAGTGGGCTTATAAGATTATATAAAATAATAAATATTTTTATTTGTTTTTATACTAATGGATCACACTAAATGAAATATTTGTCCTTCTCTGTATGTATTTAATTTATCTTTTTAAAGATAAAAAAATTGTATATTTAATCATCTTTTAAGGATGGAAGGAGTATATGTTTGAGCAAGAGTGAAACTATAGAAGAAATTTTCATAGACCACTTCCTTAGACTCTCATTACTTGTCCCATATCAAAAACCCCGACAGAGCTCACAAGTTCTCAAAATAAAATTTGTTTAATTACTAGTCTTTGTAGGGTTTGTAGCAGTTAAATATGGTGCGGTCTATTTAAGATCAAAATATTTTGTTTGTGAGTTAAATACATTATTTATTGATTAACAAAATTTTAAAATATATTTAAATTTTCAAACGCACCAGACACTAAACTCACCAAACGTACTCTAATCAAACAAATACAAATACAATTTACCTAGATCAATTTGATATAGATCGAATTTTACAAAATTAATTTAGACTGAGAAGTAAACCTTGGTGGAGACTAATTGATCACATAGGCAAATTAAAGTGGTTTTGATTTCTTGGAAAAACTAAGGAACAAGTTAAATAAACAATTAGTAATAGGGACAGCAACATTAAACATCTTTGTTTTTATCAGGCTGGAAACAAGTAGTGAAAGGTATGTTCCACTTTTAGGCTGCAACCTTTTTCTAGCACTTTGTTAGGCAAGTTTGGATCATATTATATACTGTATGTCTGTATCTACTTATTACCTGGCCTGCACAAGGCTTCAGGGAATGGGACTTTGGGTCGTGGGTCACCTATAAAGGAAAGCCTATGTTGAAAACTTACTCCATTAGTTTTATAAAAATGAAGAAGATGAGTAAGTTTACATATTTCAAATTTTTTGTCTAAAATTATCAAAAATAATGTAACCTTAACTAAGATAAATGATACATTACGACATAATTAATTATTAAAAATATATTCAATTAATATAATAATATTACGTGATTTGAGACAAAAATATGAGATCCCAAATATTATCATACGAAGATAAAGATGATAGCTTTTGAGCTCAAGCGGATGCCTTTGTTCATCTAATGTCCTCACTCCTCATGGCACCAAAGTCAAGCTAGCCAACAAACAATTACAAGACAACCAAAAGATATAAGGTAAAAGTGTGCAATTATTATTAGTTTGTTGAAAAGTATGTCACACTAATATTTTTTTTCAAGATCGTGTCTTCCTAATAATATCTTTTTGGATGTATAGATTTAAATTCTTTGCATATCTTTTGGCCTTTGGCAGAACCATATCATCTATTTTTATATATTTTTCACATAAAAATAATTTCAAAATAATGAAGTTGTTAGCTCAAAACAACCAATTACATATGTTATTGATGTGATTTTTTCGATCACACACCCGAGCAATATAACTCAAGACAAGAACCCAGTGGTTGCGGAGCTTGTAATCTTCATGGGAACAAAAACAAGTATTATCATGCTTTATTTATGGGAATAGGGAATTATGATAATTTTATGGGAATAGAAGAGCTGAAATTATATGAATTCAGTATTATCAAATTTGAAATTATAAAATAAAAAAATTATGAACAGCCTGGTGTTAGATGAGTGCTTTTTGGCTATAATCATTTTTGGTTATATTAAAAAAAAATCTATAAACTGGAATAAACCAGCCAAAATCACTTATTGCTTAAATTAAGTTAGCAATTTATAAATAAAAAATAGAGACAAATGGATTAATTATATAACACCCCCTCTGTTTCAAAATAAAATTTTTTATTTTTATTTTTTTGTGTTAATGTGAAGTTTTCCAACCGCAATCGGACTAATCTCCTCATTCCGGGTCAGACTTTTCATACGAACTTGCACCCAGGTCTCCATGAGCCCATTAGCATTTTTATTGTCTTTGACAATTGTTGCAAGTGGAATTCGATCCTAGGATGTCCGAGTCTACAGCTCATCTCATAACGTCATTTGAACCACTGCACCAACTGCATGGGTTAATAAAATATTCTTATTTCTTGTTTCATAATAGTATTTAATGAATTTTTTTTATTTTGAACTTGAAAATGTCTCAAATTGATTTTTGGTAGTTATTAATGGTCTTGTAATTTAAAACGGAGGTAGTATCTAGCTCTCATCTTTCAAAAAAAAATTACAATGTAAAATAAGATCCAGTTGGACCTTGTTTAATTGAAATTCTTTTCAAAACTTCCTCCAAATTATCACTGGTGTGTACCACTGAATGAGTTAGGGTTTCCTTTTGAGTTGTCCATCAACCAACCAACTAAAATTGAATATTTGAAGGGAGGTTTCATAAATATTAACAAAATGAAAGATTTAAGGTCATCTCAATTTAGGGCATGCCTAATTTTCTCATAAACTCAAGCTTCACAACGTAAAAGGTTATATCTCAATTTAAGTCAACACATGCATATATTTATGTATTCTCTTCATTCAAAAATTAGAAATGCGTTTCCAAAACGAGAACTTTTAAAGAAAAATTATTTTTTCAAACTTTATCATAACAAGAAATATAGTATTAATTGTCTGATACCAATCAATCAACCAAGTATAAAAGTAATAACATGTCAGAAATTTCATGTCACTTTACAGTCTTAAAATATAAAAAAATTTATAATTTTGAAACGAACAAAAATAATATACCTCTAATTTTGAAAAAGTAGATAAACAAGACATGTCCAAAAACTAGAATTATTTAGAAAGTAATGGATTGAGCACAACTCCAAGAAAGAAGACAACTCCAGAGTTGTCTTACCTGATCATGAATACAAAAGGATGATCAGCAATGAAATCTCTGGGCGGCGGTGTCTCCTGGAATGGGGAGCATCCAGAAGCCATCATACCCAGCGGCGGATCTAGGAATAATTCTCAGCAGGGGCGGATTTTAATTTGGCGGGGGTTCGGGAGCTGCGCCCCCGAGCCAAATTTTTTAGATAATTTTATGTTTTTTTGATGATTACATATGTAAAATAAGAGTTAATTTAGTTACATAAAACTATAACCCATAAAAATATGTACTCAAAAATATTGAAATTCAACTAGAAAATTGTCTGCCAATTTTTTTAGATAATTTTATGTTTTTTTGATGATTACATATGTAAAATAAGAGTTAATTTAGTTACATAAAACTATAGCCCATAAAAATATGTACTCAAAAATATTGAAATTCAACTAGAAAATTGTCTGCCAAATTTTTTAGATAATTTTATGTTTTTTTTATGATTACATATGTAAAATAAGAGTTAATTTAGTTACATAAAACTATAACCCATAAAAATATGTACTCAAAAATATTGAAATTCAACTAGAAATTCTCACCGCAAATAATAGATCAGCCTTTTGTAACTAATGGAATTTTTTTTTGATATACCAAGTTTAACTTTTTTATTAATCTGCCCCCCTGAATTTACTAACTTATAAATTCTGCCCCCTTGAGTTTAAAAAAAAAAAAAAAAGCAAAAGAAAAAAAAAAAAAAAAAAAAAGTCAGCATAGGCAGGTGCCTATGTTGCCCTCTAAGTAGATCCGCCCCTGATCATACCAAAAGCAGAAGCCGCTTCTGTCCCTTCCTCATTAACTTCAATACTCGATTTTTGAATCATATTCGAGATTTGAACCAAGTGCAAGGAAAACTTCTCCGGCTATAACCGTCTTTGACAAAGTAAATAACAAATTACTTCAAATAAATAATGTCATTTCACCAAATAAATTATAATCGCATAAAATAATAATACGAAAAATAAACCAAACACAAGACACCAAATTGTACGTGAAAAAATTTCTAAAATTAGAGGTAAAAATCACGGACCGAACTCCGAAAATTTCCACTATAATCAACTGTAAATACAAATGGTCCTTCCAAGTTTTATAACTAAGAACTTGAAATATTACGAAAGTGAGAAAATACAAAAATACCTTAATTTGAATGAAAACTCAAATTATCTCACCACCTAGAACCTTCGAATTAAGTAAAATCTTTAAGCAATTAATTATCCAAAATAAGATGATGATGATACCCACGAATAAACCTTCACAAACACTCTCAATTTTCCGTTCAATCTGCGGTATAACTCTCACCCTCACAATTAATTATGCATTGTTTTTTTTCTCCTGTAGCAACTTTCACGTCAAAGGTCATATATATATGTGTGTGTGTGTGTGGTTTTCTCTAAATCCAAATTAGATTCAGTAAACAAAAGAATTCATTATCCACCATTCACGCCACATATATATAAGTCATATGTATACTCACTAATTCCTACAACAGGTTCGCTTCGGAATTGCCGAAGTGACATCCCAATCCTTTTTCAGATAATATATATATATATATATATATATATATATATAATATACCTATATATATATATATATTATATCCTGTTTTGGTTTAGAAAAAATATATTAATTTCCATGTTAGCCCCACACGGAAGTTTTTCAATTCCAATGTTACTTTGGAATTCCAATTCCTTTTAGAAAATATACATACTAAATTAAAAATATTCCTAATTTAAATAGGATAATCTCATGAGTTTGGACCCCACAAACACAACAATCTTTCCTTCCAAATTCATGAGAGGTGATTCCACCGTGACCCCGTCACTTGGAGTTTATCCCGACCAACTCCTTGCAAAACTCCAACTTATCGCAAGTTACAACCTTTGTTAACATGTCTGAGGGGTGCTCATCGGTGTGAACTTTTTTCACTTTCATCAATTTTTTTTCCATTACTTCTCGAAGCTAGTGATAACGAACATTAATGTGTTTGGTACGATTATGATATGTGGCGTTCTTGTTTAAATTAATTGCACTTTGACTATCACAATAAACCACATACTCATCCTGTGTCAAACCCAACTCTTCCGTAGCGGCGATTTATTCCGACTCAGTTGTAAACAAAGCAAAACACTTCTGCAACTTAGACTGCCATTATACAGCTCCCTCCTGCAAAAGTAAATAAATACCCCGAAGTAGACTTCTTCTCTTCAGAACCTGCCATGTCTGCATCTGTAAAACTCTCCAAGACTGGACTCGAACCACTAAAATTCAAACTGGAAGTAGTTTTCAAGTATCTAAGAATCCACTTAACTGCTTCCCAATGTTCTTTACCAGGATTTGACAAATACTTACTCATAATGTTTAACTGTATGAGCAATATCTGGCCGTGTACAAACCATTGCATACATAAGACTCCCTACAGTAGAGGAGTAGGGAACTACTGCCATATCATCTCTCCCTTCCTTAGTAGAAGGACATATTCCTTAGTAGAAGGACATATGCGCTTTGTCAACTTAATATGACTGGCCAGTGGTGTGCTAACTGGCTTAGCATAACTCATGTTGAACCTTGCAAGCACCCATTCAATATATTTCTCTTGTGACAACCACAACCTCTTGGCTTTCCTGTCACGAACAATTTTCATGCTCAAAATCTACTTAGCCGGACCTAAATCCTTCATATCAAAGGACTTGAACTCACCCTTGAGCCTGCGAATCATGTTAGCATCTTGCCCAATTATCAACATATCATCTGCATATAGCAACAAAATAACGAAATTACCATTCGAGAACTTTTTAACATACACATAATGATCTGCAACTGTTCTACTGTAACCTTGGTCCATCATGAACGAATCAAATTTCATTTACCACTGCCTTGGGGCTTGTTTCAGGCCGTATAAACTTTTCTTCAACCTGCAAACCAAGTGCTCTTTCCCTTTAACTTTAAATCTCCCTGGCTGCTCCATGTAGATTTCCTCCTTCAAATCAGCATGAAGGAATATAGTTTTCACATCTAGCTGCTCAAGCTCAAGATCCATACTAGCTACTAACCCCAACACCGCTCGAATAAAAGTTATCTTCACAACTGGAGAAAAAATCTCATCGAAGTCAATACCTTGCTTTTGAGCAAAACCTTTGACGACCAACTGAGTATTGTATTTCACTAGTTTTTTACCATCCTTTTTCAGCTTGAACACCCATTTATTCTTCAGTGCTTTCCTGTCCTTCAGAAGTGTAGTCAACTTATAAGTGTGGTTCTTGTGCAAATAATCCATCTCATCTCGCATAGCTCTCAGCCAATTGCTTTTCGCCTTATAAGTCTTGACTTTTTGAAAATTCTTTAACTCCCCTCCTCAGCAACTAAAAGATATTCAGATGAATGATACATAACTGATGGCACACGTTCTCTCGTGGATCTTCCTAGCTGAGGTTCTTTGATATCAAGATAAGGGGCTCGTCCCCCCTGCTCAACACTCTCTGCATCTGACCCATCGCCATCGTATAAATCTGTATCAGTCACATCTTCATTCTGACCTCCTTCTCCAACTATGGTATTCTGTAATAGAGAAGGAACTCCACTAAGGTCTGAAACTCTATTCTCTCTGGGCTGTGTAACATTATCAAAATTCTCATAATTTTGGTGCTCATAAAACACCACATCTCTGCTTCTGAATAATTTTCTCTAAACTGGATCCCATAACCTATACCCAAACTCTACATTTCCATAACCAACAAACACACATGGAGTAGATTTGTCATCAAACTTTGATCTTTGTTCCTTGGAGATATGTGCAAAAGTCTTGCACCCAAATACCTTCAAATAAGAATAGGACACATGTAATAACCCAAGATTTTCGATATATTTAAATAAGAAATTTTACGAATAAATTTTTTTATTTATTTTTATTAAGTATCAAAAGTGAATATGGTAATACGTGAAAGGTAAAGTATATATGTACATGTGATAAATTTATATTTGTTTATCGGATGAATGATTTCAAATAAATTTTTTGAAAAAGGAATTGTTGATTATTATAAATTATATTCTTATAATAAATTAATTTTGTAGTAAAAATATTTTATTATTTATTTTTCATGAAGATATGATTAATGTATTATTTAAATAACATATGTATATTTTACAAATAGATTTTTAGTATTATTATTATTTATATGATTATTCCCTTATGATATGAATTTAGCAGATTTGTCAGTTTATTTATTCTAAATTGACTAAGAAAGGTAAATGAGGCAAAGTGAAACAATTGATCAAAACCCTAATTTGATCTATGAATATGGATTTGAATGTTAAATACATTTATTGTTATAATTGTATTTAAAAGTATGTATGTTTGTATTATGTAATATATATATATATATATATATATATATATATATATATTACCCTAAGAGATTAATTTTATTATCTCAATTTATTATTTATTTTAAACCTAATTAAAGCAAGTCTAATTGGGTTATGTAATTAAACCAATATAAGTAATTATTTAAAAAAGTCCAAAGTAAGTGGACTAGTAACCCTTATTAAATAATTTAAGTAAGATAAAATTGATGTATTGGACATATGCTATTTTGCATGGCCCAAATAAATTAATTAGGGAGCCCAAATGATTAAAGAAAATGGCCCAAATCTTTAGCCCATGTTGTATTGGACTTTCTAGAAGATAAAATACACAAATAAAGCAAATGAGCAAAAAAATAAAAATTTGGGCAATAATGGAGGAGATGGGCGGAAATGTGAAGGAGATTTAGCACATGAAAATTATTATTTTTTTTCAAAGTCTAACTAATAGCTTATGTGTCTCCCTATATAACTAGCCTTTGAAATTTCCTTGGATTTGCTAGATTTGCAAGATATTAGAGAGAGAAGATGAAGATATGGAAGATTTAGTAGAGATAGGAAAGAGAAATAAGGAGATTGGAAGAGATATGTTAGGAGATTATGTATACATACATGATATATATATATATATATATATATATATATATATATATATATTATCTCACTTGCTATAAATAATCCCACTATTTTGCAAAGTAAATCTTTACTTCATTTTCTTTCATTTCCTTCCAAAAAGCTAAAATCAAAAATGGTGTTAAATAAGGGGGGAAGTATCCGGATGAGTAAGGGTGGATTCATGCACCACATGGTCTTATTAATTTTTTATTTTATGTTTTTACACCTTGCACATCTAACTCACCAACTCACCTAGGCTACTAAAATAAATAAATTCATAGCTTAGATATTGAGAGATTTGTGTGTATATATATATAAGTTGTATGTATATATTTTTGGCCTATAAATATAACTCATCCCAAGCATTAGCAAAGCATCCACTTCATTTCATCTTCTAAAGTTTCAAGAGAGCTTAGAGAGAAAATAAATAGAGAGAGAGAGAGAGAGAGATGATCAAGAGGGGGACAACCACCATAGAAGAAGAAGAAGAGAGGAGAGCCTTGTAGTTTTAAACTCCATAACAAACCTTGGAAGTAGAAGAAAGAAGAACATCCAAACAAAGGTATAAAACCCTAATCTAGTTTATGTAATCTTTGTGGTTGTTTTAGAATAAATGATGAACTTATGTTCTTAAACTTTATGATAGTAGATCAATGTGTTATATGATGTTTGATGGTGTTTCATGTTTAGATCATACCATTTTAAGTGATGAAAAGCTTGGAAATCAAAGAATGTTCAAAACAGTTTTTACCCTAGAAAACCCTGGAATTTCAGTCCACTTTGGACCTTTGCCATTTTAAATCTGTAAATTATATTTATGATCCGTCAAAGGCATGAGTTAGATACATGAGTTATCTGATGAATCCAAGTAGAATCATTTAAAAAGATTAAACGAGTAAACCGTAGCATGATTTTTCGTAAAACACTCCCTGCCTGCGAAAAAACTGGAAAATCCAGTGAGCCTACTGTCCAATTTTTGTAAAGGCTGTTTCGGTCACTTTTTAGGGCTCTACAAATTCTAGTATTTTGTGGTATGTTAGTATATCAAGTTAACTAGTTGCTGTCCAAAGATGGTAATTTGTTGATGTATATAATGATAGTTATGGCTTTTATAAGAAAGTACGTTTTAATAAACAAACTGTTATAACTCCAGTTATAAAGCCCAGAAAAATATGAAATTTTTACGGGAGCTAGGTTTAGACAAAAGGAGACTACCGTGTAAATTTCATAATTTTTGAACAAAGGGATAATTTATTATAATTGTAACCATTTCGGACTATTTTGGACACTTAAAAAATACTAAACGAATTTAGAAAATTACAGGAAAATTATTTTGTTACTAAAATATTATATATTAAGTTTTCCCAGAAGATAAAAAAATAATAACTTGATTTGGTATTTTTAATGCCTATGATTAAGTTAAGAATAAATGAGTAAAATAAGTTATATTAAGTTGTAAAACCTGTTAATGTGATTTTATTGATTAATGATCAATATATGATGTATAAAAACTTTATAAGGGTATTTTGGTCATTTTTAATAAATGTTATATGAATGGCATGATATGTGTGTTAAATGAATTAATAGTAAGAGATAAACAATTATATTAAATTATTTATAAATGATTAAAATATTATTAAATGATTAATAATATTAGTAATTAAATAAAATATTATTAAATGATTAATAATATTAGTAAATGATCAAAATATCATTAAATGATTAATAAATAAATAAATATTATTAAATGAATAATAATATTAATAAGTGATTAAAATATTATTAAATAATTAATAATATTAGTAAGTGATTAAAATATTATTAAAGGATTAATAATATTTGAAAATGATTGAGATATTATTAAAGAGTTATTAAAATATTATTAAGTGATTAATAATATTAGTAAATGATTAAAATATTATTAAAGGATTAATAATATTTGAAAATGATTGAGATATTATTAAAGAGTTATTAAAATATTATTAAGTGATTAATAATATTAGTAAGTGAATAAGATATTATTAAATGATTAATAATATTATGAGGAGAGTGAGATATTATTAAATGATTAATAATACTTGTGAATGAATAAAATATTATTAAGTAGTTAATAATATTGAAAAAGAGAATAAAATATTATTATGTAATTAATAATATTAAAAAGTGATGAAATATTATTTGATATTAAAGGGAGTTTAAAGATGATGGTTATGTGATAGACTATTATCAAAAGATGATAATATTACTAATGATTTATTGTAGTATCTAATATTTGAATTATGTGACTAAATGAGTTATGGTATGTTATGCTGATTGAAAGATCAATCTTATAAATGATAGGTCTTTTGTAAGAGAATAAATTAGATTGCGTAGCAGTAATCGACGGACAAGGCAAGTTCCCTAACCTTACTCAAATTTATATTGAGTAATTATCTTAACCCTTGCATTTACTTTATGCAATGGATCCATATGTTATGCAAGTATTCTTGAACTTTATTGAATCTATCTACTGATTTCAAATATCTCGATATGATCTCATGTGATGCATTTATAATCAAAATTATTCTGTTCTTTGTGCAAGTGTCCTCACTTGTACACATTGTTATAATTATCGTAAATTCAAAATTCTTTGACATGATAAGTTTTGATACGTACTATTAAATTTCGGTATGTATACATAATTTAAAGGTTGTCTAAGCTATTTGATTCGGCTAGACATAGTTTGGAATGTATTATTGAATATGATTGTTTATGATAAAGTCGTCTAACTAAATTGCTTTAGTTAGGACTCCAGACTGAGTATGAACAACCCGAAATGGGAAACTTTTATGCGCCAAAGGCGGTGATGATGGACGAAAATGTCGTTCTAGCATGTAGTGTTGATCAATACAGGGCACAATGGGGCTGATCACCCTCCGTGTCCGTAAGCCAGACGGTTTACAGATGAATTTCTGTACAAACCTTTTCAAACTTAAAAATAAAAGTTCATGGTCTATTGACCGCTCAACATTCAAAGTCACTACGTTGTTTCAAAAATTGTAAACGATTTGATATGTTATCAAGAACTGTTTCAAATGACTTCACGACTATTGATTCGTTGTAGAAGTAGTCCTCAAAGAAAACATTTACTTCTTTCAGCTAATGTTTATTAATTGTTATTACTTGCTGAGCAATTAAATGCTCATACTTGCTTTAAATTAAATGTTTTCAGCTAAGTGTGATCGACCAGAAGGCTCTGACAAGGACAAGGGAAAGGGAAAGCAAAAGGATTAAGTATAAGGTGTTATTTGTAATATCTAGACTTTAGTATTGTGATAATATAATATATATCATGTAATAATGTACTTTAAAGGTCGTCGTACCTGGGAATTAGACAACTCTGATATAATTTTTAGTTTGTAATATATTAAGTAGTTTGAAAGTATGGTATCGTGTAGCACCAAGTACGAGTTTCAAGTACCCGGATTTGGGGGCGTCACAACACATCTTTACCGCTCCAAATCTTCTATGGAATCTGAAAATCCAACGGTGCTGATGGAGATCTGTTAATCAGGTAACAAGAGGTACATACAACTTCACTCCAGAATGACTTAGGCAGCTTAGCCATTCTTAACAAGCATCAGACTAGTGGAATAATAGTGTGATTCATTCTCTCAGCCACGCCATTATGTTGTGGGGTACTAGAAACTGTTTTCTCATGTCGAATACCGTGTTTATCACAATATGTCACAAACTCTTTTGATGTGTATTTCCCTCCGTTGTCATTGCGAAGGCATTTCAATAATTTTCTAGTCTCCCTTTAAACCATAACATGGAAATTTTAAAAATGCTTGAATACCTGGTCTTTTGTTTTTAACAAAACACCCACACCTTACGTGAAACATCATCAATAAAAGTAACAAAATATCTATTGCCACCCAAGGACTTAACCTCAATGGAACCACATACATCAAAATATACTCTCTCAAGTAACTTAGATTTTTTTTAGAGGAGCTACTAAAAGAAACTCTAGTTTGCCTACCAAACAAATAATAATCACAATAGTTTAGTACAATACTTTAGTAAAAGGAATGGGGGACCTCTTTGCTAACATCTGCAACCCTTTCTTACTCATGTTCCCAAGCCTTTTATGCCACAGATTCGGTGAAGTTTCATCTTCAATTGCATTCAACTCGCTAGGACACACCTTCACATGAGTTTTGTATAACGAGCAACAAGCAATACCTCTAGAACTACCATTGAATCCTTAGTAAGCTTCCACTTTCTGCCGTCGAAGTGATTCTCATAGCCTTCTCTATGCAAGGCCATACCAGAAATTAAGTTGAGGCACAAATCTAGGACATATCTAACATCCTTTAAAGTAATAGTGCGGCCTACATCTGTCTGTATGCAAACATCACCAATTTCAACAATCTTGGACTGATCAGTGTTACCTATCCTCACAAACCCAAAGTCTCTAGCTTTGTACGTCGTACAGAATTCTCTCTTAGGAGTAGCATAATACGAAGCACCTGTATCAATAACCTAATCAATTTTTTGGTCAACAATATGTAAGCATTCTTCTTTCCCAAATAAAATAAGCACAACATCCTCTGTAACTGCAGAATTCTTCTTCTCAACATTCCCTTGCTCACCAGTTTTTTGTTTGTCTAACCAGATCTTGCAATTTCTTTTGAAGTGACCCTCCATTTTGCAATGGTAACACTTGTATGTAACGCCTTCTCTGGTCTTTGACTTGCTCTTATGATTTTTGGAATTTTTGCTTTTGTTGCGATTTATGTTTCCCTTATGAGATTCTCTGAAGTTACTTCTAGCTACCCCTGTTCTATGCCACAAGTGCTTGTATCTTAAAATTCAAACCCTGCTCCTTTTGCCTTGTTTCCTCGTTATGTATACTGTCCTTGACCATTTGCATGGTGATTTTTCCTTTTGGAGTTGAATTACTTAGTGACACAACCAAAGTTTTTCAACTGTTAGACAACGAATTGAGAAGCAACAACGCCTTAATCTCGTCCTCAAGATTTAATTTCATGGTAGACAACTGGTTTACCAAACCCTGAAACTCACTCATATGCTCATATACTCTACTACCATCTTTGTACTTCAGGTTCACGATCTTTCGAATCACAAAGGTCTTATTCTGTATATTCTTCTTCTCGTACATAGCCTCTAATGTAGTCCAAAGTGTATAAGCATCCGTTTCATACGAAACATGGTGGAACACACTCTGATTGATCCACTATCGAATGTGACCGATCGTCTTCCTGTTCATCTTTTTCCAATCAACCTCAGACTTGTTCGTGGGATTTTTTCCTCTTAAGCTCTAATAGGTCATACAAATCCTTACAGTAAATGATGTCTTCCATTCTGGGCTTCAAGATTAAAAACTTCGACGAGGTCAATTTAATCATGGCGCAGCTTGATTCCTCCATTTAATTTATCAAAAAACAACTACATAAAGAACCTTGCTCGTGATACCACTTTGTAGAGAAAACTCCTTCAATTATTACCGTCTTTGACAAGTTAAATAACAAATCACGCCAAACAAATAATGCAATTGCACCAAATAAATTATAACCGCAGAAAATAATAGTACAAAAAATAAACCAAATACAAAACACCAAATTTTACGTGAAAAACCCTCTAAAATTAGAGGTAAAAACCACAGGCCGAGTTTCGAAAAATTTCACTATAATCAACCGTGAGTACAAATAGTCCTTCTAAGTTTTATAACTAAAACTTGAAATATCACAAAATTGAGATAATACAAGAATACCTTTCACTCAAATTACCTCACATACTAGAACCTCCAAATTAATTAAACTCTTCAAGCAATTAATTACCTGGAATAAGATGATGATACCCGCGTATAAACCTTCACAAAAACTCTAAATTTTTCGTTTAATCTGCGATATAACTCTCTGTATACTGCTACTGCCGAAATCACCCTCACAATTGATTATGTGCTGTTTTTTTTAAATTTTCTCCTCTAGCAACTTTCACGTCAAAGGTTATATATATATATGTATATATATGGGGACTAATTCATAGTCAACGTTATCAACTTATAGTTATCCTTACAACACATCGCGATCCTCCATTCGAAGATCGAACGGTTAAATAGACCACCTGGCCGTAGTTTTGTTTCCAATATTCCGCAGTTTAATACTGCGGATGGGACATATGACCAAAATACCCCTCCGTTCATTACTCCCCGTCCGCAATTTAATACTGCGGACGCTAAGTATGTTAAGTCGATCTTAAAAAGACGTCGTCTTTATATGGATAAAGATGACGTCCGCAACTTAATACTGCGGACGCTATATCTATGAAAACAACGCCGTCTGGAACTTGAGAACTTTTAAGTAACGTTCGCAGTTTAATACTGCAGACGCTAGGTCTCCTTATGAAAACGACGCCGTTTAACCCTCGAAACTGAGAAGTCTCATCCGCAGTTTAATACTGCGGACACTATGTCTATAAATACGGCGCCGTTTAAGATAACCTCCCGCAGAACTAAACTGCAGACTCTTACATCGAAATCCCAAGCGTAAGTTATTCCATCTTGTCCATCTGAGATCTAAGCAATCAAGCAACCAACCTAAAATCTTTGCTGCGAATTTGAGAGAAAAGCAACAAGCAAAAGAAGATTGGTAAATTCGTACAGCCAACCTAACAACACTGTTAAATCCAAGCGAAGTAAGTTTTAAATTCGACTTATGTATATATATTTTGTATTCTTCTTTGTTGTATATAAACATGATATTTTACAAAAATACAGTAATGTTTACAAAAACAAAGCAATGTATACAAAAACACAGTAATGTATACAAATATATAATTTTTTTCATTTTGTTTGTTTACTTTATTTGTGTTGGTTACAAAATGATATCTTCATGTAATTTTTTATGTTAGTTTCCAATGTGTTATTGATATATGTTTATTTTCTTTGTGTTGGTTACAGAAATGGAATTCAATCCAGGACTTACTGTTAATACATTGTTGTGAGATCAACCAAACCACATTTCAACAGCTGTATGGGACAATCCATATTATACTAGAATTTTAAGAACTGATGAGAGTGGACGGTCGTTGGATATTTGGGTTTTAAGTGATACCCAATACAAAATATTACGTGAATGGGGTTTTGGTGTATTTACAAACACTAATGTGTGTAACCAATTAGATGTTTTATTGATAGAAGTATTAGTGGAGCGTTGGCGTAGTGAGACCAATACATTTCACTTCCTGACTGGTGAAATGACAGTAACCCTTGAAGATGTATATTTTATATTAGAATTACCAGTTATTGGGAATCCTATAACATGTACATTAATAAAAATCCTAAATAAATGTTTATTGATAGAGAGTTTAGTAAATATATTGTGGGGGATGAGAAAGTGTATAGTAGAGGGGGCATTATGTTTATCGTGTTTGGGTAGCAGATTTTGCCAACTTCCCATAGATGTTGATTGGGAAACGGTGGTGACGTACACGAAAGCATACGTACTGTTTATCTTGGCGAAGATATTATTTGCATCCACAAACCGTGACGTTATACATGCTAGGTATCTTTTATTTTTAGAGGATATTAATAAAGTAAGTGATTATGCATGGGGAGCTGCAGTGTTGGCTTGTTTATTCCGCAGCTTATATAAAGCAACCTGTCTTGATACAAAAAGCTTCTCCGGATGTTTGACATTTCTTCAGGTATTTTATTGTCTTTATTCCTTGATATTTATTTAAATTGATATTTATTTTCATAATATATGGCAGTGTTTTAACTTGAAATCTTATGCTACACGTGTGGGTCTACGAACGCCTATCAATCGGTCGGGTTAATCAAGAGGTCGATCATTGGTTTCCCCGCACAAGAGCCTGGGCCTATCGAAGAAATATCCATAAGGTGAAAGAGGCAAGAAGACTATACCCCCATCACAACCAAATATTTTACTGGGGGAAATTTGATAAGATGACAGTTGTCATGGTCTAGTGGATGCCGTATTCAAATTTCGATCACCTAGTGACACAAGAGTACCATGCAACATGGTATAGTGGGGCCTGGCGTATTTCCCTCATTTGGCTCGACGTGGTTGAATTCCAAATCGTGTCTTGAGACAATTTGGGAAAGTGCAGGATATTCCCGAGGCCTCCGTAGATATGATTAAACTCCGCCGAGAGCGGGAAGGGATCAGCTCATTTGACTATATCGAGTTGCGGAGCCATTACATCGACACGTGATATGCATGGTAAGATATTGTATCTGATTTTGTGGTGGCCACAAGACAGGAGATTAGTCTGGCCGAATAGCTTAGGTGGTATAGGCGGATGACTTGTTTGAGAATAAACCGCCCACAAGTTGAACTAGACGATACATATACACCACGTGACTTATTTCATCAGTACGAAGCTGCAAACCTCGTAAGTTTCTTTTTAAAATTTTGTACATTGTACATTTATAACATATTACATACTTCTTGCTAATGAAATGTATATTTTTTTATATAGATCGAGGTAGCTCGACATTTTGTCTGAAACCTTCTTTCAAAACCATTTATGTATAAACCTCGCCATGTGTACGAGGAGTGATATACAAGATCGGTACTGTTTAATGAAGAGTACCCAGGGATTTTTGAAGATCCCAACAATACCATCTCCAACGTTCCAAAGGAGCAATTCACGCAAGAAACACCATTTTCCAGGTTGGATCCATTCAGTCAATACAGTCTGGAATCCCCTTATGTGCCCGACATCCTATTTTTAGCTGAAACTGAGGACCCAACATATATATCACCTCCTCCCCCTTACATACATCAGTGGAGGTCGACTACTAATGTTGAGACTCCGAAACAATTTCAACTTATGTAGTTGACCCCAATATTAGAAGAAATGTCAGTCCTTCAATCATATTCAGAGCCTATTCTAAGTGGGGAAGAGGGTCTGTCTAGAATTTTTCCTTCATGGCTACAAATGGATCGGTCAGGTTGCTTTAAGAAGGATCCCCTCAAACCACTGAAGGTAGAAAAGGTGGAATAACTAAACCGGAATTGGTTTTCTAATGTGTTGGACCAAACAAAGTTTTCTCATGTAGGTCCTGATAATCAGTTTACAGTACTCGACGGTATTATATATAACAGACCTCGCGTTCGCAGTATAATACTGCGAACGAGACTTCTCAGTTTTTCAAGGGGAAACAACGTCGTTTTCATAGACATAGCATCTGCAGTATTAAACCTGCGGACGAGACTTCTCAGTTTCCTAGGGGAAAACGACGTCGTTTTTATAGACATAGTGTCCACAGTATTAACCTGTGGACGAGACTTCTCAGTTTCCCAAGGTTAAATGGCGTCGTTTTCATAAGGAGACCTAGCGTCCGCAGTATTAAACTGCGGACGTTACTTAAAAGTTTTCAGGGGAAATAACTTTATTTTTATAAACATAACGTACGTAGTATTAACCCGCGGACTAGACTTCTCAGTTTTCCAGGGGGAAACAACGCCGTATTCATAGAAATAACGTCCGCAATATTAATTAAATTACAGACGAGACTGCTCAGTTTTCCAGGGTTAAACGACGTTGTTTTCATAAAGAGACCTAGCGTCTACAGTATTAAACTGCGGACGTTACTTAAAAGTTCCCAAGTTCTAGACTGCGTCGTTTTCATAGATATAGCGTCCACAGTATTAAACTGCGGACAACACCTTTATCCATATAAAGACGGCGTCGTTTTAAGATCGACTTAACATACTTAGCATCCACAGTATTAAACTGCGGATGGAGAGTAATGAACGGAGGGGTATTCTGGTCATCTGTCCCGTCTACAGTATTAAACTGTGGAATACTGGAAAAAAAACTGCGGACGGGTGGTCTATTTAACCGTTTGATTTTCGGATGGAAGGTCACGATATATTGTAAGGATAACCTAAAGTTAACGTTGATTATAGATCGGTCTCCTATATATATGTGTGTGTGTGGGGTATTCTCCAAATCCAAATTAAATTCAGTAAACAAAAGAATTTATTATCCTCCATTCACGCCACATATATATAAGTCATATATATACTCACTAATTCCTACAGCAGGTTCACTTCGAAATTGCCAAAGTGACATCCCAATCCTTTTTCATATAATATATATAATATACTTTTATATATATATATATATATATATATATATATATATATATTATATCTTGATTTAGTTTAGGAAAAATATATTCCTTTTCACGTTAGTCCTACACGGAAGTCTTTCGATTCTAATGTTGTTTCGGAATTTTAATTCTTTTTAATGTTAGAAAACATACGTACTAATTTAAAAATATTCCTAATTTAAATAGGATAATCTTATGAGTTTAGACTCCACAAACTCAACATCGATCGAGTCACTATGCGGAGAATCTACAATCCCATCGAGCTCTCCATCATTCCAAAAGGCAATGTCAGTCCGAGTTCCACCATCGCCTTGGCAGGTTCGAAATCATATGATAATTTAAATTTTGGAATCCGAAGTGTCCTAAGTTTTACAGGCTCAAGCTCAAATTGCTGGTGTATAAACCCGGGATCAGCAGTGAAGTATTTCTGGATAGGACTGTTCAAACCATCTCTCCTCTGGGAGGAAACTGTACATGGAAAATTTCCTTGTATTATCTTGGCCTTTTTCGTATGGGAGCTTGTAATCTTCATGGGAACTGTAATGATAACTTTCCCATGTCTCAGACATGTAGGGAACTAAAGCAGTTTCACCAATCTCCTTTGAAGTAGAGTGCATTTGCAAGTATATATGAGCCTTGTTTCACTACCTAGATCCCGTGGGACGACAGTTTTTATGACATTATTAGTATATTTTACCACCCATGAGTTCACCTCATTTATCACTTGATCAACTTGCACATATATAAAAGATAGATCAAATGAAGAGTTAGATGGCATGAGGTAAGATGAAATAATAGTAAACTTCCTGTTTTAAAAGTTGGTGGACAATATTTTGTAGACTTAATGACCGAAAAAAATCATTGAACTCGTACCAAGCTATAAAAAGTAATACAAATTGTATTTTTTAAAATCAAAATCATTTCACTTTCAAATAATTATAGAAAATGAACTCAATGTACATACAAACTGACTTGGAACTGGAATTATTAGGATTGTCATCACCAATTTTAGTAGCTGTATTTTGAATTATTACTGAATTAAAATTTCCAAAAATCTAGATATCACAGTTCTTTTTTATACTACAAAGTATGGAGGTTAATTAAGGGCATATCCCAGAACATAAAAAAAATAAAAATAAATAAAATACATGTTGAAAAGATATCATTAATAAAAATTAAGTATATTAATCATGTAAGTAGCATGCGACACAATTCACATATCAAAATTGCAGAAATTAATAAAATTAGAGCAGTGAAATTCTTAAAAATCTGCATGAAATTAAAGAGGATTGAATTTTTTTACCTTATTCTGAAAATCAACAGATTGGGCTTCAGCCTTGTAAACATCCTTTATAATCTCTTCATAAGCAGGCTTGAGGCCCAAACTCTGATCCATCCAAACCCCATTAGCAAAAGAGATTTTTCAGGCTCAGGCCCAAAACTATCCATCCCAAACCCATTAGGAAAAGAGTACACGGATCTTTTTTTCCACCGCCGCTACTGCCCCCACCGCCTCCGTCGTCATGCGGCAGAGGATTTGCCAGAGCTATCAATTTTGAAGACTTGGTATTGAGATCTTTTAACGTTATTATTATATGTTAAGAGTCTAATTCACTCCGTTGGTACATGTATGGGTGCGGCTGGATTGGCCTACGGCTCGGTCCAAGCGAGTGTTGTTTTTGAATCTCCTAGGCTAGTTGTGACCCATCTGGCGGATACAGAGTGTGAAGACGACGAAGAATTGGGGTTTGTAAATAAAATAAAATACTCATTATGTTTTAAATTATGAGATTGCTATCGATTTTTAAAAAATAAATTGGATACTGTTGGGTCCTGAGTTCGGGATGCCCGACCCGATATGGTAGACCCGACCCGGTATGGAGGATCTGAACTCATTTTAGGATTTTAGTTGGGATAAGTGATTCAGTTAAGGAAATTACTTTCTAACCGGGTTGACTTATATTTTGACTGAAGCATTTATTATGATTGGGTTGATGGAGACATATGCTTTATATTGGCAAGTGGGTCCAGGCGTGATGATGAGATAAGGAGGTATATATACAAGGCTTCCCCCTTCAATTCAAAGGTAATGCAAAACTAAACACTAAATTGCAAACCTCCATTGTTATCAAAACCTTGATACAGCCTGTACTAATTCTCACGCCTGAGCTATCCCCCGGCGGCAAAACCGTCCGGAACTCTGAGTGTGGTCTTATTATTGTGCAGGATTAGCGCATTTTTTAGTGATTGAAGTGTGCAGACGAATCTTGGCGTTAACATTGGCGCTAGAAGGAGGGCTAGTGTTAGTTCTCAATCACTGTTAAAGCTAGAGAATAGATATGGTGAATACAACCCATAATGGAGGTGAAGGATCAGCTGATTCCCATACACCAACTCGTAGGTCGGTCCTTGACCGACTCAGGTCGTCGGCTAGGGAGAGGTTGGGGCCAAGGAACCGGCCTAGGGTGCCCTTACAAGTCCAATCTGCCCCGGTTCGTCGTCGTCGTCTGTTTCACACTAACCAGCAGACGCCAGAACCTTCGGCTCATATGACTGCCAACCCAGCTCGAACCCTTGTTCATTCAGGCAGCAATGCTGATCATGGGGATAAACGACAATGGATCCTGACCCAACGTAGAGCAAAGGACCAGGAAGTAATGGAGGCCTTACGCCAGCAACAACGAGAAATAGCTGAGCATTTGGCCAGGCTGGAAGGACAGGAGGAGGTTTCATCGAGCCGACCCCCTGACCGACAGAACACTGATAGGAACCAGTCCAGGACTAATCGTTCGGATGGTTCCGAACAAGTTCGGAGCAGGCGTCAGAGCCGCTCCCCAGTTCGGAGCAAGCGTCAGAGCCGCTCCCCAGTTCGGAGCAGGCGACAGAGCCGCTCCCCGGTTCGGAGCCGGCAACAGAGCCGCTCGGAGAACGAGAGCAGGCGAGATAGTCGCTCCCCGATCCGCAGTAGGCATCAAAGCCCTTTGCGCCTGATGAGCAGGCGTCAGAGCCGCTCCCCTGATCGCAGAAGGCACAGAAGCCGCTCACAGGACCGAAGCAGGCCCAGGAGCCGCACTCCGGATCGGAACAGACGGATAAGCCGTTCTCGGCACGGTAATATTAATGAAGGAAGGGGATCCGGTTCGGGTGGCAGGCCTCGGTCGCCACCCCGAAGGAGCGAAACTGATCCCGTTGTTATACGATTAGCTGAGTTAGAAGAAAAACTAGCCGCGGTGGTTCAGGCCAAGGAGTCGCCGAACATATCAAGTTCACCTTTCACCAGGGAGATCGAGCAGGTCAAAGCAGACAAGACCAAGAAAATGCCTCCCCT
Organism: Aralia elata; assembly: GCA_034770075.1. Lineage (NCBI taxonomy): Eukaryota > Viridiplantae > Streptophyta > Magnoliopsida > Apiales > Araliaceae > Aralia > Aralia elata. The sequence continues at coordinate 27,875,549 of CM068377.1, read as the reverse complement.
GGACTCTTATGACGGTACTGGCGATCCCTATGATCATACTCACGAATATAATCAAGTAATGAATTATTATGATCACCCGGATGCTGCCAAATGCCACATGTTCGTCACTACTCTGAAGCTTGCAGCTCGGGAATGGATAGTGTCCCTTCCCCCGAACTCTATTGGATCGTGGCAAGACCTAAGTGATAAATTTCATGCGCGATTTGGGAGCAATAAGAAGAGAGGAAAGCTAACCACTGCTCTGACCCAAGTAAAACAGAGATCAGGAGAGAGTTTGGGAGAGTATGTGAAAAGATTCCGCGACATGGCTGGTCCTGTAACTAGTTTGAATGTACAGCAAGCAGTCGGGTTCTTCACTACGGGTCTGGATGCCACGAAGTCGAAAGATTTGTGGAAAGATCTCATTCTTAACCCACCAATGGATTTAGCGGAAACCTATGGTCGAGCTGAAGGACTTATCACCATAGAAGAAGCATACAAAAGCTTAAATCCTCAGGATCGGTATGAGGATAATTCAAAACCGAAAGATAGGAATTACATTTCTCGGCTCAGCGGCCAACCGAAAGGCAACTTCTATGGTGGATCTGGGTCGGGAAATGGTCAGGGAGGGGCTAATTCAGGTGGCAGACCGCCTTTCCCGAAGAAGAATGTGAATAAGGTATACACCCCTCTCACTAAAGATCGGGAGAGGATTCTTGAAGAGATTAGAAATCAACCCTCATTCGAACCCTGTCCGACCACAACCCGATCCCACCGGGGCAACCCTGGCCGTTATTGTGAATATCATCAGACGTCCGGTCATGATACGGAGGATTGCTATAACCTAAAGGATTTGATAGAGAAGAAAATCCAAAGTGGTGAACTGGTGCAGTATGTAGTAGGTCGGCGGGGTTCTATTTCGGAAGGTCGAAGAGGGTCAAACCGAGAAAGACGTCTTGAGGCACCACCGCCACCAAACCCTCCAAGAAATTGTGTTGATGTCATCACTAGAGGAACGTTCAGGAAGAAAGTTGGGAAAAAGAGGAGGGGCTTGATGGATGCCGTGTTATCGGTTTCAGAACGGCCTTCGGTTAGAGATCGCCCGTTTCCCAATACGGTGATATCATTTACCGAGGAGGATTACCCCTCGGAACCAATTGATCCCCATGAAGGGGCGCTAGCCATCACAGCCCAGGTCGGATCCATGGATATGAAACGAATAATGATCGATAATGGATCTTCGGTCGACATATTGTTTACTCATGCCTACAATAGGTTAGACCTGGGGGGAGCAAAGATGGAGGTGGGTCAGGAATCTCCGTTGTATGGCTTCAGCAACGATCCTGTTCGCGTGGCCGGAACCGTGGAGCTGCCGGTTATCTTTGGCACGGCACCGAGGCAGGTAGAAGTCATAGTCAGATTTTTTGTGGTCCAGATAGATTCAGCCTACAACGCCATTTTGGGTAGACCCACTTTGGCAGCACTTCAGGCGGTTACCTCAATAGGTCACTTCAAGATTAAGTTCCCGACCTCGGAGGGGGTCGGCGAGGTAAAGGGTGATCTGGACATGGCACACAGGTGTTACCGGAATTCATTGATATCCTCGGCGGTTGGGGTCAACAAGCAGAAGCAAACAATGGCTATAGAGGTCGAGCCGTTCACTGAGGGAAATTCCGAACCCCTAGCGTTGCCCGCTGAAGAGACAGAGAAGGTAGAATTGATTGTTGGAAAGAGTGATAAGCTGATCAAGATAGGCGTAGGACTGGTAGAGCCATTTCGGATTAATCTAATCGAGCTACTTCGGGTATATGCAGACATTTTTGCATGGGAGCCTTCTGACATGCCCGGAGTCGATAAATCGGTGGCAGTTCATAAACTGTGTATTGACCCTTCTAAGAAGCCTATCCGTCAGAAGAGGAGGATCTTCGCTCCCAATAGACAAAAGATCATTGACGATGAGATCGCCAAACTGCTAAAGGCGGATTTCATCTACGAAATTGATTATCCGAAATAGTTAGCAAACGTGGTGCTGGTGCAGAAGCAGAATGGCAAATTGAGGGTCTGCATAGATTACACTGATCTAAATAAGGCCTGCCCGAAGGATTTTTACCCACTTCCGCACATCGACCAGTTGATTGATGCAACTTCAGGGTTCGACATGCTTAGCTTCATGGATGCCTTCTCTGGATATCACCAGATCTCCATGGATAAGAAGGACATGCCGAAGACGACGTTCATTACGCATCGAGCAATATACGCTTACAAGAAAATGATGTTCGGATTGCTGAATGCGGGAGCTACATATCAGAGAATGATGAACTATGTGTTCGCCAAGTTATTGGGTCGAAGCATGGAGGTATATGTGGATGACATGATTGTCAAAAGCATGGGAGTTCGGAACCATCTGGATGACTTGGAAAGCTGTTTTGAGACAGTAAAAAAGTACAAGTTTCGGCTGAACCCAACCAAATGTACTTTTGGCCTTGGTTCGGGTAAATTTCTGGGGTATCTGCTCAGCAAGAGGGGGATTAAAGCTAACCTGGAAAAAATTAAAGCCATTTTAGACATGAAGTCTCCCCAATCTTTTAAGGACGTTCAGCGATTGACCGGTAGAATTGCTGCGCTTCGGAGATTCATGTCAAAATCGGCAGAACGGTGTCTACCCTTCTTTAACACTTTGAAAGGACCAAAGAATGAAAAGACCTTCCAGTGGACTTCAGAGTGTGAAGATGCGTTCCAAGGAATCAAAAGGTATCTCTCCTCAGCTCCGCTTTTGGTAAAGCTCATTCCCTCGGAACCCCTGTACCTGTATCTGGCGGCGAGCTCATTGGCAGTGGGAGCTGTATTAGTTCGGGAAGTAGGGGGCAAGCAGTGCCCCGTCTACTATGTCAGCCATGTGCTTCGGGATGCCGAAACCAGATACCCCAACTTGGAAAAATTCGCTTATGCACTCGTGATAGCTAGTAGGAAGCTGAGGCATTATTTCTAAGGAAGATTGATGGTAGTGTATACTGATCAGCCTCTGAAGAAGGTCATGAACAAGACAGATTTGTCGGGACGCCTCTCTACTTGGGCAATGGAGTTGACTCAGTTCATCATAGAATACTATCCTCGGACTGCCATTAAGGGTCAGGCATTGGCCGACTTCATTGTGGAATGCTCGTTTACCGAACCCGATGCAGATGATAATGCACTGGTTGTGAGTTCGGTATCGGACGCTCGGACAGGTCGTACGTCGTGGACACTGTACGTGGATGGCTCTTCGACTTCGGATGTCAGTGGGGCAGGGGTCATCTTGATTAGCCCGGAGGGGTTTAAGGTCCAACAGGCCATTCGCTTTGAATTTAAGGCGACCAATAATGAGGCAGAGTATGAGGCCATTTTGGCCGGATTGCGGTTGGCAAGAAGTTTGGAAGTGAAGCACTTGATCATCTTCAGTGATTCCCAGTTAGTGGTTAAACAGATAGTGGGAGAGTATGAAGCCCGAGGGGATAGGATGACGAAGTACTTGGCTGCAGTTAAAGACCGCCTTCATTATTTTGAATCGTATAGTGTGCAAAGAGTTGGTCGGGAAGACAATACCGTAGCCGATGCCTTGGCGAAGTTGGAAACAACAGAAACTACTTCTTTTAGTGGGTCGGTATACCTGGAAGTTCTGGGCGACTCAAGTATTCGAAGGTCAAAAGTGTTCCCGGTAGAAAGGATGGACTGTTGGCTCACGCCGTATATTTCCTATCTGGCAGATGGCGTCCTTCCTTCGGATCGGTTAGAAGCAAAGAAAATCAAATATCGAAGTTCATTCTTCATCTTGATCGATGGAGACTTATTTCGAAGGGCGTTCTCCTCCCCACTACAGAACCCCTTCCGAAGCGGATTATACACTTCGGGAAGTCCATGAAGGTATATGCGGAGACCATATGGGCGCTAAAGCATTAGCGTATAAGATTCTGAGACATGGCTACTATTGGTCAACCATCTTTCAAGAGTCTAAAGAATATGTTAAGAAGTGCCCTAAGTGCCAGCTGAATGGATCAATCCCTCACCAACCTCCCGAAGAGTTGTACTCAGTCTTATCACCCATTCCGTTTGCTGTATGGGGGATTGATATCCTAGGACCTTTGCCAAAGGCTAAGGGGCAGGTCAGTTTTGTTATTATGGCCATCGACTATATGACGGAGTGGGTAGAAGCAAAACCTCTCAAAGCGATCACAGAGCAGGAGTGTCTTAAATTTCTCAAAGAATTTGTTGTATATCGCTTCGGTATTCCAATGGTGATAGTATCGGACAATGGGAGGCAGTTTGTAGGAGCAAAGTTTGAAGAGTTTCTCACGGACCTGGGAATTCAACACAGGAAGACTTCGGTGGCTCATCCTCAGTTAAACGGTTAAGTAGAAGTCACTAATAGAACTCTTCTCAATGGAATAAAAAGGAGATTGGATGAAGCCAAAGGGAGATGGCCCAAAGAGTTGCTTAGTGTATTATGGGCATATCGGACAACAACCCGAACGACAACTGGAGATTCACCTTTCCGTCTCGCTTATGGGACCGATGCCCTTGTTCCTTTTGAGATCGGGTCCCCTTCACTTCGGGTCAGTCAATACAAGGAGTTGTATAATGACGAAGGGCTTCGCCTCAACTTGGATTTGTTAGATGAGGTTAGGGAGACAACTCTAATAAAGTTAGCGGCTTATCAGAGGAGGACAACCAAGCACTACAACAAAGGGGTGAAAGTTAGAAGATTTGAAGTTGGTGATCTGGTGCTTCGAGAAGCTGCAGCCTCAACTCCCCAAAATTCAGGCAAGCTTATGCCGGACTGGGAAGGGCCGTATGAAGTTATTGAAGTGCCCAAGCCAGGAACTTACCGACTTAGGGCTATGGATGGTTCGGATATTAAGAATACATGGCATGCTGGGAGACTTAGGAGATATTACCAGTAAGTCATAGTCATTTCTTTTTACCGATTATGTAAATATTTATGTCTATTGAAATAAAATGATATTGGATTGCATAGTCAAAAAATGTTGAATAATTTCATTAATGTTCATTGATATTACAAGTTGCACCATTTACATTCAAAAAAGAAAAGCGAGTAAAATAGAAAATAATCCTATTGGGTCGGAGGAGGTTGTTCTTCTGATTCTTCTTCATCGTCCGAAGAGTCAAGGATAGAGGTATCCAACCCTGCAGCCGTCATCTTCTCCTTGATCTTCTCTTTGTGGCTTTGATACCCTTCAGAGAATTGCATGATGACTTTATCGGCCAGTTCAAGAGATGCTTTATACTCCTCTATTATTTGGAGCTTGGTTTCTTCGGTCAAGGAAGGCCCCTGGTTCTTCAGTTGGTTCTTCAGTTCGGCGTGCTCTTCTTCCAATGAATTAAGGGCGCGAGTCAGGTCGGTCATTTTGGAGTGTGTCTGCTCCATTTGTTCTTCGAGGGTTGCAATAGCCTCCTTCTGGTCGGCATCGTTCTCTTTCAACAAGACTCGCTCTTCTGTGAGTCGGTCGATCTGCTTCTCATGCTCAACGATCTCCGCCTGAAGGATCTCGACCCGATTCCGAAGTTGATAACTCTCCCGACTGGCTTCGGTGAGTTTTCCCTTTGTGCCAGCGTGAAGTTCCCTTTCCTTCTCCAGATCAGACTTCAGAGTCTGAACATTATTCTTTAGGGCTTCATTCGCTGCCTTGACTTCCCTGTTCCTTTCTGTTAATTTGAGCAAGGATGGGAGAGATCGGGCGAACACGACGCTAGACTGTAAAGATTGTGTGTTAGTTGGGTGGAACAAGTAGTAAAGTATCTTTCCACAATAATGATGAAAACAGAATTACCTGGAATTGAAGTCTGATAAAATCCTCTAAGAATTGGTCTAAGCTATGATTCCTAAATCGCTCGTTATCGGCTGTCATAATGAAGCGTTCAAGAAGATAATAGGGAAAGGGATCAGAGGGATTTTGGGGCCAGAGGGTTCGTGGTTTGGATTGGTTGCTGGAAGAAGGAGCCAAAGTCCGGGGATCGGATGAGCTGGCTCCGCCTGGATGGGTTTCGACCTGATGTGTGGGCGCGGTTGGAGGCACCGAACTGGTCGAAGACTCTTTACGAGGTCTCTTTGCCAAAGGATCCAGAACTTCGTCATCAGTCTCTTCCTCGTCGATAATTCCCAGTGTAATCGGGTCGGGAATCGCCACGGGAATCTTCGCTGGCTTGGGCGGCGCCTTCTTCTTAAGTTGTTTTTTCTTCATCAAGGCCATCTTTTCCGACCTACTCATCTCCAAAGTGTTCTTCTTAAGGACTTGAGCCATCGGAATGGCGTTGATTGGGCGAGCAGCTATTGGTATTTGGGTTAATGGATCTTCGAACAGAGCCTCTTCGGGGTCAACGAGGTTTGGTTCGGCAAGTCGGGGTACAGTTCGGCCGACTTCGGTTGGAACAGTTGGCTTGATGAGAGTCACTGAAACATGATAAATATTAAACGTCAGCTCTAGTTAGAAGAAATTATTCACAAATAAGTTAAGAAGTAAGGTTCGGGGTTTAGCTCTTACATCCGTGGTCATACAGCCAAGTATGGTTGCTGAGAAGCTCGAAGTCCCACTCCTCATCGGGTATCTTGTTGATGAATTGTTTGAACTCATCCATTCGATCGGCTGGAAACGCCTCGATATTGTTAGTGTTTTTGGCAAAGCCGATCCAATCCGATATCAAACTGGTGTCGGGCCCCTTGATATAAAACCATTGGGAGTACCATCCTTTATTACTAGTCGGGGTCTTCATAAAAGATCGTTTTTGAGCCCCTTTGAAAGGCAGCTTGCTGATCTGCCGAAACCCTGATTTTCGGGATCGGATCACGGTGAATAAGGCGAAGAAGAAATCCAGGGTCGGTTCGACCTGGCAATCATGGCAGAAGGCGATGAAGCAGACCAGGTGGATAAGAGAATTAGGGACTAGTTGGGCAAGCCCGACCCCGACAACGCTAAGGAATGTAAGCATGAAGTGGTTAAGGGGAAATCTGAGCCCATATTTTAGGGCTTGAACGGATACGGCGGTCCAACCATTGGGGCGCTGGTACATCCTCTCGTTGAGGTCGGCTGTGCGTATGTGGTATGATATGGGGATCTGGTACAGTTCTCGGATGGCCGCGAGATCTTTGGTTTGGACAGAAGATCTGGTGTTTATATGGGTAAAGGACTTATCCGAAGAATATTCCTCTAGCATCTTTATGTTCTGGAGTTCGGCTTCGGTTCGAGGTGAGGGAGTCGAGAAGGGATTGCTAGGGAAGTCTGAGCTGGTGATGGGATCTATAGATGAGGTGCCGGGGCCCAGGGAGGTGGAGCTGGTTCCGGCGGTGGTGGTAGGAACTGTTGATATGGCAATGGTGGTGACGGTGGTGGCTTCCGTTGTTATTGCGGTGTTAGAAGGTGGGATTTCGTTGGCGGCTGCTGCGGAGGCGCTGGTTTTGGATGGGTTGGAGGAGCTTGATGCGTCGTTGGTTGCCATTGATGAGCAGAAAGTCGAGATGCAGAAATTTGTTGATCGGAAAAGGATGGGAATCGCGGTGGAAGTTGCAGAGAAGAGATTGGAGAATTTGAAATTTAGGGAAAAAAGTGGCGGTTGAAATTGGGAGGGGTTTGCCTTTATTGGGAGCGACCCTTGAGATCCGGCCCATTTTCCCACTAACGGCATTATCTTAATAAATGTGGTGGGACTATTATTGGCACGTGGCGACTGGGGGTATTAATGGCTGATTTAAGGCGGTTACGGGGTTAAGGGATTGTTTGAACCAGTGATTAAAGTTATATTTATCCTTTTTACTCTTTTATTATAATTCTTTTTATAATTAAAGAGTAGGGGGCAATGTTGGGTCCTGGGTTCGGGATGCCTGACCCGATATGGTAGACCCGACCCGGTATGGAGGATCCGAACTCATTTTAGGATTTTAGTTGGGATAAGTGATCCAGTTAAGGAAATTACTTTCTAACCAGGTTGACTTATATTTTGACTGGAACATTTATTATGATTGGGTTGATGGAGATATATGCTTTATATTGGCAAGTGGGTCCAGGCGTGATGATGAGATAAGGAGGTATATATACAAGGCTTCCCCCTTCAATTCAAAGGTAATGCAAAACTAAACACTAAATTGCAAACCTCCATTGTTATCAAAACCTTGATACAGTCTGTACTAATTCTCACGCCTGAGCTATCCCCCGGCGGCAAAACCGCCCGGAACTCTGAGTGTGGTCTTGTTATTGTGCAGGATTAGCGCATTTTTTAGTGATTGAAGTGTGCAGACGAATCTTGGCGTTAACAGATACGTATGACATTCACTTTTGATGCAACTCATTAAAATTTTAAAATAATAAAATTTATAATTCATAGTATTTCTTAAATATAAGTAGCTTAAAATATTTAATATTGTATTGAATAAATTAAACCAGGCTTCAAGGCACTGTTGCATTGTCCATGGGAAGCATTTTTTTTTCTTGGACAAGGTTTTCTAAATGGCAACAATATCTCTACCCATGATGAATTAATTCTTGTCGCTCTTAAATTTTAACTAATAGATGCCATAATACTAAAGAATGATGACTTTCATCCTCGCTTCTTCCGGATCTCGACTATTCAAGTTCTGTCCACTTGAATCGAGATCTAAAATTGAACCTACTTTGTGTTACTTCTTTACCAAGCAACATTGTGTTACTGTTGACAATCTACTTTGTGTTAAGAATCATGCATGTCGTCCCAAATCCTCGACACCCTAGCTAACTTTGATTGCAAAATGGTTTTTTTTCTTTTGGCTTGACCTTTGTAAAGGGAATCAAGGTATATGTGTAGTAAATATATATGTCGTAGAAAAGAGACGTATCACTTTGGACTCTTCACCATTACAGTCTACACACGTACACATGCACACATTTAAATTAGGAAAATTCTTGCACGCACACATTTATTATCAATAGAAATTAAAACGAAAAGTTCCTAAAAATTTATCATTTGCAGTGCATAATTGTATGGCTTCTTGCATATTTGTTTGGTGAAATGGTTCAAACAAAATTAAGCATTTGAATGGAGGTATCGTAGAAACTTAACAATTAAAGTGAAGGTCATCTCATCTCGATAATGCTAGAAACCTTAATTACAGTCATCACCTTTTCAGGTTTCAAATCATACGAGAACTTAAATTTTGGAATCCGAACGGTGTTAACTTTTACTTGCTCAACCTCAAATTGCAGATGTATAAAACCATTTCTTTCCTTTGGGTGGAAAACTGTTCTTGACCGGAGTAAAAACATATCGCAAAATCACTAGTACTCTCTTCGTTTTTTTTATATGTCGTTTTAGAAAGTGAAATTTGTTTCTTTTTACTTGTCGTTTGTACATTTCAAAAAAATATTAATGACTTAATTTTTTATATTATCCCTATATTAAATATCAAGTTGTTTCTCTTTCATCTTTTCTAATAAATTTTAGAATGGTAGTATTGAGATTTTATAACTGTTTTAGTAAATTAGACAGTATTAATTTCATTTCTTAATGATGAAGCTACTTTTTCATCGCATCTACAACTGGACGTTCGGTGCTTCGAGTAACTTGAAAATAACGGATGCGCAGAGGGGTTTCCTCTATATTCATCTCCGATGGTAAAGTCAGTAATAGCTTCTAGGAAATTTTAGGATTCAAGAGAGAGATAGAGAATGTGTAAAAAAGTACATATCAGAGGTCTCTCGTTATTTATAATGATATTTTAAGTCGCCTATACCCATCGTTTACGGATGTGGGTGTTGGCGATAAGCCTAAATATAATTGAATATATCTGGATGAGAATCCATTTTAGTCATGATTAATCTCCAAGGTGTTTGTATAATTGTAGACTGTCTTGTGTGCTAGACTCCGGTATCTTGAGTTTGGGCGCCATATCACTATTGGAGCTGGGCACCATGTACATAGTGGGTTAGGACACTACATACGTAGTGGGTCAGGTACCACGTACGTCGTGGGATAGGTACCATGCATACGTTGTGGGTGAGATACCACGTAGATATCACGTACATAGTGGGTTAGGGCATAACACTCCTTAGGCATGTACCACATTGGACCCCGGGCATTAGGCATGCACCATGGAGGACACAGGCCTTCGGATGCACCATGGAGGACACGGGCCTTTGACATGTACTACGTAGGAGTCGGGCATCAGCAGGATTCGGGAGCGTTGCCAGGCAGTGTTGCTAAGCGCTGGGAGCCATGGGGTCGGGCACCTCATGTGGTCATGGGGTCGAGCACCTTATGCCACTACTCCTAAACACTTAATATTTGTATTTTTTTTTTTTTAAAACGACAAATAAAAAGGAACGAGTACAACACTTTGCCAAAATGTCCATCTTTGCTAAATGATTGGAGACGGACAGTACTAGTGTAAACATGAAAAAAGAAATTCAGGTGATTGGAAAGTGAGACATAGTGATATGGGGAACCATCGATGACAGCTTGCCATGTGTCACTATATTAAAGCCTTTTTTGGGCAGAGGCATTATAATAATTTTATCTGGACTAGGATAATAAATTATTTATAAGGTAAAGGTAAATAATTAGTTACAATTATCAAATATATATTTAAGAATAAATAAGTAAATATCAATTAGCACAACCACAACTGTTAAAGAAGATTTTGTTTTCTCCATTTGAGAGATTTTTTTTATTTGTGAGGCTTTTTTCGGTGCATGAACTATTTAATATATATAAATTATTCAAATTTGGATGTGGCGTTTTTATGGCGACTTGTTCTTTCGTTACCCGTGCTAAAGAACGGTTCAGATCTGCATATTTTATTATTATTTTAGGGATATGACTGTATTTCAAGAGTTTATTTGGAGACCACTAGCGTTGTTATTATGATTGGCCATTTTTCCTGATTATCTTTTTTTTATTTGAAAGAATTATTATTTGAGTTTATTTATTGTATTCTTTTCATCTTTCGTAACAGATTACAGTTGTAATATATTTCAGTCTTTTGGACTGTTTGATCAAAAAACAAAAAAAAAAGATAATTATTGAAGAGACCTTGATCTATTATCATTGGGAATTAATTGCACAAAATTCAAGATTCAATGCGAATTTCACCCTATATAATGGGGTCAAACATACACTCAAACGTACATAAGTCTTCTCAAATATTGAATATAGAATCTCTCTTGCTTACTAACTTAAGTATCGGAAAGTCTTTGGAGCCCAAACAAGTAGTGTTATAAATAGAGTCTGAAATATCCGATATTCATTCAAAAAATTTGTATTCATATTCGAATCAAAGTGGATATTATACGTATCTGTGTCAAAGGGAATACTATCCATATGCGTATCTGTTCAAAGCGGATATATGCATATTCGTATCTGTTAATATCCGTATTCGTAATATCAATATATATATATATATATTGCTAAATATGTATACATGTATGCATATACATACATATACATGTATAAATCTCTCACTTAATATTGGTATACAATATATGAAAATGTTAACATCAATTGATTATACATTTTTATTGGGTTAATTGCGTATCAAACCCCGAAGTATACACCCTTTTGCACTTAGTACCCCTAGGTTCAAAAACTCTCATCCCACTACCTGTAATAACTTGTAACAGTAACTGAGCCCTATCCATGATATCTGAATACAAACGAAGTTTAAAAGAAATAAGGTATTGACGAATTTCAAGATTCAAACCTCGTAAAAACATTCGATTCATGCGTTTTTCATTGTCCACCAAGTGGGGTGCAAACCGAGATAGTTCAGTAAACTTGGTCTCATACTATGAGGCAGTCATGTTGTTCTGCTCCAATTTAATGAATATTACCTCCTTCATGTGGCGAATACTCTCTAGAATATACTTCTCATTGAACAGTTTTGAAACTCCGCCCAAGACAACTCGAGTGCCAAATGATAAGTACGTTTCACTAATTTCCACCAGTGATCCACCTCTCCTCGAAACATAAAGGTGGCAAAGGGAACCTTTTATTCATTAGTGCATCGTAGTACATTAAATATTTTCGTCATTTGCTTGATCCACGCCTTTGCCTTAAATGGGTCTGGCTTCCTAAAAAACTTAAGCAATCCCAGCTTCTTAAACTGTTTAGAGTGATCAGCCGCGAGTTACCTGCAGCATCTCCATCGGTATTATAAACAAGAGTTCCTCTTGTCTGGTTCTACATGAATTGTAGAATGCCACTTAAAAAGTCATCATATATCATGTGGTCAGTAGCGTTATTTTCTAGGGCCACAGAAGGATTATTGCCCTCCTGATTTATAGCTTCTTAGTTTTCAGCCTCTTGGTTAATGGTTGGCAGGGTCTTAATTGCCTCATGCATTTCGTAGTTCATCTCCTGATTTTCAGATGTCATTCTGAAATACAACCACAAAACAAAGGTTCGTTAAATAAACTAACATATCACTTCTTGTCCCCACATCCAAATCAACTAATTAGATAACGAAATTTAACTTTGGTAAGACACACTAGTGAATGATTCTATTCGTCTCTCCCCTCCTAATTCTAACCCTAGATTTTCACCAGCGATCATATCCATAATCTTTGATACCAACTATGACGCCCCTAAATTCGGGCCTACACAACCCAATTTGAGTCGCCAAAATACAAACAACATACATAAATTCTCCTATTTTTGATTATTACAATACAATGTATAGCACGACAATACACACACTAAGTCCTCACTACAATTATTGTCACACTATTTTACAACATGGTGAAGACTACTACAACTACTAACTCGGACCATCAGTTCATTCCTCTGTTCTTCCCGCTAGCCTCAGCTACACTTTCATTTCTTGAAAGGAATTATGAAACAAAAGGGTTAGCTCAAATAGCCCAGTAAAGAATATCATGACTAAGATAACGATGAATAAGTTATTTTTAGCCTTCAACAGTGATAAATCAGAAATTTAAAAAATGATAGATAACATAACTTTTCAATAAATAACTACGGTGGAATGAACAATCCATTAAAAGAGACAAATAGACCATAATATATATTATCTTCTCCAATTTAAAAATTCACTATCAAGATTTTATCAACCGTAACACTAATAGTCATGATCATGTCAATCAACAGTTCCTTTTTGCACCCAGACCAAAGAGAACTTTCATCACGTGTCCTTGCCACACAGGCTAAAGACACTCAACAATCATATTGTCCTTGTACCCAGACCAAAGACATTCACAATGATTTAAGTCCTAATAATTAGTACAAATAACAATGATATAAAGGATGGACAAAAATAATAAGAATAATAAGATAAAAAATAAACATTAGAAGTTTATAATTTAATTTGTCTAGAGTCCCATAATGTCCAAATTGTCCATACGATATCCAAAATATCGATTCGAGTTCAAGTATAATATTTAAGGTTCATAATTCAAATATAACGGTTAAAATTCAACAGGAAGGTTCAGGTTAAAACATATTAGATGAAACACTAACTATTAAGGAAATTCTAATCATTTAAGGATTTTTCACCGTTTAATGTTAAAGTTTGTAGAAACGAACAATACTTTCTTACCATAGTAAGTTTAAATTTATGAGTATGAAAGAAAATGATATCTCTTACCTTAACACGTGACTAGATATTGCTTTCTATGTAGTTAATCAACCTGTATGTATATTTATAATTTAATTAGTAACTACCACATATAGGTTTCATAGTGTACACTAACTCATATATTATGAAATCGTCAAAAGTGACTTAATAGTATAAATTTGTGCAATGTACAAAATAGAGTAGAATAAACTTCAAAATAGTTTTTGAAGGAATAAAATAATATTTTAAAAAAATCTTCCAGATGAAGTTTTTCAAAATGAATCTTCTAAAGGAAGAGTTGTAAACATTGTGTGATGTGTGTGGGTACTTGTACAACTTTTATAGAAAAACTCACATGAACAATTTTTGCACTCTTACTGATATTTACCAATACTTAAGGTAGCCTTAGCACACTCAGAGAGATACTTACACTAAACAATTTTTAGAAAGTGGAAAGAAGGATAAGCAAGAAATTATGAAACTCCTTATGCTAATCCTCCTATTTATAGCCAAAACTTAACCAACATCTATCATATATCAATTAACCACACTATATTTCAAGATTATCTTTAATCTATATCATTCATCAATTAACCACACTTTTCACATTTCAAAATTATCTTTAATCTACATCATGTTCATGATAGTATGCATTTAAGCCAATCACATTGGATGTGATAAGCATTTACTTTATAATCTTGTTTATTTATTAATAAAAGAATTTATTTAATAAAAGACATTCTTTATCCATGTTAATTGGTTGAATTAATAAATGCGATAAACCTATAGTTTTGGAGCAATACTTTTAGAATCATGAAGAGTTCATGATAATGAGATCTAAATTTTAGATAACTCAAAACTAAAATGTTCCTAATCGTTGGATCACTAATATGGGGTTACGGATTCCGGACAGATTAGTACATACTATGCTTGCTCGTTGAATAGGACGATTGGTCTCATAATTATTTATGTGGAGACACTAAAGCAAGTATGTAGGTGCTTATTGGAGAATAAGTTCACTGAACATGATCCGCTTAAGGAATACCTAATGGAGTTTTACTTGCCTGACAATTGGAGTTCCTATAGTGATAGTAGTACAAATGATCTTTGGACTTGAGATCATCATAGTACCTTGTGTATTCTGAGTTATATTTTGTCATATTCCTTAAGACTCTTTAGGTATATCAAAGAGTATATTCGGGTATAATAAAATATACATAGAGGTAGGTGAATGATCAACAAAGGATGTACCACTTCCAGTAAAAAGAGAGAATGTTCTATGCAATTCGATAAATAACAACTCAGAAATCCTTGGCCAATATGAATGAAAATTAGAAAGGAGTTATGCATTTTAGAATTGAAATGCATATGATTAAATAAATAAGATTTGTCAATAATTCCATGTTTTATGTTTAATCGGAGCATTGTATGGTAGAATGATCAAATTGTATGGTAACTATTTACAGAATAAGTTCTTTATGATTAAACGTTGATTTCATATTATCCAAATAGTCATGATATGCTGAAAGGTGTCCCTCATGATGTAAAATAAATATTATTTATTTATATTTGAATTAAAGGAGTTTAATTCATTATAAATAATATTAGAACAGTTCTAATTCATTTATTCTACTATCGGTATAATATTAAGCCTAAAGGGTCACACCATAAAAGAGAAATATTATTTTAGAAATAATTAGCTTAATAATAATATTTTAGTATTTAGAGAAATACCAATATTTATAATTAAATATTTAGAAAAATGTTAATTATAAATTAATAAGATGAGTCTAATTATTATTATTATTATTATTATTATTATTATTATTATTATTGTTGTTGTTGTTGTTGTTGTTGTTGTTGTTGTTTAAATAATGTAGTTCCTAAATAGTTTAAGAATTAAATTAAAACCCTAAGTCCTAAAGAGTTTAGGAAGTGGAAAAGTCTATATAAAGAGAGGCCTTAATCTCGTTGAGAAAACTGTGAGTATAGAGATACCACGTTATAATTCTATGCAACCTAAAGAGTTCGTAGTGGGAGCGAGAATTAGGACTGGCCATTGAAGGTTTGGAGAAACCTTAATTTAACTTCTTCAATCATATTTTCTTGGTGGATCACATTTATAGTGTTGCACACACTGAGTAGCTAACGTTTAATCTGAGGATTTGAAGAAGCATGGAGGAGCAAAGGATTGGAACTTAAAGATCAAATCAAAGAGTTAATTCATCTTCTTAAGGTATATCTTTTATCCCTCCTCGATTAATAATATCGCATCAAAGTGATCCTAAGATTGCAGTAAAAAATTTAAATATAATTTATCTCATGTTTCTGCTTTACATCAATTTGATTATATGTATGTTCTTAAATCTGCAAACCAACAGTGGCATCAGAGTCATCCTTATGTGAATTATTAATTATTTTGATTCAATACATATATTGATATGTGTTTAGAACAATTTAATTGGGCATAATTGTTGGTACAAAATCATATTTTTGGGAATAAAACAGCAAAATTTGATTTGGAACAGAAAAATCGCGATCTGAAAAAGTCAAAAGCGGATCAGAACGTCGTCGCAGCTCCCGTGCGTCAACAAGCCCTATTTTCTGTAATTTTGAAAAATTAAAATAAACAAATTTATTTTAATTTAGAATTGGATTAAAATAAATGAGTTTATTTTAATTGGGAATTAAATTTTATGCAAACTTTTAATGCCCATTAAATGATATATATATATATATATATATATATATATATATATATATACAGAATGTTTAAATTTATTAGATGAATATTTTATCGATACATGTGGCGACATGTACGATAATAAAGAGGATGATTATGGACCATTAACCAATGAAATTGGATTTAATTTTTGATGGATGCTTGGATGAATAAGGTTTTCATAAATGGTATCTGCGTACCTTGCCTATCTAATTTTTTGATGTAAATTCTATCTCCCTCTTATATACTTCCCCTTGACTGCTGATCAAAGTTTCTGTTTTATTAAAATAGAATGTAACACTGAAGACCTATTTGTAATGGAGCTTGGGATGAATGTAATAGTTATGTTCATATTTATTCTTGCACCCTAAGTTTGACCTTTTGGTTGACTTAATTGCTCGAGCGAACCAAACTAGAATTAAGTCCATAATCATCCCAAGTAGAATATAGTATTCTATATGTGCATGCTAATTATAAATTAAGGGCAAAGGTGCAAAAATACCCCTATAGTTTTACCCGAAATTCCACTTAGCCCATGAACTTTTTTTTTCGAAAGTACCCCTGATATTATAAATTTCAGCTCAACTTTGTCCCTCCCGGTAATGGACATGCCACCTAGACTAATGTGACTGACACCTCATTTAATTTTGTTGACGAGGCATGAAGAGAGAACAAATTTTGCTGACACATGGCAAAAATAATATTTAATAAAAATAAATATTTTTTCTCTTTCTTCTCCCTCTTTTCTCTCTTTCCCATCTCCTTCCTCTATTCTCTCTCTCCTCCGTCTTCTTTATCAAATTTAGAAGACCTAGGAATTGGGGTTTACATATCTCAATGGTTACATACATCTCTGTATATATTTCCTCCTTCCTTCTCATCCCTTTATCATAAATTCGAAATACCCAGATCAAATTCATTACAAATTCAAAATACCCAGATCAAATCCTTCACAAATTTTATTAAAAATCAACATAATTCAGAACCAAAATGGGTTTATCCAATCATTCTTTGTTCCTAAAGTAAGGTTAGAAATGATTGAATTATCACTGATCATCCCAAGCCTCTAAGAGTGACTAGGCTTTGCACACTCTCCAAACAATTATCTTCTTCTTGAACATATGTTGAAATCTTGAACTTACTCACCTAAAAATCAATCAAGTTCCGTTTCAAACATAAATCATAAAGTATTCAACTGCAAGAACTAAAAACAAAAATACACCAGAAAATTATATGCCCAAACTAAATACATCTCCTTTACGGGCAACACCGTCTCGCTGATCTTGAAGTGAATGAGATTATTTGGGGTGGGAGGTTTTTAATTACCAAAAATTTGTGAGAAATTTGGGGTTTATTTTTTTCGATTTTTAGTTGATTTTCGAAATCTGATAAGTCCTTGGAGACGAGGAGTTCTTCTTTGACCATGGACGATGGAGGCGGTGGAACTTTGTTCTTCGTTGACCATGGCTAATGTATTGATTAGAGATAGAAAACGAAGGGAATATGGATGAATCAACTGGGTCATGATTTGTGGTTCGGGTTTGGTACTAGGTTCGAGTATTGTGTTTGGATTTTAATATGGGTAAAGGTATGGAATTCATGTCTCGTCAGCAAAATATATCCACGTGTCAGTCACGTTAGTCTAGGTAGCATGTCTGTTAACAAGAGGGGCAGAATTGAGCTGAAATTTGTAACGTCAAGGATACTTTTGGAAAAAAAAAGTTCATGAGCTAAGTGAGACTTCGAGTAAAACCATAGGGGCATTTTTGCACCTTTGCCCTATATATTAATGTACGATTATGCATAGTGATGTATATTTAATATGACGCGTATTTATATATATATTTACATGCACACTAAACAAGATGAGACTATTAATAACAAGAACCCTCAAAAAATATTAAGTTGATTACATTCAAAGGACATTAGGAATGTCGAATGTAGCCTTCTAGCATGGTGAAGCAATAGAGTATCGAGTATTTTATATGAGTTTGTTGTGCACACACAAGGCTTATGTTAAATATTTGAGATGTTGTTTTATTACATTGGGTGTTTATAAGGAATTGAACAATGCATGTTTTGTTGTGCACACACAAGAACTATATTTTTCTCTTCACTTATATGGAAATGTTAGGTCTAACTTAACTTAAATAATATTGGTTCGGATGTGTACACACTAAACCATTATAATCTAAGAGGCAAAAGAAAATGAGTAATATGGAGATAAAATTGACAAAAGTTATCTACCTATTGAATAAATCTATAGTTTGTTGTGCACACATAAGACTGTATATTTATGGTAATAGGGTCTTTTTTCACTAGCGAATTTTTAACTAGATTTGTCGAACTGTATATGCAGGGTTATATAGTTTGAATAAAAATAGTGGGAGATACCATTTTAATAAAGACCTAAATTAATCTGGTGATTAATAAAATGAATGCATGCTAATGTTGTTAAATTATAAATTTCATTTACAGAATTTTACAATGTCTAATTCACTATCACTGCGGAGCATATTGGATGCTAAAAAGTTAACTGGATCAAATTATACGGATTAGTTAAGGAATTTGAGAATTATTCTCACGGCTAAAAAGTTGTCTTATGTCCTTAATTCGCCAGTTCCTACAATAGTTATAGAAAATACCTCTAAGGAAGAGATTGCTACTTTTAGAAAGTGGCAAGATGATGCACAGGTGGCTCAGTGCATCATGTTGCCCTCTGTGAGTAACGAGTTACAATGCTAACACGACAAAATAGATGCACCTACCATTTTGCTGTACCTTCAAGATTTGCATGGTGAGGAAAGTAGGGCGACCAGATATGAGATATCTAAGGAGCTCTTCCGATCTAGAATGACTGATGACACTACAGTACAGACACATGTCCTCAAAATGATCAATTTGATTGAACAATTGGGACAAATAGGTTTTGTCATGGATAGAGAGTTGAGCCAAGATTTGATCTTACAGTCACTCTTGGACTCTTTCTCATGAATTTTCACATTAACAAGCTTGATGTTAGTCTGCCTGAGTTACTTAACATGTTGAAAACTGCGGAGAGTCACTTTCCAGCAAAGAAGGACTAAATCTTACTGGTAGATGAATCTTCCAAGAAAAAGGAAGAGGACTAAAGGATCTTCTAAAAAGAAGAAAAGTTCAAAAAAGGTAAAACGAAAGGCAAAGATAAAGGACAAAAAGAAAACTGGGGCGAATTGCAAAGGAGTTTGCTTCCACTACAATAAGTCTGGACATTAGAAAAGAAACTGCAAGGAGTATCTTGCAGAGGCTAAACAGAAGAAGCTTAGTGAAGCTTCGGTTACAGAAACAAGTTTGTTCATGATTGAAATAAATCTTTTTGTAAGTCAAAGTTTTATTTGAGTATTAGATACCGGCTGTGGTTCTCATATATGTAATTCTTTGCAGAGACTAAGCAGAAGTAAAAGGTTAAACAAAGGAGAAGTAACCCTGCATTTGGGGAATGGAGCAAAGGTTGTTGCATTAGCCGTAGGAACTTATTGTTTAGCGTTGCCTACGGACAAGTCTATTAATTTAGTAAATTAATTATTACTATGTCCTAATTTTTACTAGAAACATTATTTCTATTTCGTTATTAGACAAGGAAGGTTTTGATATTATATTTAAGAACAATGGTCGTTCTATTTATAATGATAATATTTTGTATGGAACTGGTAGATTAATTGATGGACTTTACATACTTGACTTACATGAAAATATTTTATAAATTGAACAAACTAATTTAAGAAAAAGAGATGATGTGAATTATACATTTATGTGGCATTGTAGACCTGAGTCTACAATGACTAAATCTCCATTTAGTGGATATAGAGAGAGAGTTACATGATTGTTAGAGTTGGTACACATAGATGTGTGTGGACCTATGACAACACATGCTAAAAGAGGGTATTCATATTTCATTACATTTATTGATGATTATTCGAGATTTGGATATGTGTATTTGATGAAATACAAGTCTGAATCATTTGAAAGGTTCAAAGAATTCAGAAGTGAAGTAGAGAAACAAACTGGCAAGAGTATTAAGATTCTTCGATCGGATCAATGAGGGAAATATTTGAGCAATGAGTTTCTAGGTCATCTCAAAGATAATGGTATTCTCTCACAATAGACGCCTACTGGTATGCCACATAGTGTGGTCCATGATGAGTTTTACCGATCTTCCAGTATCCTTCTAGGGTTATGCCTTAGAAACGACTGCATACCTATTAAATAAAGTACCCTCAAAATTTGTCCCTAAGACTCCATATCAGTTATAGTTAGAGAGAAAGCCTAGTCTTAAGCATGTTAAGACTTGGGGTTGTCCAGCTTATGTGAAAAACTTTCAAGATGATAAGTTAAAGATAAAATCTGATCGACAAGTGCAGATTTGTGGCATATCCTAAAGAAAGTTTAGGGTATTATTTCTATAATCCTACTAAGCAAAATGTGTTTTTTGTGAAATACGTTGCCTTCTTGGAAAAGGAGTTTATCCTTGAAGGAGGCTAGTGGGAGGAAAATAAATCTTGAAGAAATTTAAGAACCACAAAACACTATAAGTCAAATGGAGGAACCTGTAGATAAACCTATTGTACCACAACCGAATCATAAATCTGGAAGATAATCAAACATACCTGAGAGGTATGGATTCATCATAGAGGATGATATGAGGTACGCATCATATGGGATGATGATCATGTTACATATGATGAGGCTATGAGTAGTAAAGACTCAGAAAAATGGCAAATGGCTATGAAATCTGAAATGGACTCCATGTATGAAAACCAAGTGTGGACTTTGGTTGACCCTCCGGAAGACATTAAGCCTATAGGGTATAAATAGGTCTTTAAGAGAAAGAGTGGAGCAGATGGCAAGGTGGAGACTTATAAGGTCAGACTGGTGGCAAAAGGTTTCAAACAAAGGCAATGAGTTGACTATAATGAAACATTTTCACTGGTAGCAATGCTCAAGTTCATTCAAATTTTTCTTGCGATAGCAGCTTACTATGATTAGAAGATTTGACGAATAGGCGTGCAGACAACTTTCCTCAATGGAAGACTTGAGGAGAATGTATATATGATACAATTAGAGGGATTTATTTCATTAGATGGAGCAAATCAAGTATATAAACTACAACAATCCATTTACGGATTGAAGCAAGCTTCTCGAAAATGGAATATACGTTTTGATGAGACAATCAAAGAGTTTGATTTTATCAAAAATGAGGATGAACTATATGTGTACAAAAAGGTCAGTGGGAGCGCTGTGACATTCCTAGTACTATATGTTGATAATATACTACTGATCGAGAATGACATATCAATGCTACAATCAGTAAAGATATGATTGTCTAAACACTTCTCTATGAAAAACTTAAGAGAAACATCCTATATTTTGGGGATAAAGATCTATAAAGATAAATCTAAAAGGATGCTCGGCTTGACCCAAGGAACGTACATTGATTCGATGCTAAAGTGGTTTAGCATGGCCAACTCTAAGAGAGGACTCATACCGATGAACCATGTCGTACATCTCTCTAAGAATACATTATGCTTCAGCGATAGAATCTATCATATATGGGATGATATGTAAGAGACCTGATATTGCTTATGCACTAAGTGTAACAAGCAGATATCAGTCAAATCCTAAAAAAGAACGCTGAAAAGCGGTGAAAAACATCCTAAAGTACTTAAGAAGAACTAAAGATGTGTTTTTAGTGTATGGTGGGTTTGATTTGAAATTAGAAGGCTATATAGACTCAAGTTTTTAGATTGATCAAGACGACAGGAAATCCACTTCAAGGTATGTGTTTACCTTAAGCGATGGCACAGTGAGCTGTTTGGATGAAGAAGTTCATTACAGAACTTGGAGAGGTTCCTAGCATACGAGGATCAGTGCCTATATATTGTGACAACACTGGGGCTGTTGCACAAGCCAAGGAACCTAGGTCTCATCAAAAACTTAAACACTACGGTTGTTGCGGGGCTTTCATTTGATTAGAGAAATCATTGAAAGATGAGATGTCACCTTAGAAAGAGTGGACTCTCAGAACAACATTGCAGATCTATTTACTAAAATATTATCTCAATAGCAGTTTGATCACCACTTAGAGAAGATGGGTATGAGATACCAGGGCGATTGGCTTTAGTGCAAGTGGGATATTGAAAGTAGTATGTCCTCAAGCTAATCACATTGGATGTGATAAGCATTTACTTTGTAACCTTGTTCATTTATTAATAAAAGGCATTTTTATCCATGTTAATTGGTTAAATTAATAAATGTAATAAACTCATAGTTTTGGAACAATACTTTTAGCATCATAAAGAGTTCATGATAATGAGATCTAAATTATAGATAGCTCAAAACTAAAATATTTCTAATCGTTGGATCACTAATGTAGGGTTACTGATTCCAAATAGATTAGTACATACTATGCTTGCTCTGTTAAAGAGGATGATTGATCTCATAATCATTTGTATGGAAACACTAAAGCAAGTATGTAAGTGTTTATTGGAGAATAAGTTCACTGAACGTGACTCGCTTAAGGAACACTTAATAAAGTTTTACTTGTTTGACAATATGAGTTCCTATAGTGATAGTAGTACAAGTGATCCTTGGACTTGAGATCATCATAGTACCTTGTGTATTTTGAGTTATACTTTGTCATATTCCTTAAGACTCTTTAGGTGTATCAAAAGGTATATTTAGGTATAATAAAGTGTACATGAAGGTAGGTGAATGATCAACAAAGGATCTACCACTTCCGGTAAAGAGAGAGAATGTCTTATGTGATTCGATAAATGACAACTCAAAAATCCTTGATCAAGGTGAATGGAAATTAGAAAGGAGTTTCTAATTTACATTAACTAGAGTTGTGCATTTTAGAATTGAAATGCATATGATTAAATAAATAAGACTTATCAGTAATTCTCTGTTTTATGTTTAATCGGGATATTATATGGTAGAATGATTAAATTGTACGGTAACTATTTACGGAATAGGTTCTTTGTGATTACACGTTAATTTCATATTATCCAAATAGTCATGATATGCTGAGAGGTATCCCTCGTAATGTAGAATAAATATTATTTATTTAGATTTGAATTAAAGGAGTTTAATTCATTATAAATAATATTAGAACAGTTCTAATTCATTTATTTTACTACCGGTATAATATTGAATCTAAAGGGTCACACCATAAAAGAGAAATATTATTTTAGAAGTAATTGACTTAATAATAATAATTTAGTATTTAGAGAAATACTAATATTTATAATTAAGTATTTTGAGAAATACTAATTATAAATTAATAAGAGGAGTATTATTATTATTATTATTATAAATAATTTAGTTCCTAAATAGTTAGGGGATTAAATTAAAACCATAAACTCTAAAGAGTTTAGGAAGGGAAAAGTCTCTATAAGGAAAGGCCTTATGATGGATTAAGGGTTGACAAAACTGTAAGTATAGAGATACCACGTTATAATTCTCTGTAACCTAAATTAGGGCTAGCCACCCAAGGTTTGTAGAAACCTAAATTTAACTTCTTCAATCATATTCTCTTGGTGGATCACATTTAGAGTGATGTACACACTGAGTAGCTAATGTTTGATCCGAGGATTTGAAGAAGCACGGAGGAGCAAAGGATTGGAACTTGAAGATCAAATCAATGAGTTGATTCATCTTCTTAAAGTATATCTTTTATCCCTACTCGATTAGTAATATCGCATCAAGGTGATCTTAGGATTGCAGTAAAAATTTTAAATACGATTTATTTCATGCTTCCGCTTTACATCAATTTGATTGTATGTATATTCTTAAATCTGCAAACTAACACATCATTCATCAATTTATCACTTTTCACATTTTAAGATTATCTTTAATCTACCATACATTAATTATCCATATTTTTCACATTTCAAGATTACCTTTAATCTGCCACATATTAATTATGCATATTTTTCACATTTCAAGATTATATTTTTCTTTATTATTCATAATTATTATTATTATATTATTCAACTTCTGCATTATTGACTTGGGTTGTATTTGATAAAATTAAATGTTAAGATCTGAACAGTTTAGACATCTGAATAATTTAGATCATCTGTCTAGAATTATATCTGACTGAAGAAATGATGTTTGATAATTAATTTTTTTTTAAAATGTCTGAATAACAGTATTTTACCATTTTAACCCTCTAAACAATTTTAAAAAAAATTATTTAATAATCAGAAATGTCTGAATAGTATTTTAAATACATATTTATAATATTTTGACCCCAATATGATGAAACAAAATGTATCAAGTCCAACAATATTTTAACTAGTTTCATAATAATATGTTTATTAATAATAGTAATAATTAATATTATAATAACAATTGTAATAGTTTACCTTATAAGAGAGAGGAAAGATGTTCTGCATAATAGTTGAACAAAACTCACCATTCAGAATTGAACTGGACAATAGGAATTAGATTGAAAAATCCATTAATTGCCACTAGATTCATTAAAAAAAATACCAATCCGCCAATCTAACGACTTTACAGTCCGATTTTACATCGCACACATACATATATATTTTTAATTTGTTCCTTTGTTTGTTACTCTTTTTTTAGGCTATTTGTTAATGGTATTGAATCTTTTATGGTGTAATATTTGAGATCCGAATTTGCCGAGTTTAGGTATTATTGTCATTATAGATGAGATAAATCCGACTAAGGTTTACATTTCCATAGTACGAAAACTTTCCGACAGATTGTTGTAGCACACCGGAAATCCAATCAGTTTGGGTATGTGGCGGATGCAATATCAATTAGCGGCAACGACCACTGGAAATTTGGAAGTACAAATCTGGTGGCAACAGTGGTATGCAGCGGTCGTGGTGGCGAGGGACAGCGGCGATGGTGATAAGGCAGATGGTGATTTTTTGGGTTTGAGTGTTGGTAACAATAATTAAGGATACAAAAAGAATGTTGTAATATTGAAGAGGTTATTTTTGTCCAAAAAATAGTTAATTCATTCAGATGTTCCTCTGAATAATTTAGATTTAATTTTCTATCTTAACGATTTAGAGACATTCAGAGAGAAAAAAAAATTACCAAACAACTTCATGCCTCTTAGTGAATAAAAGGTGGGCTGTTAAGAAGCAATCAAATACCAACTTAATGTATTAATATCACATATATTTAAGTGTACAGTGTTCTTCAAATAATAAGTCTATCTAACTATTTAATACCAGTGACTTTTAATTATATAACTTTTCATTACTACCATTGCTATGGTGACAATTATTGGTTCAATAATGTAAAATACTATGCATTTGCTACTGTGACAATTATTGGTTTAATAATATGAAATATTGTGCATTTGTTACTGTGACAATTATTGGTTCAATAATATGAAATACTGTGCATTTGCTACTATGACAATTATGGGTTCAATAATATGAAATATTGTGGAATACCGTGTGTTACTGTGGAATACGTGTGCTACTATTCCTTTATCACTAGGTATTTTAACAGTTAAAGGTAACAGTTTCGTCGATAATTTTTTAATTAAAATGGTTATTTCTGTCATTTTATATATCCGATAATTATTTTGTTGTGGGGTCCACCAATGATTAATTATTTCGGCGCAGTCGTACTTTACCGAATATTCTCCGACATTCATTTTGTTTCTTATAATTTGCACATATCATCCTTAACTTTAACCTTTTTATCAATTTAACACCTTACTGTTTAGAATAATATTTATAATAAAAATTAAGCTTTATTTATTAAAAGTTGGGGTCTTACATTAGACATGTAGGACTAGCTAAAATTTTGTGAATCTAGGTATATCGTGTTTTTTTTAATTTCTGTTTTTCATATAATTTCTACGTAATTGTGTTTAATATTAAATCTTAAATTTAACACGGCAGCTTACCCTTTGTAGGGCGAGAGCTAGAGCGAAAAAGTGCTTATATTTGAAAGCATTTTGTGAGTGCATGCATATAAAAAAATAAAATTATATGCACTGTTATATTTTGTAAAAAGAAAATCAGAGAACGATTCAAATCCTTCAATTTATTCCACTATCTAGCTCTTCCTCTATACCACTTGTAGACACCCAAATTTTGCACTTCATATACTAACTCTGATAGGAGGGCAAATCGTCAAATAATCCAGCCTACGAGAACGAAATGTGGACATAAGTACGAACACTCAGAGCCACCGCAACGACGTGCGATCAAAGCCGACACGACAACGATCAAAGCGGAATGATGTGGCACGTTTCTCGGCGGTTTTCGGACTGCAAAATATAAGTCTCTCAGCAAAAACCAACGGTACGACACGAGAATCGAGGTGCAGTACAAAAATTGAGAAAATCAGTCCAGCCAGCCGCGGATTGATCTGCGACCAATGATTAAAATAAACTGAAGTGCGCGGCGGGCGCGGAGAAACCGAGGCCAGCCGCGGATCAATCTGCGGCCAGCCGCGGATCAATCTGCGGCCAGCCGCGGATCAATCTGCGGCCAGCCGCGGATCAATCTGCGGCCAGCCGCGGATCAATCTACGGCTGCCCTTGGCCAGCCTATTTCAGCTCATTCCTTCATTCAGCATACAGGAGGTAACACAGCAGCGGAAGAAATTCAGGAGGAGGAAGAAAATAGCAGCAGGTAGCAGCAAATTAGGGAGAGAAAAGAGAAAAATAGTGAGGATTTGTACCTCATTTGTGAGATTGTATCACATATATTTTCTACTCTAATTAATATACAAGTTTATACGCATCGTGGTGTCATTTGCAAGGTGAAAAAGCCCTCTTTTATAGCATTTTTGTTATATCATTTTGTTAAGCTTTTGGTCATTTGGGTTGTATTAAATGTAGTTTTTTTGTATATTATTGAGAATACACGGATTAGGAATTATTAGAGAGGGTTCCAACGGAACGAAATTCTTCCTAATGGCCCGATGATATCCATTTGGTGATTTTTAGCTTGTTTAATCGTTGTAATATTTATTTTGTGGGTGTGTAGAAATTATGGATGTGAGCCTAGGAACGCGACCCCGTGGTCCAAATCCGATGATGGACATTTTTGGGTGTATGTAATAGGGTCGATATGTCTTTGATTGTAAATGCGTAATCGTCGGGCCTTAAAACGTCATCAAGTGAAAATCGGGTTTAAGGCCCCGTAATAGTGAAATACGCGATTGTGGGCGTTTGGGGCTTATTTTGATGGCTTACATGACCATGAATAGCCCCAACGCACTTTAATGCTTTATTTGAGATAGAAATGCAAAATTGATTTCAAAGCCAAACGATGAGATTTTCATAAAATCAATCAAATTAGGTTATTAGTGCCACGAGGCTTAAAATGGGAAGTGTTAAGGAATGTCGATTCCTGTTTAAACGAGAAAGCTAAAGAAAGATCGTGTTCAAACATCACAAAAAAAGGGTTTTATGAAAATAAATGACGTTTTAGTAAACCATTGTGCATAGGGTTAAAGAGATCCTAGAAATTGCCCGCCACTTTATGTGCGAAAGCAATGTATAGGTCTCGATTCTTATTTTGACGAAGGTTTAAAAACTCTTGTTTCACCCAAACGACACCTAATGAAAATCTTGCAGTTTTTGACAATTAAAATCTAACTTTTCTCATAAAGCTTTCTCGTATGAACCGAGGGACATTCTAAAGCATTCTCGAACTAAAGCATGACTTTCCATAAACAACCAAATGAAACTCTCATGCAAAATCACCACAACCTTCACATAGGCACACACGCGCACACATACACATTTTAAGGATTAAAGGATAGGAAAAGCATCAAGATTGTGGTAACCGTGTTTCACAGAAGTCGGGGGGTGCCTAACACCTTCCCCTCGCTTAAGCAAGCCCCCGAACTCTATGAATCTCGGTTTGCAGACCAATTAATTCGGAGTCACACATGAGCCAGCGATTTACGAAAATGAAACTCGGATGAGTTGGTACATCCATTTCAAAATATACCAACTGGCGACTCTGGTCAATTGGCTCATCATAAAAAATGATCTTTCAAAACCCCGTCGACATTAATGCCGACCTTTTCCAAAAAATTATTTAAATAAAAAAGCTAAAATTGGAAAGGGTAATAACCACCACGGGAGCGATCCTCCCGGCGTCGACACCACTAATGCCAGGAATTACCTCTCATTGTCAAATGGTTTTGAATAGAGTCCTATTATTTATCACGATAAATTTATGATGACTTATAACTGCGAAGTTTATCAATACATAGAATTGCTAGGAATTATAGGAGAGTCACACTTATTACACATCTCTCTAAAAAAGTTACCATTAATACTTATCCACGTAACTGGCAATCAAATAATTGAGATAAACATTCGCAATATATATCATTTCCCTTCTGAACAACTAAAACTCTCCCGCTAATGCCAGCTTATAAGATCAACAATTAGTGTTATATCACTATATTAATTAGAACTAGAGCAAAAGCTTATTACTTTCCCAAGATGTTGATATATATAACAAAATTCAAACTACATTTTCAAGAACTTGTTAAGATCTGCTCATACTTCAGCGGGTCCGACCAATAATCGATATACTAGGAAAGTTAAGGGTCGTAGGGGGTAGCGCCCCTAAAAGCCAAACATCATGTGTATTTGGACTTGGTCATTTATTAATAGTCCGGTCTTGGGTTTGTCTAATATTTTGGACTCATGAATTTGAGCATATATTATAGTAATTAGGATTTTTTTTAGTTGCTATATAAATGATATTTGGTGTGTGGATATATCATTATAAAGAAACATATTAATGAATACATCATATGTGTAAAACTAGTCACAATTTAGCGAACTGTGGTATATCACACTACAAAGAAAAAGGCTATTTACTTTTCTATTCTTCATCTAATTATCTGTATGATTGTCATGCCTTTTAGTGTTATGTCTTTTTACTTTTTTGTTCTTTAACTAATTATCTGTGTGATTGTGTCTAATATTTGACCTTGAATGTAACAAAACTATTCTAAAATTACTTCAAATTCCATTCCCAAGTAAAGAACTATTTTATGTTAGTTGGTATTTCTAGAATTTTCTTATATGTTTCTAATAGATTATTTCTAGATTTACCTATGCCATAATTATGTTTGTTAATATTCTAAATATTTTATAGGATTATTATAGATTATTGACTAGCTCTCCATTAGATTTAATTCTAGCCTTGATTTTATGACCCAAGGGCTATTTAAGAGAATGCACTCATTTGTTATTATAAAATAAAGTTGTAATCATATTTGTGTGATAGAAGATTTAAGTGAGTAGGAGAAAAAAGTGTAACCTTTTCTTTTCTTTTTTTTGAAACGTATGTATCAAAACAAAATTTGCTATTATATTAACATCTTTCAATAAAAATGTGATAACATTTGATAGTTAATAGCTTAATATGGAAAAATATTCGATGAATAAAGATCATAATTGTGAGAAAAGAAATGTTAGCTCTTTTCTTCTTATCGCTCCACTCTCTTTCATCACGTAACTTTATTAATACAATTTGAACAATGGAGAAAATTCAGTTTAAACAATAAAGGAGAATTCGTCTGATTCAAGCAAGATCAAGAATTTTATGATTCAGTTCTTAGTCTTTATAAATTATCGTCATATATATAAAAATGTATTCCTCGTTCCTGGGTTATATATTAATTTTATTAAAAATTTAGTTTGCAATATACCTTTTTCGTTCACTAGAATTAAGTTGGTAGCATTTTTGGCTATTTGAATCATCCTTGTTGTTCCTTATTTATAAAATTCAATGTATATTTGGTAAGTCATATACAGTTGTCATTCAGGTCAGATTCCTTTAAATTGCAATTTGTATACAGTTCCCATCTAAATCTTGCTACAACATATTATATATATTTATATGGGGACTGATCCATTGATAACGTTGTCAATTTAAGATTATCTTTACAACAGATCGTGAGCGTCCATCCGATGATCGAACTGTTTAATAGATCTTCCATCCGCAATTTAGGTTCTAGTACCCGCAGTTTAAGACATATGACCAAAATACCCCTCCTTTACAATTCTATCATACACAGGATTAAACTGCAAATGCTAGGTATGGTTGACCAACTGAGAAACAATGTTGTTTTTAAATAAGTCTCATCCGCAGTATTAAACGGTGGATGTCAAATTTAATTTTTTTTTTTAGCTTTCTAGTAAATTGCGAATGCAAAATAATAGAGTTGCAAGTCTCTTGCATGAAAAAATTATCAAGAGTGATTATTGTTGGGTTTGGGTGATGAAAGAGTATGGAGTAAGGGAGTCTTGGACTGGACTACTGACTATTGATATGAGAGGAGGAATAAGGACTCTTGTGGGATTTGGGAAGCAGAATGAAGTTATATTGTCGGTAAGAGTCATAGAGATGGCTTCATATGACTCAAATGCAAAACAACTTAATACCTTAGAATTCATGGTACTGATCAATCGTTTTATGCTGATACATATGTAGAGAGTTTGGTTTTACTAGACAGAGTGGATGGACTCTTGAGGCAAGAAAGTTCTAATAATGTTGTTAATAAGGTGCAAAGATAGGTTCCTTAAACTCTACGATCCCACTCTACGATTTGGCATCTATCTCCATTATTTGGCATCCGCAGTTTAATACTGCGGATGTGATTTATTTAAAAACGGCTTCGTTTTCCGGTTGACCAACCATACCTAACGTCCGTAGTTTAATACTGCGGACAGAAAAATTATAAAATAAGGATATTTTGGTCATCTTTCCTGTCCACAGTATTAAACTTCGGAATACTGGAAACTAAACAGCGAATGAGAACTCTATTAAACAGTTCGATCATCAGATGGACGCCCACGATCTGTTGTAAGGATAACCTTAAATTGACAACATTGTCAATGGATCAGTCTCCTATATATATATATATATATATATATATATATATATATATATATATATATATATATATATACACACACACACACACACAAAGGAAGTTTTGTAACTTGAAATACATCTTTATTATGAAATCTTGCTAAAATATTGTGTTATATTTAAATTGTGAAATATGTCAAATACTTTTAGGAGGAGTTTTTGAAGCCAAACATATCCACGCAAAAAAATAATTAAAGAAAGACTTTAGATAATTCCAACCAAGGTGATATTGTTATGGTTTATCCTGTTGAACTTCAATCCAACCTTTTGTAATTTCATCTACAGATGCCTCTAAACAGGTTGTTGGGATTGGCTAACTCATATTTCAGTGGGTCTGAACAAAAAACTGTTACGATAGAGTAGTTGGGGATATCATGTCATGTGTATTTGGGCTTGATATTTTATTAGCAGTTTGGTCGTGGGTTTATAAAATATTTTGAAACTCGTGTATTTGAATCCATGTTATAAAAGCTAAGGTTTTCTTAGTTACTATATAACCAATGTTTGATATATAAATTATAGTAGAGTGTGAGAGACATATTAACAAATACATCAGATATATATGACTAGCCATAATTTAATGAATCTAGATATATCGTTTGTTCTTTACTTAATCTCTATGTACATATATCATGTGTTCTTTACTCAATTTCTATGTGATTGTGTCTAATATTAGATCTTAAATCTAACACAGATAGAGTTAACAAGTCACTTACCCATTGTTAGGGCAAGAGCTAGAGTGAAAGTGCTTAAATTTGAAAGCATTTTGTGAGTGCATAAAAAAAATTATGTACCGTTTCACTTGAAAATTTTGAGAGAGATTCAAATCTTTCAATTCATTCTACTCTCTAGTTCTTCCTCCAAATCCTTATTACTATAATTATCTTCTTGTAATCACCACTTATTGTTAGATGGTTTTGAATTTAGTTAGAATCTTATTACAACTCATACTCTTATTGTCAGATGTTTCTTTTTACTTGGTTAAATTTGAAAGGAAAGAGGCAGTTGTCTATGCACTATTCAAAATTGATGACAACATTGTTATTGATGCTTCTACTTAATAAAATTTCCTATCATTTGCGACTGTTCAATATATATATATATATATATAAGGAATATTTCATAGCTCGCGTTAGCTATGGGTACTGTTCCAGCTAACCCTTATCCAGCCGTTCAAGTAAGATCTAAGGGTTAAGTATGGGCCCGGCCGCTAGAGGTAGTAGCGGCTAGCAATAAATTTTATTACTTTTTATACTGGTCGCTACTCCCTCTAGCGGCCAATATAAAAAGTAATAAAATTTATTGCTTTTTATACTGCCCGCTGGAGGGAGTAGCGGGCAGTCAAAACTCAGCATTTTGACTGCCCGCTACTCTCTCTAGCGGCCAGTATATTAAATCAGATCTGAGAAAGAGAAGGACTTGCTTGCATTTGCCTATGTGAGAAAGAGAAGGGTTTGCTGCTGCAGAAAGAGAAGGGAGAAAAATACGATTAGCCGCTTCAAATTTGTTACATCAATATCAACTTCAACCGGTTAATCAACTCTAAATTAAAGTAAGAATATTTTAACTCAATTTTTTTTGCAAATTTCTTGAGAATTCATGGTATATTAAAGCATGGTCCAAGAGTGTAAAATTTAGTATTGTTGTATGAATGTATACAAATTGGGTGGTATGTAAGTATATTTCTTGAGTATTATGTATGTAGAAAATATTAGTATTATTGTTTTATTGTTCTATGTATACAAATTGGGTGTATAAATTGGGTATCCTGTATGTATAAAATATTAGTATGTATA
The DNA here is from genome assembly GCA_034770075.1 of Aralia elata. Lineage (NCBI taxonomy): Eukaryota > Viridiplantae > Streptophyta > Magnoliopsida > Apiales > Araliaceae > Aralia > Aralia elata. Next base: position 27,842,516 of record CM068377.1, on the reverse strand, counting down.
TTTTTTGGTATTATGTATGTATAAATTGGGTTAATTATTTTATTGTTGTTGTTGTTGGTATTTTTTTCCCAAAAATTTTCATTTAGTCAGAAATTATTAATAGAATTACATGTATGAAATTTTATTGTTGTTGTTAGTATTATTATTGGTCATGCATATATTGCCTTGTAACCTCGAACTGAGCAAACAACTTTACTAGCTAACTCTTGAAAATCACTCATCAAATGATTGTACTGCATTGCTTGATTTTTTTCAAAGTTAGCACTCATTGGAGAAACCATTTCTTCTTCACCACTACTCTTGTTAGTATTTCTTGTCCACCGAGGAACGATTATGTCATCAGGTATTTTTGAAATACCCTTAAAGCTTAAGAATCTCAATATGTGCCTTCAAATCTGACCAGAATGTGAGAACATTTGACAAGTACATGTTAGCGACCCCTTCTGATGATTATTGACAACTTGCCGATATCTCTGATTATTTTCGATTGCATCTGCCCTGCTGATATCTCCGATTATTTTTTATTGCATCTGCCCTATACACTGCATAGACTTTTGTATCAATGATGCACAATTCATTGACTTTGTTGATGTTGTACTTTAGAGAATCCACGAACTCTTTTTGAAAACGTCTAAACATCTCTTTTGTATAACATTCTGAAGCATGCACTTCCAACGATTATCCTAATACTAAACTACGTTTTCAATGTTTTGTTACGTAGTCGGCCTTTCTCTCTCTGATGAATTATTTCTCAATAGCCTTTTGAGTCTTGACAAAATCTTTCATGCCTGTTGAAGCATTCATATATAAATCAAAAAAATTATTCATACATTCGCTTCTTCCGATGGTTGTCATTCCCGCAGCAAAATACCTCTTTGTATATGCATCTATCCATTTCTCTTTCACATCATACAAACTTATGAGCCATTCATTTTGATACAAATCATATTCTCTCATAAGGATTTGCCAACGCTCTTCAAACTCGTCGTTGGACAATGAATTATACACATAATTGTTAAAATTTAGCTTTGAACGATGGGTGTTCCTCATAAACATGATGTAATTTTTTTGAGAATTTATTGCTAAAATGCCAAGAACACAATAAATGATGAGTGGATGGGAGTACCCTACCAATAGCATTGCTTATGACTTTATCTTGGTCAGTGATAATGGTTACAGGAGCCTTATAGTCCATGACTTCGAGCCACGTCTCTAAGACCCAAACGAAAGTGTCTTTTGTCTTATCCCTTAACAGTGCAAATCCAAATAAAACAGAGTGATAATGGTGGTTGACCCCGACAAATGGAACAAATGGCATATTATACCTATTTGTCCTATACATAGTGTCAAATGTAACCACGTCTCCGAAACATTGATACATAAATCTTGATCGAGTATCAACCCACAAAATACAAGCTATGCGATTGTCTTCGCCTATTTGACACGAAAAAAAAATTTACTCGCACTGTTAGAACCAAATTTTTTCAAATAAGTGATTGTAGCTTGTGCATCATTTTCATCATCTGAGTCACGCCTTAAATCCTTAACTACATTACGAACATCCTTGTCACTAAAACCTATATTTTATATCCCTCCACCCATTGTGCTCAAAATGTTCATCATCCTACTTGGTCCAATACCCGCCTTATTTAATGTGTCAATTAATTTTCTTGCTACCGGCGTAATATTTTTATGTGTCTCAATCAAATTTACTTTGGTAGGTGTCACTAAATGACGATTGTGATCCAACTCAATAATCAAAATACGCCAATTATCTTCTTTCTTATTGTGGACAACATACATTCTAGTTTTGCATAATGTTCGACTTACTGAGTCTCGTTGTCTTGTTTTCTTATAGTTACCACATTCATCATCTAATGAACTCTTTACACCAGTTGGTCTACCAGCTTTTTTACATACATATAACCTGGACGTCAAATCATTATTGTGAGCATGTTTAAAACTCGTAGCAATCCTAATCTCAAATCCATTCTTTTGGGCATATGATCTATAAAAAAAATTCAGCTTCTTCCAATTTAGAAAACAAACCAACATAAGGAACCATTACCTCTTTACTACTTTCAGCATCATTAACATACTCTGATGCATTTCTACAATCTAAACTAGCAAAAGATTCAGAAGAACTAGATAAAAATATCTTTGTAGCAAGCATGAAAGCCATTGATGAAGACTTACCGAAAATTGATTGCACGAACAAGTGATTTCTTCTAATCTCAGGACTAGCAAATTCTCTCCAAAGTTAAGTTTCTGCAGCTGTTTAATACATGGATGCGAATGGAATAAAATGGTAGATGTAAGCTGGAAGCTGGCCGCTACTGGCTCTTACGGCCTGGCTAAGTCCCCAAAACACCCTTAAAATTTAAAATTTAAAAAATTTAAAAAATTTATTTTCTTTTCATACTGACCGCTATAGGGAGTAGCGGACAGTCAAAACGGCAGCGTTTTGACTGGCCGCTACTCCCTCTAGTGGACAGTATGAAAAGTAATAAAATTTATTACTAGTCGCTACTATCTCTAGTGGTCGGGCCCATACCTAGCCTTGGATATTATCCTTAAACGGTTGGATAAGGATTAGCTGGAATAGTTCCCATAGTTAACACGAGTTATGAAACATTTTCTTTTATATATATATATATATATATATATATATATATATATATATATATATATATATATATATATATACACGTGTGTGTGTGTGTCTGTGTGTGAATTCCACCCGTCTCTTAATAACCAAGTAATAGGAAAGAGACGGGATAGAAATGAAAGTCTTTCTTTTCGATCAGAGAGGTTGTTTCCAACCCCCATAAAAACATAAATATTTTTAATAATATAGACTTTAATATATTTTGTAATGTATATTTGCTAATAATATTAATTAAATACTATGGATTTATAACAAAGATCTTTAGTTTTTAGTTTTTAGTTTTTAGTTTTTATTAATATAACAAAGCTCTTTTTTAGTTTTTATTAATAATTAACTATGTATAAAATTCTATTGTTATATATAGTTAGGACATAGTTCTAAAAAGTAATCAATTTTCTTACAAAAATCATACTGCCAAATACTTGTTTGGTTCCAATTTATATAATTATTATTGATTTTTGAAAGTCAATTTGATACATTTTTAAATTTAAAATCAAAATTATGTATTAACAATTATAAAAAAAAATTATTACATTAGTGTGTAGTACTTTTACATAGTTTACATTTCTTACCAAAGAAATCTATAAAAATGTATTAAACTGACTTGAAAAAATCAATAATAATCTTATAATTTATAACCGATGGAGTATTATTTTATTACTATCATTAAGATACAAATATAAAGTAATACAATCACCAATTATTTGATTTAATTAATGAGTGCAGAAATTAAAACTAACTAATCTATATCATAAAATATATGTAAAGTTACTATTAAAAATAATAAATAAAAAATAAAATTAAAATTAAAACATCAATTTATCTTGTCAAGCACGGGCCAGGGAGCTTGTTCTTAAAATAGTAAAGAACACTTATTATCCTCAAATTTCATGATTCTGGTCCAATTACAAAAGATGAAGAAAGTTACATAATAACATGTGAAGGATAAAAGTTCTTGAAAGTACATTTGTAAAAAAGAAGAAACATAACATGTTTAACTTAAAGTCCATATTATTATTTGATCCGCCCAGGAAAAAGAATACTCCAAATGTTAAAGTCCATATGATTATTTGATCCCCCCAGGAAAAAGAATACTCCATCCTTTATCTCATATATTAAAAAATCTTATTAATAATAATATTAAGTAATTAATTTTATCGTAAAATTTTATTTTTACTCATCAATATTTTTCTTCTATCTCTCTCAATTACTTTTAATTTGTTCAATTTTGCGAGTCTAGCATGTAATTTTTCATTTCCTCTCTTATTTTCTTCATAATCTCTTCATTAATTTTCCTAAATATACGCAAAACATCTTATATTATGGAGAAAAAAAAAATTATTTAAAACATCTTATATAACGAAAAGAAGGGAGGAACATGCACGCTAGTTTTACTACAGTAGAAGGGTGTAACTTGCAAATCCTTTAGATTTTTTAAGTTTAATACTTTATTGGTCACGATAATATATCATTTCATTTTTAAGTTTCTTCTTCTTTCTTAGCGTTCTTTGTTACACTTTGATACTTGTGACGATAAATATGTATTGTGATTTTTATTATTATGTACAATTTTTATTTTATTTTTGCTTTCCGTTTTTACTTATTAAAGAGAGATTCTTATTTTTTGGTTAAAAAAATTACTTTTTGAGTATCATTATTCTTTGTCATTGTATTTTCATTTTCCTTGTTTAGTCTATGAAAGGAAAAGAAAATAACATGTTCAACAAAAGATAAAGAAGTAGAAAAATATGGATATTACTCCCTTCGTCCTTAAAAAAATAATTGAAAGTGAAAAAAAAATATTCTTAAAAAAATAAAATAAAGTATATAAAGTGAAGGATATCTAAATTATTTAGTGAGACCTATTAGTATAAAAAAATAAAAATACTTATCACTTTATAAAATCATGTGGGGTCATTAAGGATAAATTTAATTTTTTTTATTCTTTTTCTTTTATTTTTATTTTTTTAATATATATACAAATTGTACTTTACTTATCTTTTTAGAATAAAAAGAATATTAATTAGGGAGCTGATATTTTCACAAATAATTTTGTTATTTCTGCAGGTGGGGCCCAATTTTTAACCAAAACAAATGAATGCATTAACTTTAACTAAGATAGAGAATAAGTATTCCACACTTACCCCTAACTTCTCCTTGCCTTTTCTCATTCTCCCATGATAAGCTTGCTCGCACGCAGACTTCTTTCTACATGTGGTGCCATTGTGGTGAATGAAAAGGAAAATGAGAAAAGGTAAAGAGAAGTTAGGGGTAAGAGCATCTCCAACAGGTCGGAGAAGCAATAATTCTAGACTATATTTAGTTTAGGACTCAGATTTTACACCAATAACAAGTCTAAATATAGTCTGTGAGTTTTTTCGATGAACCAAACGGACTATATCAAGGAACAAGAATTTGATGGGTTATAATTTTAAATATATTTAAATAGAATATAGTCCAAGAATTTAATATAATCCATCTGCTGAAAAAATTGAAGACTAAAACAAATCTGTTAATGTCATATAGACTAAATATAATTTATGAGATAATTCACTTAGTGGAGATGGTCTTAAGTATGGAATAGTCATTCTCTATCTTAGTTAATAAAGTTAACGCATTCATTTGTTTCGATTATAAATCGGGTCCCACCTACGAAAATAATAAAAAAAAATTACGAAAATATTAGTTTCCTATTAATTAATACGAGTGCGGTGTGTGACTGTCATTAGCCATCAGTCAACAAACCGTGTTACGGGGCATGGACTTACTTTTGTGGGTCCCTCTCTCGTGCCAAACCTTTTTAGGGTTTGGATGGAGAGAAAGATGGTCAACAGACTCAACACTTGTCAAAAAAAAAAAAATGGTCAACCTTTTAGAAAAAGATAAAATATCACTTCCATGAGTCTAGAAGATTAACTACCACTTTGTTGAGAAATATTAATAATTAGAAGAAATAAATATACAAGTGAGTACTCATTTTTTAAAATAATAAGTTTTTATTTTTATTTTTATTTTAAGTTTTTAATAATTTGTTCTTATATTTTGAAACGTATAGGATATTTAATATTCTCTTTCTTTTTTTTTTCTTTTTTTTTTCTTTTTTTTTTTGATAATGTGGAGTTTTCGGGTCACAACCGGACTAATCTCTTCAGCCACGGCCACAACAGAGCATTATTAGTGCCCCTCAAATGTTGTTAGTGGGAGTTGATCCTGAGTCGTCCGGGTTTATGGTTCATTTCCAGGGCGGCTTGCACCACTGCACTACTTGTTGTGGTTAATATTCTCTTTCTTTTCTTTTTTTGTCGATATTTATATAATAATCATTTTAGTAACTTTAAATTTTTTATAATATTTGGTACAAATTTTAATTTGTCGATTTATACATTATTAGAAAAAGTTTTAAAAGATTTTTAAACAAGCGTACACAATTATAATGTGGTGATACGTCATTTTGCCTGTCTTGTCTTGATTTAATTAGTGTAACTAATGACTTTTAATCTATGTGCCTAATTTCAACTTTCAACAAAAGAATATATATTTGAAAGTGGTTGTTAATTACCTACATTCTATAATAATAATAATCATTTTAACTTCATACGCATAAATTAAAAAATTTATTTAATATTTTTTTCGTCCTAAATTAATTATTCAATTTTGACTTTTTAAGTCAAATTGACTATTTTTAGAATTAATAATTAAGCATATATAAATATATTTCTAAAATTATAAAAATTGGGGTTAGTAATAAATTGTATATACTTTCTTTTGGTTATAATCTCTTCACCTATATTTTAGCAAAAATAGTAAAAAGATTAGTTTTAAAAATGGTCAATTTGACTTTAAAAAGTCAAAATTGAACAATTAATTTGGGACGGATGTAATACTATTATTTAATAATTAAAATTTATGTGAAATTTCATCACTATCCCTTTAAGAGAAGGTGAAAACTATTAATACAAAAAAAAATTATTTTTTAGGACAACGAGGAAGTTATGAGTGATATAGAAAAATAAATAATTTATTCTCCTAGAAAGTTATAAACAACAAATAAATTAGAATAAATTTTTTTTTCTAAAAAATCTATTATTATGGAATGGAGGAAATATAAAATAGTAATTCGAAACAACAACGATTATTGACAATCAAGATTAGACCCTATTTAATAATATCAAAAACCAAGGATCTATTTATTTGAGAAAAGACATTTTTTTTAATAAGGTTATTGGTATATTCAAATGTTTAGTATACAATAAATAAATAATGATCAAACAAAAATTGTTTCCCTATCAAACATCTAAGTTTAGAGTTTTTTTTATATAAAAATATATGATTCGTCTTTTCCAATTTTTTTTTGATACACGAGTTAATTTCTTTAAACAAGCAAAAACCTAAAACTTGATTATCTCCCAATAACAAAAGAGAGGTTATCTTAAAAATTCATTTAAATCGAATATAATTTTGGATTTATTCTGTCACTCCTTTATATTATTATTGACAATTTTTTAATTTATATGCGAACGTAAAATCGCTTTCCTATATTATAGTAGTAACAACCGGGAAAGCTACATACACTATTGTTGTGGGGTCAATCCATCCCACTAAAAAATAATTATTTTATAATATAAGGTAAATTTTAAATATCATATATAAATTGATCACATTAAAATTTTGTAAATTTTTTATTATATGAGATTAAACTGAAAATTTATATCTTTGTCAATTAAATTTTAACTACATATGATTCGTATCATGTATATCTCTGTATAATATTTTATATATATATACATATATGTATATATATGTGTGTGACTCAAAAATATAAAAATATTAAAAAAATTAATTCAAAAACACTGCTTTCGAACTTCCTTTAAATTATTTATAACTCAATAATAATTTTAACACTCCTGAACTCTATTCTTGAATTTATTGTGTCTAACCAAACTATAAAGCACTCGTATCTTGAAATTTGGGTCAAGTCAATGCCTCCATGCAGTACTTCTTTATGACAAACGACAACGTTATGTCTTTTAGTTAGTTTAGTTGTACGCATTCACTGAATAAGAGAGAAAAAGTACATAGAACATTTGTTGCTCTTTCCTCCGTTAGGACCATTATTAATATCGGTTTCACACGCTTCATTTGTATAAATTATGTAGAATAAAATTAAAATTTTATAAAATTTAATTTATTAAATTTAAAATATATATATATAAGAATAAAATAATAATATAATTAAAATTATAGAAATAAAAGAAAAAAATTGTGACACAAAATTACTAAAATCTCGATAAAAACTTTATAATATAGATATAGATAAAAATTTGTGGTAATAATGATTTTGTAGTATTATTATATTGAATATTTTGTTCGTATTTTGAAACTGTTAGAATAAAAATATTAATATCACAACAATTATATTATTTTTGCTCTAAATATAAGATTATTATTAATTTTTAAAAGTTAATTTAAGATATTTTTATATTTAAAATTGAGATTATTCATTAAAAATTATAATAATAAATCTTAAATGGAGTAGTATTTTTTAATAATTTATAATATTTATCATTATATTGATTAAATTAAAAAAAAATTCTCCCAATTTTGAGTTTTTGAAAATAACATAAGTGGACTTTAAAAAGTCAATAATGATTTTATATATTGAATGAAAGGAGTGCATTTTAATAACAACTTTTACGATTATTATAACAACATATAACACTTAAAGCGACATTGATTATTGCAATATTATAATTTTTGGGATAGTGTTTTTAAAATATAATTAATAAAAACAATCTTTGTCCCAAACAAAGTTACAGATCAATGTTTCCGTATCTGTTTCCTGATTTTAAAGGACAATAATGATTTGAAATATTTGAATCTTTTTGAAGTCCCCATTTTTTTAGATTTCATTACAAATGTAATGAATTTTTTTTTTATCACTATAAGTACTACGTTCATAATTATAATTGTAATGACTATAAACATCTACTAAAAATATGAAATTAGAATAATAAATTACAGTAATAAGTGAACAATAGAAAAACTCACACACAAAAAAAAAGAAGAATAAATAATTGAAGTCAATAATAGTAGTATTATTTTTCATGGATAAAGAAATAATCAAAATACAAGGGAAAAAAATGAAAAGTAAAACTCAAGGATTAACTACAAAATTGTACCTCAAAGTTTTATTTTAAACTGTGTTTCTTTAGATTTAAAATTTTAGAGGGAACAATAATATAAAAAAATAAAACTTAAAGGAACACAACTGAAAAAACTCGTACTTTAAGGCTTAAAATGAAAATTTATCGAATGTTAAGTACATTTTAGCAGTTAACCCAAAACTTAATTACGAGGAACACCAACGTCATGTCAGTTAACATATAGATATAGATATATAGATATATACTAACACAAACCAAATACAACTTCGCCCGCTCGCCGGAAAACTAAGCCAATCCCCCATTTGAGCTTAAACCCGCCGGCCGGAGATGGCCGTGACGGACTTGTTTGCCGGAGAAATCGCCACCGAGCTCCTCAAAATACTTTTCGACATCTCGAGAAAGGCGTGCCGCTGCAAGACAAGTGCCGATCAGCTCATCGACTCCATCAAGGAGCTCTTACCCATTATCCAAGAAATCAAATACTCCGGCGTCGAATTGAATGCCACCCGCCAACGCCAGCTCGACGATCTCTCCAAAACTCTTCGCGACGGCCTCGAACTCGCCGGAAAAGTACTCCGCTCCAGCCGGTGGAATGTGTACAAAAACTTACAATTAGCCAGAAAAATGGAGAAGCTTGACAAGAGTGTATCGAGATTCTTGCGGGGGCCCATGCAGGCCCACGTGCTGGCCGACGTTCACCACATGAGGTTCGAGTCGGCGGAGAGGTTTGATCGGCTTGATGCCTCGGCTCGGCGGCTGGAGCAGCAGCTTGAGCAGCGGCTGGGAGCCATGAAGATTGGGGTGGGTGGTGGCGGCGACGGCGGAGGGTGGTTGGGGGAGGCGGTGAAGAGGGTGGAGGATCAGGAGATGTATGAGGGTAGTTTGGTAAATATGTTTGTGGGTATGGAAATGGGGAAGAGGAAAGTGAAGGAGATGGTTGTTGGGAGGGATGATTTGGTGGTTGTTGGGATTTGTGGGATTGGGGGTAGTGGAAAAACTACTTTGGCTAGAGAAATTTGCAAAGACGATCAAATTCAAAGTAAGTTTTCAATGTCTACATTTTTTTGGTTTTTTTTTAGTTTACAAGTTCAATCAAGGACAGACTTTCCAGACCAGTATTAGGAGATTCACGAGTAATTACTCGCTATCGGGTGTGTTTTAATTTGTTAATTTATCAATTGACTGAGATTCATGAGTAATTACTCGTTATTGGTTGTGTTCATATTTGTTAAATTTATCAATTGACTAGTATTAGGAGATTCACGAGTACTTACTCGCAATTGGGTGTGTTTTAATTTGTTAATTTATCAATTGACTGAGATTCATGAGTAATTACTCATTATTGGGTGTGTTCATATTTGTTAAATTTATCAATTGACTAGTATTAGGAGATTCACGAGTAATTACTCACTATTGGGTGTGTTTCAATTTTGTTAAATTCACCACTTGACTTGTTTGATTGACTCTATTCTTGCAGGTTATTTCAATAAAAGGATTTTCTTCTTGACTGTATCACAATCTCCAAATGCGGAACAATTGAGGCAAAAGATTTGGGAAATAATATCAGGGAATGTCATTAATGGCTTTACTGATGTGATTCCACAATGGACTCTAAAGTGTGATTTGAAACCAGTTATAAAAACTCTAGTAATCTTGGATGATGTTTGGTCACTCTCGGTGCTGGAACAGCTTATTTTTCGAGTTCCCGGATGCAAAACTCTAGTGGTTTCTCGATTCAAGTTTTCACCTTCGGTTCTCAATTGCACTTATGAAGTGGAATTGTTAAGGGCAGATGAGGCCATGTCCGTATTCTGCTACTCTGCCTTTGGCCAAAAGTCCATTCCTCTTGGTACTAATGAGAAATTGGTAAAACAGGTATGGTATTGAACTAGAAGTCTAAAAATTTTGTTTCTAACTATTTGTAGATGCTAATTGACAATGGGTTTCAATAGGTTGTGGAGGAATGTAAGGGGCTTCCATTGGCTCTCAAAGTGATTGGAGCTTCACTAAGAGACCAGCCTGAGATGTTTTGGACAAGCGCGAAGAATAGGCTATCGCGAGGCCAGCCTATTTGCGAGTCTCATGAAATACAGCTGCTCGAGCGGATGAAGTTGAGTACTGACTACTTGTCAGAGAAGGTTAGGGAATGTTTCATGGACTTGGGTTCTTTTCCAGAGGACAAAAAGATCCCTATGGACGTTCTTATAAACATTTGGGTGGAACTACATGATATTGATGAGGAAGAAGCTTTTGCAATTCTTGTGGAGCTTTCTGACAAGAATCTGCTCAACCTAGTGAAAGATGCACGGTATGGGGAATGAAATTGTGTATATAGTTTGTGATTTACAATTCTTGAAATGTTTTTCGCCTTTTTATTGATGATAGGTGCTCACAGATTTGTTGATTTCATACAAAATATGCCTTTTCTAAAAAGACTTTATTTTGTTGATTTAGCAGAGCAGGGGACATGTATAGTAGTTATTTTGAGATCTCAGTATCTCAGCATGATGTGCTGAGAGACCTGGCTATTCATCTGAGCAACGGCGAGAGCATAAACCGGCGAAAGCGATTGCTTATGCCAAGGAGAGAAACTGGGCTTCCTAAAGAATGGGAGAGAAATATGGATCAACCATTCAATGCACAGATTGTGTCAATACATACGGGTATTGTACTATTATCTATTTCATTACTATATTTTTCCGCTTAAAAACTTGAGGTATCGGTATTTTTCTCATTGATTATCTTTAGTCCTTTGGCTATTGCTTGTAGAAAAGACATAAATTTTTGACTCAAGTCTTGTGATATAGGTGAAATGACAGAAATGGATTGGTTCAATATGGAATTCCCTAAGGCTGAAGTTCTAATCATAATTTTTTCCTCCAGTGAATACTTCCTGCCTCATTTCATTAACAACATGCCAAAGCTTAGGGCATTAGTCCTAATAAACTATAGCTCCTCAAATACAGTCCTTCACAATACACTAGTGTTTTCAAATTTGCCAAACTTGAAAAGTCTCTGGTTCGAAAAAGTATATGTTCCTCAACTACCAGAAACCACAACACCCCTCAAGAACTTGCGAAAAATATCTCTAGTTCTGTGCAAGATAAATAACAGCCGAGATCAATCAAATTTAGATCTGCCCCTTCTCTTCCCTCGACTCTCAGAGCTCACAATGGATCACTGCATCAATTTAACCGAGTTGCCATCAAGCATTTGCCAAATTCAGACACTCAAGAGCTTGAGTATCACCAACTGTGACAGTCTCATTGAGCTTCCAACTGATTTGGGTAAACTTAAATTTCTACAAATTTTAAGGATATACGCTTGTCCGAATGTGGAAGAACTTCCCCCGGGGATTTCTGGCCTAATCTGGCTAAAATATATCGACATTTCTCAATGCATTAAGTTGATATCCCTGCCTGAGGAAATTGGTGGATGCTTAAGCCTGGAAAAGATTGATATGAGAGAGTGCCCGCAGATAAAGTATTTGCCAAAGTCTCTGGTGTCACTGCGATCGTTGCAGCGTGTTATTTGTGATGAAGAGATCTCTTTGCAGTGGGAAAAATTAAGCAAGGCTATACCAAATCTGTGTGTTCAAGTTGCAGAGGAATGCTTTAATTTAGACTGGCTTGCTGAGTAATATTTTCCCGTGTTGGAGATATTATTGGGGGTATATGTAAATTATGTAAATAATCTTTACACATTATTTTGTACCAAATCCATTTTTGCTAGAGGTTTAGAATATTGAGAAAAAATATTGGACCAGATGGTAATAATTTTAATAAGAGGCCCTCAATTAACTGTAAGTATAAAATTAAAGGACCACTATATATATATATATATATATATATAAATATATATATATTTATATATATATATATATCACCTCTCTCACTAACCTTAACCCTAGCTAGCTACCATTTTTCACAAATCACGTTGTTTAAATATTTCTCTATCTGTGGTCTATTATTATCGATCTGTCTTCTTCCCCTCAAGTTAGTTCGTTTAATTGGACCGACGTAAAGCTAGCATTTTAATCTATAATAATATATTTGAAGTGACCTATAATTAAATTATATAAGGTTAATTTTAAATATAAACATCTTTGACTTGTTAATGCCAAAATACTGTACTGAAATAAAGGGGTGTGGACTTCAGTGGCAATTTTTAATACTTCGGGTAAAAATGTGTTAAAAAAGCAACCTGTTGAAAATTTGGAGGCTTTCACATTGTTCAACAGTCTCTGCTTTTCTATACGCTGTTCTTTCTATACATAGAAAACAGAAAGTAATTTGATATAAACTGAGGTACGTGGACAGCATTTTGCTAACTAGATTAATCTTATACATAAGAGGGAAATGAAACAAGTGAAGAGATATGTTTACGCATTAAAAAAAACATGTAATGAAACTGTAATTAATGTACTGGCATGTGGAGTATTTCACCGAAATCTACTTGGGATAAACTCGCCGAACCGATGAGGGAAACTGTAAAACTCCTCATTTCTGCTATCTCCTTTTTTGTGCTGGAAGGGAACCCACCAGGGAATACCTCTGTCGTCGTGTGTGTTCCTGGCTTCAAGTGTATTGTCCAGGAGTGTCGCAATTATCATGGCCACGGTAGGAGGAGAAGAAAATATTGTATTCAAAATATCATTGAACTGCAAGCAACAAAGAACAACGGGAGCAATATATATTATTAGCACGATTCAATGGTTCCAAGTCCCGACAACTTATGAAAAAATGGACAGAACTCAAAGAAGGGCCACAGAAAAAGTAATATTTCTCAACGCCACTGACAAATGAAGCATTTTTTTGTCATACCACCACGGTAATTAATTACGACTAACACTTTTAGTCCTTTCTTGTAAAAGGGAGCTTGATCTTTCAAGCAAGATTCTTCGGCTTAATGGATAACCATTTGCTACAAATAGAGAATTGCAATTAAATTGAGGTGATTGGATTTGCACTAATGGAAACCATAAATTTCCGATCATAGTACCCCTTTTTGAAAAGTGGAGTAATGACTAAATAGCATCTGGCTAGACAAGTGGGTGGCTATCACAACTTTCTGTATTAAGAATGATGATCTACATTAAACATTTTGTTCTTTAATTTGGAGCTAAAAATAGTAACAATGCAATACGATCAAAAGCTCCACTTTAATCAAGTGTACAACAGATTATAGATATTGTTATAATTCAATGTAAGAGGAACAATTGATCTTGAAAAGAGATACCCTTGAAAAGTATTCTCTCCAATCTTATTCCTCCGGATTTGTGAAGGGGCCACTTTAACATACAGAGTTCCCATACAAGATGCTTAGCCAAATAATTTAAAATGCATATATGGTGGCATGATTCTTGATTAATAGCAATGGTAGTATAATAAGAAACACATGATTATGAGAGAAAGTAGAGTCACTGATTTAATTTTCAAAAGTAAGAAAGTTTGGTCATATGGGATTGAAGATACTAAAGGGAGCAGAAAGTAACAACTGACTTATGATTTACCTCCCTCTCCCCTTTACCGCCCACCATGTGACGAAAAAATAATAAAGAACAAAAAAAGTCCAAAAAGAGCCTCGATTGAGACTTGAGATGAACTTTGACCCGTAAACAACGTGCCTAAACCAAAGTAATTAGTATTGATCTGTTAAGTCTTTGTTTACTGGAGTACCTTTGCTACTCCTAGGGTATCCCCAAGGTGAAGGCAGAAAGGCACTATAAAGGGGGGAAAGGTCTAGAGAATGCGGAGCCCTTTTTTTTTATACAGAAATTGTGGAACCTAGTGGTGTTATTTTGAAAGAGATATTGGGGTGGATTGGTGGGGGCAGGTGGGTGGGAGGCATGAGATTGTTCACTTTGTGCTTTAAATAAGGATTTATTCATATTTAATAGAATAGTAATTTTGCAAATAGTCAACTTCAATTATCATGTATTTTGTAGATATTAAAACAAATTATTTTGGTTATGCTAAGTGACTGCTAATTATCTTGCTCCTATGCCAATTCTTCAATGATAAATGTTAGGACTACCCTGTACGGTTGGTCGGTGATATTACTTATTGAAGTGGGTTTAGATCCAACACGTGTAACTTTTTCCATAGGTTAAACTTATCGCATATCTTAAATTGCAGTTTCGTGGAAGTTCATTATGCAAACTTCCGTATCAGTTCCGGATTTGACTAAGTGGCTTACCAGTAATGAGTATGAAAAACTGAATGATAAAGAAGGAAGAACATTCATTTTTCTTACCCATCCAGCTTCGGTTTTGACAGGTCCATGGCCAGCCAGATCAGTGTTCATGACAAAATATTGTGGTATTGATATCCCAAGGAACAGAGAGAGACCCAGTATGTAGATGTTTCGCATTGAATTGTTGTTTGTGAATTGAATGAATGAAATTCCAATAGCAGCTGTAGAAAATAAAGAACAAATATAAATTCCTTCGACGGGAAATTAACGAAGTGCAAGTGTAAAGATGGCAAGAACACTCACCAACAATACCATATAAGACGCAGTATATGGCACCAAATATTGGCAGAGGAATTGATGCAAAGAACGCCCCAAACTTTCCTGCAAAATAGGACTTCATAATCAACCATTTGTCATAACGAATAACAGAAGATCTTCACTGCAAATATAACAGAGGGATAAAACGAACCAAATATAGAGAAGAAGATCATGAAAGCAGCTGATATCTGAACCACTCTTCTGCTCCCCACATGAGTTAGTCCAAGAAGCCCAACATTCTCACTGCATAATCATTGAAGCACTTCAATAAGAGATTCCTTTCACATTACTATTAGGTAATCACTAAGTTATTAGATACTGAGTCTAAAAAATTAATAGGCAGAGATGGTCTATTGTGAAGAACTTCAACTGAAACTAAGAAGAAAAGCATGCTTTAGAGCAGGCAATATTCATGTGCAGTAGTAGAACATAAACAAATGAGTAAAGTCAACCACAAGAAAGCTCTTCACATACTTTTCAATCAGGTGACTGGATTTTGTATCGGTGTAAATGAAGTTTTGGTTGATGTACTGGAGTCGAGCTTACACTATGGTTACCAAACTTGTTTCTTACAATTATTGCACAACAGAACTTAAAAAAATATATATTTCAATAGAGCGAAATGAGAGGATTCAGCCTAAATATTTAATAGTCCTGTTAACGTTCAATTTCGTCCAAGACTTGTCGCCAGATCCGAAAGCAAAATTAACCTGCAAAAGGAACACACCGGTGACCCGACGGCTGTAGCCGCGGGAGAAAACACTCCACTGTGAGAAAATACAAGATTTGAGGGAATAAAATAGAGGCATTAGGGTTTAGAGCCAATAAAATAATATTGTATGTACGTTGCATCTATTGTATCTTTTATTTATAGAGTTTCTACACCGTATTAGGAGGAAAGGATCCTTAGTTGACTCAACTAAAGAATTGTCCTTTGTTGAGTCCCCGTAGGAAAGGATATTTTCATGTGGAGATGGAATTCTTTATAGAAATTACTAGTTGATATTTGGATGGCAAGTAATGCCAAGGCGATAACAAGACCAAATACCTTAGGTCTACCCAAATTCAAGAGAAGCTAGCATATATATAGTCGTGACACATTAGGTCAAGCCCAATTAGAGGTTGGCAAAAGATGGCATTAACATTGCCCCTGACTCCTTAATTTTATTTATGAGACTAAAGAGTAAGAACATTAAATTCAAGAATTATTGGACTCCTCTTAAGTTGCGATTGCTCAAAATAGCGAGGTCAATCCCGAATCCGAAAATGATAAGTACTAGGAAAGTCTAGACAGTGTGAGGAGAGTAATCCGCACTTGAACCCATTTGGGAATCAAAGATTCGGATCAGCTTTTATTTTATCTATGTCATATAATTATTTGTATATATAATGCGAGCCTCCTCGAATCAAATAGAATCTTGTATAATTTCTCATACTGGAGGTATCTCACGGCGGCCCGATGGTGGTGTTCTTTGTGCAAGTTCACATCTAAGCTGGTGGTTGAACGTGTGGACATATTCGAGTATTAACATCGACGCCAGAAGGAGGGTGTAACACCCCATTCCGAAAAATAGGAATGGAGGTCACGTGCAAAGCACAACAGAAATATAAATTAATACCAAAGTTATAAACCGCAAAAGATTAGTCTAACGAGATATTAATAACTGCCCAACCGGCTCAAAATACATACTGTTTAATACAACCTAATTCTTAATAAAGGTTCAATACATCTCTAAACAAAGATCCAAACATCAAAACATAACCATCTAGGTGAGAAGCTCTCATCACACTTGCCCATGATCCCCTTGAGTACCTGCCGGAAGAAAAACACAGCATGAGCCAAATGCCCAGTACGGATATAGAGAACAGAATTATGAACTGAACTGAATAACAAAATCAACTAAACTGAACTACGTTGTATCACAATAACTTAATAGTCTGAAAAAGAATGACAAGGTGTTATTTCATACTGAGCTCAAAAGTATAGCTTGCCACACAGACAAGTCAAATAATGTCACATAGACAAATCACACATTGGACTGCAGATCCAAATGCATGCAAAATCGGAAAGGGTGTTTGACACAACATCACCAATCCGCAGAACAGAACAGAAAACTAGGGCCGACCCATACGCCTCTCACAACAAATCACCAAATGGCCAACTCCTATCAGAGCACAAATCAGAGACGCCGTGGACTAATCACACTGCCACGGAAAGTGTCATGTCTCTCGTGCCAAGACGACATGCCTGTGGTACCCCCACAGGTGGTTATAGCTCAAGTATACCCTACAGTATATTCTAACAGAAATATGATGTCACAACACATGTGACATAATACCAACAAAAGGATTCTATATGTACATGTTGAACCAGATCAAATCATAATCATAATGTCTCAAAAAGAAGGTAACATGTACCGCTCTACAAATATCAAAATAAACATTAGACATGATAATCCAACTCAAAGAGTACAAATACGAGTTATGGGTATCAATTCCAAAATGAAACTATTAAATGAATTTCACAAGAAACAATTATGTGAAATAATAACGGAATTCGAAACGCAGAACAAAACGAATTAATTAAATTTCACAAGAGTATTGCTGAAGGAGTACGGAATCCGTACCTGGAGTACGTAATGCAATACCCACAATTACAGATGCAATTGGTTAAACTCGCTCAATATAATCTATTCACAAAAATAATACATTTTATTAAATACTATAATATTAGTATTAATAGTTTTTATGCATATATTGAACCCTCCATATTATTAATTAAATTAATAAATTAAAGAGAACATTTTCTTATAATTGAGATACTTAATATTTATCCAAAATAATACCAAAATATTAACTAACAAACTAACTAAAATATACTAATTAAAATTATAAAATAATAATACAGAAAATTAAATAAAATTAATACACAAGAAAGAAAGAAAAAGAACATACCCGAAATTATGAAGTTCGCAGTCTGCCTACGCCCTCAATACTGAAAATTTTAACTAAGGAGGTCCTCACCAAAAAGGACCTCACACAAAAAGGTTTTTCTCAAAATAAGACAAACCTTAGTGTTAATAGTTAAAACCAAAGGTTAGCTATATATTTATAGGGAAAGGGAGGGGAGAAGTTTTAATGGTTGGGCAATGTGGGACTTAAGCAAAGGCATGGGTATTGCAAAGGCATGGGTATTACATTACTTCCCCCTTAAAAAGATTCCGTCCCCGGAATCAAAAGAAAAGGAACGTGCCTATTTATCAAAAAGATGTGGATACTCCGCCCGGATAGACTCCTCCATTTCCCAAGTTGCCTCTCGTTCCGAATGATTTTTCCACAAAACTTTAACAAACGAAATTGTTTTCCTCCTCATAATCCGCTCTTGACGATCTAAAATTTTCTCGGCTTGTTCCTCACAAGTAAGATCCTTCCGAATCTTATCGAACGGATATTGTACCACATGCAACGGATGATAATGATAGCTTCTCAGCACCGACACATGGAACACATTATGCACATGAGCTAATTGTGGAGGCAGAGCTAACCGATATGCAACTTCGCCGACCCTTTCTAGAATCTCAAATGGCCCAATATAACGCGGACTGAGTTTACCTTTCAAACCAAATCGTCGAATACCCTTCCAAGGAGAAACCTTCAAAAATACATGTTCACCAAGTTTGAACTCTAAAGTCCTTCTGTGCTTATCAGCATAACTCTTTTGCCGAGATCGAGCAAGCCTCAATTTCTCCTTAGCCACAGCTACTTTCTCCGTAGTGATTTGAACTAACTCAGGCCCTTCTATGGCCTTCTCGCCAACTTCATCCCAACAAGTTGGTGTTCGACACTTTCTACCATACAATGCCTCAAACGGAGCCATATCAATACTTGCATGCCAACTATTGTTATAAGCAAACTCAACAAGGCTCAAGTAATCATCCCAATTACCCGACCATTCTAATGCGCAAGACCTTAACATATCCTCTAAAGTCTGGATAGTCCTCTCAGATTGCCCATCAGTTTGTGGATGGAAAGAAGTACTGTATTTTAGTCGAGTGCCCCAAGCTCGCTGAAACCCTTTCCAGAACCGTGAAGTGAACCGTGGGTCTCGATCGGAAACAATTGACACTGGAGTTCCATGAAGTCTAACAATCTCTTGTTGAAAGATTTGTGCCAACTTGTCTACAGAATAACCCTCTTGGATAGCTAAGAAGTGAGCTGATTTGGTCAATCGATCTACTACAACCCAAATAGCATCATTCTTCTTGAACGTTTTTGGCAGCCCAGTCACAAAATCCATTGTAATATCCTCCCACTTCCAAATAGGAATATCTAATTGTTTGCAGTAATCCACTAGCACGTTGATGCTCAATTTTCACTTGCTGACAGGTAAGACACCTTCCCACATATTCAGCCACATCTCGCTTCATCCCATTCCACCAAAAATTCCTTTTTAAATCCCTATACATCTTCGTAGAACCCGGATGAATAGAAAATGGTGAACTATGAGCCTCAGCCAATATTGCCTCCCGAATGGTTGGATCCGACGGCACACATAACCGCTTACCCAACCAAATCACGCAATGGTCATCAATACGAAACTCAGGCTGCTTTCCCCCCTCCAAATTTTGCGCTATAGCCCATAACTCGCCATCTTCTTTCTGAGCTTCCTTAACCTTCGAGATAAGAGAGGGCTCCACTCTCATACCTGCTAAAAGTCCATCTGCACCTTGTACATACAACTCCAACTCCAACCGTTCCATATCTGAAATAAGTTGTGGTTGCGTAATAAGGGCTGCTACACTCCCTGAACTCTTTCGACTAAGTGCATCTGCAACTACATTCGCCTTCCCAGGGTGATATTGAATTTTAGCGTCATAATCTTTGAGAAGCTCCAACCAACGCCTTTGCCTCATATTGAGCTCCTTCTGAGTGAAGATGTACTTAAGACTTTTGTGATCGGTGAAGATATCACAAGTCTCGCCATACAAATAGTGCCTCCAAATTTTCAAAGCAAAGATTACTGCTGCCAACTCCAAATCATGAGTGGGGTAGTTCACCTCATAAGGTTTAAGTTGTCTAGAAGCATAAGCAATCACCTTACCGTGTTGCATCAAAACACACCCCAAACCCTTCTTAGAAGCATCACTATAAATTTGGTAACCTCCTGTCCCTGATGGCAATGTAAGTATTGGAGCTGTCACAAGCCGTTTCTTCAACTCCTCAAAGCTCTTCTCGCGCTCCTCGTTCCACACAAACTTCGTGCCCTTTTTCATCAATTGAGTCAATGGCAAAGCAAGTAAAGAGAACCCTTCTACAAATCGCCTATAATACCCTGCCAAACCCAAAAAGCTCCTAACCTCCGTCACCGTAGTAGGTCTTGGCCATTTAGTGATAGCTTCAACCTTCGCAGGATCCATTTTAATGCCTTCAACAGACACAATGTGACCCAAAAATATAACCTGCTCCAACCAAAACTCGCATTTGGAGAATTTAGCATATAATTTCTCTTTTTGTAAAATTCCCAAAACTATGCGAAGATGTTCCTCATGCTCCTCCTTAGACTTAGAGTAAATCAAGATGTCATCAATAAAAACAATAACAAATTTATCCAAATACTCTCTAAACACCCGATTCATCAAATCCATAAACACCGCCGGAGCATTAGTCAACCCGAATGGCATCACCAAAAACTCGTAATGCCCATAGCGAGTACGAAAAGCTGTCTTAGAGACATCCTCATCTCTTACCCTCAACTGATGATATCCCGATCTCAAGTCTATTTTCGAAAAATACTTCGCCCCTTGAAGTTGGTCAAATAAATCATCAATCCTCGGTAAAGGGTACCGATTCCTGATGGTAATCTTGTTTAACTCTCTATAGTCTATACACAATCTCATAGACCCATCCTTCTTCTTTACAAATAAAACCGGAGCTCCCCACGGTGACACACTTGGTCGAATTAGACCACGATCTAATAATTCTTGCAATTGCTCCTTCAACTCTTGCAATTTCAATGGTGCCATCCTATACGGTGCCTTAGAGATAGGCTGTGCACCAGGAACAAGCTCTATGGTAAACTCAAACTTCCCGTTGCGGGTGGCAACCCTGACAATTCCTCAGGAAACACATCAAAAAATTCACGAACAATTGGAACATCCTCAATACGAGACTCTCTCATAGAGGTGTCATTCACAAATGCTAAATATCCCTCACAACCCCTAGCCACCAATTTTCCAGCTTTTAGAGCTGAAATTAATTTCACCACCTTACCCGGTCGTGAACCTTGATACACAAAATCTGGGGACTTCAAATCCCCAAAGATAATTCTCTTCGATTGACAATCAATAGTGGCTTGATGTTTATCTAACCAGTCCATTCCAAGAATCACATCAAAATCGTGCATACCCATCGGCAAAAGATCTACCCTACGAATCTTATCTCCAAAACTAATAGGACAATCTCGATACAAATCAGAGATAGCAATAGAATTTCCCATCGGGGTAGTAATAGACATAGCAGAATTTAAACACTGAGACAACACACCAAGGTGTCGAACAAAAGAATTTGCAACAATCGAATGGGTAGATCCAGTATCAAATAAAATGGAAGCTTCACGATTGCCAACTATAAGAGTGCCAGAAACAGTACCTGGCGCACCTGCTGCCTGATTATGTGTCAAGGCAAAGACCCGTCCACCGCGGCGCTGACCAACATTGCCACCATTATCACCAATTCCATCATTACCACGTGGTCGAGTACAATCTTTGGCAAGATGACCTAACTGACCGCACAAAAAGCATGCACCAGTAACTCTATGACAAGGTCTCCCTGGATGGTTAGCCCCACAAGTAGCACAAGGAGTTATTGGAATAAGATTAGGGTTACCCCCGCCTGCTGGTCCTGGGTAACGACCTTGATTTTGCCCTTGTTGACGATTCTGCCATTGCTGACGATTATGACCTTGCTGAGGCAATTGTTGATAACTTGTGTTCTGATTCTGGCCACGCCACTGTCCCTGTTGACCACTTCGGTTCTTGTTCCACTGACCATTTTGATTTTTCCCCTGCTGACCCGAAACTTGACTCTGCTGGTCATCTCTATCCCTCTTCCGACTTCCCTCCGGTTTAGAAGCTCGAAAGTCTTGTCGCTCCATCTCAATATTCTTGGCTGCATTAGCCACTGCTGACACGTCTTCGAATTTAATGTTAATGAGATGTTGGCGATACTTATAATGAATTCTCCACTTAAATTTCTCAGCTTGTTCTGCTGCAGTCCCTGCTGAGGTTCCTGCAAAACTTGCCAACCTAGTGAACCTTGTCATAAAATCCGTAACAGACTCATCCTCCTTTTGTCGAATAGACAGATACTCTCTACCATAAGCCTCTTTATCAGCAGCTGAGAAATATTGTTGATAAAAGATATCACAAAACTCTGCCCATGTAAGTGCCTCCACAAACCCATCACCCTTTGTTACTTTCATTGTTTTCCACCACCTTTGCGCATCCCCCTCTAATTTATAAGTAGCTAGCACCACTTTTTGGTTATCCGAACATCCTAGCACATCAAATATCTTTTCTAAATGGGCAACCCAATTCTCTGCATCAATTGGAGTTGGAGCTGAAGTGAATGAATGTGGTTTTTATTTTTGAAATCTCTCTAACCACAAATACATCGGAACAACAGATGGATTAATCCCAACAGTATTCACTCCTTCTTCATTTGTCTGCGAATCACCATTCCCGAGGTTCCCTTGATTAGGAATTTCTGGCGTCGGTTGTTGCATTGCCTGAACGACTTGTGCCACCAATTGCGGCAAAGCCTGATTAATCGCCTGATTTACCAAAGTTGCCATTTGAGCATTATCTTGATTATTCGATTGTACATCATGCTGCATATCAGAATGTATCTCGGGTTGGCGCACACCTCTTCCCCTACTATTTCCTCGTCTACCGGCAACTCTAGCGGATCTACGAGCCATCTAATAAAGAAAAAAACAACCGGACTGAAGCAAAATAATTTGAATATGATTAACATAATAGCTGAACGAAATATCAAATGGAACAAAAACCTAGCCCAAAGTCTACCCATAACTCACAGGTCGAACCTAAATAGGTTTTCTACAAGAAAGAACCTATGCTCTGATACCAACTCTGTAACACCCCATTCCGAAAAATAGGAATGGAGGTCACGTGCAAAGCACAACAGAAATATAAATTAATACCAAAGTTATAAACCGCAAAAGATTAGTCTAACGAGATATTAATAACTGCCCAACCGGCTCAAAATACATACTGTTTAATACAACCTAATTCTTAATAAAGGTTCAATACATCTCTAAACAAAGATCCAAACATCAAAAACATAACCATCTAGGTGAGAAGCTCTCATCACACTTGCCCATGATCCCCTTGAGTACCTGCCGGAAGAAAAAACACAGCATGAGCCAAATGCCCAGTACGGATATAGAGAACAGAATTATGAACTGAACTGAATAACAAAATCAACTAAACTGAACTACGTTGTATCACAATAACTTAATAGTCTGAAAAAGAATGACAAGGTGTTATTTCATACTGAGCTCAAAAGTATAGCTTGCCACACAGACAAGTCAAATAATGTCACATAGACAAATCACACATTGGACTGCAGATCCAAATGCATGCAAAATCGGAAAGGGGTGTTTGACACAACATCACCAATCCGCAGAACAGAACAGAAAACTAGGGCCGACCCATACGCCTCTCACAACAAATCACCAAATGGCCAACTCCTATCAGAGCACAAATCAGAGACGCCGTGGGACTAATCACACTGCCACGGAAAGTGTCATGTCTCTCGTGCCAAGACGACATGCCTGTGGTACCCCCACAGGTGGTTATAGCTCAAGTATACCCTACAGTATATTCTAACAGAAATATGATGTCACAACACATGTGACATAATACCAACAAAAGGATTCTATATGTACATGTTGAACCAGATCAAATCATAATCATAATGTCTCAAAAAGAAGGTAACATGTACCGCTCTACAAATATCAAAATAAACATTAGACATGATAATCCAACTCAAAGAGTACAAATACGAGTTATGGGTATCAATTCCAAAATGAAACTATTAAATGAATTTCACAAGAAACAATTATGTGAAATAATAACGGAATTCGAAAAACGCATGAACAAAACGAATTAATTAAATTTCACAAGAGTATTGCTGAAGGAGTACGGAATCCGTACCTGGAGTACGTAATGCAATACCCACAATTACAGATGCAATTGGTTAAACTCGCTCAATATAATCTATTCACAAAAATAATACATTTTATTAAATACTATAATATTAGTATTAATAGTTTTTATGCATATATTGAACCCTCCATATTATTAATTAAATTAATAAATTAAAGAGAACATTTTCTTATAATTGAGATACTTAATATTTATCCAAAATAATACCAAAATATTAACTAACAAACTAACTAAAATATACTAATTAAAATTATAAAATAATAATACAGAAAATTAAATAAAATTAATACACAAGAAAGAAAGAAAAAGAACATACCCGAAATTATGAAGTTCGCAGTCTGCCTACGCCCTCAATACTGAAAATTTTAACTAAGGAGGTCCTCACCAAAAAGGACCTCACACAAAAAGGTTTTTCTCAAAATAAGACAAACCTTAGTGTTAATAGTTAAAACCAAAGGTTAGCTATATATTTATAGGGAAAGGGAGGGGAGAAGTTTTAATGGTTGGGCAATGTGGGACTTAAGCAAAGGCATGGGTATTGCAAAGGCATGGGTATTACAGAGGGCCTCCGACAATTTAGAGAAATTTTTTTATCTCCGAAATTATTTGATTTGGCTGAAGAATTCCATCAAGATCAACATTCATATTATTCCGCCAAGTTGCCTGAATAAAGGAGATTTGGATGCTAGTTAAAACAATCACCTGAGATACACAATTAGTGTTAGGACTAACCACTAGGTCATCATCATAGTTCTCAACCCAAATCTCGGTGACGACATAACAGAAGGGAATCGCTTGACACACCCTTCTTGGGTTCAACCCCTAAATCTCATAGCCCCACCATTCGAAGAAAGAAATCCATCGGCATTCTCGTCATCCCTACCGTAATCATTGGACACAAGACTCACGCCCATCATCTTCATGGAACTATGATACTGAAGATCATATCATAATATGGACTTTGCATTAGCCCCTCCGATAAATCTTTGGTTAATCTTAAAATCCTCAACAACTTTTTTTAAAAAATATTAAAATAAACAAAAACATCAAAAGATTGGGAGGCACATACATGTTCAGATGTACATGTTTAGTCTCTGATAAGGTTCAACTCAACATTCAAGGAGGCTCACATTATATATACAAATAATTATATGAAATGGATAAATGAAAGCTGATCCAAATCCTTGATTCCCAAACCGGTTCAAATGCGAATTACTCTTCTCATACTATCTAAACTCTCCCGGTATTTATCCTTTTCGGATTCGGGATTAACCAAGCTCAGGCTCGGATCATAAGATCGGTATTTTGAGCAATCGCAGCATAAGAGGAGCCCAATAATTCTTGACTTTAATGTTCCTACTCCTTAGTTTCATAAATAAAAATAAGGAGTGGGAGGCAATGTCAAGACCCTATATTTTGCCAGCTCCTAATTGGGCCGACCCAATGAGCCAAGGCTAAATATAAGCTAACTTCTCTTGAATTTGGACAGACACAATATATTTGGTCTTATTACCGCCTTGGCATTACTTTTCATCCAAGTATCAGCTAGTAATTTTCATAAAGAATTCCAACTCTACATGGAAATATCATTTCTTACGGGAACTTAACAAAAGACAATTCCTTAGTTGACTCCACTAAGGATCCTTCTCCCCTAATGCAGTGTAGAAACTCTATAAATACCAAATACAAGAGGTGCAAGGTACACACAATATTATTATATTGGCTCTAAACCCTAATGTCTTTATTGTTAATCGCTTTATTCCCTCAAACCGTGTACTGATTCTCACACCAGAAAATTTTCCCAAGTGACTATTGTTGTCAGGTTACCGGTGTGTTCCTTTAGCAAACGAAATTGAACGTTAACAAGTCCGATTTATGTAGCTAGCATCTTAAAAACATGGAGGTATGAGGTAGACATGTGTGACCCACTTTTCAGACAAAAAATGCTAAAGTAGATTTAACAGCCAAAAATAACATAGATGAGCTAGAGCATAATTAAAGAAAATAATATGAATATAATGAGGAAAGGAACAAAGTAACATCAAATTCTTACACAGATGCAGTAGTACCAACAGCAGCACCAAATATCCCATCAAGCAGCTGCCCAACACCCTACAGTCCAAAGCAAACAGAATTAGATATGTTCTCTAAGTTACAAGACACTAGGACAAAGACAAAAATAAAGAATCTATTGGTGTGTGAGTGAACCTGAAGACCAATGCTCCGAGTAAGCACGTGTGTTGGAGGAGCTGTAGCACCAGCAAGCCGTGCCGCTGCAAAAAACGTTCCAGTGGACTGCAGGTAGAGTTTGAAGATGGTTTATGAAAGAAACATATGTATATGCATATGCATATACATATATTCAAGTTTCAATTTAATTTAGAATAATTGCTAGATCCCTGGAACTTTGGAATGTGTCACTAGATCTGCTTGTATCGTCTAAAGTGAAACTGTTAGATACGTTTTCAAAAATGCATATGCATATATGTATACATATACATATACGTAAACGTATGCAGATACATATACGTAAACGTATACAGATACATATACATATATAAATATGTGTATATATATATATATGTATATATATATATATTCAAGTTTCAATTTAATTTAGAAAAATTGCTAGATCCGTGGAACTTTGGAATGTGGCACTAGATCTGCTTGTATCATCTAAAGTGAAACTGTTGGATACGTTTTCAAAATAATTGGTCAAGAGCAAACACATACTTTACTAAAATAACTTAAATTAATCTATATATTCCACTATTGTTTGGTCTACAGAGCAAATGGACTTTAGGAAAAAACATGAATTGCACAAGGTTTCTGCAATACAATACACTTAAGAGGATCAAGTGCAAAACTGCCCAAACATCAAATTGAAAGGGGATCTATTTTAATGTATGTTCTCCTATTATTCTTAAAGGTTCTAGAATTCTTTAAGTCTGCTCAGAAAACTTGACCAGGAAAATGAATTAAGTAGAACTAATAAATAAATTATGCTAAGCAGACTTAAAATGGGATAGAGACTAAACCTCTGCTGATGAAACAAGGGCAGCTCCCATCATTCCGAAGACATGACTTGCTCTGAATATTGGTGCACCCCACTGAAATGGATATGGGACCTTGACCCTATATTTGAAGAAAGACCATTGAGCAAGTCAAAAGACACTACTTAATCGCAACTGAAAAAAATGCAACTAAAAGGAGATAGCGGACAATATAAAGATTACCATGGAGCAGATGACAAAATGCCCAAGCCATCTGTACGACAACTAATCTTTGTTTGCTGCCGGACATTGTTGTAAGCACCAGACACAGTAAGGATAGCAGCGAAAGCCCAGACAAAAGCAATGCAAAAAAGCAAAGCAAACCTCTCAAATACGGAATGTGCAACTGGGTGAATGCCTTTCAAGTACTGCACAAAACAAATACATTTCATTTCTTTCGATCTTTTTTTAATTTATTTATTTATTTGGTTGCTTTTTTTTGTTTGGTGGGGGGTGGGGAGGGGGGGGCTTATTTACTACTCCAGAATGAAGTATAAAATAGATATTTCAAAGACAACATTACCTGCTGACAGACAACCAATAAAATTAGCATGGGGAGGCCAATCTCAACACAGTTTACAAGCTATAAAAGAAACATGATAATCATGTAAAGTTTTGCATATCAAGTTTAAGTGCCACTTTCATCGGAGTGATCAATAAAAGAAACATACCTGTGGGAAGCCCCTCCCAAATAACCCAAGGCCCACCATGCAAACTACTGGCACAATCACAACAGGACTGAAGAGCCTGCACGGAAAATATTAAGAATTAAAAGACAGCACCCCGAACTCCTAAACAGGCCAGCAGAACGCTAGAAAACATGAGTTTCAAAATTTTAATGCTGCAGATAACAGTTTCATTACCTTGTTAAGTTTGCCCATGTCCCACCAAATCCGAGTATAATATTGATGGAGGAAGACACAATTAGAGATCCTTGAATAGCTCTCATGCTGTGAACAAATCTCTGCAAAAACCCACATCAAGGTCATTAGAAAAACTATTGCATTAGATGGTTTACAAGAAAATTGAGACAACAATGACGTCCAGCTATCCAAATGTAAACAAAAGCTCCTAAAAGGTGTCACTTAAGTAGCTAATTCTGAAAAAGGAAGTTCTTGATAAAATCACTCGGTTACATCCCAAAAGTCTATCTATTAAATATAACCATGAGACTTCAATTGTAACACCATATATTAATGATGTTGAGATGGTATGTGGAAATTAAACAAAGGACAAGTTGAGCAGCAGCCGACTAGATTGGCAGGTTATGTAAATGCCACAAAACATATATGTATATGGTGCGGACACACAAGAATTCCTAATTAAAAGCAGATATACCCCCCAACTATAGCTAGACGGAAGGAAAGAAATCTTGTCACCCAACAGCATGTAGTAGCATTAGAAGGCATTTATTACTGAATTGAACAATCCAGCGAATCAAGGCAACCAAGAAGCTATGAGAAGAACAAAATTAAATAAGAATCCCAAGTAGTTGAGAGAAATAAAATCAAGGGTGGTCTTTTGAGTGGATTGAAGTTTGACGTTCTGGCCAAACAATTAGTGTCCATCAGGAAGTATATAAAAACATTAGAAGAGAAGTGTGGAAAGGTTGGTAACTTTTGCTAGTAAAACTTCTGAATTATTTATACACAGCCACTCCTCCCACAACCAAGCACCCAACCCCAGAAAAAGAAGTACAAATACTAATGACATAATCACAATCAAACAATGTCAACAAAAAAAATGTGTAACAAATTTAAATAGTTTTCTCTTGAATCTCGAGTTTTGCATACCTCGTGCTCACTTGTGAAGTTACTATCAGACAAATCATTGATAATTGCCAACACCGATATGACATAAGCAAACGACGGGCCCATCACCGTAGGAAGTCTTGTCCCAAGAAAGGTCTGCAGAAGCGTATTCACTCCCGACATAAACAGCAATGACTGAATCACTCGGGCTTTATCACCCTAATCAAGGACCAATGAAAATTAAGAAACTACAGCTAAGTTCAATCATTTATTGTTTTCTTAACGCGGATAGAGATGATAACAAGACTTACAGGGCCTCCACCCATTCTAGGCACAAGAATGCTGGCAATCATAACAGCACTTCCAAGCATCACGATATAGTGTTGGAATGCCAGTATAACAGTTTGCGCTGTAAATTTTGAATTACATAAATCAGCTGCTAGAAGGAGTAAATAGTAAAAGAGAAAGTAACCCAAAAATCCCAAATTCATATGGGGTGAATCACAAATTTTGAATTACATAAATCAGCTGCCAGTGAATTATAAAACCCAATAAATTACATTACAAATTTCCACATGCAAGATTTATACACAATTGCAAAGACAGGGTCCGTGTGCGTATATATATGTATATAGGGTGGGGCAAGGTGAAAAAAGGGTTGAATTTTTAAATCACACGCATAAAAAAAACCCATAACAATTAAAAATATCTAGTGGAACCTATCAAATAGACATGCATGTGACAAAGATGTATCAAACAAAAGAACAAACCTTTTCTTTCTAATTAGAAAAACTATTGAAACCCCTTTTCAGAAAAATGTTCACTTTAAAAAAAGTTCACAAAAAGGAAGGTATACATATCCATAGATGAATACCACATACACACACACACACACACACATATATATATATATAGAGAGAGAGAGAGAGAGTTGTACTGACGCAATGAAGGGTTAGAGTGGATGCAGTAGTGGAGCTGGTGGAGTTGTTCAGCGGGAGGGAAAGCAGGCTTTCTGACGGCACCGAGTGGTTGTGCTAGCGATGGAAGTCCCTGAGCCGGCGGTAGATGGTTGTGGTCTGCCGTCTGTACCATCTCTGTTTGCTTTTCTTTTTTTTCTCACTCCTCTACTCTTCTTTCTAACTATAATAAAAATAAAAACTTAAAAACAAAATAAACTATGGGTATATACAACTAGTGGATAGATTACTAGATTTTATTCCTCTTTCCTCTATAAATTAAATTTATAAAAAAAAAAAGCGACCAAATTGGATTTATTATTGAATTTATGATATTTCTATAAAAAGAGAATTAATGGGTATGCTTAATTAATTTCATATGAGTAGCACTGACAATTTTTAGGAGTAACAAATGAATGTCCAGATCAGAATCACAGCTGCTGAAAGAAAGTAGTAAACAATAAGTAAGATAGTTATGAAGTATCTGACAAGAGAGATAGGAGAGAGAAAATGGTTTCTAAAGGGTAGGGTTGAGTAGAGCAGGAGTAGAAGAAAAAGAAAGTAGCAGAAGAATTTTGGACATGGGGAAATAGATAGGTTTAAATATATTTTAAACCTTAAAGTTATTATAATTTATAAATTGAACTCTAACGTTTTAACTTTAATTTTAAGATATTAAATTTTAATGTTTTTAAATTTTTATAAATTAAATTTTTTGATTACTGGCGTGTAATAATTGATCTGAATAAAAATATTTTGAATAATTTTATTTCTTAAATATTTTTGAAAATGCAAAAAATAGTAAACACGTGATTAGTGTTAATGAAAAAAAAATAAAAATTAGAGTTAATATAAACTATATAAACCCCTCAAAAGACTTAATTCTCCAAATTGATAGAAAACTTTAAATATTTTTGAAATCACATAAATTGTAGGCACGTGATTAGTGTGTGATAAATAAAATAAAAGAGAAAAAAAATTGAGTTAATATAAACGATATATACTCTTAAAAAAACTTGATTTCTCTTTCATTTGGAGTCATTTGACTTATTTCGATAAAAATGATCAATTTAATAGTCAAAAAATTTAATTTATAAAAATTTAAAGATATTAAAATTTAATTTATTAAAGTTAAAATACTAGAGTTTTAAATAATAAAAAATAAAAAAATTTAAGATTTGAAGTGAATTTAGATAAAGTTTGGGGGCGGGAAAGGGAAGGGAATTGGGATTACGTTAAGATTGTCGGTATCGAAGAACATAACGCATGGGCAGACAATGTGGGCCCACGGTCTTCTTTTCCTAGATAGGAGTATTTGTTTTCGTAAGAACCTCTAACGAATTTAGATCCCCTTCAATATTTTTCATAAATTTTATTTGATATATCAAGTATTTAAATTTTTTTGATATTGTAAGTAGAATTTATGCAATTAATTGATTTGTATTATTGAATTGTAATATTATATTAAATTTGGGAGTAATTAGACATTCATTTAATGAACGTATACAATCTATCAAAATTTTAATGGTTAATTTTTTTTATTAATTTTAATGGTATAAATACTTTTGGTGATTTCAATTTTTTTTGTAGAATTAATTCATAATTATTAGCTATCTATTAGCATATTTGAATTATTATTATTAACAAAATTGTTAGAACAAAAATTTAGTTTATCACATGTAATTGAATGAAAAATGTAATATTGGGAAGTCAAGTCGACACTATTACATTTCAATTCAAAGGGATTGGAAAAAAAATTCATAGAGGGACATGAAGAACTAGGGGAGAAATTAAGAAAACTTATCTTCTATATTACAAAGCGGGTATGCACTTGTTAACGTCAACGATGTATTCGTGTCACATTATTTTTATTTTTTTCTTAAAATTTAATTATATTATTATATATATTTTTAAATTAATTTTTTTTATCTTTATATTTCGTCATTTAAATTTTATAAAATTTTTATTTTATCTTTATTATAAAGTGCTTGTGCTGATTTTGTTGGGAATATAATCGAATATGTGATCAATTATATTATTGTATATATTTTTTATATTAATTTTTTTTATCTTTTTATTTAGTCATCTAAAATTTATAAAAATTTTATTTTAACTTTATTATAAAGTGTTTGTGTTGATTTTGTTAAGAATATAATCGAATATGTGATCATGCAAAATAAAAAATAAGTAATATTATAAATAAAAACAGTTATGTTCAAATAGAGAAAAATAATGTGGATCAATCATTTAAATTATCATAAAGTTATTAATCTTTATATCATTTTTCACTATGCAATAAATTAGATAATAATAAACAAAGTTTTATCACTAAATATTATTCCCTTCGTCCCAAATTAATTGTATTTCTAGGACTTTTTAAAGTCAAATTGACTATTTTTAAAACTAATCTTTTTACTATTTTTGCTAACATATAGGTGAAGATATTATAACCAAAAGAAAGTATATACAATTTATTACTAATTTTAATTTTTATAATTTTAGAAATATATGTATATATGCTTAATTATTAATTTTAAAAATAGTCAATTTGATTTAAAAAAATCTTAAAAAAACAATTAATTTGGAACGGAAGGAGTGCACTATACAAAACCTTGTCCCTAAGCATAAGGATAATAAGTGAGATAACAATGAAACGAGACGGGTTTTGCGCTACTCAACTCGCTCTGGACATGCATAAGTTTGGCTCGAGTTTTAAGCAATTAAACTCATCATTTATTTTGTCAAATTTAGAGGTTCCTATGAGGCCCTCATTTATATATTTTAAATATTCTAACACCCGGTGAAACACACGGTTTATATGCAAGTTATACAGAGTAAAATAAGAATTTTAAAAAATTTTAAAAATTAAATAAAAAAATAAAAAAATATATATATAAAAAACGACAAAATAGTATTTCATATGTTTCGAATTATAAAATTAATATTAATTTTTTAAAAATTAATTTAATATATTTTTAAATTTAAAATTAATATAATCAATTTAAATTTTAAAAATAATATGATAATCCCGTTTATGGGATAAAATCAGTACATTTTAAGAAGAAATATTTGAATATTAAGCTGATCAATTTCATAAGTATCATCCAAACTTCATCAATCAAATCACTTTTTCAAGAAATACTAAACATCTAAATCATCAATAGCCAGATAAAGATGAGTCATGGCAGTGAGTGCTCTTTGGCTATTTGCTTTGGAATTTGGATAAAGAATGAGTTAGATAAAGATGAGTCATGGGAGTGAGTGCTATTTGGCTATTTGCTTTGGACAAAGAATGAGTGAATTAACCCGAGCCCAGTCATGGTTGGGGATTATTTGGATTACAAAATCAAATCAAAGCATAGAGTAAGATTTGATAAATAATAGTAAACAAATTGAGATTCTGATTAGATGTCCTTTACTTTATAGCTTCCGTTACGGAATTGGAAAGATTAGAAAAGTAAATATGAACACAAGCTCACTTCGTCTAGTTATCTAGGAGTATGTTGTAAGTTATTTATGATATTGATATTAATTTAAAGTAAATAAATTTATATTAATTTTAAATTTGAAATTGACTTTAAAAAAGTCAATAATTATTTTATAATTTTAGAGCGAAGAGAGTAATATAACTAAATTTATAAATGTAAAAGTAAATAATTAACTAATAACGTCAGTTATTTAAGAACATGAGGGAGTAATATTATAAAAGTGGGGTATATTATAAAAGTGGGGTAGGGTACCAGTACCATAATCCGACATGACCCCGACCTCCCACCCGATTAACAGTAAAAAGAAATCGCTCCTAAACAACTCGCAATAAGGACAAATTGTCATTCATATTGCAACGCACCTTTCTAATTAGGAAATTTTAACTCGCTACTTATCCCGTCGAATTTTTTACATTCCAAAAAATTTAATGGACTTTTTCTTATTTTAAATATACAATATAATATACCGAGAAGAAGGTATTAATAACAACAAGTTTTATTAGTTCATGATGTTCATATCAATCTATTATGCGTCTCTCCATCTAGCATTGGGTAAACCTCATACAATAACTGTACTGATTCTACCGTATCTTTTGTTTCATTTCTTCCGGAATAATCACAATATAATAAAAAGATAAAATTATAGTTATACATATATATATATATATGAACGGGACGGGACGAGAGCTTAACCCAATCCTAACTTTATATTCAATCTTAACATTAGATTTTGGTACTCAATCTTAACATTAGATTTTGGTACTCGTTAACTTTATATTCAATCTTAACATTAGATTTTGATACTCATTACTCTACAAGTAACGTATAAGACGTAAAGTTACAATTTTATATTCAATTTTAACATTAGATTTTGGCACAACTTTATATTTAATTTTACCATTAGATTTTGGCACTTGTTACTCGCAGAGTAACATATAGAACGTAAAATTAGCACCAACCATCCGCTATGAGTAAGGTGAGTCATACCTTTACATAAAGAGGTGTATTGTTGTGAAATGTAAGGAGCATTTGAGATTTACAAAGACACTCAGATGCCATTTCACCAGCTTCATTATCTTACTTCTCACCTGGGCTAGAAGAAATGTATCTATAAACAAAATGGTATGAAAAAGAAAAGAACCAGAGTCTCAACATACAAGGTAACAGGCTCATATTGCAGTTTCTACATGTCCCGCAGGCTTTTCGACTTAAACATACAAACATCGCAAATTATTTAAGAGTAATTGCGGATCCAACTTTGGTAGGTTAAATAACACAAACTATTAAAGTGCAGTTGGTCAATTGGCTAGTGGATTGAGCACATGTCCAATGAACTGCACAACTCCAGTCATGTCTTCTCTAACAAGGAACAGGAATGGGTGGTCCGCAACAAAGTCGATCTTATCAAACATAGGCAAACCTCTCAGCTTTACGACACCAGCCGAAGCAGCAGCAGCTTCTGTTCCTTCTTCGTTAACTTCGATGAAGGATTTATGGAATATGCTTGAAACGTAGAGGTTCTGACCTGTGGGAGAGTCCACCATTTCAGTAAGACCTTCACCAGAGAAGGGTAAGACAAGCCCGAGTCCCTTTAACACTTCAGAAGCTTCAAATCCAAATGAAATCTTAAATTTTGGGACCTTGAACTCGCCAACTTCTACTTTCTCATATGGTATGTGACGCTCTAGGAATCCAGATTCAGAGCCAACTTTTTCTGCCAATGTTGGCAGCCCATCTTTTGCATCTGGGAGAAAGAAGTACATGGAAAATTGGCGCTTGTCCCCACCTTGTTTATAAGGAAGCCCCAACACTTTGAAGTCATTGAAGGCACTAATGAATTGCTTCTTCTTGCTGGTCATGAAGGGCACTTGAATCGAGCTCCCATTAAGGAGGTAGAAGTCATGGTCTTTTGTTATTGATGCATCAAACTTGTCATTCCATGCTCCTTTGAAATAGAGGGCATTGGCAAAGACTAGCCTAGTTGAACTGTCAACTGCACCAGAAGGAAGAATCTCTTTGACAAGGCCACCAGTTTCCTTCTCAGCCCAGGTGTTCACTAAAGTCGTCACCTCGCCAGCCTGCATCAGATAGCAGAATTAAAAACCATATTACATTGAAATATGAAAACAAGAACACAAATGTAATACCACTGTCAACAAGCAGGCATACATAAAGCATAAACACCATTATATAGATTCCATCTTTAGAAAAAGAGCCACTATATAAATACCTATATCATATAAGTTGGATATTCTACCAATATTTCCTACTAAATTTCCAGCTTGATAACCAGATATGTATAGAAGGTCATCGACCAAGTTAAATATCTGCAAGATATTCAAGCATCCCCAAATAATATACTTTTTGAAAATAATTAATAATAATCCACAGACATAAGTTTTAAAATCTATGTATAAATCAGGAAAACTGCTAGAATCTCATGCTGAAAGACAGGGAGATAGTTCAATCTTTCATTTAGATCAAGATTCGAATTCCCAATTAAACCAAGATATAAGAAGGTGAATGCTCAAATATATTAAATTTGATTAGATAAACCCAAATGTATTGTATTTGTGTTCAACATTTGCAGGCGAGGTTTAACAAATACACGTGGATCTTGGCAATTGCATGTATATGTGAGATTAATCAGTATGTCCAAAAAATGATATTAGGTGACCATGACCATAATTTTCTTATGAAGTTTTACCACTTGGGATAACAAGCTGAAATGGATTTAATTCTAGCACTATCAATGATGAGCGGTGTAAAGATTATTTATAGAAAAAGAAAAGAAAAACAAAAAAGAAAAGAAAAGAAAAGTGGTAGTATTATAAAAACATATAATATAATCAGGCACAGGCTATTATAAGAATGATCTCAAACATGTTTCCATAGAACTGCATTTCACACAAAATCTCAATATCTGTTTACAAATACCTCCCAATACAAGTCATTATATGTGGCAACTATGCCAATATGACCATGGAAAGATGGATATTAAATATGGCTGTACAAGTGAAGCGAAAGTTTGCCTATTCTCTTCCTTTGGTAAAGGAGGTTGAAAACAGAGATTAAAATAAACTAAATAACTTAGAAACTGGAGAAGCAAGGAAAAAAGAAGAGCATTTTCACAGGATATTTCAACCAAATAGAACTTGGGGTTATTTGACTATGTTTCACTTTGTTCCCAGATCCTTTAGGCATAAACAATATTAGCAATTTCAATACAATAATTACCAATGCCAAATAAGCTAACGGTAATTTAAAAAACTTATGCACTAGTTCGTGTATAAATTTGATTGATTTCAGTCGGTCGCCACCCTGATCCAACTAATCATTTACTATTGCAAAGATCATTCATTGCATGAACCAAAAACTACACATTACTGATTTGTAAAGATGATAGATATATGGTGATACCCTCAATGTAAACAAAAGTAAAACAATTAGTGGGATAAACTCTAAAGATAAAGAAACTAACCTTTGTCTGGAAATCAACGTGATCAGAAGCAGCCTTATACAGTGTATCCACCACCTGTTTGAAAGAAGGCTTCAAAGAGAGCGACTTGTCAACCCAAACCCCATTGGCGAACGACAACCGAGGCCCACCGGCGGCGCTACCGTCGGCGAAAACAAGGTCAACGAGCTGAGAAGAAAGGGAATTAAGCTCGTCCGTACTTTTCGATTTAAGAAAAGACAGCAATTGGTCTAGGGTTTGGCCACTAGAACCCGCTGTGATCAAGCTGAGAACAACGTGGATGGAAAGGGGCGAGAAAACAACGTTGGAATCTTTGCCATGGCTTAACAGAACGTGCTTTGCCAGGGTCAATGAGACGTCGGTTTGGTTGCTGATCGATTGGCGGAGGTCCATTTCTAGGGTTTGCAGAGGATTTTGTTCAATTGGAATTGGAGTGAAATTTAGTAGGATTTAAATAAAATAAAAAGAAAAAAAAGGAGGATAAGAAGGCATTTTTCCACCGACTAGGACACGTTGAATTTCAAGCAAGTTGACCGTGTCATATCATATTATATGCTTCGATGTTAAGATATGGAGTACTACTACTACTAAAGCTTCTTCTTTTCTTTAACGCCGTACCGCGGCATTTGCGTGGCAGCACGGAGTGGTGCTATCACTCCATCTGTACGACTTACATGTCTTCTTGTTCTAATATCTTTACCAAAAAAAAATTTAAAAAGATTTTTGCTTATATATATACTTACTCACTTACTCCAAGTACTACTTTTAAAAGCAAGGCACTCATCATATAACACTTTAAATTTAATATATAATATTTTAGACATTTTTAGAGGACAAGATACTACTTGTATGCTTTAAAAAAAAATCAAAAACAAATTATTTTAATACTTGTAAACATCTTTTGAAAATTAGAAAGAATATTAAGTATATGTATATCTCACACTTTTATGAGTTTTGAATAAAAACTTCTTTCATAATAAAAGAGAAAATAATCTTAATAAAAGGAAATCACGTAACAAAAATTAAACCTCCAACCTAATGCACCTCACAATAAAAAATAAATAAATAAAAAAGAATACAACAAAAATCGAACTTACAACCTAAAAATTTAATGCTTAAGTCATTAAGTTATAAGTTCGTTGTCCTAATGCTTATATCATTAGGTTGTAAGTCATGATTTTGATGATACGATGTAAACATTAAGTCGCAGGTTTATTCTTATTTTTGACTTTTTGTAAAATAATATTATATGTGATTCCTGCCGAAAGAGAAGAGTGAAAGAGAGGATAGGGTGACGGATTCTGGAGGAGAGTGAATAGTAAAACTGGAAATTTGGATAGTGAAGAAGAGATAAGACACCATATTTCTCTTCTGAAAGTGAATTTAATCAATCAGTGTACTACTACTGTACTAGTAGGAAATAGGAAATAAAGACGAAGACAAAAGGCTCACTGTGAATAGGGCTGTAAACGGGTCCTTGTCGGATCGGATCAGGGGTGATCCGAATCCGATCCGCCAAGAAATTATCGAATCCGATAATCCGACGGATCTCATATATTAAGGACCGAATCCGATAATCCGAATCCGATAATCCGAATCCGATTAAGCCAATTAACATATACACATTCAAGCAATAAAACTCCAATAAAAGTTCAAGGCTTCAAGCAACCAATATCAAGCAATAAAACTCCATATTTTTTAGCATTAAAATCAACACATATTATATTTTTATCGGATCGGATTATTATCGGATCGGGTCGATATGTATCCGAATCCGATCCATTTACTTATCGGGTAATCGAATTTTAAAAATGGATCCAGATCCGTCTAAATGGATCGGGTTCGAATCGAGTTCGGGTCAGGACTCGACCCATTGACAGCCCTAACTGTGAACTCTTTGTATTCGTGTCACATCCTCTGGCTTCTTCAACTATTTAAATCTTAAATTGTCTAGTGCCTTATACTAGTAGTCGGCTAACGTATAAATCAATAGTCAATAATAATAAGGTTAATCTATTTTTGTTTAAATAAATTAAATACTCCATCAGTGATCCATGGCTTATGGTACAATTTTTTGTTTTCAAAAGGATAGCTTGTACAAAAAATAAGGAGTAAGTCTGTTATTTACTAGAGTCTATTAGTATAAAAGAATAAAGAGTTTTCTGTTCACTTCAGTTCGACTCGTTTACATCCTTACTTGCTTTATGACCGAAAAGCCTTATTCTTGCACAAACACAACAAGGATTGTACTCCAATGTAAATTTTAATCAAGTCTTGAGGCAAAACATTACGATCCAAAATGACTATCACTCCCTTCTTTTTCTAGAGTCTCTCATTTGCAAAATTTTATATTTTAAATATATAGTTTAGAAACCCATGATAAACTAATAAATTGAGGTGAATGCCCTATTACAATAATATTGAGTAAAGATGATGTAGTTGTGATTATGAACGGGGGTAAATTTATGAGTTTGGGCAGTGGGTTGGTGTTGTGATTCAGCTTCTTGTGGCTATACGTTGTCTTGGTTATTCATGTTATTAGACCCATAGAAGCCAAAGTATCATCAGGCCCTAGTCTCCTCTTTTGCTGCCAAGTGTCCTTTTTTTATGTGCTTGGTGATTGGGCTTGTAAGTAGGAATTATCAGGCCAGGCCGGCCCAGGTATTGGGCTCAAAATTACTACCTGCTGGATGCCTGCAGACCGGGCTTTTTCAAGCCAGGCTAAGGCTAGATATCGGGCCCTAGGATTTTTGTGCAACTCTAGTTCTGGTGGGTAATGGCTGGGCTTTAAAATTTTATTGTTAGGAACCTTTTCGGCCTGGTCACATGGCCTGATTAAGCGTACCAAAAGTCTCCATATTAAACACAATCGATTTATAATCGGCCCGGTCCATGACCCATTCTTGTCTTCTAATAACCCATATTATTATTATTTTTGTGCAGCACTATATTTATTCATCCATCTTTAAATTTATTCTATTAAATTAAAGTTGATAGTTTAATGATAAATCACTCTCTTTTTACCCTTGAAAGGTCATAGGTTCGAATCTATCTTAATAAAAAGTCTCTTTTTTTTAGTGTACAAGATCATATATTTGATCTAGAAGATTAAAAAGGTAAATTGGCCCTAAGATTAACAATTTCCCGGGCTCCCCACTGAGCCTCTAAAATTAAAATGTATTCTTAAATTTATTATATTTTAATACGTAGGTTCTAAAATAAAAAATTAAAAAAAAAACATCTTTAATTTTAATTTGAATTGCTCAGTTCTAAACTAAAGGTTCCATTTATTTCTTGATGACCAATATTCTGAGACTATAGTAATTAGAAATCTTATGGAACTTCATTTAATCATCTTGTAACAATATTTATTATAAATTGAGGACAATATAATACAAAATTTCTGTAATAACTTTCGAAATTAATGGTAAAATTTAGAAGGATTAATAATGGAGCGACGTATCTGTGTATGTGATTAGTATCCTTATTTATTTGTCCTAAGACCAGGTTAGGTTTTTAGTTTGGGCTCAACACGGTTTATTGTCAATATCTAACAATCATTATAATAAACAGTGAAAACTGATATTTTCATATGTTAAAATAATATTTTTACATGAATCTTTCTCGCATGGAAATAAGACATATTCACTATTCATGTGAAAAATATCACGTAAAAATAAAAAAATATTATGTGAAAATATCAATTCCCGCTAACTATAATTGAAAAAGCTCTATAACCTTCCAATGGGATGAAAGATGTGTATGCATAGGAAGGCCCACTTTGGGCTAGTGGGAGCCACGCCCCGGGCTTCAACAAGAAATTAATATATATATATATATATATAGATATATATATATATATATATAGAGAGAGAGAGAGAGAGAGAGAGAGAGTGTGCCTAGTTGTATATTTTAAAAATATATGTTCATAATAACAAATATTTTATCTATCTCAGAAAAAAGATGTGTATTGTAAAATATTCTCAACTCAACAGTTTAATAGTGTTATTTATTGAAACTATTTTGAATAGACTAAAAACGAATTTCATACGTGATAAGCACAATGGGTTGGTCAAAAGAGTTTAGCCATTTATATGTATGCCTGTGGTATAACAGTAGAACGAATACAATATCTATTTATTTAATTTTGTTTAAGGGTTTATTACCAATATATACAATTACAAATCTAAGGCAGGCCTACCATCGTCTTAATGCTAACTGCCGTCTAAGACAATCATATATTTCTCCAAAGCAAAATGTGTTATTACTTGATGGTGTGGTGTCCACCAGCTATAGCCCAATTTTAGTCCTGTTTATACAGTTTTTTATTTATATATATTTTTTTATTGATACGTAGAGTATCAGTTTATACAGTTTCAACTTGTACAAAAAGACTAATGAAACAAAAGGGCTAGAATTATGTGCAAAAACTCAATATTTATGGGAAACTAGATACAAACTCGCGTGTTGCGGCGGAATTATTCATTTTGTTAATAATAAATGTGTATGTGCAATTAATAAATTAAATTATAATAAGAAGATGGTAGTTTTGTCCCACGGGTTAACATTAAACTCATGTTTTCATTGTTTTCTGACATGTATGGCTTATGGTTGATTTCCCCAATTTTTGAAAACACGATCCTTGCATATAGACAAACATGAATCAAACAATTTTGCAACGTGCACTACATATTATATCTCATGTTGACATAATTACATATATCATGGTAAAATCGAAATTAAAAAACTAAGGTTTCTCGTTAATGTTAGGGTTTGAGAGATAAAATGAAAGATGTGAAAATACCTAAATATGTGCAAAATTAATCTTCCGAGCGGGTTATCGAGTTCCTCGAGTACACAAAAATCTATCCACTTTCACTCTTTGAAATTCGATCTTTGGGATGAGTGAGTGTATTAGAATGGAGTTTCTCCAAGTAAAAGATTATTGTGTTAGCAAAAAAG
Organism: Aralia elata; assembly: GCA_034770075.1. Lineage (NCBI taxonomy): Eukaryota > Viridiplantae > Streptophyta > Magnoliopsida > Apiales > Araliaceae > Aralia > Aralia elata. Next base: position 27,800,235 of record CM068377.1, on the reverse strand, counting down.
TAATAAAATTTACTAGTAGTACAAAAAAGAAGAATAAAAGAAGCAAAGTAATATTATTGTATAGTAGAAAAGTATAATATTATTTTTTAATTTGAATAAAAGAATACTTGTGTTGTACTAATCACGGATAAATAACAGTAGTAGACTAAAGAAAAGAAATATAGCAGTAGTAGGCTAAAAGAATACATGTGTTGTGGTAATCACGGATAAATAGCAGTAGTAGGCTAAAGAAAAGAAATATAGCAGTAGTAGGCTAAAAGAATACATGTGTTGTGCTAATCACGGATAAATAGTAATAGTAGGCTAAAGAAAAGAAATATAGCAGTAATAGGCTAAAAAAATATCAGTGTTGTGCTAATAATGGATAAATAGCAATAGTAGGCTAAAGAAAAGAAATATAGCAGTAGTAGGCTAAAAGAATTATTGTGTTGTGATAAAAGAATACTTGTGTTGTGATAATGACGGACAAAAGATTATGTAAACTTTTATAGGTGGAAGTTATAACTTTTTGATATACAACAGTAGTAGGATGAAGAAAACAAATTGTGATAATAACGGATTAAATTATGTTTTATTTATTAGTTCTCCTAATTTTAATAGGATTCAAATCTCCAAATTTTAATAAGATTTAAATTACTAAAATTTTAAAATGCAGTTATATAAATTAGTGTATATCTGTGTATATTTTAAATTATTAAAATATTAAAATGCAGTTAAAAGTTTTAAATTTTAAAATTTTAAATTAGTGAATATATGTGTATATCTTAAATTATTAAAATACTTAAATTAGTGTATATCCACCCCAATTAGTGTATATCCACCCAAATTATTTCTAGATAAAATTTTAAAATGCAGTTACAGATAAAAAATATATATTGTTTGGTACTTGAAATGCAACCAATGATGTATATCTGTGTTTATTTTAAAAGTTTTAAATTATTAAAATTTTAAAATGCAGTTAAAGATAAAAGATATATATTATTTGGTACAACCCTGCGCGTTGCGGAGGGATTATTTATTTTGTTAATTATAAATTTATATATTTAATTAATAAATTAAATTATAATAAAAAGATGGTATATATGTAAATTGAAAATTTATCTGACAAATGTATAATAAAAATCCAAATTATGAGATAATAAAAAAATTCAAAATCAAATTATTGGATAATATCAAATATTTGTGCGTTATAGTTATTTGTAAAAATGGGATAGTGAAAAAAAATTATAAATCAAATTATTGGATAATATCAATTTGGAATTGCTGCAATATTGGGATATAATATCAGTTTAGATTTGTATTCGTTACATATTTATGGGATAATGTTATATTTATTTATGCGAGTATAGAACTAAAAAAAGAGTAAAATACACTGACACCTCATGTAGATAATTATAATAACACTTGTCACCCCTCTAGTTTTTCGATTAACAGTCAGTAATAATTTTGCGTTGCGGCGGGATTATTCATTTTGTTGATTATAAGACAAATAATATTTTTTATTGTTAAACGCCAAAAACTAAACTATCAACATACTCAATTACTCTAATTAGAACAACCCCATTAAAATATATTGTTTAAAAAAATATATATTATTCATGAATTAAAATTTGATGACATGTAAGGATAAATATGTCACTTTATTTATTTAGTCAACTCTAAAAACTTGTAGGGGTACTAACTGATACTTAAAAATTTAGATGAGAGTTGAGTATTATTATGATTGTCTAAAATGTAAATGTAATTATCATAATTGAAAAACTAATTTATTGAATAATATCAATTTGGAATTGGTGCAATTTTGGGATATAATATCAATTTAGATTTGTTATTCTAACTTTAGCTAATAGATATGATAAAAAATAGAGAGTAATAATTATAATATAAATATTTCTTGGGTGATTTTATGAGATATTATTTGATATCAGTTCAAAAATTAAATTATTGGATAATATCAGATATTTTTATGTTCGAGTTATCTGCAAAAATGGGATAATAAAAAAATTCAAAAGTTCAAAGTCCAAACTCAAGCGTTGTGACGGGGTGTTATTTAGTTTGTTGATTATAAATTTGTATTTTATGAAAAAACCTTTAGTATACTTGTTTCTTGTTTGATAATCTAAGACTGTAACATTTTTTTTAAGATGGTATTTTTAAATTAAAATTGATTGATTATAGTACCTATAAATAATTAAATATTAATTATGTAATTGTTTAATTATTACGTAATTATTATAAGTCTTTCGCACATGAGAAAAATTAATGTCCATAAAAAATTATAAAAATAAGATAGTACTCAATCAATATAACTAAATAAAAATTATCCCAAAGAATTAAAATAATATGATCATAAAATAAGAATATCAGTTTAGATTTTTAGGGCGAGAATGAAGTTAAATATCAGTTTAGATTTTTAGAGTGAGAATAAAATTTAAAAAAATTGGAAAATTTTTGACGTGAAAATTATATGTAAATTAAATTCAATAGTTCAATTTATGATTTTTATGTTATAATATTGAGAAATTAAATTAGTTGATAATATTAGAATAGTTTAAATTTTTGATTTTTTTTATATTGGTAGTTTTTAAAAGTTGGATATAAATTTATATTACAGATTGTTGTGTGAGCATGTATAATATAAATAATATTATAAATCTATCTGTAATTTGGATTCGTTTTTAGTAGTATTTGTTTAAGGAATTTTTTATTTTAGTAATTGTTAAAATTTTGATTAGAAATCTATTACATAATGTTATGTAAGGGGTAATTAATGTTGTAGGAGAGGTAGTGCATTTTAGTATGTATAATAGATAATAGATAATATATTGTGGAGCATTAATGAGGCATGACGAGTGTTGAATTGTGGGATTGACAAATGTCATGATGTGATCATGTTAATTGTGTTTTAGTATAATTAATAGATTAGTAATGTCATCCTTGATTCCTAGTCTCGATTGTACGGTCTGAGGTTGCGTAACAGTTCTTGATGAGTACTTGGAACTTTAAGCTACATAAATAAATATTTCAATTTTCAGGCACACTAATTTATGACTATAATTCACAAATCATATATTATCTAAATACAATATATATATATATATATATATATATATATATATGAGAAGTGATACATAGTTTGTGTTAGTTATAACTTGTGTTAGTTATGGGCACTATTCTAGTTAGTCTATCTCCTGTCGTCCAATGGAAGATCTACAGGCCTATATTGACCAAAGCTGGAGTCCAGCCGTTACTCTCCCTTACGGTCAGCCAACTTCTTTGCTTCCCTAACCGCCGGAGAGACGGCCCTTATATATATATATATCATGATTATGAATTAGTGCCAATCAAGGTTGGGACTGGGGTTTTAGAGTGTCTACTTTAGCACTAGTAATAGCAGTTATGTTCCTGCGAATGGGCAAAAATAGTCTATAGGAATAATGTCCCAAAAAGATGTATAGTAAACACGCATATATGGCAGGATAATTTATCTAGGGGCATAACAAATCTTTTTAAATGTTGTATACTAATTAAGTGGCTTATGCCAATATATGGTTGTTCCACAATACAGGTATTTGCTACTGGAATTAGAAGCCGAAATCTGTCAATGCCAGAAAACGCTGGAGAAGATTCTGGACAAAGAAGCTGGAATGGGAACTGAGATTCTGCAGAAAACCGATCAATTCAAGTACTATTTCATCCGACCTTTTCACTCCAACTGAGTTGTTCATCATCATTAACTAGTTGTGATTTTTATTGATTCACCAGCATTTTTTCCTGAATTAATGTTGCAGGTTCTGGGATCTCACAGCAATTGTTAGGAGCGCAGATTCATCCACATTCAACAAACGTTGCAGGTTCTGGGATCTCGCAGCAATTGTTAGGAGCACAGATTCATCCACATCCAACAAACTTACGACCCTGGTGCATTTGTACAGTGACACAAAATCAACTTTTGACAAGGAGCACAAAGCTCTATATTATTACACTTGGATACTGAAATAAATGTATAATAATACAAGAGAAAAATTAAAAGATAGTTATTTTGCACTTGTGATCCGAGTCAATGTAGCGTCTTCTACTTTCCCAGGGTACAAACAAGCAAGAAATCTTTTTCATCTATTGTCAATTTACAGAGCACAAAGCCAACTGAGTTTTTTCAAATTACAATAATTATGTATACATAAACAACTATTGTGTATACATGAACTGATCCAAAGAAGATAAGAAAATAGTCCCAGTAACTCTATACAGTCCACTAGGCAAAGATGCAGTAGAGTTGTAGAAACCATGTCAATTCTCCTACCATTTTACGTCCAGCGTTAGAGCCTCCGGAGGGACAAGGACAGAGGGGATCTTTGTGAAGGAAATGTTGGACATTAAATCACTCCAAGGCGATGTATCTACTCCAACAAAAGGTCTACCCTTCTTAATCAATAAGGGTTTTAACCTCTTCGCTTCATTTCTTGCCACTACTTCAAACCATACATGTTCAACAGTAGGCCTTGTTTTCCAGTCAGCCAATGTGGTCCACAATGTGTCATTACTCTTGATATCCCTTTCTAGTTGCAACTTGAAGCGAAACAGAGTTGAAGCTCGAATTTTTGCTTTAAATAATCCCGAACCTGCACTTTGACTGGTCTTGTTACCTGATAAACTTCTCATAACTTTTTCCAGAAAAGCTATCCTTAATTTTAGGGAGTCAATAGGGCATCCTCTCTTTCTCTGTGTGTGCCTAATATAACACTTCTCCGGCAGCAACTCAATTGTCTCCCCGGGAAGGAAAACAGATTCAATGTAGGCATCAGGATTTCGAGTCCTGTAGGCAACTACTGATGCAGACCCTAAAATGTTTATAGGAAGTAATGACAAACATAATGATTGCCCAAAGGACCAAGGTTCTTCTCTTTCTCTGTTAATCACAAGACTTCCATTTGATCTTAGGCCAAAATCAGAATTGTGAAACAGAGACACTTCTTGAGCACTTCTCACTTCCACTGTGATGCCTTCCCCAACAAGGATTCTTTTCAAACCAGAGCGAGAAGAGTTCAACTATGCACATGCCCAGGAGACAAACTATTAGCCAAGCATTTTGGAATATTCTGGCATGGATAAGTACGTGTAACAGTCTTATATAGTATAAGAATTGCATCAGACCATATTAGAATATGAGCACCATAGAAGCTCTGTTAATTAACATATAATTAATACATTATACAGGATGCCTAAGATGATTTCGATTAAATTTTAATAACATAAAGGAAAAGACTTGTTCAATTAGAGTTTCATTCAACAATAACACATACCTACATTTTCAATTGAACCCACTAATGTTACGGTTCTCACTTCCCAAGGTAAACCTGACGACATTTAGCCGGACTAAAATTGTCAATTTGTTTATCTATTAGAACTTTAAGGCCCACTACATTATATTATTGTCAATTCGTTTATCTATTATTGTCAATTTGTTTATCTATTAGAACTTTGGAAGCTAGTAGATGGATGCAAAAGCGCACATACAAGATGATCACCCTCTGAAATACACCCCCCCCCCCCCCCCACAAAAAAAAAAAAAAAGCTGTCCAAAGAATGAAAAATATGTCCCAAAAGATGTCTTTTAAGTACATAATTCAAATTTAAAATATTATATAAAGACTATTTACCCTCAAAGTATTTATTTAGGCTCCACTACATTTAGGAGAAAGATAGAATCATATGTACTTATGTGGGGTCCAATACGGGTAAAATTGGAACTTACTACTACTCTCGCCTCTATTTTGAGTTTTCTTAATTTGTGTAAAAAATGTACTTAAAACAAACACCAAAGTATGAGATGATAGAAGTGACATGCATTATGAGCAAGAATGCACCATATAAGAGAATGAGAAAGTTAAACCAAGCTTCTTTCTGTTACAACAACAAAAAAATCAATTGACTAGCCAAAAACGAAAATACCATCTTCAGGAGTTAATTTTACGAGTTTCAGTTTTGCCAAGTATCTCTGCCACATAAATTTAGATAATATTAGAATAGTGCTTCTGCTAGACACCTAGACAGAACCAGGAAATTTACCAGAATAAAACTCAGTTGAGCATAAAAAAGAAGAGCAACATCCATACCAAGTTACCAACACGACCCGACAACACAAACTACACTTGTAATTAATCGGAAAGCAACTAAGACGTTTATGTAAAGCATGTCAAGGTTGTGGCATTCATTTCTATCAGGCTAACATAAAGCTGAATCTAAGTTAAGCACCAGAGATAAAACAGAAGAGCAACATTCGTACCAAGTTACCAACAGGATCAGACAACGCAAACTACGCTCATAATTTATCAGAAAACAACTAAAACCGTGTATGTAAAGCATACCCAAGTTGTGGCATTCATTACTATCACGCTAACATAAAACTGAATCTAAATTTAAGCATCAAAACTCAGCTAAAACTAAATCTAAGTTTGACCCAAAACTACTTTTTTGAGATATCCTAAAATAAGAGTCCCTTTTGAAATGTCAAATTATTGATCCAGATATGACTTCCTAATATACCACCAGAATAAGGCATTGATAGGAGACCTTTACTTGTACTCATTCCTCACAGACTACCAAGTACCAACATTAATTATTGAGCAAAACAATAATAGAAACCCCACAAAACAAACACAAAAAATTGCCACATTTAGCCAATAAATCATCAATCAAAAATGTGAAATACCATATAAAGCTAAAGCGAATAAGGTCAATACCGGCAGCATCAGCTGGAGCTCATCATCTCCACCAACGCGTAATTCAAAAGGCCCTTCGATCTTAAACGCATCCAGTACTGCCTTTGAGCTTACTTCATTCACCAAACTCTCAAAATCTCCCCTTTTCTTAAATTTCCTCCATTTCAATACTTCATCATCCCATAATTTGAAAACCACTTCACTCTTTCCAAATCGAACGCTAATCTCATACCTCTGCAAATTCCCATACCTGACCTTCTTCGAGTCCAAATTGGAAACCCTAACATCTTCCGGATTCCACTTCTGTCTCACCGAAATCGCATCCAGCACGTCCTGAATTCAAACAATCATAAAGATGTAAGAAATTGTGTGAAATCAAAAGATTTGAGTAATTAATGAAGAAATTGATGAACCTTTAAGAAGAGGGAAGGTTGAGGACGAAAGTCGTCGTGGATTATAGGGTAGATGAAGTGAGAGAGATTAAAAGAAGGGGGTTTAGTAATTGCAAGAGTTAATTTTGCAATTAGGGTTTGAAGGAAGAGGAGAGAGAAAATGAAACGTGTGATCATCTTCCTTGCTAGCTCGTCAACGAACAGCAGCGTCTACGAGCAAAGCTCAAGGCTTAACCGACGCTACGTGTAACTAACACAAACGAACATGGGCGAGTTGGGTGGACGGTTTTAGATTGATTACGAGTTGACTCGGACAATAATTATAGAGTGTTTTGATTATAGTGCATTAACATTAGTCCTATTTTGTTATAAGAAATTATGTGTGCTTTTAGATTTAAGTTTTTATAATTTTAAGTACCCATTCAGGTTATAAAAATTTAATTTAGAGTGTATATTACTCATCATAAAATTAAAGGTATAGTAGTCCGCACAACAATGTAAGGGTAATTTAGACATTTAAAAAAATGATGGCATCATCAAATTAACTACAGTAGCGATATTGAGTATTACATTACGTTAATTAAAGAGATAATAATTGTTACTTTAAAAATTAGAATGGCATGAGTGCTATTATGATAAACTTTGTTTAACAAAATCAATTTGGGATAAGAACATAACACCCTAAGCCAAGTTATTTTATTTTATAACAAACCATAAAAATAAAAAATAAAAATGAGAGGAGGACAAAAATATGTTTGAGAGAGCTACTTTTCCTAACACATGATTATTTAAAAAATAATTTAAAAAAATAAAAAGAGATGGGGAGAGAGAAGAGGAGGAGTGAATTTAAATCGATTCCAAAATATGTCTTCCCAAAAAGTAAAGTAAAATTCTCTCCTAAACTCATAAGCATAAACTAAAGAAAGTTTTACTTTCTCCGCGCCTCAAAAAGAGAGAAAAAAAATTCCTAACTTTTATTCCCAAACTAACAAACACTGATACACATCGTTAAAAATAAAATATAATAATAAAATTAGAAACATGAGTCCAACAAAAGTGATCAAATTTTCATTCAACAATTTGACTCTATAATTCCTGTCACAAAATTATGCCAAGTTTAAGGTCCTTAAAAAAAATAATTCTCATGTTTTAATAGCACTAAGATATATCATTGCTATAAATCTGGAACTAGGATTTATTTTAGAATACACCTATCACTAATCTCTCACCACAAGAATTAACACTTACATATTTAATAGTACCAAGAGAGATCATTCCTCTAAATCTGAAACTTTTTAACTTTTCTCTTAGTATACACTTGTCATTAAACCTACTATATTGAGTTAAGCTTTAAAAGGCTTCATAGATTTGTAACATATACCTTCATTCTTTGGACTGATAAATCGCATTTGGATATTTGGACTATATAAATCGCATTTGTGATGTTTGGACTACATATATCGCATTTGTGACTAAATAACACGTGTATTTAGAGTGTTTAAAGATTCAAATATACCTCTTTATGTTTGGACTAAATAAATCGCATTTATGACCACATAAACTGCAGTGGATAAGTTATATTTTTAAAACGAACAAAACAAGAATCTCATAAACTGCAGTGGATAAGTTATATTTTTAAAACGAACAGAACAAGAATCTCAAGTACGTTTAACCTCAGTAGTCCCATAGTACGTTTAACCTCAGTAGTCCCATAACGCACCAAACCTTTGTGAAGTGTAGTTATGATTCCACAAAACCAAAACACCCATGCAAAATTGAGTTATAAGTATTATATATACTTGGCATTGCTGCAAGAATTGAGTCGTACTCCAGTATTATTTAGTTTCCACTAATACAGGAAAAAAATCACCCCAAATCCACTCACTGCCTATCAATAATTGCACCCTCCGAACTCAGCATCCAGTTTATATAAAAAAAAACATTTAAAAATAAATAAAAATCGCAATTTATAACTAAAATAGAAAAATAACAAGTATAGAAAGCTAACTCAATAACTCATTTCCTATCATTCCCACTCTTCAGTTCCAAAAAGTCATTACAGAACCAGCCACAGATGGGCAATACATACCAAAAGTTACGGAAATAATCCTACAAAGACAAAAATAGATTGACCATGCAGACGATCAATAGCAATAGGATATTTACAACTGCTCAGTAACGAGCTAAAAAAATGTGGGAGATTGGCTATACAATTATCTGAATGAAATAAGTTATCTGAACCATCCAGCTGGAAGCAGAATTGCACAGGACTACTCTGTCAAGAAACAGCAATTAGTTCTTTTCTTGCATGTGGTTCATAGGTAGTGTCGTTTATTTTGGACGGCGGCCAATATCGAAGAAAAGATCTACCAAGTATGCTTTTGACAGGAAGAGGACCCCTGAAAAACATGAAAAGACAGTCAGAATGCCGGTATACCATATTCATACAAGTTTCTTTTTGTTGATAAGTCAACCAAATTCAAACATGATACCAAAAGCAATGATAAAGTCACAAGCAATTATGTTTACTGAAATTTCAACTTACCAATTATGGGAATCGAAACTGTTGTTTCGATTGTCCCCCATCACAAACACATAACCTTCAGGTACTAGCTGTAATATGACCAAACAATAAACCAATACTTCTCAGACTACTTTCTATTATTTGAATATTTTAGGTATTCAGAGACTATTAACAAAAAGACATCAGGTAAGCCAGCAGAACAAGAAGTTGGAGAAATACCAAAGGCTCCATATCGTAAGCAAGTGGCTCTAATATGAATTCCTCATCTTGAACAACACCATTCACTATCAACTTACCATCACGAACCTATCAGAAAATTAAAATGCATAAGTGGTCAAAAGACTCAAAAGCAGCCAAATACCACTTTCCCTTCAAAGAGGAGGAAATCTTACCTCAACGTAGTCACCAGCCTTCGCCACAATTCTTTTTATGAAGACATCGCCAGAACTAAAACCATATTCCTACACAGACACACGTAATAAAAAAACACAACACCATCTTTAGTTCCCTTAAATGCCACTTCTTGATCAATAATATTTTTAACAAAGTCGTATTCCTGAATCTAGATTGCACCTGAAGAATTGGAGGTGCCTTGAATATCACGATGTCTGACACTTCTGGCTTTCTAAAAACATATGAAACCTGAAACACCAAATACAAGAGCAAATAAAATCAGGTAAGTATGTTTATTATATTAAAGAGAACAAACTCATCTCTAACCCAACTACTATTAAACTTAATCTAATTGTTATACCTAGGACCAAACCAAATCAAACATCTTCAATCAATGAGAGTCTCCAGCGATAATTTACTCGCTGAAATAGCAACACTGCGGCATTCTCCCCAGATGCCTTGATTAACCAGTTAATGAAAAGAAAAGCATAGATTACACTAAAAACATCAATGACAGGATATCAATATCTGTAAATGCTATTAGCATTTGGCAAGGAAACCCTACCTATATTCTAACTGCAAAAGTAAAAAACCAAAATAACCAGTACCCAACTTGTTTGCATATATGTGTAAATGGATCACTATAAAAGCAGTCGAAATATCTATTACTCCCTCCGTCCCAAATTAATTGCTCAGTTTTGACTTTTTAAAGTCAAATTGACCATTTTTAAAACTACTCTTTTTACTATTTTTGCTAAAATATAGGTGAAGAGATTATAACCAAAAGAAAGTATATACAATTTATTACTAACCACAATTTTTATAATTTTAGAAATATATTTATATATGCTTAATTATTAATTCTAAAAATAGTCAATTTGACTTAAAAAGGTCAAAATTGAGCAATTAATTTGGGACGGAGGGAGTAATTTCTTTAAAGTATTAAGCATTAACAAATAGGCTGATCTCCCCCTACATATCCAGTTATCCACGCATGTCAGTAATAATCTACCTAACTCACTGGTTATTAATCTAGCAAAATATACCCTATTCAATCAATCAAAAAGTGATACACATCCACACAACTTCAAAAGCATAATCTTAAGATCCATCAGCTACAATTAAAGTGTTATTCAGCAGATTAAAATAAAGTAATGAAGGGTTCATTGCACACAAAGCATAGCAATCAAATAATAGCTTAAGACACTAAAATTACATTTTCAACCAACATAGCAATCAAATTGTAGATTATACCTTCTCAGCTAAAATGCGATCACCCACGTCCAGGGTTGGGGCCATAGAAGATGAAGGAATCGACCTTGGCTCCGCCAAGGATGATCTATAAAGTATATTAACACTCACAGCCGTGAAAACTGCCTTTGCATCCTCCGAACAGCAACAATTCAATAATTTGTAAAGCCAGTTACTCCTCGCAAATTCCTTCCCACTAGACCCTTTCAGCAAATCCTTACCACCTTCAATACTAACCTTCCTATCTTCCCTTTTAGCTCCACCTTTATCCACCCTAGTCCCCAAGATCATCTCATTACAGGGTAACCACTTGGATGCTTGCAAAAACGGAAGAATCGAAGAGGGTTTCAACGGAGAAACCCCATACGCTCCCACTGCAGAAACACCAGAACCACTGGTCCTTGATTTCAGCAGCGAAGACAATCCGACAACGATCGAAGAATTCGAATTGTTGCAGAAAATTTCCCCGGCAAGAGCTGCATACGCGGAATAATTAGACTTCGGTCGCTGAAATTCAACATCGGGGGTCGGATTCGGGTTTGAAAAGAAGGCCTGAGACTGGATTGCACACTCGTGAAATAAGCGGCATCCACCGGCCTTGCTGACAGCAGATGACGCTAAGTTTTTGGCAACATAGCCGGAGTAGGTGACGGTGAACCTGATCGCCATAGCTAGGGTTTGTAAAAGCAGTCAAAGAAATGTAACAGTGTGGGTTTTGTGAGAATTGGGGAAATTTACAGAAACCCTACTCGCCAAGATCAGACATTGCTATTGAATTGATCAGTGAATTGGAGATAGAGATGCGATAAATTGAGGGGTTAAGTGAGAAAATTGGGGATTATTGAGAGTACAAATTGGGAAAATTGGGGGAGATTCAGAGATCGGAAACCCTAGCTGTCCCTGAGCTATCCTATCTCAGGGAGAAATAGAGAGAAAAAATGGATTTAGACGATATCCGAAAGAAACAAATAAGCCGGAGATATTGAGGGTTTAATATAGTTGGTTTTGCCATCGAATCTTTTGATAATTACGAAAACACCTGACACATTTACACCTTTGACTAGTCTCAATTTCTCAGCATTTGACCTTTTACCGTTATCCATTAGACGTACTTGAAATTCGAGTCAAGTGCACTTTTTATTTTGTTTTATTTACTAAATTAAAATTAAAATTAAAATTCAAGTTATGAAAGGGGTAGAAAATTTATAAGTAATGAAAATAATTATGTAATAGCTACTGGAAAGATTTTTTTTTTCTAAAGTTATTTCATTAAAAGACATTTACATTTTAAAAAGTATAATACAATGTATTTAACTACTTGAAAAAGCTTTTAGTAGAACATAAATTTTATAAAATACAGCTTTTAATCTTTTTTCTTTTTAAGTTTGTAGCACCTAAAAGATATATTGAAAATAAATTTTATAGAAAAAAAAATTAATAAAATAAAGTTTATTTAATTTTAATTTGTGTGTAACTAGTTGGATAGAGAGTGTAATTACTTGGAAGTAAAATTGATTTTTAATACTCCTTCCACCCTTAAATCCGAGTTTTAAAAATGTTTTGTTGACCTTTTCAATATTATTTTTCAAGAAGAAATTACTCCTTTCATCCTAAAAAGATGAACAAAGTATAATTTTCACATATATTAAGAAAATTAAAAATAGAATAAAGAAAGTAAAAAAAATACAAATTTATTTTTAATGGCCCCACAAAATTATATAAAGTGATATATAACTTTAATTTTTTATATTAATGGATCTTACTGAATGACATATTTACCCTTCACTTTATATATTTTATCTTATTTTTTTAAAGACAAAAAAAATTATATTTTTAATCATTTTTTAGGGACAAGAAAATTTATCTCATCTTTTTAAAGACAAATTTTATTTTATATTTTTAATTATTTTTTGGGACGAAGGAAATATTACTTTTAATTTAAAAGTTATTACAAATAACTATGCTAAAATATGCCTTATATATAATATTCGAAAGGGAGAAAAAGTCAACAAAGATAAGGGACTTTATTTTGGGAGAAGGGTATAGTAATAATTAAGTAATTTTTAAATAAAGGAATGTGAAAAAGATTGATGTTGTTATTTGCTATAAGACCATGAGTAAATAATTTGGTGCTCACTCTATGCAGACTTTGACCAGGAACTTGCAAGCAGCTTTCGTCTCTGTCTCGGATACTCCCCAAAGTCCATGAGGTGAGAGAGAGGTCCCCAAAATATCGGGCGGCGGATTTGCAAACCAAAAATTTTGGGATGTGCATATGGTAAAAGAGTAGTTCTACGCGTACAATCAAATTGAACATGAAAATTCGACATTTTCATGTTTTAATGGTGTTTTTTTTATATATTTCAAATATATTTATACTATAAATTTTTAAAAATAAATCCAAAAAAATTAGGCGTAATTTGAATATATATAAAAAAAGTGGTTGTATGGGCCCATACACCTTTTTTTGATATATATCTAAATTACACATAATTTTTTTAGATTTTTTAAAAAAATCCATAATATAAATATGTTTGAAATATATACAAAAAAAAACACCATTGGAACATGAAAATGTCCAATTCGGTTGTCCACCTAGACTTATTGTATGGTAAAAATATGAAAGGAATCAAAATTCATAGAGTATTTTTAGGTGGACATGAAAATTAAATATTAATGTATTTAAATTTTATTTATTTATATTTTTATCTCATTATTGAGGGTCAAAACACAAATATCGTGCCGGTTTTATTCATTTCTACTTACCCCTTCTCTCATTTAAAATTAAAAATATATTTTTTTAGTTCATTCTACAATTATTTATCTTGACAATTACATTCTTAATAAATATTAAAGATATATTTGAAATAATATAATTCTTTTCAAAAGTCACCTTTTAAGATCATATCTTTAATTTTGAATTGGGAGGAGAATAAAAATTGTTACTAATAATATAATTATGTATTGAACTCTTGAGAAATATCTCCTTTTTTTTTATTTTAACCATAAACCCTAGCCCTTTCTCAAGTTTTTTTACTATGATTTTTACGGTGTTTTTCTCTTTTGTGAGATTTTATTTTTATAAAATATTATTTTCTCCTCATGTGAGATTGATTCTCCATTTTATAAGAGTTCATTTCATTCCTATGGAGTTTTTTCTTCTCCTTTTAAGAGATTGAATTGTCTCTCTCGTTTGTAAATGAGAGGAAATTCACTAACTTAAGACCATGACACCATAATGTTGGATCGTCAAAGTTAGAGACGTAAGTGCGGACGTCATCACTCTTTTAAAATTCTTGTTAACATCTCTCACCCTCCAACGTAATCTTCACAATATAAACACAAAATAAATTTTTAAGTCAATGATTAGAGAGTTTTAAGTATTGATTTTTTTGCCGACGAGGATATATTCTAGTGATTAAAATTGAGGTAAAATAATTTTTAGGTATGATATTTGATTTTCACTTAATTATATTTATGTAAAATGTGTTTTCTCTTTTATGTGAAGTTTGTTTGTGAGTGAGGCTTTTTAATATAGATTAAATTATTTCTATGTATTGCGATAAATTTATGTCGACATAATTGTAAAATATATCAGTAAATGTGATTGAATATATTATAAGAGGATCTCAGTTTAATAATTATCATGTAGAGTACTTGAATATGTGACAGGTGGGTCTTTGTTATGTGGATGATCGATTTTCATTTTGATTATTGAAATTTTTTTTTTGTTATAAAAATATTGTTATATTCAAAAAATATTACAAACTAGTTATTACTTAATATTATTTAATTGATGTGGGCTTAGTTATTGATGATGCGGTACATCATATTGTTGCATAAATCAAAGGAGGGCAAAAAAAATAGGACACGATTTTGTTGCAATTCTTGTTGCGATTCATCTTGACCACAAATATCTACTTCGTTTCTTCTTTGTTAGCGACAATACATATGATATTACATATGACAAAATGTGTAACATCATTAATAACTAATTCACACATCAGCTTTTTTTGTTTATGTGATATGTACGGTTCAACACTTTCATCATTTTTTTGGACATAATGTTGAGTAATGATTAGTTTGTAACATTTTTTGAGTATAGTAATGCATTTGTAAAAAAAAAAAAAAAGACCCTAGTACAATAACCAAAACATCTATTAACTCTCCACATAACAGGGTCTTACTTGCCACATATTCAAGTACCTCACATGACAGCTATTAAACGTTAGTTTATTTAACAGTTTCGTCAAAATTTTAGACGGAATATTAAGTAATAACTAGTTTGTAATATTTTTTTGAGTATAGTAATATTTTTGTAACAAAAAAAAAAATCAGTAATCAGAATGAAAATCGACTTCTAGTACAGTAACCAAAATATCAATTAACCCCAGTTATTACATATCTCCCCAACAAGATTACTACTAGCCGACGTAAACTGTCGCAATATATATCATTTTCCTATAAAGTATATTGTATTCTAAAAAAAGTGGGTTTCAAAAAAAAAGTATTGATTTCTTTTAATTTCCAAAACAAAAAATGGACAAAATAGTAAACCATAAAGACATTTTCAGAAATTATCAATTAAGTTTCACTATAGAACAAATTTTGCTTCGTTTTTTAATTTCAATTTACTTATTCATTTTTCAGTTCTTTTCTGTAAGATACTAGTACTAGTATTATGTATTGAAAAAGGGCAATACAATTTTTGGACTCCGTTTTCAAATACATTGAAGTTTGGAAAAGAACATATTATAAATCTTCAATACTATGTGGGCTGAAAATTAGATTAAATGGGCTAGACTATTGTTTGGACTTCTTTTAAGAGACCAGCAACATAGTCCACAAAAGCTGGCTAGGCTCTCGGGCTGAATATGAGCTCTGAAATGGATTGAGTTTTGTATACTACTCCAACGTTTACATACACTTGATAGACTGTATTTCATTTTGCATTTTAAACAAGTAGCAGGTGTCCTTTAGCTTTATTTTGGTGGAATAGATTCAATGTATTGATATATCTGGTTACAGACACCGTAACATAGTGTTGTTGTAGACATTGTAATTCAGTATTACGGATGATTCGTCTATTTTCAAATCTTGGTTACTAGATTTTAAAATTAACGGTGTAAGATTTGGTGGTCATATAACACTATTTGTTATGAATCAAGTCTCTCTCACACATATAGAGAATTAATATTTTTATAAGTGAATTTGATAGTTTTACAAGTTTTTCTCGTATGAATAATAAATGAGAGTGAGACACCGTAAAAATATCAAATTTTCTTTGCACAAATAACAATAACCCTAACCCATATATATAACTTGATCAATAGAGATATATTCGAAAATGGTAGAAAGAGAAGTAATAGCTTTGTTAACAGATGATGACTTCTAAGAAAATACTTTTTTTCTAACATATTCTTAATATTAGCTAAAAATTAATATTAATGATATTATAATATTCAATTAATTGAGAATAAAGTAATGGTATATTAAAATTTTTATGTCATTAATTATAATAATACCATATTATTTGAGATACAATTTGAAAGAAAATTGTGAGGCATAACATTATCTTTCTTATATTTACATAAAGTTAACATAGTAAGTAGGTTCCTGTTAAATGCATGTTTGATTGTAAAAATAAGATTAACATTTTAAAAAATTCCAAAATAAAAGATGGTCATGTAAAGCAGTAGATATGTATAAGATAATATTGGGGATAGGGATATAAAGAAAGAAAGAAAGAGTTGGGAGTGCTGAAAATATGGGAAATAACGAAAACACTTTCGGCTGGAAATTTGATTAATAGAGTGTGTGTGTGTGTGTGTGTGTGTGTGTATATATATATATATATATATATATATATATATATTATGTGGTCCACTCGACTGGCTGAAAAAAATGGTCATATATTTTCATTATAGGATTCCTCTGGAGCGTGACGGTGGAGTATTAATTAAAGAGCTTATTATTATTTTCTTTTTTTCTTTTTTACTTTTTTTTTGCACGCTTTTTGGAGAGAGATAATATAGAGAAAGATCTCACATGATTAGGTGTCTGCCCCACGGCGTGACTGTGATGGCAGTTGCAGGTAGCGGTGATACCTAAAATGATGTGCAATTAGTAGTTGATTAATTCAAACAGCAGTAGCATGCAGGAGCAGCACACGCGACACTAATTGCATGTCAATAGAATTGTGTCGTTCAAGCCTGCTTCCTCATCAGCCTTTTCTGATTTTATTTCAATAAAAATATTTTGATTTTTATTATAAGTAGACACATTAATTTATAAATTATATCATTACATCTACTCTACAATTGCCAAATTATACCATTATTTAAAATAAAATTGTAAATGAATTGGACAATCGGAGAGTCCAGTCCGATTCAACTTGATTAAGTCAGACTCAGTTTCGATTTGAACTCGAGTCAAAACATTTTTTGTGCGCATATAGTTAAACGAGTCAAGTTCAAATAATATGATGTTCGATTCGAGCTCGATTAATTTAGGTCTGACTTGATGAAGCGCGCTCATTTAATATTTAATATTTTTTTTAATTTATAATAATAATGTTAAACAAATCAAGTTTAAACTTGATTAGGCTCGACTGCTAAAAGTTCGGCTCGAACTCGAGTTCAACTCGTTTATTTTACGAGTCAAATTCGTATACTAAATTTCAAACTCGTTTAAAACTCGATTTGTTAACTTTTAAATAAATTCAAACTCGAAAAGTCAAAATCGAGTCAACTTGTTAGCGTTTGAATCTCTCATAAATTTTTACCTATCTCAAATATTTATATTTTTATCGACATAAAATTGTGTTCATGTACGGCTGCGTGACTCTAAATTAATGATCGGGAGTAGTAATAACTCTATAAAAGCCCAACGCTGACATGGCAAGATATCCAGATTTGTGGGACCACCTGCCACGTCACCCAGACAGTCAAAGTAGCTGCAGTCAACACTGAAGAAATCTTAGTAATAACCTCACATGGTTTTCCTACCCAAAACATCGCTATTTAATTTGCAAAGCTAGACGTCGAGAATATCACGTGCTTCTCAGTTTCACAAAGAAATTACTACTCCTCTCCTGGATTGGTCCCACCTCAATCTCTCTCCGTTGTCGTTAATCATCTTCGACAAAAGTCCCGGTTTCCTTGAGCTACTGCCTACAGCCTACTACTAGCGTGTGTCCCACCGTTGAAAAACTATTACCACGCCACTCAGTACAATCATAGAAGCCTTTTGTAATATACTCCACTATATAATAGAAAATATAAATTTTAATATAATTAGTTTTTTATCTCAATTTTTTCATTTTTGACGAAACATTGATTAAAAAGGTGACAAAATTTTCCTTTCTTTATGTCTATATAAATATATAATAAATTTTTTTTTAATTTTTTGATCTTTAGTATAGACTTAAAATTTAATTAGAAATAAAATATTTTTTATATTTTTATATAATATTAAGATTAATTTAACAAAAACAAAAACTCTTTTTATGCTTTTACAAACTTTAATATTAATTTATTATTCTATAACAATTTTATTTTTTATAAGAGCCCCTTAGTTACTTTGTCATTTAGTCATATAATAAATTTCTACTTAAAAAAATATCATATTTAAGATTTTAGTTTAAGTTTCTATAAAATTTTAATCTCTAAATGACTATATATTAAAAATATTATGAGTACATAATAATTAATATCAAAAATTATATACATATATATATATATAAGTAAAATATTAATTAATGTTACCAAACCATTCTAACTTATATATTAGTTATTAAAATTTAGTCAGCTAGCTTTTAAAACTAAAATCATAACCGTAACTCATTATTTACAACAATTATATTCCTAAAAATAATAAGAAAATATTATGTGTAAATAATAATTAATATAAAAAAATTGTAATGTGTATATTACAAAATATATTAACGATTAAAATTTTGTAAATCACTTTATTTCATACATGAGACATTGAGTTAATTAATTATTTTTATTTTTAAAATCATGACTTATATATTATTAATTAAAATTTAATTACCTTTTAAAACTAAAATCATGATCATAACTTATTATTTTATAACAATTTTATTTTTTATAAAATTTATTTAGTTAATAACTATGCAATAGAGTATGACTTAAACACTACGTTTAGATTTTTAGATTTTTACTCAATTTTAAACTCTAATTAAATATATATATATATACACACACACACACACATATATATATATATATATAAACACGAAGGATTGATTATAAAAATTAAATATTAAATTTTAAAACTATACAAAAACTTAATATTAAATTAAAAATAACAAAAGAATCAAATTAATAATACTAGTATTTGATAATTGTATGTGATCGGCAGTCATTTATTTTTTAAGCAAAATTTATATTCATTTTAATAATAATAGTAAATCAATTTAAAATTTAAAAAATATATATTCTATAACTACTATATAAAATAAATTAAAAATAATTTTATTTAATAAAACAACCTGCACTGGGCACTTCCAGCAAGTTCATTATAAAATTTAAAGATAAAAAAAAAAAAGGCTTCACATCATTTTCTTTTCTTTTTCCTCCCGTTTAAAACTGGTGACATAGTGCAAGTTCAGTCTGTCCATTGTCGCACTTCGAGGCTTGAGAGTTTCCTTGCTCTGCTCGGTTTTCCACAAATTCCTCCGAACGGAAAAACCCCATCACCACCGTCAAAAGCCCACCTCGAGATTCGTGCCAAAACGCCCCCACCGACGGCTCCGATCACCCCACTCCTTCCGCAAACTTCCACAACATGAGACAACTTGACTGACTGCACACACATAGAAGAAAGAACAAATACCATTCTCAATTATTTCTTCTCGTACTCGTCATTTTCTCTCTCCATTTTCACACACAAAATTTTAGAGAGAGAATGAACACCACCATGAACATGGAGGAGAGGCCGGAGACGGAGCTAATTTCGATTCCGGCAACCCCACGAGCTTCCACGCCGGAAATACTAACGCCGTCGGGCCAGAGGTCGCCGCGGCTGGGGACGTCAAAAGAGGGGAAATCGTCGTCGGCGTGGACGCCGACGTCGTTTATTTCGCCGAGGTTTCTGAGTCCAATTGGGACGCCGATGAAAAGGGTGCTGATTAATATGAAAGGGTATTTGGAGGAAATGGGTCACTTAACTAAGCTGAATCCTCAAGATGCTTGGCTTCCGATTACAGAGTCCCGGAATGGGAATGCCCATTACGCCGCTTTTCATAATCTTAACGCCGGCGTTGGGTTTCAGGCCTTAGTCATCCCTGTCGCATTCTCTTTCCTCGGCTGGTAATTTTTTGTTTTTTTTTGTTGTTGGTAATTTATAAGTAATTCTTCAGTTGATTGTTAAGTGTTATTGTTTTTTTTTTTTTGGAGAACAGTGTTATTGTGTCAATGTGAGTCTAAGTGTTCATATGAAATTGAATCTAATGAAAATATAACTAAAAATATTGAAATGGAAATATGGTGTTATTGCGTTAGAGATGGAAATATTGAAATCATTAATGGTATGTTTGGAACTTGAAAAATTTAACACTATATTTGTTTCTGAGTTGGGAAACTTAAATTATATTTTAAGAAAATAAAAGAACATAAAATTACTGACTTTATAAAGGAAAAGAAAATAAAACTTTATATTTTACCACCCATTATTAATTTTATTTTGTTATGTTTTTATGTGGGGTATAATAGGAATTATAAAAGATTTGCTTATGTTATTTATTTTCTATTCAAATCTGTCCATTCCTTCAACGGAAAACTTTGATTAGACAAATAGACAATATGTTTTGGTCCTTTTATTTTCCCTCGCTAAAAGCTCAAAAACAAGAGAATTTGACACAAAACTTAAGCTTTCGGTTCTTTTCTTTCTTTCTTTTTTATTTTTATTTTTTAAGTTCATTTTAAAACTCACAAACACCATGCGAGGGAAATTGAAGGAAAAAGAGAAGCAAATGAGTTGTAAAAATTAATTGAAGCTTGTATGACCATTTAATGCACTATATTTTAACATTGTTTTTGATATTAATTTTTTTAGAAATATAACTAATTAAATTTATTTTCATGAAGATAGTTTTTTTCTTTTTTACACTTACTTTGGTTTTAATTTTCTTTTTTATATCTTTTACCCGCATGTTTCCGAATGAAGCCTAATTGCAATCATGTATTTTTGGAAGTTTCTTCATAATCTCTACTTGCATTGCCTTGAATTCTTCCTGTACTGTGTGTCTGTGTCTGTTAACATGTGCTAATACTGATTTCTCTAATTTTGATTAAAGATGATCCGATGTGGGTCTACCAGGTGATATTTTTCCTGTTTACTTTTTAAATATTATCATGCTTTTGACTGAATGGAAGAAAGAACTGTTTTTGAAAACAAAATCATTGGATATATAATAATAATTTCTTTCTTTCAGTTTTTGCTTTTTCATATTATTTTAGTTATATCATGAAATTGCAAGCCTTTTAAGATTGGGACCTCTGCTTATTTCTGCGTATGCTGTATTTCTTTAACTGAACTATGACAGTTGGCACTTGCTTTATGCTTGATGATTCTTGATTTTGCTTTTGGGTTGCATCAATAATTACATTTCTGAATGAGTTATGAAATCATTCTTAACATTACATGCTTGGGATGGAGGAAGAATCCAAGGCATCCTTTTGATACTCTCATCTTCCGAAAATGAGAGTTCTATTTGACTTATTGATATCTTTTGTCTTTTTCCCTTTTCAAGGTTGCCTACGAAATTAGGACTTATTGCGTTTTTTTTTTCCCTTTCAACATTATATTTTAGGACTAAATTTTTTATTGGTTGACCTTATATTAGAAGAACAGGTCAACTTGATAAGTAGGACTTTGAGCAATACATTGGATAATTGAGCAGCCTATTATTGTTTCTTTAGCCACCTGTAAATAGTATAGTTCTTCTGCCACTTGTAAAAGTAGAGTTCTTCTGCTGCTTTCAAGAACTGAAGTATTTTTGTGCAATTTGATTACTCAGATTGATAAATGAGTAAATGACGGTGAATGTCATGTATAATAACTAGCGTAATGGCTGTTCTATAAACAGTGAGGTTTAACTCAGATGAAACCTATTCTGAAAAATGGATGTTTGATGTGAATGGAAATGGCAGAAAAATTAAATGCTGGTATTGAGTTATTCAGATATCATGATTTCAGATAGTAATCCTTGAGCTGTTAGACACATAAATGCTCTAACCTCTTGGTTTCCCTACAATTAAAATCTATCGCCTAATCTTTGGCATTGCATAATAGTAATCTTAAGCACACAATTTTTTTTGCCAATAATTTCATATTCAATTTATGTAGAGTAACAGCAGTATTGTGCTTGTGGTATTTAATATCGTATGTGTTAATACCTATTTTCTGATAGTTACCTAATAAATAGATTAAATTATCAAAATTTTACACGACCAATGACTAATTCCTTAAGTACAAAAAAATTACTTGATATTTGTGCCGTCATAGTTGAATGGTGTGCTTGTTTTACTACATTTTGAAACATCGAAGCGCATCATGAGTTTTATTTTGTAAATACTTGAAGTTCATCATTGTATCCACTAGGGAACAAAGAAAATTAGCTTACTTGACTTTGCTTGTATTCTTCAATTATCTAACCACTCCATGGATTAAAAATAATACTTTTCATCATGTCATATTCTGTCTATTTTACTTGCTATATTCACCTTTTTGTTATTCTTCTATGTACTACAGGAGTTGGGGAATAATTTCACTCACCATAGCCTACATATGGCAACTGTACACATTGTGGATTCTTGTTCAGCTACATGAAGCAGTTCCTGGGAAGAGGTACAACAGATATGTGGAACTTGCGCAAGCAGCATTTGGTGAGAATGCATATACTACCCTCCAAGTACTTTGCCCAATAAACTTTGTAATCATAATGTATAATATGTAGTTAATTGCTGAAGATGCATTAATCTAGACCTGGAAAAAAGCGACCCTAGCCCAACCCACCAGTACAAAAGTGGGCTTTGGGCTTATATTTTTAAGCCCAATAAAATCTGAGTTTTTTGGCCCAGCTAAAGCAGCCCAACTCACAGGTGGCCCAACCCAGCCCATTTGTTAATAGCAATGCAAAACTAATTTATTTCATTATCTCTGTCCACCATAACACTACTATAAAGTTGTTTTAGGAATTTGGAAGTAAACAAAGAAAAGAAATATTACTTCTAGTTATGTTCTTCTCGACTTCCATTCTCACTCAAATCAACTATTTCTAGTCTTCAATTCAATGTCTTTATTGAAAGGCTGCATCCATATCTTTCTATATGGTTGAATTGGAATTTGCATGATACAACTGTCTTAACTATATATTTATTACTTGCGAATCAAAAGAAATCATTATATTTTATCATTGATATCTAGTGTTTTATCTTTTGTAGTTAGACTATTTAGGAATGATGATGTCGGGTCATTCAGTATTATTTTGTCAAGAAAACAAAATAAATTATAAATGGTGTTTGGATTGTGTTCAACATATGCAACATAAAAAAAAAGTAAAAAACAATTAGTAAGTTAGTCAAACTGATTATCTGTTATTGATGTCATGTTAACTGCTTGTTTGTTTTGATCTATACCATTTTTTCCCAATGATAATTACTCTGTGTTCCATAAAAAAAATCAATAACATTACAATGAGCTTATTTTTTAAAATTCAAAAATAAAAAATATGGAAAAACCAATGAGCCAGCTCAGTCCATGGTGCCCTGGGCCATGAGCCTTTTTTTTAGAGCCCAATAAAACTGAACTATTTTAGCCCAACCCATTTTTGGCCCAGCCCAGTCATGGTCCAGCCCATTTGCCAGGTGTATGTAGTTGTATCTCAACTTATCTAATCTATGGTGATCAAAAATAGAAGGAATGAGTGCGGATATACAAAGTCAGCAAATCAACCTTGTTTTCTATAAAAAATAAGTTTTGTCTTGGCATATTGAAGTTCGGCAATGCCATCCAACATTACCTGCTTCCTCGTGCATTTATTGGTAACAATGTTGTAGTAATGTCCTTTGTCTAGTTATGTACCCTAGTTCTATCATTTTGTGTCTTTTTACAATTGAAAATCTGAGACATATCTGACATGCCCTTGCTGTTTAATCCAATTAATAATGCAAACTTAATTCAAATTAGAAAATTGCTATTCCTCAAATAGGAATTGTTAAACCGGTTCGTATTAGCAAAGTTCAATGATTTGGTTCTTCACTTACGATATGTTGTTCTAAATGGTACATTATACTCTATTTCTTTTTCAGGGGAAAGATTAGGTGTATGGCTTGCTCTCTTCCCTACTGTTTACTTATCAGCAGGGACTGCAACAGCTTTGATTCTCATTGGAGGGGAGACCATGAAACTATTCTTCCAGATTGTTTGTGGGCCTCTTTGTTCATCAAATCCTCTAACAACAGTTGAGTGGTATCTGGTGTTTACGTCCTTGTGCATTGTATTATCCCAGCTTCCGAACCTCAACTCAATTGCCGGACTCTCTCTCATAGGGGCAGTGACTGCCATTACCTACTCCACTATGGTGTGGGTTCTCTCCGTAAGCCAACAGAGGCCACCATCAATATCTTATGAACCCCTTTCACTGCCTACCTTTTCTGCTTCTCTTTTTTCTGTTCTCAATGCACTTGGTATAGTAGCATTTGCGTTCAGGGGCCATAATTTAGCCCTAGAGATTCAGGTATGTATTTAAATTTCTAATTGTTAGAAATCCTCTCTTTCTCTGTCTCCGGTCAGAATATACATTTGTTTTTCGCTGAAAAGAATTGTATGTGGCGTCTTACAGTCAACAATGCCGTCAACCTTCAAGCACCCTGCTCATGTGCCAATGTGGAGAGGAGCCAAGGTCGCATATTTCTTCATTGCTATGTGCCTGTTCCCAGTTGCCATTGGAGGTTTTTGGGCGTATGGAAACCTTGTAAGTATGCGGACTAAATAACCTTTATTCTTGCCAATTACGTGCTCCGGATGAGTTAAGAATAATAAAACGGAAAAAAGTGAAGAAAGTTGATCCGGCAGAAACTATATATTTACTGGAATCAATGAAGAGGAAAGTTTCTTTTCCTTCAGGGAAATTTTGAAATTAAGTTTCTAACTTGATGTTTGAAAACTATAGGTAGTCCATGTACGCATTTAAAAAATATGTTTATGGTGTTCCTTTTTTTTCCCAGTTAAATTCAACTGATATTTGTAGTCCCTAATATTTGGTTATATGCTACCCCTCATCGAAGTTTTGCTTCGTTCACATTTTCAAAGATTGAATTTGGAATTGTCTTCTTTTATTGTAGATGCCTTCTGGAGGGATGCTCAATGCAATATTTGGATTTCACAGCCACGACATCCCGAGAGCACTCCTTGCACTAACATTTCTTCTAGTTGTGTTCAACTGCTTGAGTAGTTTCCAGATATACTCCATGCCCGTTTTCGACAGTTTTGAAGCTGGCTACACCAGCCGTACAAACCGTCCTTGCTCAGTCTGGGTCCGATCTGGTTTCAGAGTCTTCTACGGATTCATCTCTTTCTTCATTGGGGTGGCACTCCCTTTCCTATCCAGTCTTGCTGGTTTGCTAGGAGGACTCACGCTACCAGTAACTTTTGCTTACCCTTGCTTCATGTGGGTTCTTATAAAAAGGCCAACGAAGTTCAGCTTCAACTGGTATTTTAACTGGACCCTCGGTTGGTTGGGTATTGCTTTTAGCTTGGCCTTTTCAATGGGTGGAATTTGGAGTATGGTGAACAGCGGTCTTAAGCTAAAATTCTTTAAGCCCCCAAATTAAGATATAGTGAAATTATGTAATTCTTGTATTATGGTTCTGGTTTACTCTTACTCTTACCTTGAAACTCTGCACGCTGTGTACCTAAAATGTTCTGTTATATTAATATAACATAGCTTGTTGAGGGCAATTTTCGGCACTTTTTAGCACTCGTATATATTTATTGGGCTTGCTTCTATGTGGGCTTAATCTTGTTCATTGCTGCTCTTAATCATTGAGGAAAGAACAAGGGCCCAAATATTGTTAGATTCTAGTGACGGTTTATTTCTTTGATTGTTTTTATCAAGATTGGTTTAGTTAGCTTTAGCTGATTTGTGATGCATATATATTGAAATTTTAGAAACATTTTTAGTTCCATATTTCTATGTTATATGAGAGATAATTGCTTGGTTACTTGGTCTCCGCAGAAATATTTCTAGTGACTTAAGGTTAGTTTGGTTGCCCTTGCCATATTGGAAGCTAAATTTAGTGATGGTTTTCGGCATCAAATTGTAGGAGTTTTTGGAGTAATGCTAAGACTTCGATCGAGCTTACTGAGCTCTCTACCTTGTAGTTATTGTGTTTATCAAAACTCAACTCACGATTTCACGTGCTATTCAAGTAGTGGGGGGAGGTGTAGACTAAGGCCATGTCTGTTTGCAAGGATTATAATCTCGGGATTATAATTCATGAGATTATAATCTCAAGACTATTAATCATAGGATTAAATAGTCCTAGGCACGTGTTTGCTTTTTATGGGATTATTCATGGGATAACTTAAAATAATCCCATGTTATGTTTATTTTTTCCAGGATTAATTGAAGGATTGGATAAAAAAAATTATTTAGACTATTATACCCTTACCAATAATAACATATTTAAACTATATATATGCTTACCTGCCCAATAAGTCATTTCTTAATTTCAATAAAAAATTGCCCTCAACAAGCTATGTGACTAACAGACATAAGTCTATATATCTTAATTGCCCTCAACAAGCTATGTTATATATAATAATAATAAAAAAGTTGAGGTTAGTTTTGTCTATAAATTTTTAATCCCTCATGATGAGATTATAATACCTAGCTAGACATGGTATTAAATAGTCCCTCATATTAAGTCATTTTATAATCCTTGGACTAATAATCCCAAGTCCAAATTTAAAAACAAACAAGACACTTGAGATTAATAATCTTATCTCAAGTGTAATCCTTGCAAACAAACATAGCCTAAGTGAATTTTGTTATCGGTGTAGTTCAATTTGACTTTGATTCAAAGGTGATTGTAAAGTTATGATTAAGTTTGTTCTTGAAGCGGAGGACCAGTAATTCTATAGTGAAAGTAGGGGGTCCTCATAAGCATAATTTATATTTATTTGCTAGTACGAATAATCAGGTGGGGCCTTGGACTTGTGTGTTTAAACTGACTATGACCTAAGTTATGACTACTTCAAGCTTGAGAAATTCCCAAAGGCCCTACCCCTTATAGTAAGTATTGGTGAGAGGGAAAGAGCGACGCCTGTCACTATCTGAATAACTACACAAATAGTAGGTAACCAATCTTCTCATTTACGCTCAACATCTTTTGGACCCTTCTTGAATGAATTTATTTCTATAGAAAAATAAAATATCTTGTGGGCTTTTCTTGCACAACTTTAGTGGGGGGTGAAGAAGGCATTTTTATTAATTTCGGGTTTCTCTGAATTTGACAACTTGGAGCCGGACCTTATTTTTCACACTATTACACAATACATATGGTGAGCTATAACAATGATTAAAGAGCCTCGATTTATGTGTTATTTATCCATTCCTATTTTTTTTATGCGTGCATTAGAATGTTGTGTTCAGCCTAGAATACAATAATGAAACTAAAAATACCAAGTTGCTTGTTGCCCCTTATTGAAAACTAAAATCTCGCCCTATTTCACTATTGATCACTCCGGAGTATTTAACCTTGCAAGGTGGTCCATAGTAGCGCTCTCGACCTAAATTTTTATAGATAGTTTTATACTTTCGGGATGAATTAAGGTTCTTATATTGCATTTCAATAAAGGGGGGATCCTGCACATTATTATGGATGATTTTATGACATATTTAGACTGATTTGTCACCAACGGTCGAATAATTCAACTTTTAGACGAACCACATAAAATTTTGTATCTTGTGTGTAATTGTTGTTTCGATTTCTCTTTATTATTCTTTTTGTTGCATAATTATTCTCTAACAAGTTCGACCTCATGATAGTGTGTTTCATGATTATGTTAGGCATGCTGACATCAATAAAACACAAATAAGGAGTGCATGCACCTCCACTTTCTGTTCATTTGTAAAAAGACAATGCTAGTAGTTGTGTTTGGTGAAGGAACTGCAGATTGAAGAAAGAAACTATTCAACCATGTTTGATGGATCTGAGATAGTCTTCCACTTTAATGTGATATAAGTATCATGTGCATGTTTGACTTGATAAAGACCAGCATTCTCTATCCACTATTTTGCCAATTGTCCTCCAATATCTGTTTGGTGTCAAACTAATATCCTTTTCAATAGTGACTGAATATTTCCAACTTAACCACTTTGGTTTTGTTTTACTCATGACCCAAAAAGAGAATAGATGGAATTTACAAAGTGAAATCCCAGTTGGGCAAAGTAGTATTCTCATACGATCTGCCTACCCAATTGCAAAAGTCTTAATAATACACATTAATTTTTACATCAATAGCTTATGCCCTTGTTTGTCTATCAACGTTTAGTACATTTACAAATTTCTAATACACCAA
This sequence comes from Aralia elata, assembly GCA_034770075.1. Classification (NCBI taxonomy): domain Eukaryota; kingdom Viridiplantae; phylum Streptophyta; class Magnoliopsida; order Apiales; family Araliaceae; genus Aralia; species Aralia elata. Next base: position 27,771,340 of record CM068377.1, on the reverse strand, counting down.
AAGCATTTTAAAATTTTTTTAATCTAATAACTTATTTCGAATGCAGTTTAATTAACACGCAACTTATTTAACTCACAAACGCAACGTAAAGCTCAAACGAAACACACACAAAACGATGTGTGATACGTTTAAAGCTCCAAACACACCTAAACACAAGTAACCAAACAAACTGTATGCATACGAAGATTTGAATTCCATGGAAGCTTAACAATTATATTTCGTGCGTACCTCTTCTATATTCAATATAACTACGTATGCACAAAGGAAAAAACTGGAGCTATTTTTAGTTCTTGTTTTCTCTAAGATTTATCTACAGTGCATTTGTCCATAATTCTTCTTATACACCTTTAATAAACCTCAATACGGTTAAGAATGGTCAAAAAATAAATAGGGTTCTTATTTTTGGCCACATAGAGTAATCATTAACAGGGTTAGAATAAAACAAAGATTAAAAGGTGTTTAAGGGAAGTTGATGTGCAATAAGCTAGCCCATAAACCAAGGTCATTTGATTCTTTTTTAAAGGCAAGTAACAAATTAAAGTGGAATGGAACATTCATGGATTAGACGGTGGTTGAATAAGCATTACATCTTTTTGATTTAAGACGATTATATATTAAATTTTAAAATTAGTATGACTCATAAAAATTTAGAGTAAAATAAATTTTGTGATTAATAGTTTTTGTTATATACTATACAATTATAATAATTGTATTAACTAAAATTAAATAAATTTTATATTAATTTAAAATTTAATATGACGTGATTTGATCTTAAAAATTAAATTATATATTTAATTTTTTAATTTTAGAAAAGAAAGAATAGTGAAGTAGTAGTATCATTCTTTTGGTAAACCGGGGAATAGGAATCATCATATGAATAAATGGTGAATCCATCACATCGTCCCATATAGTCGGTGGAATGTCACCCCATAATAATCTTCTTTGTGATAAGAATGAAGCATCAGTGTGAACAAGATCATTTGGTTCATCTGAGTATCAATGGAAATTGCTAATGATGTTATTTTGTTGGAATGTAATGATAACCTGCCATAATTTCTGTTAATTTTTAAACATGTGTTTTTTTCTATAGATCAAATTGATAGTCTAACGATAAAGATTTTTCCTTTTTTTATTACGCAAGGTGACAAATTTAAATATACCTATAAAATTAGATAATAACAAAAAGAAAAAAGATTTTTTTTAAAAATAATAAAATTTTCATTTGATTGGTTGTAAATAAAACTATATTAACGTATAGCCAAATGTAATAAAACGAATCTTTTATTCGTATTATAAATGAAATAACTTTTGTATAAGGTAACTTAAAAATGTGACATTTTACAGGGTGGTTATGTGCACAAAATTATTATTAGGAACGTAATTAGGCATTATTTTAACATACAAATGTAACGAAAGTGAGTCAAAATAATATTCCTTACATTTTGAATTATAAGAAGTCATGTTATTTATTACGATAAATTTACGTTAAATTATAATTATGAAATTTATGAATACATAAAATTGTATAAATTCATCAAAATTTTCAAAATAATAAATCTTATAACTAGTAATACTTTGTAAGTAGTTTATAATATTCATAATTGTATTAACATAAATTAAATACATTAATTTTAATTTTAAATTTAAAAATATTTGAAATTAATTTTTCAAAAATCAATATTAATTTTATATTTTAAAACAGAGAGTATAATTTTTTTATTATAGACATAATTCCAATCACAGTGTTATTAAACAAAACAAACAATCACTATATAATATCACATCAACCCAATAAGCAAACACATTTAAGCTTCAAGAAATTAATAATTACTACAAAGTTGAAGACCATAGCAGATTCTGATGTCACATTGTGAGATTTGGTGTTTTATCAATTTAATTTATGTTTCAAGGTTTTTTTTGTTATATATTGAATTATTGATATTTATCATTACCAGTTGCCACTACTGTATATGGATCGATAGTTGGAATTGGTAATATATCAACCTCTCATCTCCATTTCCTTTTATAAAAAACAAACAGGGAATAGTAGCACCATTTTAGGCTTCAACTGCTTCCAAGTCTAGTCTTATTACCATTTCCACTCAGTAGTCCTACTAGAAGTAGGAGACCTAGCAAGTGGCAACATAGTATATTAGGTCATGTTTGGCTACCCCACCATCTCTTTCATACCTAAGCCCATTCACTCACACCACTTGCATTGCATTCAAAATCAAACACTAATATGAGCAAACAAACAAATTCAAATTTTCTAACCCATCATTCAATGTATGTATGTATGCAAAAACAAGAAAAAGTTGGAACTTTTCAACAATGGCTTACAATCAAACATTCTCATACAGTGAAACTCACTTTCATGTTAATTGTTGGGCATATAGAGAGAGAATGAAAAATAAGAGGGAAAATTAGACGTAAAGTATGGTTATATACGACGACAAATTTATATAATTATATTAAATATCGATGTATAAAAAAATATAAAGAAGAAAATCACATTTGACATAAAATTAATATGCATATAAATATTTTCCTTTGAATAATGCATGGGAAAAGCTACTTGAATAGCAAAACTCCAAAAACAGGATCATCCTTTTTGTTTCCATTTGATTCGGTCTGTCTCAAAAAAACAGACCCAAAGCATGTACAAAAATCATCTGAACAAAGAAACCCAGGACAGACAAAATATGCAGCTTCTTAAATTCCTCCCCATTTTGAAAAATATATGGTCCATCAAAATAACATCAAAAAAGGGTAATAACACACCACAAACAAAGCCCTAACATAGTATATAGATTATAGACTGTATTTTTCATATTATATAATATATATATATAGCCAACAAGAACTACTAACATTTTACCCAAAACAAACCCTTTCTTTTTCCATATGCATTAAATTACTAGTTGACACCATTGCCTGGAGTGGAAATAGCAAGATCCGGCCAGCCAAAGCAATCCCCATCACCCAACCCACCTTCAACACCTCCTACTTGCCACGTGCTGCAACCAGGTGCACCACCGCCAGAAACAACCATCCCACCACCACTGCAGCCACCTTCACCGCCACCGCCATTTCCTCCACCTGCTTCCTCCATGGGCCAATCCCATGGGCTTAGACCAAACCCCATTCCACGAATACCAGACCCGAGACCCAACCCAAACCCACCAAAAGACCCGAACACAGGCGCTTGCTGAGTGGCCAGCAAAGAACTAAAACCCCCAGAAACGGCCTGATTCAGGTTCAGATTACTCATTTCATGCCCCATTTCGGGTTTGGATCCGGGCACCTCTGAAACCGGGTCGGCAGGAATTGGATCATAGGTTAGACTTGAAGAGGAAGAAGACGAAGCGGCTGTGGCGGCGGCCGAGCGCGAGCGCTTGAGAGCGGAGGACTTACGGGTGCCACCGCCAACGGGGACGTTACGGAGGGTACCGCCGCGGGTCCAGTACCGCCGGCAGGACTTACAGAAGTAGCGCGGCTGAGAGAGATTGTAGTTGTTGTAGTAGCAGAACTTGGTGTTGGATGATTGGCAGCGTGGACAAGGTAGTTGCTCCAGCTCCGGCGGTTTTGTTCCCCCTTGTAGGTAAGTTTTGGCCACCGGTCGTTTCTCGCCGGACTCCGATGACATTTTGGGTGTCTCTATTAGTTGGTTTTCAGATGAATGAAAAATGGGTTTGGTTTGCTTTAGGATAGAGACAAAGATATTGGGTCAGTGAGATAATGGTTGCAGTGAGTGACAGAATAGGGGATGTTTTGGAAGTAGAGAGGGGTTTTTATAGAGAGAGAGAGAGAGAGAGAGAGAGAGTGACAGAGTAGAGTAGGTTTAGAGAGAGAAAATATTGATACCTTCTTATCTGCGGAAGAAATTCAGCTGCGACGCAGTTCAAGACTAGGGGCTGCAGATAGACAAAACTAATACAATTAGATAATCTTGCCAAATTTTGTATTTATGTTTTTCTTTTGTCGCTGATATTGTCTGAAAAAAATAAATATACATGTGATTTGTCCCTTAAAAATTGATTTAGTTTAATTTTATTGATCAATTAATTAATTTTAAAATTAAGAATTAAACATATTTATTTATATTTTTAAACTTATGAAAATTATAAAGGATAATAAATTCGACATAATTTTTTTTTTATAATTTCTCCACGTATATTTTTAAGAAAATAATATAAATTTTGATTACAAAAACAATATATTTGACTTAAAAGATCAAACTAAACTAATTTTTACAGGACAAAGAAAATAATTATTTACCAACAATTGATATTTTGAGTGATATTTATTGATGATAACAATCAATTATGAACTTTTCGTCTCTTTTTTCTTCTCTCTAGTCAAGAATCCTAGTCTTCATCTTAAATCTTGGGGAGGGTTTTCCTTTCTTATTTTGGTGATACACTCTCCTGGATCTTTCTTATTTTAATCTAATAAATTATTCTCCATTCCTGTAAAGTTTTTTTTTTTGTGGAACTTGTTTTCTCCGCGAGATGACTGATTTCTTTCTCTTTTATGAGTAGAATTTTATTATCATCTCTTAGGAGATTTGTTTTCTCCGTTTGAGAGATTTTGTTTTTTTTATTTGAGAGATTTTTTTTTGTCCGTGAGACTTTTTCGGTACATGAATTGTTGAAGATAAATCATTCAGATTTGGATGTGGTGCTTTCATAGCGGCTTGTTCTTCCGATGCCCATGTTGAAGAACGATCTAGATCTGCGTATTTTATAATTATTTTGGGGATATGGCTGTATTTCTGTAATTTATTTGATGTTCACTAGTGATGTTACTATGTTTGGTCTTTTTTTTCTTTTCGATTATCTATTATTTTATTTAAAATAATTAATTTTTGAGTTCGTTTAATTGTAATCCTTTCATCTTTTGTAATAAATTACAGTTTTAATATATTTCAGTCTTTTAGACTGTTTGATAAAAAAATATTATTGATATGATGATATTATTTTTGTGTTATGTCAATATTAATATTATCAAAATAAAAATAATATAAAATCGAAGTAAATATACAACACTATTGTATTACTCTATTGCATTTAACATTTTGCATGACACTTAAACAACATTCTGTTTTGTTTAACAATATCACCTGTTTCTTTTTTTATTTATTTTAAATGTAGAAATTTAAATTATAATCAACATCAATTACTCTAAGGGTGAACCTGGGCTTTAACATAAACATCCAAGATTTAAGTCTTACCCTTTATAGTTTTGGGCCTTTTGGCAATATTTTGGGCAAAATATCAATTTGTTTAGTTTTTGGTCTATTATTATATGAAATGTGATGAGAGAAAATTAAAGAAAGAAAGAAGGGGTATAAATTATAAGTATTACTCCCTCCGTCCCAAATTAATTGTTCAGTTTTGACTTTTTTAAGTCAAATTGACTATTTTTAGAATTAATAATTAAGCACATATAAATATATTTCTAAAATTATAAAAATTGGGGTTAGTAATAAATTGTATATACTTTCTTTTGTTTATAATCTCTTCACCTATATTTTAGCAAAAATAATAAAAAGATTGGTTTTAAAAATGGTAAATTTGACTTTAAAAAGTCAAAATTGAGCAATTAATTTGGAACGGATGGAATAACTATTAAGCGTCGTTAGGAACCTAAGTTATATATTTTAATTTTATATAATGGATAAAAATCTTTTAATATATTGAAAAATCATATAAAATATAATTAAATTTAAGATTGTGGTGCATCATTATTATAACAACAAAAAATAGGTAAAGTTTTCAAAAATTTATATATATTCGTTTATTTTTTCATTAGTATAAAGTTCTTGATACACATAATCAAATATGAGTAATATAAAAAGTTTAAAGAGTAATATTAAGAATATTTTTCTCTCTCAAATATGTCTTAAATAATTTGACATAAATAAAACAACACTTTATATAATATAGTGTAAAGTGGTACATACTAAACCCTACTTCCCTTTGAAACCAAACCTAACATATTAATTTTCATTAAAAATTTCTTATATTTTAAGTAAAATCTTTTACGTATATCAACATACTAACAATGTAACTACAAGGGAGAAAAATGAAAGACTCTTATCCCAATTAAGATCATTTGTTTTTATAAAATACAAAAACAATTGATATAATATTATGAAACAGATGGATTATTAAAATGAATCTCGCTTGCAAGTGACACGTGTTAGATCGGATCTAATAAATAAAAATTACTTGTATAATTAGTGGTTTGCATGTGTATAATCTATTTGTAGTTTGTACTTTGTAGTGGGCACATTGTTCATTGTCCATTAATTTTGGTTAGTTGCATCTATTAGTGCTATTAATATTTTAATAATATTGTATTTGGGTGGCGATAATTATACCCTCCTAATTCTCACAACTTGTATATTTAAATTGTTTTCGACATTCGACATTCCAATTATGACTTGATTATCCAACCTGGAATTCTTTATTCGGCTATATTTGTTTTTTATTTTTATTTTTCCTATTAAAATAATTTTTTTTAATGAGATAATTAAATTAATTGGAATATATTAAAATTATAAACTATTACGACGATTAAAAAAATATAATATAAACGAACCTACATAAATAATATTAAAATGAAACTTAGGTATAAATAAATTACATAATCTAGTTAATTGAAATATGAATCGACTGGGGTCAATCATAGGATTGTGCAAAATTATTAAAGGTTGGTCTTCAAAGTCAAAATTTCCGTATAATTCTCGGTTCATGATGAAGCATGAGCCGAGCTAAGTGCTCTTTTAATTTAGGTTTTGTGGAATGGATTTTTTATTTTTATTTTATAAAAATGGATATATAATGCGAATGTTTATATTAATTTTTTAATTATCAGTTACGTGAATAAAGATTAATAGTAATTTTTTTAAAAAAGATATATAATAAATGAGATTCTTTTATATTAATTTTATCTAATCTCATGTATTGATAAGTTATACAATTATAGTTCGGCACAAATTTATCATAATACATCGTAAAATTTAATTTTTATTAACTAATGAATGTCTTAGAATACATTTCTTAGGTGGAATTTGGCTTGCAGAATTAAAATTTAATACGTAATTTAATAAAATTATAATGTAACAATAACAAATTATTATAATTGATTTGTTTAGTTCGTATGTGTAACAGTTCACAGTTATACTATCATTATATTATATCCTGTATTTTGTTTGGTTCCCTGTGTAACAATAAATCAAGTAAACTAATAAAAAAAAATTCACATCAGCTATAATCATATTACATTTTGTTTTTAATGAGCCATTACATAATGAAATAGGTAGGTTATTAAGTCAAATGAAGAGTGTAATGAAAAGACACAAATTTATGTATTAAGTTACCTCCATAATACACGTAATACGCAAAAATATTAAATAATAATATAATAGTCTATTGTAGTACAAAATTAAATATAATAGTCTATTGTAGTACAAAATTATTTACACGTAATGCGTGAGAAAACCAAACAATAAAAAATATGTTCTACATTTTTCAGCTATTTTCCTTGTGGGAATTCTAATTGATGCAATTTAATCCTTAGTTCCCACTCCGCAGTGTGGACTTGAATGTCTTGTCACGTGTTACAATCGTGACTCTTGATCTTTCATTCATCTATTTTCTTGATTACCCATTACTTAAAAACTCCTAAACATAGATTCACAAGGGCAATTTAATTATTCATTAGTATACTTTATGCTTTAATTTCTGAAAATAAAATGTGGGTTAATTAAAGACCATGTTTGAAGGTTATTATAAATTTTATGATTCAATTCAAAGAAAATTTTGGTTAGTTCATTATATGTCTTAAATGATTAAATGATGTGCATAATTAGTACTTTTATTATAAAACAGTCAATCATCGTAGATATGTTTAATGAATGTAATGATAATACGTCATTTAAAATATAAAAAAAAAATTAAAATTCTTACCCGTTATTTTTTATTTAATTTATTTAATATTTCAAACTGAACAAGTCAAATGTTTAAGAAAGAAGATTGACATTTTTATGCGATAATAAAATATTTTCACATAATTACCATTACATGTAAAATGAGTGAGACTATATTTATGTGAAAGTGACTCATAAAAAATTATAATATTTTTACGTAAAAATTATAAGAAAACATAAATAAACAAATAAGGCCATAACTGTACTATATATTACTCCATCCGTCTTTTAATATAAGTCGTTTTAAAGTTGTTGATAAGTATTAAGAAAATGATTGTATAACATTAAATATAATATTAATTCTCTATATTGTCCTTGTATTGAAAAAAGAGAGTGTTATTTATTGGACAAAAAATAATAAAAGAATCAAAATTATATTTAATACCTGGGGTAATATAAAAAACTAAGCAATTAATGTTTACTTAAAATTCTCAAACGTCATTTATTAAGAGATAAAAATACTTCTCTAAAACGTCTTATATTAAAGGACAGAGAGAATATTAGGTTAAACGCCAACTATATTCTCTTGTACATGGTGTTTGAGTTTTAAAGAAAATGATATATCTTAGAATTTTATATGTTAGATTGTTTTGTTGTAATTATCAATTATAATTATAACAAAACAATTAAAGATCAATTATCAATTATAATTATGTGAATAATTATAATTGATAATATTTTAACTATGTTATATATAACAAGACAATTAAAGATCTAATCTAAATTAATTGAGTCATTTTGATTGGTCAATAAGTTAATACAAAATTAATCCCAAGTTAGTCTGGATTTCATTATTTTTACTGACACAATATACTCTCTCAGTCTCTTAATATAAGTTGTTTTAGAGTTGTGCACAAATATCAAAAAAATAATTGTATAAGATTAAATATAATATTAATTGTCTATATTGTCCTTGTATTGAAAAAAGAGAGTGTTATTTATTAGGAAAAAAATAATGAGAGAACCAAAGTTATATTTAATACTTGGGGTAATATTAGAAACTAAACAATTAATGCTCACTTGAAATTCTCAAACGTCATATATTAAGAGACAAAAATACTTCTCTAAAACGACTTATATTAAGGGACGAAGAAAGTATGTCATATTCACAATTATACCAAAATTTTTATATTATTTTGTTATATTATTTAAATAATATACATGCATATATTAAAAAAAAACATATACAGTGATATTGATATACATACAACTCTTCAATTTCAAATTTAATGTATTACTACCGTCTATACTATACTATTTATAATTTAAATTATAATACTAAATATCACACACCATAATTTATATTATATTAAAGATATTAACTCATAACTTGAACGGATTATCAGTCTAAGTCTAATTTAATATAATGAATTAATTTTAATTTTTTTTTATCAAATCTCATGTATTAACATAATAATAATAATAATAATAATTGGATATAAAACTTTGGCTGAGCTTATAATAATAATAATTGGATATAAAACTTTGGCTGAGCGTGTGAATCATGATTCATGGGATGGGAGCACTATCTAATCTTTTTAAGTGGCGGTCATATATTAGTTTAGACACGCCCAAAAATCCACCTCCAAACAAAAATAGAGAATGATGAAGAGGAATATTAGGAAAAATAAAATTATTAAAAATAAAAAAAATGAGGAGAGAGAAAAGCGAGAGAATGATAGATGTCGGTCAGCGTGGGAAGCAATAATTGGGTCACCCTCGGGAGGACACTACCTTCTCTTCCCATTGACAGCACTACAGGGCGAAGCATCTCCCAATTCGTACGTTGCTGTGACTAATTTTCATTACTCCTACGAGGAAAGAGAATTAAGAAGAGGGTTTGTGTTTGGTTTCTTCTCATTTCTCTGTCTGTCTGTCTGTCTGTCGGGTGTCGGCCCATTAGCCGGATTTATCGGTGGCCGTGATATCTGCACCTGTGTTTGATTCTCTGATATCACAGTAGTAATGTTACTCTTACTTTTACGTTACTTACTTATTCTTCATCACTACTTCACTGTTTATGTAGAACTTCCCACAGTTTATTTTTTATGTTTTTATTCCTACACTTACACCACACTACGCTTGTAGCAGTAACAAACGTACCATCATCATTTTTATTAAATCATTAGATTGATTGATATGAGAAGATTTATTATTTGAATCAGTAAATAGGCACACATGAGTTTGTTCAGTTATTAATATTTGTTACCGTAATGTTTAAAACGATTAACCTTTAAATGAATTGCTTAAAAAATTGTGCGTTCTATTTAAGTGACAAACGCTGTATTTATGAGTTAATTGAATTATATTTAAAATAAATTTTTTTTTTAAAAAAATAATAATTTTTAAGCACCTTTAGCATTTTAAAAACACATGAAATGATGTGTAATCAAACATCGCATAGAATATTGTGTAACCAATCATACACAATATAATTTAATTACATAGTATTTTTTTTCTTTTTAAATACTAGTCAACTATGGATGATAGAATTAGCATAGAGTATGGTGTGGATTAGTAGGGTTAGAATCTCAAATTATACATAAAATCGCTTATGTGTGGTTTGATAAATCTAAAATCGCATGTGACACTGTCTGTGAAATGTATTGCTTAAAAAAATTTTGTGTTCTATTTGAGCACGTTGTATTTATGAGTTAATTGAATTATATTTAAAACAAATTTTTTTTCTAGAAAAACAAATTTTTTAAGTGCCTTTAGCATTTAAAAACACATTGAATGATGCCTAACCAAACATCGCATAGAATATTGTGTAACCAATCATGGACAATATAATTTAATGACATAGCAATTTGTTGTACAATGCTCTTCAATATATTGTATTTTTTTTCCTTTTTAAATACTAGTCAATTATGGATGATGGAATTAGCATAGATTATGGTGCGATTTGATGGGGTTAGAATCTCAAATTGCACGTAAAATCACTTAGGTGCGATTTGATAAACCTTAAACTGCACATGACATTGTTTATGATTGGTGCGGTGCGATTTTATTTGGTTCGGTTTTGATTCTAAAATCAATTGACATAGTCAACAATAATATTCAATAAACCAACAATGATAAAGTATATGCGAAGAAGGTAGCTGTGATTGCCAAAATTAAAAATTTACAGGAATGCATTCAACAAAGAGAAAGCACAAGCAAATAGACCTACTACTTAGTTCCAAAGAGAAAAATGTATCCAACTTATTTAAGTCTAAAATCCCAACTTATTAACTAACACGTGATAATAATTTGAAATCGAACCCATTAGGCCGATGCTAGCCCCCTCCATATACCAAATCAATGTTCGTTGAGACCTTGAATAGATAGAATCAAATAAGCCCATTACTGCCCATATGAGGAAATAGTGAAATTACAGAGATTGATATATTTGGTTCAAACTTGTAAATTATTAAGCCATTTTTCCAAGTAGAACCCATCACATTCTATGAAGCTATGGGGATAAGGAGGACTGTGATAAGCAAGCGGCGTGGCTCAGTTTGAGCGGTACGGGATTCTCTCAAAATCGTAATTAAACCACATATACGATTTTTAAGCCATTCTAACATCGCTATATTTTTAGTGCGGTTTCGAGATCGAATTTGGTTATTTGCTCAGTCCTAGATAGAACACTTGCAATTAATAAAATAAATTTAATTTTCATTAAATTTATAAAATAAAATAAATATATAAAAAAATTAATCAATAAGGTTAAAGTAATAATATATCTAAATTTATAGGGATAAAGCGAAAAATAAAAACTCGTAATACAAGATGCCGAATGGCCCAACCCGAGGTACAGACCTTAGTCCAAGTCCTTATAGGAGGTAACGTTGTTTGGGGCCAGTGACAATTACTTTTTTTTTTTTCCCACAAACTGTAATAATTAGGAGTTAGGACAAGTCGATATCCTCTTTTTATTGTGTCCGATATTATTTTTTACTTTTATCGAAAAAGGATTCATGTTCTATTTAATAATTATAACCTTAATCCTATGGAAATTTTGAATAACACTCGTCTTAATTTTTTTTTTTTTTGCTAATTTGGGAGGAGGAGGGAGTTTGAATCTAGAACTTCTTACTTAAGAAAAGGTATAAAATACCACTTGAATTAAAGACTCTCGGTTTAATCAATTTCGAGTTCTTGTGTAACAAGGCATTTCACATTATGGAATTAAGAAACGTGCAATTTTAAATGTGCATTGCTCGTTGTATTTTTTCATAATTGAAATATTTGGAACAAAAGCACTTTGATAACAGAAGATTTATAAAAAAAATACAAAATAATGTGTTTAATATTAATTGATTATAACTATTGAACCCACCCATATATATACATATATAATAAAATTTTTACTAACACATTATTTTGTATCTATTTCTTTTACAAGTATCTTTTTGTCACATTGATATTAAATGTATACTTATTCTTACTCCAAAATCATCCATATATGTAATGGGTATTGGTGCATGGCAGAGAAGGGAGCGGCGCGTGGTGGGTGAGTACTGAAACTTAAGAATAGGCACGCGCGGGCGCATGCAGTCTTAAAACTTGTTCAGTAGATGCAGAGGCAGTCAGTCCAATGTCTCTCCTCAGTCCTTCCTGCTGATTGATTACACACAAACACACCATTTCAATGAAACCCTAACAAAGTCAAGTCCCTTTCAATCTCTTTGCCATTTCTCCGACCGGTTTGGTCTGCCGTCTGCCCCCTGACTCTATCTGTATTAATTCACTCCTCTCTCTAAATATATTAATATAAATAGACTCATAAAATTTCAGTCAAATTAATTATGTTTGTAATCAAAATTTATAAAATTTTCTTCTAAATGTAGGTGCAAAAATTATAATTATAAGAAATTAAATTGACTTTATTATCACCTTAATTTTTATAAATTTATAATAAATAAATAAATATATTTAATTTTTAAATTTAAAATTACTTAATTTGACCATAAAATCAAATAAAATTTTTAAGGGATAAAGGGAGGATAAAATATTAATGCAGGTGGAATAGTGGAGGGGAATAATGTACGTTCTGACGCCTTCATCAGTTTTGCTCTTGTCAAGAATATATTCTCTCTATCTCTCTCTGACTTTCATGCTGCCTGCTAAGGTACTTGCTTGTAAACCAAGCAATTTCCATTCTCATGTCATAATCCCAAGGTCTTAACCCTCTATAATTAATTCTAACTAAATCCAACGTTGTGGGTTTGTTCGGTTATCGGTATTAGAGTGACTATAGCGATAGTGTTTGGTGTGTTTAATTCACCTGTTTAAACTTTGAACATCAATTGTAATAAGCTGCATTTAAAATAAGTTATATTTAAAATAAATTACTTGTAACTGAATAAAATTTTTAATTATATTTTGTGCGTTTGGACCAAATGCTCCAAACGCCGACAATTTCGGTGGGGACAGGGCCGGTCCTGGGTTTTGCAAGGCCCAGGGCGAAATTTCTTGAGGGTGCCCAATGGCGGGGGTTCGGGGGCAGCGCCCCCGAGCCAAATTTTTTATAATATTTTTGTATTTTTTTTAATTTGACGGGAGTTTGTAGTGTGTTGAAATAAAACATTTTTTTTAATATAAAGGTTTGATAAAAAAAAATTTACAACATAATTAAAACAATATTTCATATCAACAATTGTAAAAGTGTTTTTGAAAAAAAAATAAATTAAAAAAATAGTAAGGTTGCCTTTATAGTCAATATTGTGCCATTTAAGGTCATTATGTAAAATTAACCCTATGATTGGTCATTTGTCATATTTGGCTAGTTCTTTTTTTTTCCCATAGAATTTAAGCATTGAAAAATTACAAATAGAAAACATTTAATGTTGGAGCTTTTTTTGGACCGTTAGTGAAAAAGAAATGGAAAGCACTTTTTTTAATATAAAGGTTTGACAAAAAAAATTTACAACATAATTAAAACAATATTTCATATCAACAATTGTAAAAGTGTTTTTGAAAAAAAAAATAAATTAAAAAAATAGTAAGGTTGCCTTTATAGTCAATATTGTGTCATTTAAGGTCATTGTGTAAAATTAACCCTATGATTGGTCATTTGTCATATTTGGCTAGTTCTTTTTTTTTCCCATAGAATTTAAGCATTGAAAAATTACAAATAGAAAACATTTAATGTTGGAGCTTTTTTTGGACCGTTAGTGAAAAAGAAATGGAAAGCAAAATCAAAATGCACCCACCAAGTATTGAACCCAGGTCTATACTAAGACTAGGAACTCTCCTACCACTAGTCCACTGAAGCTTTACTTATAAATATACATATATACACATATATACACAAAGTTATAATTAATTTTGGGCCCTTTGTAACTTTGGGCCCTGGGCGGTTGCCCTGGTTGCCCTGGCCCAGGGCCGGCCCTGGGTGGGGATCGATGCATCCTACTAATTGTGGACCAAAACATTTTATGATAATTAAGGTTTTATGAAATTTTCTAGAATTTTAAATTGTTATTACCACAAAATTTCAAAAATGCTCTTAAGAATTTAGAGATAAAAGTTATCTTTATTTAAGTATTTTTGTAGGAGTTGTTGTGAGCAACAAATTGTAGGCGGCTATCTTAGTAGGCTCGCAGCAAAACAGCTTTACTTTTCAATTCTATTAAAAATGTGTAGAGTCGTAAATGAATTGGGTTGTACATATAAGCGACCCGACTCGAGTTGGTTAGTCAAGTTCAAATTAAATCTTTTGTCCATTTAATTAAAGGGAGTAAACTTGAATAGTGGGGTATCTAGCTCGAGTTTAGTATTCAGTAATTTAAGTTTTTTCTTATAGTAAAAAAATTAAAAATATCAAATATAAACTCGACTGGTCATGACTTGCTTAATCTCGACTCAAATTTGAAATTTTACATATAATTCCTTTACAAAACGGGCCGAGTTAAATTCATATACAAAATTACAGACTCATTTAAAGTCCGATTTAATTCGTAACGTGTGATAGTGACTTTTGATTCTTTCTTCATCAACTTAAAACTTTGATGCTACAACAGTTGGAAAACACAAAATTTCCTACTTCCAAAGATCATCAGCCAAAATCTCTCATAGCTAATTAGCTAAAGTAATTTTAGTGGGTACAATACTAAAAAACAACACTTTTTATTGAGAAGTGTTATTAATTCATCACACCCCTCGGCACTTTGTCACACGAGCTGTTATTGTTTTTCTTTACGCAGAAAAAAGTTATTTGAATGTGCAATAATTAATTAATGCTATTTAGGTCGTGTTTGATAAAATAGAATGTTAAGATCTGAATAATTTAGACATCTGAATAATGTAGAATATCTGTCTAAAATTATATCTGAATGAAAAAATATTGTTTGATAATTAATTTTTTCAAAATATCTGAATAACAATATTTTACCATTTTAACCTAACAATACACTTTAAACTAATAGATCACCTTACAACCAACATTGTAACTATGAACATGATCATAACAATTAGGTATAGATAGATAATTCTACACTTCTACTCATACAAACTCATAGTATATGTCAATAATACAGCAAAAATTGAAATATGTTAAGAAATTAAACATAAAACAAAACGAAATCATTACTAATTGGTAAGTCTGATTTAGTAGTGAATTCATTTCATTTGCCTCGATTATTGAAATTCATCCTCTCGTAGTACCAAATCGAGAGGAGTGTTTTTGCCGCGGCAGTAGACCTCGTCGGAATAACTAGAGGTGGGGGCCATGCAGACGTTGACGGAGTCGACGACGAGGAGGAAGGCTTGATAAGTGGCCAAAGATAGAGCGCGTGGAGTCGCCAGAATCCGCCGAGAACGAGTACGACATACCGGAGTTGTTGGTTAGCGGAGGGTGGTGGAAGGCATATGTTTGAGGAGGAAGCAGGAGGCGGCAGCGGATTGATCCTACCCACTTTAAAATTTGTTGAGATGCAGATTGATTAAGGTTATTGGGGATAAAAGAGGGATTTTATAATATTAAAAAGGTTATTTTTGTCGAAAAATAAGTTAATTTTATTCAGATGGTCTTTTTAATAGTTTAAATTTAATTTTCTATCTTAACGATTTAGAGGCATTCAGAAGGAATTTTTTTTTACCAAACAACTTCATGCCTCTTAGCGAATAAGAGGTGGACTGTTAAGATGCAATCAAACACTTCCTTAGCATTAGAATTACAAATGTTGAAATTTTCAATTTCAGAAAAAGGAACATGACCATGAAAGGTTTCAAATTTTAATTTCATCCTGCATTACCATAGCATAATGTGCTCATTCAGCTCATCTGTATAGAATAATTAAAATTGTTGGTTATTGTTACTTTAATAAATTATTATTTTTTTATTTTATCATCTCTTAGATTCCTAGCTAGTTTCCGTTAAGGTTGTCAATGGGTGGGTTAAATTTACTCAAATACTATCACAACTTAGTTTAAATTCAGTAATAATATGAAAAATCCAATTGAATTGCAATTTACTCGGTATATAGAATTTTTTATATATTTAATCAATATTAATATATAATAAGCCAAGAAGTTATCTACTCTTCAATTGAATTAGATTAATTAATTTGATTGGTCGAGTTAACTCAAACTAAGTTAATAAATTATTATTCATTGAACTTGCATTAATGAATTGTTCATTGAACTTTTATTTTTCATTTCATTCATTTTCTCTTACTACCATGTTAATTATTTTTCTTCCTTTTCCCTTTCTTATTAGATAGCAAAACCCAAAATTAATTCTAACAACTTTCAACTTCATTAATATGTAACTTCACAACTTTAATAGTATAAATTGAATAAAAAATATTTAATTATTCACATTTTAAATTCATGTAAGTGCATATTTTTCTCTATACTATTTATACATATTAACTACAAAAAATTCATATAATTAATAGTACTTATTAACACACTCACACGAACATGTTATATATATATATATATATATATATATATATATATATATATATGGGTAAAAGATATAAGTACTTCTTCACTTTCCTTAATTTCTTTCTTTTCGTAAAATTAATTTGTTATTGTGATGTAGTTTAGCACCACCAATTTATATGTGTAAGATGGAATTCAACAAAAATAATCAATATAAATTCTTCACTTTTTTTTTATAATTTTTTTAATACTTTCAAGTTTTATTTTTTCAATTTTTAAGAAATGTAGTTGATATATATAGCTTATAGGATTAACAAAAATATCTCTAAAATTTTGACATTTAATAGAGATTTAATAAAATATAGTACAAATAAAATCTTTTTAAAACTATTTTAAAAACTAATCCGTGCACTCGTAAGCTTGTAATCATAATAAAACTTGGACTCTAAAAGTGAAAATGTAAAATACAAAATACCTATTAAGTACAATTGAGTACGTCAAAGTAAATTAATTACATTTATTCTAATTATAAATGATGAACCTTACAAATCAAACCTCCAATCTTAAATATTCCGCTTGTTTCTTTGTTCTTCATTTTCGCGTCTCCTAAATTATATTTTAGGAGTATGTTTATTTCACGCTTTGTCATCTCAGAACTCATGAAGTATGTTTATTTGGCGCTTTGTCCTCTCAGAACTCATGAATTGTTAATTCTGTTAGAATTTGAGCAATTTTTAAATAGGTGCTCAAATCCATGAAGTAATGAATAAAAAATTAACTCCCAAAGAATTGTGTGTTCACAGGTTTAAGACCGAACGGTTACGTCGTTTCAAGCCCGAACGGTTACGTCGTTTCAAGCCCGAACGATTATGTCGTTTCAAGTCAAACGGTTGCGTCGTTTCAAACCCGAACTGACGCATCTCATGCCTTTTCAATGGCATCCAAACCTTTTCAAAAGGTTGTGACCAATCTTAAAGGTAGCTTAATTCACCTATAAATAGATGGTGAGGGCAGCCATTTCATTCATTCAATTAATCCAAGTATTAAGCATCCTAAGTCTTTATTATAAGCAATACATAGTTATTTCAGAGAGAGAGTCACAACATTTATTTTGGTTCGTTGAGTATACTATTTGTAGTGCTGTTATAGTATACGTTGTCATTATATCCTGGGAGACAAGTGCTAGCAACTCTAAGCACCGTAAAAAGGGCATAATTGTCTTAAGGACATAGTACCAAGTACTAGCCTTGACATACTGATTTTTTGCAGTTTAAATTTGGTATAATTCAGATAAGTTTATATATATTTTCAGTTTCCTTTACTTCATAAGTTGCAAATATATATTATTAAATAAATATATATATCTTCCTTAACAATCTTAAGACAATTATAATATTATTTTTAATTTATATTTGCAATAAATATGGCAACCGAATCTATAGTCGGTTCTTCTTCTTCTACATCTATGATTCGAAATGTTCCTGTGAACCATGGTGAAAAACCAGAAAAGTTTAATGGAACAGATCAGTTTAAAAGATGGCAACAAAGGATGTTTTATCTCACTACTTTAAACTTGGCGAGATTTCTTCATGAAGATCCTCTCGTGCTTAGTGAGAATGAAACAGACAGGCATATAGTTGCTGCAGTTGATGCATAGAAACATGCTGATTTTTTATGCCGAAACTATATCATCAACGGATTGGATAATACATTATACAATGTGTATAGTTCTCTGAAGTCAGCAAGAGAACTATGTGATTCCTTGGATAAGAAATATAAAACAGAAGATGCTGACACAAAGAAGTTCGTAGTTGGCAGATTTTTGGACTTTAAGATGGTGGATTCCAAGGCAGTCATCAATCAAGTCCAAGAACTTCAAGTAATACTGCATGAAATACATGGAGAAGGTATGTTCTTGAGTGAATCTTTCCAAATTGCTGCTATTATTGAAAAATTACCACCAACGTGGAAAGATTTTAAGAACTATCTTAAGCATAAACGCAAAGAGATGAAACTTGAAGACTTAATCGTTAGATTAAGGATAGAAGACGACAATCGTGCTTCTAAGAAGAAAGAAGGAAGGACATTTGTGGAGCATAAAGCCAACGTGGTGGAATAAGGTCAGAAGTCTAAAAAGAGAAATCACTCAGGCAATGGTCCTCAACAGGGAACCAATAAAAAGTTCCAAAGAAAATGCTATGTTTGTGATAAGCCAGGACACAGGGCAAAGGATTGTCGTAAACGCAAAGACCAGAACAAGAAATTTGCACAAGCCAATGTAATAGAAGTGGATGGACTTCTTCAAGATGTTTCTGAAATGAACTTATCAACGGTTGTTTTTGAAGTAAACATGGTTGAAAATCCCAAGGAATGGTGGATAGATATTGGAGCAACCCGACATGTGTGTTCTGACAAGAAGATGTTCTCCATGTATCAAGAAATTGAGAATGAAGAACAATTATTCATGGAAAATTCTTCAACATCCAAAGTTGTAGGGCAAGAAAATGTGGTTATAAAGATGACATCTGGCAAAGAACTCAACCTCAATAACGTGCTCCATGTGCCCGATATTAGGAAGAATTTAGTGTCATGATCTCTTCTTAGTCAAAAGGGATTCAAATTGGTCTTTGTATTGGACAAGTTTGTCCTAACTAAAAATGGGATGTATGTGGGGAAGAGATATATGAGCGATGAGCTCTTTAAAATGAATGTAATGACAATTGTACCTTCCAATATTAATAAAATTACATTTTCTACTTATATGATTGAGTCTTCTAATTTATGGCATGGTAGATTAGGACATGTTAATTATAATACTATACGCAGATTAATAAATATGGAATGTTTGCCAAAATATGAGATTAACTCCAATCATAAATGTGAAGTTTGCGTTAAGGCAAAACTTAAGAAATCTTCTTTTAAATCAATTGAAAGAAGTACGGAACCTCTTGAATTAGTACATACAGATTAAAATATATACAAATAAGAGGGGGTAAGAAATATTTTCTTACTTTTATTGATGATTGTACAAGATATTGTTATGTTTACTTATTGAGAAGTAAAGATGAGGCCTTGAAAATGTTTACACATTACAAGAATGAGGTTGAGAATCAACTTGATAAAAAGATCAAAATAATTAGAAGTGATAGAGGTGGTGATGAGGACATCCTTAGTTTAGAAACCCATGACGAAACCCAAGCGGATCCATTGCATATACCATTTGGACCCATTACGAGGACTCGGGCTAAACGCCTCAAAAAAGGACTTAACGGGATAATTCATGAATTATGGAACAATATTAGAACAAGTACGGAGAATGTAGAGACGGGATACAAGTACGCAAAGATCATAAACACATTGATAGCAAGTGTACCCAAAGCACCGCAATAAATTTCACTGTTGCTAAAAATTGACATTCTTGGATTGTGGGATTCCTTCCCCAAAACAGGGTTCCATGTTTTAAGTAATGGTGTTTTCCACCAATTGTTCCCTTCCCTAAAACAAAGTTCCATGTTTTAAGTAATGGTGTTTTCCACCAATTGTTTTCTTTCCCAAAACAAGGTTCCTTGTTTTATGTAATGATGTTTTTTAGGGTTTGTTTGATTCTAGATTGTTCTCAAGCTTAGTATAAATAGGCTTTATGATGTAATGGTTGAAGGAACCAATTTTCAGCATTATCAATATTATTGTGAGTTTGTTTTTCTACTTGTGGTTCTTTAAAAAATACTAAGTATTCCTTAGTTTTCTTGAGAGATTCATAATTGACTTATCATACAACCATTCATAATTGTGTGTGGCGTCTTCTACCGCATCAATCGTCGATTGTACCAAGATTACCGCTTCAATATAAGCGAGGGGTCGAGGTGTCGTTGGTGTTCATCCTACGCATAATTCATTTGCAAGCAATTGTACCAAGATTACCGTCTACATATAGGCGAGGGGTTAAGGTGTTGCAAGCTATCCATCCTATCAACTTGTTAGAAACGATCCGGGCAACGACCACCTCACGCAAGCGTGCCGTGGAGTCTATCATTTGGGGAATATGAATTTTCTTTTGTTGAAATTTATTCTCAACATGGTATAATACACCAAACAACTGTGTCATATTCACCACAACAAAATGGTATTGCTGAAAGAAAGAATAGAATTTTAAAAGATTTGATGAATGCATTATTATTAAGTTTTGGATTATCTCAAAATTTATGGAGGGGGGGGGGGAAGCAATTCTTTTAGCAAATTATATTCTCAATCGAATACCTTAAAAGAAGTCTAATGCATCACCTTATGAGTTATGAAAATGACGAAAACCGTCTTATAAACACTTAAACGTGTGGGGGTGCTTATCAAAGGTAATGGTTCCTCCACCCAAAAAAGGTGAAGATAGGACCAAAGACAATAGATTGTATATTCATTGGTTATGCTAATAATAGCAGTGCATATAGATTTTTGGTTAATAAATCAAAAATTGAGGAAATACATGAAAATATTATTATTGAGTTAAAAGATATTGAATTTTTTGAAACAATATTTCTTAATAATAAGTCACAAGAGCCAAGTTTTAATAAACAGTGTCATAAGTTCAAACAAAAGAACTTATGACACTGTTAGAGACAATGATCATGGATTAGAAGATATTGATGAACCTAGACGTAGTAAACGTGCTAGAATATTAAAATATTATGGTCCATATTTTCTAACTTATTTGTTAGAAAATGAGCCTCAAACTTATAAAGAAACAGTATTGAGTCCTGAAGCTTCATATTGGAAATATGCTATAAATAATGAAGTAGAATCTATACTGCACAATCATACGTGGGAATTATTAGATCTCCCACCAGGTTCTAAACCTCTTGGATATAAGTCGATATTCAAGAAGAAAATAAAAGCAGATGGATCTATAGATAAATATAAAGCAAGACTTGTAATCAAATGATACAAGCAAAAGGAGAGTTTGGATTATTTTGATACCTATTCTCGTGTGACAAGAATATCTTCAATTTGGATGTTAATAGCCATTGCAGCTATATACGATTTAGAGATTCATCAAATGGATGCGAAAACAGCTTTCTTGAATGGTAATCTTAAAGAAGAAATATACATGGAATAACCAGAGGGGTTTATAGTTCCAGGACAAGAAAAGAAAGTTTGTCGGCTTGTGAAATCCTTTTATGGATTAAAATAAGCACTTAAACAATGGCATGAGAAATTTGACAGTGTAATGATGTCAAATGGCTTCAAAATAAATGAGTGTGACAAATGTGTATATGTCAAGGACACTGAAAAAGGGTTTGTCATAATTTGTCTTTATATAAATGATATGCTCATTATGAGTAATAATAATGAAATTATTAAAACTACTAAGATAATGTTAAATAATGTATTCGACATGAAAGACATGGGTATTGCCGATGTAATATTAGGAATTAAAATTTCTAAAATATCGGATGAGTTAGTATTATCACAATCACACTATATTGAGAAAATACACAGGAAATTCAATCAATACGATTGCAATCCTGCGGGAACACCAGTAGATATAAATCTACAATTGTCTAAAAATAAAGAAGAGAGTATATCACAACCTGAGTATGCACAAATAATTGGAAGTCTTATGTACTTAATGAATTATACACGTCCTGACATAGCATATGCTGTTAATAAATTGAGTAGATTTACAAGTAATCCAAGAAAAGATCATTGGACAACGATCAAAAGAGTTTTAAGGTATTTAAAATACACTTAAAACTTTGGATTACACTATTCGAGATATCTAGTAGTACTTGAAGGATACTGTGATGCGAACTAGATATTAAATACAAAAGACTCTAAATCTACAAATGATTTTATGTTTACACTAGGTGGAGGAGCAGTATCATGGAAATCTTCTAAACAAACATGCATTGCTCGATCAACGATGAAATCTGAGTTTATTGCATTGGATAAGGCTGGAGAAGAAGCAGAGTGGCTTCGTCATTTTCTAGAAGATATTCCTATGTGGCCTAAACCTGTGCCTGCTATTTGTGTCTATTGTGATAGTCAATCAGCAATTGGAAGGGCACAAAATCATATGTATAATGGTAAGTCTAGACATATTCGTCGTAGACATAATACCATAAAATAATTTTTTTCTAATGACATTATGTCTATTGAGTACATAAAGTCAAAAGAAAATTTAGCGGATCCGTTAACTAAAGGTTTAACTAGATAGCAAGTAAAAATAACATCGAGGGGAATGGGTTTGAAGCCTAAAAATAAAGGATCGTCATGATGGAAACCCAACCTAGTTGACTAGAGATCCCAAGATCTAGGTTCAAAGGGACAACTAAGTTGTAAATGATTCAACCAAATCACTATAGAGAAATTAATTTCTTCTATTCATTCTTATGATACGAGATAGTGATACCTGCAACGGTTTAATGATAAGTTGTGGTTTTAATGATTCTTATATCTTGATAAACAAGTGGAGTATGACAAGATACTCTTAATAAGGATCACCTATGTGAGTGTGAACTGGGCCAATTCTATGAGAATGATAAAAGGCTATGCTTTTCTATAACACTCATAAATCCGGGATTGTTCAGGGCCAAAATGAACAAAATCATGAGAACCAAATAATGTTTGGAAATATTTTGTGTGAATTTCTATTCTCTCGGTTTACACAAACGATTGGACAGTTTAAGATATCACGTTCACTGGACAACTAGTAAATCCAATAGTCTTTCCCAAGGGAAGGTTCAAAGCCAAAAATTACCTCTCTCTATACAGATGATTTTCAATTCTGTCTCTCTCTCTCAGAGTCTGCATAATATTTGCATAAGGCTGACAGTCAATTTCATTCATGTGGGGGATTGTTAGAATTTTAGCAATTTTTAAATGGGTGCTCAAATCCATAAAGTAATGAATGAAAAATTAACTCCCAAAGAATTATGTGTTCACAGGTTCAAGACCTAACAATTACATCGTTTCAAGTCTGAATGATTACGTTGTTTCAAGTCCGAACAGTTACGTCGTTTCAAGCCCGAACGGTTACATCGTTTCAAATCTGAACGGTTATGTCGTTAAAACCGAGCGGTTTGCGTCGTTTCAAACCCGAACGAACGTATCCCACGCCTTTTCAATGGCATCCAAACCTTTTCAAAAGATTGTGACCAATCTTAAGGGTCATTTAATTCACCTATAAATAGATGGTGAAGGCGGCCATTTCATTCATTCAATTCATTCAAGCATTAAGCATTTAAGTCTTTAGTATAAACAATACATAGTTATTTCAAAGAGAGAGTCAGAGCATTTATTTTGATTCATTGAGTATACTATTTGTAGCGTTGCTATAGTATACGTTGTCATTGTATCCTGGGAGACAAGTGTTATCAACTCTAAGCACCGTAAGGAGGGCATAATTGTCTTAAGGACATAGTACCAAGTACTAGCCTTGACATACTGATTTTCTGCAGTTTAAATTTGGTATAATTCAGATAAGTTTATATATATTATATATATTCTCAGTTTTCCTTACTTCATAAGTTGCAAATATATATTATTAAATATATATATCTTCCTTAATAAATTCCATATTAAAAAAGTCGTCCTAATAAGAAATTAATTAGGGGGGGAGGGAGGAAGGAGGGGGGTAGAGGTGGGTTTCATAGTCCGTACGAGGGACAATTAGTTTAAAAAACTAATAATCATACTTAATTTCAGATTTAGTAGAAGGATCAAGTGGTAATTTAAATTTCAAAATTACATTTCATTTCATTTCTTTTAACCTTGCAAACAACGTTGGGAAAAACTTGCTAGTTTCTATTCTCTCTCTCTCTTATAATTTAAGTTGGCTATAGTTTTATCATTCCAAAATTTACAAACATAGAGTTGGATGTCAATTTTAACCAAAAGTGGGAATATTTTGAGTCAACATGACTACCATCCTTTTCATTCCTTTTCTTCACCTCCTGAATTCTACATTTAGCCTCATGCAATACAGTCTTGTTTTGTTTTGTTTGTGGTAATATTAACTAGACATGCACAAAAAGCTCAAGGCCTAAGATCGACCTGATTCGGCCTGGTTGGGTCTAGTCAAAGCTTTGGTCAAGGTCCAATCTGATCAATGCCTTGATTCGGTCTAGTCAAGACTTTGGTGAAACTCCGATCTAATCAATTAAAGTTCGGCCTTGAGACTCTTAAAAAGTCAAGGCTCTTAAAAAGCCATTATTTTTATCATTTTATCCAGCCCGGCTCATCCTGCCAAAAGCCAAGGTCCGGCCTGGCCTGAGGCCCGAGACCGGCCTGGTTTATGGCATGGCGTGAACTGGTCCGGCATGCAGTTGCCTGCCTAAAGCCTGCTAGTTTTAATTAATACACAAGTTTCACTTATTCATTCTAGTAATACATTAGTTTTAATACATTAATTTTACTTATTCATGTTTGTAATACATTTATTTTAATTAATACATTAATAAAATTTAAAATTTTAATTATTCATTCTTTATTTCTTGTAAATACATTTAATTAATATACATCTTCATTTTCACTAAATCTAATTAGTTTATATTTTTAATATTTAAAATTAAAAGTTGAAAAAGGTGGAAGTGGGTCGGATTGGATCAAACTATAGACCAGACCGACCTAGGCCTAGCCTGGCCAACCTGTCACAATAGACTACCTTTTAAGCACTAGAGCTCGGCTTGACCTGACCTGACAAACTTAAGGTTAAAGTCCGACCTGACTTTGTCAACGATCAAGGCCTAGTAGACCCAGGCCGAAACAGGCCAAGCTAGTTATTTGTGCACCCTTATCATCAACCAATACAAAATTCAATTTGATATGCTGTTTCCTATTTCCGTATAGAGGTTTCCTTTAATTTGTTTCCTATTTCTTATTTCCAACTATGAAAATCACACAAAAAAAAATCAGTACTTTAAATACTCATGTTTCCTATAAAAAAAAAATAAGAAAAATGATATACATGTCGACAAATATTTGACGAATTGCGACTAACGTGGAAGTGTATGCGATAAGATAAAATAAATTAAAGTGAGATCTTTCTTAATTCCTACCTATCTCATGTATGCACATACGTTGCAATTATAATTCGGTTGAAAACTTTCGTAATGTATAACAGTACTAAAAAAAAATCATAATAAGAAGTTTTTTTTTCCAGACATTTCCCCTTGGCCGTGGTAACATAAAACCCCAAAATGCCGCTAAAAAATAAAAAGGAGGAAAGAAATGTGATAGAGTACTTATTTCTTTTACTTGTTGGTTAATTTTGGAAATTGCTAGCTATTAAGTATTGATAATCTCACAATAACTCTAGTTAATAATTGAGTTCATTGGGTCCCAAACACAGTCGAGAGAGAAGGAAGTAAAAAAAATATTGAAAATAATAGTTGTAAAAATAACAATCCCTAAAAAAGGGCCGCATTGAATACGTATATGACACTTGTTTTACACCAAAGGTTCAGTTCTGCAGACTAACACCATGTTTGTAATTATTATTATTTTTTTTTGAGAGAAAGGAAGGGAACGAAAAATAATTAAAAATTTTCAAAATCTTATGTTTGTGAGTTTTTAAAGGGAGGGAGGGAAGAAATTTGGAGGTAAAGTTGATTTCATTTTTGGTTCAAAACTTTCTCGCCAAAAGGGTGAGGAAGTAAATTAACTTTATTTACTTGTTGTCGAATTTAAGAGAGAAAGAATACTTTGAAAAAAAAGAAAATAAAGAGTTGGTTTTTACAAATGTGTCCTATTCAGTTCAAAGGATACAAATGCACATTATAAAATTTGATGTTTATTTTTTGAGGATAATATTTATAAATTTTTCTATTAAAATTATTTTATTTTTCACTAATTCCCTTCTAAAAAAAAGAAAAAGAAAGTGAAGGATATTTTTTATGGCTAATGACAAAATCCTCCCCCTAAGTTTGGGTGAAAATTAATTTGAACCTTAAAGTTTGGGAATCGTCAATTATTATTTTAAAACAACAATTATGTTCTCCTTTTGCTGTTCTGGCCAAATTCTTCGCCGAAGGTAGACATGTGTTGGTCACATGTTTATTTTTATACCCTTTAACTGTATTAAACCGTCATAGTATTTCATCGTTTATCACACTATTAAAACAAATAAATCATAGGATCATACATTATGTAAACCCTTTTTTATTTATTTAAATAATTCATTAGATTCTTCCTACGTTTCATCGTCTCCACCAAACTCAAAAATTCAGCTCGACCAACTCAGAAAAGAGAAAAGGGATTCACTTCCACCATAGATTTATTTATCTCCATCACAGATCTATCCATCCCCATCGCAGTAAATGCATAAAAAAGAAATGGGAAGTAAAAGGAAAATTTACAGCCAAAATTTAAGCCAAGAGTAGTCAAGAAATTGACTTCAGATCGGGTCTACCGAAATAAAAAAAAAAAAACCAAAAAAGGAAAGGAGAAAAAGGTGACGAAGTTACTGTTGAAATCCAAACTATTGTATCGCTAAAATCCTTGGTCTTTATATAGCTCTCTGATCCCGTATAACTGTTGGTGTGCCTTTTGAGTTTTTGTATCTTTGAATTGGTGGCCTACATCGCATGAACATGATGGTGTGCTCTTTAATTTGAATGATGTAAACAAAAAATAAGTTATATGGGAGATAATTTTTTCGATTTGGATGAATCTGGATACCTTCTTGTTGTATTTGATCTAAGTGGGTAGAGGTGAAAATGATCCCGAGTCGAAACGAACAATACTTTACTCGGATTCTACTCAAAACTTTATTAAGGTACTCAGATTCGTATTCGAATTCGAATATAATTTTGTAATATTTGCTTAGATTCGAATTCTACTCGTTTTATTGTACTCGAATTTGACTCGAATCGACTTGTTTTTTAATCGAACTACTCGCGTGTATTTGTGACATACACGAATCATAACTAGATCATTAATATTATGATAGTGTAAAAAGAAATTAACTCAATCAACTATATATTTCATAATTCAAAAAATTACATAAGATTCATAAAATTATATGTTGCTACATTATTACTTTTAAAATTACCAGACCACTGATTACATATTACTTTGTACATTATATCAACTTCAAAATCAGTTTTCTTCAATCCAATACAACATTTAATACTAATATTGTTCTATTCTTACCCTTAAATAATACTTGTTTAGTTTTAAAATGGTTATTGGATAATGATTTGGTGATATTGATGAAACTACATATAACATCATTTGTCTCAAATATGAGTTCCTAATTAATTTATTTTTTGTCTTCAAAAGATAGTCTAAACAACAGGGTATATTTTTTGTATAAAAAATTAGGTACATACGTAAAACAAAATGAAAATTTTATATTAAGAAAATGTTTAAATTAATATTTAGATGAAACAAACCATCATTAAAACAATAATACTCTCTCCACTCTAAAATATAGGATCAAGTTTTATTTTTTTAAATCAATTTAAAATATTTATAATTCAAAATTGAAGTGAGTAAAGTAAATTAGTAATATATGGCATTCATTCTTGAATGGAAGAAATATTATTTCATTAATATTTGAGGAAATTATTTAAATATGATATCTCTTCCTTTTGAGTTCAAATTGATATTAAAGTTCTATTCCAAAATCAGGGTCTGTAACCATTATTATAAAAGATAACTCTTACCGTTTGAGAATTGAAATTATAGGATCAAATTTTATTTTTCAAAGTTAATTTGAGATATTTTATAATTTAAAATTTGATTAATTTATTAAACATTCAAAAATAACAAATTTTGTAATTAATACCACTATTAAGATAGTTTACAGTTTTCTTAATTGTATAATTTAAAATTAAAATAATTTTTAACTTAAAAACATTTTAAATTAACTTCAAAAAATTAATATTGATTTTTTATTTTGAAATGTAAGGATTAAATAATGTAATTAGTAGTAATACATAATTTATAATTTTTATAATTGTGTAAGCTAATGAAAATTCGATACTCTAAATGAGCGAATAATAGGTTACTCGGATTCGACTTGTAAAATGTTCGAGTATTAAAATGGATTCAAATTTAACTCGTTTAAGTATCCAGTCCGAGTCTCACTCGAATTTTTCGAGTCTATTCCAAACCGGATTTTGATTCACTCAGGATCATTTTCACCCCTAAGTGGGTTCTTTTTTTAGTTCTTGTCATTGATTTAGTTTTATTTTGAAGTATTCTTTCATTTTTCATATTATTTAATTTTGATAGAATTTAGTTTTAACATATTTTTTTGGTAATATTGTTTTATACGTATAAATAAATTATTAATGTTAATGTTCTTGTTAATCGTACTGTAATTTTTTCGATAATATTGTTTCATATATATTAATAAATTATTAATGACAATGTTCTTGTTAATTGTATTAATTTTAATTTCACATAGTAATTAAAATAAAAGCATTTTATAATAAGAACAAATTAAAGTATTTTCTCAAATCACATATTTAAATTTGTATAAAAATGTTATGTAATTGTTCTTTTATATATAAAGGAAGTCAATACATTGTAAAAACATTGAACTCCTATAAAATTGACATGTGACAATTACTTTTTCTTATGCGTAATTACCTGATATGTGTCTGTCTCTGACAAAAAAAATTGGCTGGAAATACAAAAAGGGAATAAAATTGTTGTTCTAAAATACTTAGAGGTATTTATTGATGATTCCCAAACTTTGAGGGACAAAATGATTTTCAACCAAACTTGGGGGGGGGGGGGGGGGGGGTGGCAGCGTTGTCATTAGGCCTATTTTAGAGTACCATTTTCCCAATTTTGTTTCTACAATTATAAAGACTTATAAATAGCTAGGGGATTATTTTCCTAATTTCCTCACCTTCACCGGGGTAAAGTAAGATCAGTAACTCATCACTTATCAGTTCAACAAATAATAGAAATTGTAAGATTTCCCCTCTTAATTCCCCTCTGCTACAAACGCAGTGTTAGTTGTTAATGCAGTGAAAGTTGAATCAGTGAAAATTTGAGTGAAAGAAGCATAAATTTTCATTGCACCAGCGATACGGTAAGAGCCTACTATTCAATAATGCTTTGGTGACAAATGATTGGATACAAAAACGAGATACAAAATAATGTGGGTGATAGTTATTGGTTATAACCATTGGACTCATTCATATATGATAGAACATCCACTAATTATAATTCGACACATCATTTTGTATCTACTTTTTTAAAACTATCTTTGGTCATCGTAATATTACTCGCATACTATTTCAGATGTAACTCATAAAAGTGATTTTTTTTAACTCACATACGAGGTTATAAAGAGTTCAGAGCCAATAGTCTCAATAACATGCATTATCCCAAAACTTGGAAAGCAAATGCGCATTCATTGTTGAGTAGCGCTATAAACCAGAGTTGGACTAATGGAATGCTATCTCACAAGGCATTGAGAGCAAATGTGCATTCAAGAATGAAGAATGCTATCATCACACACTTAAGACAAGAGCTCCTTGGATTCTTGGGAAGAAAGTGCAAAAAAATTTGGACAATTTCTCGATTTGTGCGTATCATCATCCTTGTGCATGGGCCATGCTAATCTTCTTTGTATCGTTCCAATTTTATCGGATGTCCCCGAAGGGACAATATTTTATAGGTACTGCATAGTATATAATGAGAGGAATTGGAGTGCACTTTATTGATGTAGGACTATGTTTCGAATGAAATTTTAATAATCTAAGAATGGATCAGCTATCAAAGACTAAAAGAATGGCACTGCTGGTTGGCATTATATATGCTAGTTACACATTTAGGCTGTTAAAAAGTCCTTGGTCTAGGTGAGGAAAATATACTAAAAATTCATTTTATAGCATTTGCATATAATTAACTTTGAAACTAAAGACGCATTAATTAGTATTTGATGGCTGCAGTCAACATAAGCATTCATGTTAGTTTAATTCAGGTTGAAATGTTAGTATTATTATGAGGTCGTGAATAACATATGTTTGAAAAATAATATATTGTGTGTTTTTATTATTGCCTTTTTATTTCACTATAATTCAGTAAAAAAATTCACAATGCATAGCAAATCTTCATATGTACATAAATCATTTTAATATAATTTGGTGGGGTGCGTCAGGCCAAGGCTATAGTGTAAAGGCAAGGCGACGCTCGAGAGTCCCAATAGCAAACTACTGTCATGGACTCCCCCCCTCAAAAAATAAATTTAATATCGTGTGGATCATTGATCTACATATCAAATATTAAACTGATAAGAACAGATACTACACTTGATCTTGGTCAAAAGGCCGAGAAAGGTATGCTTAAAACTAATGTTGGCTTCTCATTTTATATCCCGCTTTCCATGTCACTCTTTACATCTACCTGATGTGGGACTATACTATAAGCCTCAACTTTCTTATATCTTTCGGTAACAAAACTAATGTTGTTTGTATCTACAACCTTTTTTCTCTTCATAAATCACCATAACAGAGATGGTTTCTCATCACTGGCGACAAGAGTTTTGCTTATTGCTTGAACAAGGCTTCGATATCAAATGCACATCTATTGTTTAAGTTACTGAATGAGTGAGTTGATTCAGTAATGTTGGCATTTTCCCTCAAAATATTCACACTGTCAGGTTTTTATAGAATATCTTTTTAGGCTTTAATAATACTCCCTCTGTTCCAAAATATTATAACAACTTACTAAAAATGTACTCTCTTCGTTTCAAAATTAGAGATATATTTTGACTTTTTAAAATCAATTTGCAGGCCAACAAGGAATATTGACACAAATTTATTTAATTTAGTACACATAACTATAACTATTATAAACAACTAAAAAGTAGTACTCTCTCGGTTCCGTAATAACTGTCACTAATTTAGAAAAAAAAAATTGATTCCTAATTAATTGTCTTTTATAGATTTGTAAGAGAATTTTTCTCTTATTTTCCTAGATTACTGATGAGTGGGTTAGGAACTTACGAATCCGGTACTCTTTAGCTTAAAATATTGCAAGTTCTTGACTATTATGCATGTTACTTTTTATGTGTATTTTGCAGGAAGTGGAAAGGATGGACTTGGCTAGTCAAAAGGAAGAAATTTTTGAGATGCTGATAATCCGATGCGGGGTGCGCTGGGTTTCTACTGCAGCCGGCGCGGGGCGCGCCATATGGATGCATGTTCTGATGCTCAGGCGCGGGGCACGCTGTTTGAGGGCTGAATCGGGTGCAGGGCACGTCGGACGTAAATATTGTGCTGATTTTGTTTCCTTAAATTCCTAAGTTGAGCTAGAGCAGGATTTGGAGTTATCTAATATGTTAGGGTTTCCCTTAGGACTATAAATACTGGATTATAACTGGGATTATAGAGATCTTTTGGAACGAGAAGCAATTGAGAGCCAGCCTACGAAGACTTGAAAATTGAAGTGAAGAACGCAAAGAGTCAAAGATTGAAGCTAACGGGGACTAGAGATTCTTGATAGAGTTTTTCTTCTTCTCCTAATTTCATTATCTGTATTTAGGATGTTATTTATTTTTGATACGATGGTTTGCATTAGGATTATGAGCTAATTTTTCAATTAGGGATACAATAGAACCTTTTGCTATGCATTAATTTAATTATCTCTATTTACGCTTATTGATTCTATTGAGTTATTTATCATATCTTATACTTAAGTTATTAATTGTTTGGCCAACAATTAATTTGATATTGTAGATGGAATTGAAAGAGAAAATCTATGATTAGATCTGGATGTGATAACATGTGAATTTATTGATTCTTTCTTAGAATAACATAACAATGTATGAGATGAAAATACTTGTATGTCATCCGTAACTTAATTAGGAGTTTGTGCTTAATGAATCTATTTTAAGTGTCTTGCATGAAAATAGTAATATAACTAAAATAGGTCTTTTTGTTAATCATTGAAAGATATTAATAAATTAATAGACAATTCTAGTTAACAACTCATTGGATTAATAAAGCGAAAATAAGGTAAATCGATTATTGCAACGCAATTGGGAAAATTGTATTCCTAGACTTTATTCATTTGATAATCAATTCTTGTTAGTTTACTTTAATGCTAGTTTTAAATTTAAATTATTCTCAAAATCAACATTGGTGACCGTTTAAATTAAATTGAATTGGTAGTGAATTGATAATTAGGATAATTATTAGTACTTGTTTTCTGTGGGTTCAACATCCTTCTTACTTCTATATTACTTGAT
Organism: Aralia elata; assembly: GCA_034770075.1. Lineage (NCBI taxonomy): Eukaryota > Viridiplantae > Streptophyta > Magnoliopsida > Apiales > Araliaceae > Aralia > Aralia elata. Next base: position 27,738,260 of record CM068377.1, on the reverse strand, counting down.
TGACCGTGTATACTTGCACGAATCTGTCATTATATATATAAATCGGACAACAATTACTCCTAAAATATCTCATCTTTCCAAGTGCAATTAATACTCCTATTTAATTTCAACCTTTTCTTTTACAATACTTATGTTCCTAATTTTTTCTTCTTTCTCAGATTTATAAACGTAGCTTAGGATGGGTTCCACTTTTTCATACGTTATCTCATGGATTCTTTATATGCTTTCTCTTCATTTATGTTTTCTACAAAAACTCCATGGAAAATAAAGAACAACTCCATGACAATTAGAATAATAAGTTTTCTTTTGATTTAAATGAGGAATCAAACCATGAGTTTGAGAAGGTTGTACGAGATATTGATTTGAATTTGCTGGCGGATACTATAATATATTTGAACACGGTACCAGATGATGAAGGAGAATTTTCTATGGAAGAAAAGCAACAACAGATTATTTTTGAGATGTTAAGAATTTTTCTCCCAAAAGTTTATTAACTTCTTCTATTTTTCATGTTCAACATTTTCTGATGTAAAAGTTTCTTTTTATTTTGAAATTTGTAGAAACATTTTGAAGGTTATGTTAATGAATTGATTGTGAATGAAGTTAGATGAAGTTGGATGAATTGATTTATTTTACACTTTGATATTTGTCTCAATATGATCAATATGCATTCTTGAACAAAAAAAAAAACTTCAAAATTTTTATTACCTACTAGAGAGGGAAAACGTTTGCCCCAGTTTACGTTTACAAAACAAACAAATTACCGATGCACACAAATGAATAGATTTAACAAGATGGTATCCCTTTTCGAATAGATAGTTATCAAGCTATAGTAATATAAAAATGTGCTCTCAAAAACTTTAACAGTGTGTTACGAGTCTTTTCAACAAATCCTTCATGTGACACACTAGGAATATATATCCATGCATGTGGGTGGCTCTCAAAGGTATAGTTCTAATCCTTTTAATTTTAGAATTATAATCATTTTGATTTTGTAATTGCTCTCAAATGCAATAGTTCACCTTACTGAAATTAATCGTAATTGATGTGTATAATGTGAATTATGTTTTTGAAATTAACTTTTATATTATAAATTTTTACACCAAATAAAAATGCATGAACTTTAAAAAAATGGAGTAGCATTAAAATTAAATTAACACATTAAATTTATATATAAAAAAGTGATGCATTCGTATTAACATACTTCATCTCCAAAATAAGAATAAATGTTTCAAACAAAATTTGAGCTTTGGATCACACTTGAGTACTTAGCCGATCAAGCACATCTTGTATGAGCTTTGGATCACACTTCATTTGACAAGGAAGTCGACCGTCTCTTTCCAAAATGACTTTCTTCATACGAGGAATTTTATATCTATTAGAACCTTGTGATTTCATAACCTCTATGTATCAAAAATATACGATTCGACTTTATAGTCGACAATGTGTCAAATGCCTTCTCAACGGCGCTGACAAGCTCATCTATGGTTTTTGGAGATTCTCTGTGCTGCAATGACTGAATGACACTAAAAATACCAAGGTCTGAGACATTTAAAATATTTGGAGAGTTTGTAGGTTGACACATTAAACGAATGTCAAAACCATCTTTTATTGCAGATTGACGAATTTTTTTATCATTGGGATCGCCATGTGGTCTTGCATTATCTTGTTGAATAAAAATTGGATTTTTGGAGTCTCTACTTGGCCATTTATGACGAATAGACAGTAGCACCTTTTATATGAAAAATGATCTTGATATGTTTTTTCCAACTAAGTCGATCACTTTTGTTTCTAAAGTTCTAGCGATTTGATTTGCACTACTTCTCTTAGCTGCCTCCTTAGTGACGAAAGGAAATATACCAATTTTTCTTGAAAAGATTTCATTTCCTTGTGCATCGAACCTCGGACGAGCTATAACAGCTAGAAACATAACTTTTCCAATAAAAATTTTGCTTTTACAGGTACGCAAAGGATCTTCTTAATCTGGAGGAAGATAATAAGTCTCTGATTTTTTTTTCCACGTAAAACCACTGCTCATCATGAATATGAACGACGTTGTACATGTTAACAAATGTTGGATCATGTGGTAAAGTATTTCTCTTAAGCATTGATATACAAAACTGTAATCCGGTTCTCTTATTCTCTTCCTTTAAAAATGGTTTGATAACATTTGAGTGACATCTAATGTTACCTAACTTGAGATTTCTGAACAACGTTGTTTCACTAATATTCAAAAGCACATGATAGAGTATCCAGAGATGTACGGCGAGACAAAAGAATTTCTTGAATTCGTTCAAAATCAAGTTGAATTCTCTTGCGACCACAATTCTTTGTCCTTCTATGGGATACATCAATCACTCCACTGTTTGAATTAATTTTTGATTGCTTCCAAATGCGTTGAACAGTTCAACTCGATACTCCAAATACTGAAGCAACAATCTTTGTCGTATCTCGTTTCAATTTTCCATCAACTCTTCTTGTAGTAAAGCAATATAAATTGTTTGACGTTCATTGTTGGACAAATTCTTTTTTTTTTTTGGCTTCTTGTGATATATCTACATTCTGATTACTTGTATCAAAACTTTCCTCACCTATAAAAAAAATAAAAAAAGTCATTAAGGTAAATAATTGACTAAGAATTTAATTTTAAAAAATAGGCAACAAAGTTTGTGTGTGTGTGTGTGTGTGTGAATGCAGTAACAAAGTTACCATGATTAGAACAACTATGAAGGCATCGGTTAAATTTTCATAGTAACTTGATTCATTATCAATATGTCAGTCACACAACTATAGAAATCCCCATGGTAAAAAAATATAACCTGTTGTAATAGTAAAGAAAATTTCCCCCTGTTGCATTCTGTTCTGAATCATAATCTCTCTCATCTTCTAAACCTCCTCCATTACTTGCAGTTTCTTTCTTCTACTTTACATTTTCAACCTTTTGCTCCAAAGTCATAGTCCAGAATCCAAGAATATAACAAGCACTTGTCCAGAAAACTAAAAAAACTCCCTTTGCTTGACGTTAAAGCACATAATGTGTATTAGCTATAATTCATATCAATGCATGTAACAATTTCATGCAAGGTTCATGCCATATTATGTATCCACATACAAATAAGATTGTTATTTCAATAAATATCACTACAATGTCATCTCAAAAACTAAAAGAAATCCAAGTAAAAATGTGATTGTAAAATAAACAACAACAAACCTATATTTGGATCAAACAATGAAGGATCATTTAAATCGATTAGTGTGCGCCGAAATCTCTCCGTTGCTTGCCGGAACATTCAAATCTATATTTAAGTTGATTTCATTCACAGGAAATTCTTCAATATTTGCCAAAATATTCAAATCGAATTCTCGTACACTTTTATAGAATGAAAAAATGGAGGGAAATATAAAAAAAATAACAAATCAATTAAAAAGTAGAGACAAGATTTTAAATTTTTTAAAACAGAGTAAATTTAAACTTCATTTTTATGGAGAAGGAAGGTAGGATGATAAGAAAAGGAGGGAGATTAAAGTGACTTTGTTCAAGTTGAAGAAAAGTTTCATGGAGAAGAGCAAAGGTTGCATGGAGGAGTTAGCAATGATCTCTTACGGATTACAAAAAACAAAAACAAAAACAAAAAGGGGTAATTTAGTAATTTGAGTATAATATCATTACTTTCCTTAAGAAATGAGCTTTGGCCTCCGACGACACTTATTACATAACCGAGGGAGTACTAGTTATCATATTTATTACTCTCAAAACTTAAATGGATTTATGTCAATTTAGAATTTTAGGATGAAGGAGATATGTTATGAAATGAGGCACTCACTTGTATATTTTTACTTCCAAAATTTATTCCTGGGGAGGAAAAATAATAATAATGACAAAAAAAACCTATGATTTACTTCTTTGGAATCTAGTTTGTAATTTAGAATAGGTTGGATCTTTTTTTTTTTTTGCTAAATGGTAGGTTGGATTTTTACTATGTAGTTGAGGACAACGAGTGGAGTAAAGGATTGCCGAACCTTAAATTTTAACCTTAGCAGGAATCAAACAGAGTATAAGGTGGTGCAAAAAAAATAATTGGACTATTTCTCGATTGGAAAAGCGAGACGCTCTGTAGAGAAGTATATAATAAGAAGACATTTGGCATAGTTTATCGATGTGGGAATGGTTTTGAAGGCTTCTGCCTCTGGCCTTGGGAAAGCGACAGTATTGGTGCTGCATAAGTTTGTACTTTCTAGATCGGAAGTTACTCCTTTAGGTTGATTGGCTGTTAAATTTTATCCTTCTATCTTACCATAGGCTGGCTGCTGATGCAACGAAACAAACTACAAATTTGAGCTTTGTTTTAGAGAATGCAAAAAAGGTTGTACACAGGAAAACACACCAAACTGATAGTATGATGCATTAACCAGGTCAAATATAAACTTCCGTATATCAAAATTAGAACCAGGTGTATTATATCAGAACCTTTGGAATTAGAAAAACAAAAACAAATTTGGATAATTTTTGATTTGCATGGACTACTGGCAGAGTCAAAGTGCTACATTTGGTTGGGCTAGACACTACCAGAGCTGGAAATAAAAGGTTCAAACTTTAACTACAAGCGCAACCAAACAATTAGTATTTTTGGAACTAAATTTGGTGGGGTGCGCCAGGCCAAGGCTGTAGTGCAAAGCCAAGGCGACGCTCGAGAGACCCAGCAGCAAGCTACTGTGATGGACTCTCCCCCTCAAAAAATAAATTTAATATCGTGTGAGTCAATGACTCACATATCAGATATTAAACTGATAAGAACAGATACTACACTTGATCTTAGCCAAAAGGCCGAGAAAGGTATGCTTGAAACTTTTGCTGGCTTCTCTCTTTGTATCTCGTTTTTCGTGCTTCATTGTCGCATTTAGTCGGTGTGGGACTTAAACTACCTCCCTTAGAAGTTTAGTACTCTATCTCACTGGCCTCAGCTTTCCTTCATCTCCAGCAAATGCCTTCACCCATCTCAACACATGAATCACTACAATAAAGTTGATTTGCGGCTGAACCGAAAGACTTCATTTTCCCTGAGGATCCAACTGAAAATTGATAGGCTTATATTCTCTAGAGGCTTACTTTTTTTAGAGTTAAAGGTGCTTGTGTTATTTATATTTAGTACTTGTACTATGAACCCATCGCAGATACATCTTACCACGTCTTCTGTATTTCATTTTCTTTGTACATCTATACTACTATTACTGTATTACATATTGTTAATTTGTTATGAACGTTGTTGTAGTTCTTCAATGTACGCATAATTATGATGTTTAGTTAGTTACATATATATATATATATATATATATATATATATACACACGAGAATCAGAAGTTTTTAAAAAGGAAAATAATATATATTACGAATGTTTACGTCGATTTTTTGATTGCCAGTTGCGTGGATAAATGTTCGCGGTAATTTTTTTAAAGAGATGTGTAATAAGTGGAGTCCTCTTATAATTCATACCAACTCCATGTATTAATAAGTTTCGCAATCGTAACTCGGCCTAAATTTATCGCAATACATAGCAGGACTTTTTAAGAAATACTTCACTCGCATAAGGTTTGTTCATATCATTTTGCCGGTTTCGTGAATATGTCTATTGTTTTAGGGTGTGTTTGGTCATTGGGTAGTTCTAGCAGTACTAATTGAGTTTTGCAATCGCGACTAAAAATATCTTTGCAGCGCTAAAAATTAGAATTTTGATTGTTTATTACCGGTTTATACAACTAAAAATATAATTATATTTCTGAACATAATATGTATCTAAGGTCAAGTTATCTTCATTAATGCAAAAGAGATTTGGTTCCTACTTACTTATTTTGGTGATGCTAGTATAAAATATAACACAATAACCTCAATTATAATATACATAAATCTTTAATGAAAGTGAGAGGAAGTAAATTAACTTTATTTTCTTGTTGTCGAATTTAAAAGAGAAAGAACACTTTAAAGAAAAGAAAATAAAGAGTTGCTTATTACAAATTTGTCATATTCAGTTCAAAGGATACAAATGCACGTTATAAAATTTAATGTTTATTTTTTGAGGATAATATTTATAAATTGTTCTATTAAAATTATTTTATTTTTCACTAATTCCTTTCTAAAAAATAAAGAAAAAGAAAGTGAAGGATATTTTTTATGGCTAATGACAAAATCGTCCCCCAAAGTTTGGTTGAAAATTAATTTGTACCTCAAAGTTTGAGAATCGTCAATTAATACCTCTAAGTATTTTAAAAACAACAATTATGTTCCCCTTTTGCTGTTCCGATCAAATTCTTCCCCAATGGTATAGACATGTGTTGGTCACATGTTTATTTTTATACCCTTTAATTGTATTAAACCGTATTCATAGTATTTCATCGTAAATCACAATATTAAAACAAATAAATCATTGGATCATACATTATGTAAACCCTTTTATTCGTCCTACGTTTCATCATCTCCGCCAAACTCAAAAATTCAGCTCGGCAAACTTAGAAAAGAGAAAAGGGATTCACTTCCACCATAGATTTATTTATCTCCATCTCAAATCTAACCATCTCCATCGCAGTAAATGCATAAAAAAGAAATGGGAAGTAAAAGGGAAAGTTACAGCCGAAATTCAAGCCAAAAGTAGTCAAGAAATCGACTTCAAATTGGGTCTACTGAAATAAAAAAAATAAAGAAACCAAAAAAAGAAAGGAGAAAAAGGCGGCGAAGTTGCTGTTGAAATCCAAGCCATTATATCGCTAAAATTCTTAGGTATTTATAGTTCTCTGATCCCGTATAACTGTTGGTGTGCCTTTTGAGTTTTTGTATCTTTGAATTGGTGGACTGCATCGCATGAACATGATGGTGTGCTCTTTAATTTGAATGATGTAAACAAAAGATAAGTTATACGGTGGATAATTTTTTGGATTTGGATGAATCTGGATACCTTCTTGGTGTATTTGATCTAAGTGGACAGAGGTGAAAATGATCCTGAGTTGAGACGAACAATACCTTACTCAGATTCTACTCAAAACTTTGTTAAGGTACTCAGATTCGTACTCGAGTTCGAATATAATTTTGTAATATTTGCTCAGATTCAAATTCTACTCGTTTTATTGTAGTCGAATTCGATTCGACTCGTTTTTTAATCGAACTACTCGCGAGTATTTGAGACATACACGAATCATAACTAGATCATTAATATTATAATAGTGTAAAAAGAAATTAACTCAATCAACTATATATTTCATAATTCAAAAAATTACATAAGATTCATAACATTATATATTACTACATTATTACTTTTAAAATTACAAGACCGCTGATTACATATTACTTAGTACATTATATCAACTTCAAAATCAGTTTTCTTCAATCCAATACAACATTTAATAATAATATTGTTTTATTCTTACCCTTACATAATACTTGTTTAGTTTAAAAATGACTATTGGATAATGATTTGGTAATATTGATGAAACTACATATAACATCATTTGACTCAAATATGAGTTCCTAGTTAATTTATTTTTTGTCTTCAAAAGATAGTCTAAACAATTGGGTATATGTTTTATATAAAAAATTAGGTACATATGTAAAAGAAAATGAAAATTTTATATTAAGAAAACATGTAAATTAATATTTAGATGAAACAAACCATCATTAAAAAAATAATACTCTCTCCACTCCAAAATATAGGATCAAGTTTTATTTTTTTAAATCAATTTAAAATACTTTTAATTTAAAATTGAAGTGAGTAAAGTAAATTAGTAATATATGACATTCATTCTTGAATGGAAGAAATATTATTTCATTAATATTTGAGGAAATTATTTAAATATGATATCTCTTCCTTTTGAGTTTAAATTGAGATTAAAGTTCTATTCCAAAATCAGGTTATGTAACCATTATTAAAATAAATAACTCTTACCGTTTGAGAATTGAAATTATAGGTTCAAATTTTATTTTTCAAAGTTAATTTGAGATATTTTATAAATCAAAATTTGATTAATTTATTAAACATTTAAAAATAACAAATTTTGTAATTAATACCACTATTAAGATAGTTTACAGTTTTCTGAATTGTATAATTTAAAATTAAAATAATTTTTATCAATTTTTAACTTAAAAACATTTTAAATTAACTTTAAAAAATTAATATTGATTTTTTATTTTGAAACGTGAGGATTAAATAATGTAATTAGTAGTAATACATAATATATAATTTTTGTAATTGTGTATTAATTAATCGAGTATACTCGATACTATAAACGAGTGGGGATTATGGAACCTATATCGAGTAAGGATCAATAAGCTAATGAAGATTCGATACTCTAAATGAGCGAACAGTAGGCTACTCGGATTCGACTTGTAAAATGTTTGAGTATTAAAATGGATTCGTATTTGACTCATTTAGGTATCCAATCCGAGTCTCGCTCGAATTTTTCGAGTCTATCTCGAACCAGATTTCGAACCATTCAGGATCATTTACACCCCTAAGTGGGTTCTTTTTTTAGTTCTTATCATTGATTTAGTTTTATTTTGAAGTATTCTTTCATTTTTCATATTATTTAATTTTGATAGAATTTAGTTTTAACATATTTTTTTTTGGTAATATTGCTTTATACATATAAATAAATTATTAATGTTAATATTCTTGCTAATTGTACTGTAATTTTTTTGATAATATTGTTTCATATATATTAATAAATTATTAATGTCAATGTTCTTGTTAATTGTATTAATTTTAATTTCACATAGTAATTAAAATAAAAGCATTTTATAATAAGAACAAATTAAAGTAGTTTCTCAAATCACATATTTAAATTTGTATAAAAATGTTATATAATTATTATTTTGTATATAAAGGAAGTCAATACATTGTAAAAACATTGAACTCCTATAAAATTGACATGTGGCAATTACTTTTTCTTATGCGTAATTACCTGACATGTGTCAGTCTCTGACAAAAAAATTGGCTAGAAATACAAAAACGGAATAGAATTGTTGTTCTAAAATACTTAGAGGTATTGATTGACGATTACCAAACTTTGAGGGACAAATTAATTTTCGACAAAACTTAGGAGGACGACTTTGTCTTAGGCCTATTTTAGACTACCATTTTTCCAATTTTGTTTCTACAATTATAAAGACTTATAAATAGCTAGGGGTTATTTTCCTAATTTCCTCACCTTCACCTGGGTAAAGTAAGATCAGTAACTCATCATTTATCAATTCAACAAATAGCAGAAATTGTAAGATTTCCCCTCTTAATTCTCCTCAGCTACAAATGCAGTGTTAATTGTTAATGTAGTGAAAATTCGAATCAGTGAAATTCGAGTGGAAGAAGCATAAATTTTCATTGCACTAGCAATACGGTAAGAGCCCACTATTCAATAATGCTTTGGTGATAAATGATTGGATACAAAAACGAGATACAAAATAATGTGGGTGATAATTATTGGTTATAACCATTAAACTCATTCATATATGATGGAACATCCACTAATTATAATTTGACACATCATTTTGTATTTACTTTTTTAAAATCATCTTTTGTCACCATAACATTACTCGCATAACATTTCAGATGTAACTCATAAAAAGTGATTTTTTAACTCACATATGAAGTTATAAAGAGTTCAGAGCCAATAGTCTCAAATAACATGCATTATCCCAAAACTTGGAAAGCAAATGCGCATTCATTGTTGAGTAGCGCTATAAACCAGAGTTGGACTAGTGGAATGCTATCTCACAAGGCATTGAGAGCAAATGTGCATTCTAGAATGAAGAATTCTATCATCACACACTTAAGACAGGAACTCCTTGGATTGTTGGGAAGAGAAAGTGCAAAATAATTTAGAACATTTCTCGATTTGTGCGTGTCATCTTTACGTAGGAGCCATTCTAATCTTCTCTGTATTGTTCCAATTTTATTGGATGTCCCAGAAGGGATAATATCTTATTGGTACTGCGTAGTATATAATGAGAGGAATTGGAGTGCACTTTATTGATGTGAGACTATGTTTTGAATGGAATTTTAATAATCTAAGAATGGATCAGCTATCAAAGACTAAAAGAATTTAACTACTGGTTGACATTATATGTGCTAGTTACACATTTAGACTGTTAAAAAGTCCTTGGTCTAGGCGAGGAATATATACTAAAAATTCATTTTATAGCATTTGCATATAATTAACTTTGAAACTAAAGACGCATCAATTAGTATTTGATGGTTGCAATCAAACATAAGCATTCATGTTAGTTTAATTCAGGATGAAATTTTAATACTATTATGAGGTCGTGAATAACATATGTTTGGAAAATAATACTAAAAATGTACTACTCTATTCGTTCAAAAATTAGAGATATCTTTTGATTTTTTGAAGTCAAATTGCAGGCCAAAAAGAAATATTGGAACGAATTTATTTAATTTAGTACAAATAACTATAACTATTATAAACAACTAAAAAGTAGTACTATCTCGGTTCTGTAATAACTGTCGCTTTAGAAAAAAAATTGATTCCTAATTAATTGTCGTTTACAGATTTTTAGGAGAAGTTTTCTCTTATTTTCTTAGATTACCCCTAAAATATCCCATCTTTCCAAGTGCAATTAATACTCCTATTTAATTTCAACATTTTCTTTTACAATACTTATGTTCCCAATTTTTTCTTCTTTCTCAGATTTCTAAACGTAGCTCAGGATGGGTTCAAATTTTTCATACGTTCTCTCATGGATTCTTTATATGCTCTCTCTTCATCTATGTTTTCTACAAAAACTCCATGAAAAATAAAGAAGAACTCCATGGCAATGAGAAAAATAAGTTTTCTTTTGATTTAAATGAGGAATCAAACCATGAGTTTGAGAAGGTTATACGAGATATTGATTTGAATTTGCTGACGGATACTGGAATAGATTTGAACACGGTACCAGATGATGAAGGAGAATTTTCTATGGAAGAAAAGCAACAACAGATTATTTTTGAGATGTTAAGAATTTTTCTCCTAAAAGTTTATTAACTTCTTCTATTTTTCATGTTCAACATTTTCTGATGTAAAAGTTTTTTTTTATTTTGAAATTTGTAGAAACATTTTGAAGGTTATGTTAATGAATTGATTGTGAATGAAGTTAGATGAAGTTAGATGAATTGATTTATTTTACACTTTGATATTTGTCTCAATATGATCAATATACATTCTTGAACAAAAAAAAAGCTTCAAAATTTTTATTACCTACTAGAGAGGGAAAACGTTTGCCCCAGTTTACGTTTACAAAACAAACAAATTACCGATGCACACAAATGAATAGATTTAACAAGATGGTATCCCTTTTCGAATAGATAGTTATCAAGCTATAGTAATATTAAAATGTGCTCTCAAAAACTTTAACAGTATGTTACGAGCCTTTTCAACAAATCCTTCATGTGACACAGTAGGAATATATATCCATGCATGTGGGTGGTCTCAAAGGTATAGTTCTAATCCTTTTAATTTTAGAATTATAATCATTTCGATTTTGTAATTGCTCTCAAATGCAATAGTTCACCTTACTGAAATTAATCGTAATTGATGTGTATAATGTAAATTATGTTTTTGAAATTAACTTTTATATTATAAATTTTTACACCCAATAAAAATGCATGAACTTTAAAAAAATGGAGTAGCATTAAAATTAAATTAACACATTAAATTTATATATAAAAAAGTGATGCATTCGTATTAACATACTTCATCTCCAAAATAAGAATAAATGTTTCAAACAAAATTTGAGCTTTGGATCACACTTGAGTACTTAGCCGATCAAGCATATCTTGTATGAGCTTTGGATCACACTTCATTTGACAAGGAAGTCGACCTTCTCTTTCCAAAATGGCTTTCTTCATATGAGGAATTTTATATCTATTAGAACCTTGTGATTTGATAACCTCTTTCATACAATAGTTGTAACGTCATAAATATAGGATTCGACTTTATAGTCGACAATGTGTCAAATGCCTTCTCAACGGTGCTGACAAGCTCATCTGTGATTTTTGGAGATTCTTTATGCTGCAATGACTGAATAACACTAAAAATATCACGGTCCAAGACATTTAAATTTGGAGAGTTTGTAGGTTGACACATTAAACGAATGTCAAAACCATCTTTTATTGCAGCTTGACGAATTTTTTAATCATTGGTATCGCCATTAGGTCTTGCATTATCTTGTTGAATAAAAATTGGATTTTTGGAGTCTCTACTTGGCCATTTATGACGAATAGACAGTAGCACCTTTTATATGAAAAATGATCTTGATATGTTTTTTCTAACTGAGTCGATCACTTTTGTTTTGCACTACTTCTCTTAGCTGTCTCCTTAGTGACGAAAGGAAATATACCAATTTTTCTTGAAAAGATTTTATTTCCTTGTGCATCGAACCTCGGACGAGTTATAACAGCTAGAAACATAACTTTTCAAATAAAAATTTTGCTTTTACAGGTACGCAAAGGATCTTCTTCATCTGGAAGAAAATAATAAGTCTCTGATTTTTTTTCACGTAAAACCACTGCTCATCATGAATATGAACGACGTTGTACATGTCAACAAATGTTGGATCATGTGGTAAAGTATTTCTCTCAAGCATTGATATACAAAAATGTAATTTGGTTCTCTTGTTCTCTTCCTTCAAAAATGGTTTCATAACATTTGAGTGACATATAATGTTACCTAACTTGAGATTTCTGAACAACGTTGTTTCACTAACATTCAAAAGCACATGATAGAGTATCCAGAGATGTACGGCGAGACAAAGGAATTTCTTGAATTCGTTCAAAATCAAGTTGAATTCTCTTGCGACCACAATTCTTTGTCCTTCTATGGGATACATCAATCACTCCACTATTTGAATTAATTTTTGACTGCTTCCAAATGCGTTGAACAGTTCGACTCGATACTCCAAATACTGAAGCAACAATCTTTGTCGTATCTCGTTTCAATTTTCCATCAACTCTTCTTGTAGTAAAGCAATATAAATTGCTTGACGTTCATTGTTGGACAAATTCTTCTTTTTTTTGGCTTCTTGTGAGATATCTACATTCTGATTACTTGTATCAAAACTTTCCTCACCTATATAAAAAAAAAGTCATTAAGGTAAATAATTGACTAAGAATTTTAATTTTAAAAAATAGGCAACAAAGTTTGTGTGTGTGTGAAAATGCAGTAACAAAGTTACCATGATTAGAACAATTATGAAGGCATCGGTTAAATTTTCATAGTAACTTGATTCATTATCAATATGTCAGTCACACAACTATAGAAATCCCCATGGTCAAAAAATATAACCTGTTGTAATAGTAATGAAAATTTCCCCCCGTTGCAATCTGTTCTGAATCATAATCTCTCTCATCTTCTAAACCTCCTCCATTACTTGCAGTTTCTTTCTTCTACTTTACATTTTCAACCTTTTGCTCCGAAGTCATAGTCCAGAATCCAAGAATATAACAAGCACTTGTCCATAAAACTAAAAAAACTCCCTTTGCTTGACGTTAATTAATCACATAATGTGTATTAGCTATAATTCATATCAATGCATGTAACAATTTCATGCAAGGTTTATGCCATATTATGTATCCACATACAAATAAGATTGTTATTTCAATAAATATCACTACAATTTCATCTCAAAAACTAAAAGAAATCCAAGTAAAAATGTGATTGTAAAATAAACAACAACAAACTTATATTTGGATCAAACAATGAAGGATCATTTAAATCGATTGTAGCCATTAGTGTGCGCCGAAATCTCTCCGTTGCTTGCCGGAACATTCAAATCTATATTTAAGTTGATTTCATTCACAGGAAATTCTTCAATATTTGCCAAAATATTCAAATCGAATTCTCGTACACTTTTATAGAATGAAAAAATGGAGGGAAATATAAAAAAAATAACAAATCAATTCAAAAGTAGAGACAAGATTTAAATTTTTTTAAAACAGAGTAAATTTAAACTTCATTTTATGGAGAAGGAAGGTAGGATGATAAGAAAAGGAGGGAGATTAAAGTGACTTTGTCGAGTTGAAGAAAAATTTCATGGAGAAGAGCAAAGGTTGCATGCAGGAGTTAGCAATGAACTCTTACTGATTACAAAAAACAAAAACAAAAACAAAAAGGGGTAATTTAGTAATTTGAGTATAATATCATTACTTTCCTTAAGAAATGAGCTTTGGCCTCCAACGACACTTATTACAGAACCGAGGGAGTACTAGTTATCATATTTATTACTCTCAAACTTAAATGGATTTATGTCGATTTAGAATTTTAGGATGAAGGAGATATGTTATGAAATGAGGCACTCACTTGTATATTTTTACTTCAAAAAATTATTCCTGGGGAGGAAAAATAATAATAATGAGAAAAATAACCTATGATTTACTTCTTTGGAATCTAGTTTGTAATTTAGAATAGGTTGGATTTTTACTATGTAGTTGAGGACAACGAGTGGAGTAAAGGATTGCCGAACTTTAAATTTTAATCTTAGCAGGAATCAAACAGACTATAACAGTATTTCACGATAGGAAAAGCAAGATGCTCTGTAGACAAGTATATAGTAAGAAGACATTTGGCATAGTTTATCGATGTGGGAATGGTTTTGAAGGCTTCTGCCTTTGGCCTTGGGAAAGCGACAGTATTGGTGCTGCATATGTTTGTACTTTCTAGATGGGAAGTTACTCCTTTAGGTTGATTGGCTGTTAAATTTTATCCTTCTATCTTACCATAAGGCTGCTGATGCAACGAAACAAACTACAAATTTGAGCTTTCTTTTAGAGAATGCAAAAAAGGTTGTACACAGGAAAACACACCAAACTGATAGTATTATGCATTAACCAGGTCAAATCTAAACTTGCGTATATCAAAATTAGAACCAGGTGTATTATAACAGAACCATTGGAATTAGAAAAACAAAAACAAATTTGGATAATTTTTGATTTGCATTGAGTCAAAGTGCTACATTTGGTTGGGCTAGACTACCAGAGCTGGAAAAAAAAGGTTCAAACTCTAACTAAAAGCGCAACCAAACAATTAGTATTTTTGGAACTAAATTTGGTGGGGTGCGCCAGGCCAAGGCTTTAGTGCAAAGCCAAGGCGACGCTCGAGAGACCCAGCAGCAAGCTACTGTGATGGACTCTCCCCCTCAAAAAATAAATTTAATATCGTGTGAGTCAATGACTCACATATCAGATATTAAACTGATAAGAACAGATACTACACTTGATCTTAGCCAAAAGGCCGAGAAAGGTATGCTTAAAACTCTTGCTGGCTTCTCTCTTTGTATCTCCTTTTTCGTGCTTCGTTGTCGCATTTAGTCGGTGTGGGACTTAAACTACCTCCCTTAGAAGTTTAGTACTCTATCTCACTGGCCTCAGCTTTCCTCCATCTCCAGCAAATGCCTTCACCCATCATGAATCACTACAATAAAGTTGATTTGCGGCTGAACCGAAAGACTTCATTTTCCCTGAAGATCTAACTGAAAATTGATAGGCTTATATTCTCTAGAGGCTTACTTTTTTTAGAGTTAAAGGTGCTTGTGTTATTTATATTTAGTACTTGTACTATGAACCCATGGCAGATACATCTTACCGCGTCTTCTGTATTTCATTTTCTTTGTACATCTATACTACCATTACATATTGTTAATTTGTTATGAACGTTGTTGTAGTTCTTCAATGTACGCATAATTAATATGTTTAGTTAGTTACATATATATATACACGAGAATCAGAAGTTTTTAAAAAGAAAAATAATATATATTACGAATGTTTACGTCGATTTTTTGATTGCCAGTTGCGTGGATAAATGTTCGCGGTAATTTTTTTAAAGAGATGTGTAATAAGTGGGGTCCTCCTATAATTCATACCAACTCCATGTATTAATAAGTTTCGCAATCGTAACATGGCCTAAATTTATCGCAATACATAGCAAGACTTTTTAAGAAATATTTCACTCGCATAAGGTTTGTTCATATCATTTTGCCGGTTTCGTGAATATGTCTATTGTTTTAGGGTGTGTTTGGTCATTGGGTAGTTCTAGCAGTACTAATTGAGTTTTGCAAACGTAACTAAAAATATCTTTGCAGCGCTAAAAATTAGAATTTTGATTGTTTATTACCGGTTTATACAACTAAAAATATAATTATATTTCTGAACATAATATGTATCTAAGGTCAAGTTATCTTCATTAATGCAAAAGAGATTTGGTTCCTACTTACTTATTTTGGTGATGCTAGTGTAAAATATAACACAATAACCTCAATTATAATATACATAAATCTTTAATGAAAGTGAGAGGAAGTAAATTAACTTTATTTTCTTGTTGTCGAATTTAAAAGAGAAAGAACACTTTAAAAGAAGAAAATAAAGAGTTGCTTATTACAAATTTGTCATATTCAGTTCAAAGGATACAAATGCACATTATAAAACTTAATGTTTATTTTTTGAGGATAATATTTATAAATTGTTCTATTAAAATTATTTTATTTTTCACTAATTCCTTTCTAAAAAAGAAAGAAAAAGAAAGTGAAGGATATTTTTTATGGCTAATGACAAAATCCTCCCCCAAAGTTTGGTTGAAAATTAATTTGTACCTCAAAGTTTGAGAATCGTCAATTAATACCTCTAAGTATTTTAAAAACAACAATTATGTTCCCCTTTAGCTGTTCCGACCAAATTCTTCACCGATGGTATAGACATGCGTTGGTGACATGTTTATTTTTATACCCTTTAATTGTATTAAACCGTATTCATAGTATTTCATCGTAAATCACAATATTAAAACAAATAAATCATAGGATCATACATTATGTAAACCCTTTTTTATTTAAATAATTAATTAGATTCGTCCTACGTTTCATCATCTCCTCCAAACTCAAAAATTCAGCTCGACCAACTTAGAAAAGAGAAAAGGGATTCACTTCCACCGTAGATTTATTTATCTCCATCTCAAATCTAACCATCTCCATCGCATTAAATGCATAAAAAAGAAATGGAAAGTAAAAGTGAAAGTTACGGCTGAAATTCAAGCCAAAAGTAGTCAAGAAATCGACTTCAAATCGGGTCTACTGAAAAGAAAAAAAAAAGAAACCAAAAAAAGAAAGGAGAAAAAGGCGGCGAAGTTGCTGTTGAAATCCAAGCCATTGTATCGCTAAAATTCTTAGGTCTTTATAGTTCTCTGATCCCGTATAACTGTTGGTGTGCCTTTTGAGTTTTTGCATCTTTGAATTGGTGGCTTTCATCGCATGAACATGATGGTGTGCTCTTTAATTTGAATGATGTAAACAAAAGATAAGTTATATGGTGGATAATTTTTTGGATTTGGATGAATTTGGATAACTTCTTGGTGTATTTGATCTAAGTGGGTAGAGGTGAAAATGATCCTGAGTTGAGACGAACAATACCTTACTCAGATTCTACTCAAAACTTTGTTAAGGTACTCAGATTCGTATTCGAGTTCGAATATAATTTTATAATATTTGCTCAGATTCAAATTCTACTCGAATTATTGTAGTCGAATTCGATTCGACTCGTTTTTTAATCGAACTACTCGCGAGTATTTGAGACAGACACGAATCATAACTAGATCATTAATATTATGATAGTGTAAAAAGAAATTAACTCAATTAACTATATATTTCATAATTCAAAAAATTACATAAGATTCATAACATTATATATTACTACATTATTACTTTTAAAATTACAAGACCGCTGATTACATATTACTTAGTACATTATATCAACTTCAAAACCAGTTTTCTTCAATCCAATACAACATTTAATAATAATATTATTTTATTCTTACCCTTAAATAATACTTGTTTAGTTTAAAAATGGCTATTGGATAATGATTTGGTAATATTGATGAAACTACATATAACATCATTTGACTCAAATATGAGTTCCTAATTAATTTATTTTTTGTCTTCAAAAGATAGTCTAAACAATTGGGTATATGTTTTATATAAAAAATTAGGTACATATGTAAAACAAAATGAAAATTTTATATTAAGAAAACATGTAAATTAATATTTAGATGAAACAAACCATCATTAAAAAAATAATACTCTCTCCACTCCAAAATATAGGATCAAGTTTTATTTTTTTTTAAATCAATTTAAAATACTTTTAATTTAAAATTGAAGTAAGTAAAGTAAATTAGTAATATATGACATTCATTCTTGAATGGAAGAAATATTATTTCATTAATATTTGAGGAAATTATTTAAATATGATATCTCTTCCTTTTGAGTTCAAATTGAGATTAAAGTTCTATTCCAAAATCAGGTTATGTAACCATTATTAAAAAAAATAACTCTTACCGTTTGAGAATTGAAATTATAGGTTCAAATTTTATTTTTCAAAGTTAATTTGAGATATTTTATAATTCAAAATTTGATTAATTTATTAAACATTTAAAAATAACAAATTTTGTAATTAATACCACTATTAAGATAGTTTACAGTTTTCTGAATTGTATAATTTAAAATTAAAATAATTTTTATCAATTTTTAACTTAAAAACATTTTAAATTAACTTCAAAAAATTAATATTGATTTTTTATTTTGAAACGTGAGGATTAAATAATGTAATTAGTAGTAATACATAATATATAATTTTTATAATTGTGTATTAATTAATCGAGTATACTCGATACTATAAACGAGTGGGGATCATGGAACTTATATCGAGTAAGGATCAGTAAGCTAATAAAGATTCGATACTCTAAATGAGCGAAAATTAGGCTACTCGGATTCGACTTGTAAAATGTTTGAGTATTAAAATGGATTCGAATTTGACTCGTTTAGGTATCCAATTCGAGTCTCGCTCGAATTTTTCGAGTCTATCCCGAACCGGATTTTGAACCACTCAGGATCATTTTCACCCCTAAGTGGGTTCTTTTTTTAGTTCTTGTCATTGATTTAGTTTTATTTTGAAGTATTCTTTCATTTTTCATATTATTTAATTTTGATAGAATTAGTTTTAACATATTTTTTTTTGGTAATATTGCTTTATACATATAAATAAATTATTAATCTTAATGTTCTTGTTAATCGTACTGTAATTTTTTCGATAATATTGTTTCATATATATTAATAAATTATTAATGTCAATGTTCTTGGTAATTGTATTAATTTTAATTTCACATAGTAATTAAAATAAAAGCATTTTATAATAAGAACAAATTAAAGTATTAATCACATATTTAAATTTGTATAAAAATGTTATATAATTATTCTTTTGTATATAAAGGAAGTCAATACATTGTAAAAACATTGAAATCCTATAAAATTGACATGTGGCAATTACTTTTTCTTATGCGTAATTACCTGATATGTGTCAGTTTTTGACAAAAAAATTGGCCAGAAATACAAAAAGAGAATAGAATTGTTGTTCTAAAATACTTAGAGGTATTGATTGACGATTCCCAAACTTTGAGGGACAAATTAATTTTCGACAAAACTTTGGGGGACGGCTTTGTCTTAGGCCTATTTTAGACTACCATTTTTCCAATTTTGTTTCTACAATTATAAAGACTTATAAATAGCTAGGGGATTATTTTCCTAATTTCCTCACCTTCACCGGGGTAAAGTAAGATCAGTAACTCATCACTTATCAGTTCAACAAATAGCAGAAATTGTAAGATTTCCCCTCTTAATTTTCCTCAGCTACAAACGCAGTGTTAATTGTTAATGCAGTGAAAATTCGAATCAGTGAAATTCGAGTGAAAGAAGCATAAATTTTTATTGCACTAGCAATACAGTAAGAGTCTACTATTCAATAATGCTTTGGTGATAAATGATTGGATACAAAAACGAGATACAAAATAATGTGGGTGATAATTATTGGTTATAACCATTAGACTCATTCATATATGATGGAACATCCACTAATTATAATTCTACACATCCTTTTGTATTTACTTTTTTAAAACCATATTTTGTCACCATAGCATTACTCGCATAACATTTCAGATGTAACTCATAAAAGTGATTTTTTTAACTCACATACGAAGTTATAAAGAGTTCAGAGCCAATAGTCTCACATAACATGCATTATCCCAAAACTTGGAAAGCAAATGCGCATTCATTGGTGAGTAGCTATAAACCAGAGTTAGACTAGTAGAATGTTATCTCACAAGGCATTGAGAGCAAATGTGCAATCTAGAATGAAGAATTCTATCATCACACACTTAAGACAGGAGCTGCTTGGATTGTTGGGAAGAGAATGTGCAAAATAATTTAAACCATTTCTCGATTTGTGCGTGTCCTTGCGCAGGGATCATGCTAATCTTCTCTGTATAGTTTCAATTTTATTGGATGTCCCCGAAGGGATAATTTCTTATTGGTACTGCGTAGTATATAATGAGAGGAATTGGAGTGCACTTTATTGATGTGAGACTATGTTTTGAATGGAATTTTTATAATCTAAGAATGGATCAGCTATCAAAGACTAAAAGAATGAAACTACTGGTTGACATTATATGTGCTAGTTACACATTTAGACTGTTAAAAAGTCCTTGGTCTAGGCGAGGAATATATACTAAAAATTCATTTTATAGCATTTGCATATAATTAACTTTGAAACTAAAGACGCATCAATTAGTATTTGATGGTTGCAATCAAACATAAGCATTCATGTTAGTTTAATTCAGGATGAAATTTTAATACTATTATGAGGTTGTGAATAACATATGTTTGGAAAATAATACTAAAAATGTACTACTCTATTCGTTCAAAAATTAGAGATATCTTTTAATTTTTTGAAGTCAATTTGCAAGCTAAAAAGAAATATTGGAACGAATTTATTTAATTTAGTACAAATAACTATAACTATTATAAACAACTAAAAAGTAGTACTATCTCGGTTCTGTAATAACTGTCGCTTTAGGGAAAAAATTGATTCCTAATTAATTGTCGTTTACAAATTTTTAGGAGAATTTTTCGCTTATTTTCCTAGATTACCCCTAAAATATCTCATCTTTCAAAGTGCAATTAATACTCCTATTTAATTTCAACATTTTCTTTTACAATACTTATGTTCCCAATTTTTTCTTCTTTCTCAGATTTCTAAACGTAGCCCAGGATGGGTTCAACTTTTTCATACGTTCTCTCATGGATTCTTTATATGCTCTCTCTTCATCTATGTTTTCTACAAAAACTCCATGAAAAATAAAGAAGAACTCCATGGCAATGAGAAAAATAAGTTTTCTTTTGATTTAAATGAGGAATCAAACCATGAGTTTGAGAAGGTTGTACGAGATATTGATTTGAATTTGCCGGCGGATACTGGAATAGATTTGAACACGGTACCGGATGATGAAGGAGAAATTTCTATGGAAGAAAAGCAACAACAGATTATTTTTGAGATGTTAAGAATTTTTCTCCCAAAATTTTATTAACTTCTTCTATTTTCCATGTTCAACATTTTCTGATGTAAAAGTTTTTTTTATTTTGAAATTTGTAGAAACATTTTGAAGGTTATGTTAATGAATTGATTATGAATGAAGTTAGATGAAGTTGGATGAATTGATTTATTTTACACTTTGATATTTGTCTCAATATGATCAATATGCATTCTTGAACAAAAAAAAACTTCAAAATTTTTATTACCTACTAGAGAGGGAAAATGTTTGCCCCAGTTTACGTTTACAAAACAAACAAATTACCGATGCACACAAATGAATAGATTTAACAAGATGGTATCCCTTTTCGAATAGATAGTTATCAAGCTATAGTAATATAAAAATGTGCTCTCAAAAACTTTAACAGTATGTTACGAGCCTTTTCAACGAATCCTTCATGTGACGCACTAGGAATATATATCCATGCATGTGGGTGGCTCTCAAAGGTATAGTTCTAATCCTTTTAATTTTAGAATTATAATCATTTTGATTTTGTAATTGCTCTCAAATGCAATAGTTCACCTTACTGAAATTAATCGTAATTGATGTGTATAATGTGAATTATGTTTTTGAAATTAACTTTTATATTATAAATTTTTACACCAAATAAAAATGCATGAACTTTAAAAAAATGGAGTAGCATTAAAATTAAATTAACACATTAAATTTATATATAAAAAAGTGATGCATTCGTATTAACATACTTCATCTCCAAAATAAGAATAAATGTTTCAAACAAAATTTGAGCTTTGGATCACACTTGAGTACTTAGCCGATCAAGCATATCTTGTATGAGCTTTGGATCACACTTCATTTGACAAGGAAGTCGACCTTCTCTTTCCAAAATGGCTTTCTTCATATGAGGAATTTTATATCTATTAGAACCTTGTGATTTCATAACCTCTGTCATACATAGTTGTAACGTCAGAAATATACGATTCAACTTTATAGTCGACAATGTGTCAAATGCCTTCTCAACGGCGCTGACAAGCTCATCTATGGTTTTCGGAGATTCTCTGTGCTGCAATGACTGAATGACACTAAAAATACCAAGGTCCAAGACATTTAAATCTGGAGAGTTTGTAAGTTGACACATTAAACGAATGTCAAAACCATCTTCTAGTGCAACTTGACGAATTTTTTTATCATTGGGATCATGTGGTCTTGCATTATCTTGTTGAATAAAAATTGGACTTTTGGAGTCTCTACTTGGCCATTTATGACGAATAGACAGTAGCATCTTTTATATGAAAAATGATCTTGATATGTTTTTTCCAACTGAGTCGATCACTTTTGTTTCTAATGTTCTAGCGATTCGATTTGCACTACTTCTCTTAGCTGCCTCCTTAGTGACGAAAGGAAATATACCAATTTTTCTTGAAAAGATTTCATTTCCTTGTGCATCGAACCTCGGACGAGCTATAACAGCTAGAAACATAAGTTTTCCAATAAAAATTTTGCTTTTACAGGTACGCAAAAGATCTTCTTCATCTGGAGGAAGATAATAAGTCTCTGATTTTTTTTCCATGTAAAACCACTTCTCATCATGAATATGAACCACGTTATACATGTCAACAAATGTTGGATCATGTGGTAAAGTATTTCTCTCAAGTATTGATATACAAAACTGTATTCTGGTTCTCTTGTTCTCTTCCTTCAAAAATGGTTTGATAACATTTGAGTGACGTCTAATGTTACCTAACTTGAGATTTTTGAACAACGTTGTTTCACTAACACTCAAAAGCACGTGATAGAGTATCCAGAGATGTATGGCGAGACAAAGGAATTTCTTGAATTCGTTCAAAATTCTTTGTCCTTCTATGGGATACATCAATCACTCCACTGTTTGAATTAGTTTTTGATTGCTTCCAAATGCGTTGAACAGTTCGACTCGATACTCCAAATATTGAAGCAACAATCTTTGTCGTATCTCGTTTCAATTTTCCATCAACTCTTCTTGTAGTAAAGCAATATAAATTGTTTGACGTTCGTTGTTGGACAAATTCTTATTTTTTTGCCATTGTGAGATATCTATATTTTGATCACTTATATCAAAACTTTCCTCACCTATAAAAAAAATATAAAAAAAAGTCATTAAGGTAAATAATTGACTAAAAATTTTAATTTTCAAAAATAGGCAACAAAGTGTGTGTGTGAGAGAGAGAAAATGCAGTAACAAAGTTATCATGATTAGAACAACTATGAAGGCATCAGGTAATTTTTCATAGTAACTTGATTCATTATCAATATGTCAGTCACACAACTATAGAAATCTCCATGGTAAAAAAATATAACCTGTTGTAATAGTAATGAAAAATTTTCCCTACTGCAATATGTTCTGAATCATAATCTCTCTCATTTTCTAAACCTCCTCCATTACTTGCAGTTTCTTTTTTCTACTTAACATTTTCAAGCTTTTGCTCCAAAGTCATAGTCCATAATCCAAAAATATAACAACACTTGTCCATAAAACTAAAAAAACTCCATCGCTTGACGTTAAATCCCATAATCTGTATTAGCTACAATTCATATCAATGCATGTAACAATTTCATGCAAAGTTCATGCCATATTATGTATCCACGTACAAATAAGATTGTTATTTTAATAAATATCACAACAATGTCATCTCAAAAACTAAAAGAAATCCAAGTAAAAATGTGATTGTAAAATAAACAACAACAAACCTATATTTGGATCAAACAATGAAGGATCATTTAAATCGATTGTAGCCATTAGTGTGCGCCGAAATCTCTCCGTTGCTTGCCGGAACATTCAAATCTATATTTAAGTTGATTTCATTCACCGGAAATTCTTCAAAATTTGCCAAAATATTCAAATCGAATTCTCGTACACTTTTATAGAATGAGAAAATGGAGGGAAATATAAAAAAAATAACAAATCAATTAAAAAGTAGAGACAAGATTTTAAATTTTTTAAAACAGAGTAAATTTAAACTTCATTTTTATGGAGAAGGAAGGTAGGATGATAAGAAAAGGAGGGAGATTAAAGTGACTTTGTTCAAGTTGAAGAAAAGTTTCATGGAGAAGAGCAAAGGTTGCATGGAGGAGTTAGCAATGATCTCTTACGGATTACAAAAAACAAAAACAAAAACAAAAAGGGGTAATTTAGTAATTTGAGTATAATATCATTACTTTCCTTAAGAAATGAGCTTTGGCCTCCGACGACACTTATTACAGAACCGAGGGAGTACTAGTTATCATATTTATTACTCTCAAAACTTAAATGGATTTATGTCAATTTAGAATTTTAGGATGAAGGAGATATGTTATGAAATGAGGCACTCACTTGTATATTTTTACTTCCAAAATTTATTCCCGGGGAGGAAAAATAATAATAATGACAAAAAAAACCTATGATTTACTTCTTTGGAATCTAGTTTGTAATTTAGAATAGGTTGGATTTTTTTTTTTTTTTGCTAAATGGTAGGTTGGATTTTTACTATGTAGTTGAGGACAACGAGTGGAGTAAAGGATTGCCGAACCTTAAATTTTAATCTTAGCAGGAATCAAACAGAGTATAAGGTGGTGCAAAAAAGAAAATTGGACTACTTCTCTGCAGACAAGTATATAATAAGAAGACTTTTGGCATAGTTTATCGATGTGGGAATGGTTTTGAAGGCTTCTGCCTCTGGCCTTGGGAAAGCGACAGTATTGGTGCTGCATAAGTTTGTACTTTCTAGATCGGAAGTTACTCCTTTAGGTTGATTGGCTGTTAAATTTTATCCTTCTATCTTACCATAGGCTGGCTGCTGATGCAACGAAACAAACTACAAATTTGAGCTTTGTTTTAGAGAATGCAAAAAAGGAAAACACACCAAACTGATAGTATGATGCATTAACCAGGTCAAATATAAACTTCCGTATATCAAAATTAGAACCAGGTGTATTATATCAGAACCTTTGGAATTAGAAAAACAAAAACAAATTTGGATAATTTTTGATTTGCATGGACTACTGGCAGAGTCAAAGTGCTACATTTTGTTGGGCTAGACTTCCAGAGCTGGAAAAAAAAGGTTCAAACTTTAACTACAAGCGCAACCAAACAATTAGTATTTTTGGAACTAAATTTGGTGGGGTGCGCCAGGCCAAGGCTGTAGTGCAAAGCCAAGGCGACGCTCGAGAGACCCAGCAGCAAGCTACTGTGATGGACTCTCCCCCTCAAAAAATAAATTTAATATCGTGTGAGTCAATGACTCACATATCAGATATTAAACTGATAAGAACAGATACTACACTTGATCTTAGCCAAAAGGCCGAGAAAGGTATGCTTAAAACTTTTGCTGGCTTCTCTCTTTGTATCTCGTTTTTCGTGCTTCATTCTCGCATTTAGTCGGTGTGGGACTTAAACTACCTCCCTTAGAAGTTTAGTACTCTATCTCACTGGCCTCAGCTTTCCTCCATCTCCAGCAAATGCCTTCACCCATCTCAACACATGAATCACTACAATAAAGTTGATTTGCGGCTGAACCGAAAGACTTCACATTTTCCCTGAAGATCCAACTGAAAATTGATAGGCTTATATTCTCTAGAGGCTTACTTTTTTTAGAGTTAAAGGTGCTTGTGTTATTTATATTTAGTACTTGTACTATGAACCCATCGCAGATACATCTTACCACGTCTTCTGTATTTCATTTTCTTTGTACATCTATACTACTATTACTGTATTACATATTGTTAATTTGTTATGAACGTTGTTGTAGTTCTTCAATGTACGCATAATTATGATGTTTAGTTAGTTACATATATATATATATATATATATATATAGATATATATATATATATATATATATATATATATATACACACGAGAATCAGAAGTTTTTAAAAAGGAAAATAATATATATTACGAATGTTTACGTCGATTTTTTGATTGCCAGTTGCGTGGATAAATGTTCGCGGTAATTTTTTTAAAGAGATGTGTAATAAGTGGAGTCCTCTTATAATTCATACCAACTCCATGTATTAATAAGTTTCGCAATCGTAACTCGGCCTAAATTTATCGCAATACATAGCAGGACTTTTTAAGAAATACTTCACTCGCATAAGGTTTGTTCATATCATTTTGCCGGTTTCGTGAATATGTCTATTGTTTTAGGGTGTGTTTGGTCATTGGGTAGTTCTAGCAGTACTAATTGAGTTTTGCAATCGCGACTAAAAATATCTTTGCAGCGCTAAAAATTAGAATTTTGATTGTTTATTACCGGTTTATACAACTAAAAATATAATTATATTTCTGAACATAATATGTATCTAAGGTCAAGTTATCTTCATTAATGCAAAAGAGATTTGGTTCCTACTTACTTATTTTGGTGATGCTAGTATAAAATATGACACAATAACCTCAATTATAATATACATAAATCTTTAATGAAAGTGAGAGGAAGTAAATTAACTTTATTTTTCTTGTTGTCGAATTTAAGAGAGAAAGAATACTTTAAAAGAAAAGAAAATAAAGAGGTGATTATTACAAATTTGTTCTTTTCAATTCAAATGATACAAATGCACAATATAAAATTTGATGTTTATTTTTTGAGGATAATATTTATAAATTTTTATATTAAAATTATTTTATTTTTCACTAATTCCTTTCTAAAAAAAGTAAAAGAAAGTGAAGGATATTTTTTAGGGCTAATGACAAAATCCTCCCCCAAAGTTTGAAAAAGTCAAATTAATTCATTGGCTTAAAGTTTTATCCTAAAAAATACATATTTACTCCCACTCTTCACGTCTGCTCCAAAAAAACTGTTTTCAAGATATAATTTAGTATCCTATTTTATCTCCACTAAATCTCTCTCAACTCCTATAGCTCTCAACTCCTATTTTGTCTCTATCAATCTTTCTCACATAATTAAATCAAGTTTCTTTTTTATTCTCTCTTTATTTTATTTTGAACATGATTTGTCATTAATTTTATTTTTTTTAAAAGTATTTTTTATATTATAGTAAAAAAATTTAAAGAACACACAATGTGTGCGCCAGGTGACTAGTTACAATAAAATGTTTATTGTGAGTGATAAAATAATTTGTAATACGTACTATTTTCTACACTAAATTAAGATTTTATAAGTCGATAAATAAATACAAAAAAAAATACCCTTATTTGGAGGCAGTTTTATCTTGAAAAGAAAACTTTAAGAATACGGTCTTATAATATCTAAAATGCCATCAAAATATCTAAATTTGCTTTTAATTTGAAAAATAATAATATTTCAAACAATTCAATCCAAATATCTGAAGTTTACTTTTTCCTTTTGAAAATCAACAATCAAATTCTAAAATCCGTTTCATTTTTTTTTTTGCAAAAAAAGTGAACAGACCTTTTGGTGCATTTACCAGTTACGTAGATGAATATTAATGATAATCCCCACGTAGAGATACATAATAAGTGGGATCATTTATTATCCTATCTAATTCTATGTATTAATATTTTTCTGTAATTCGGCAAAAAATTATTACACTACATAATATGACTCTCACAGTAAATACCATGTTTACCACCAATCTGCATGCAAAAGTACATAAATTGGCCTAGGTAAATAGTGGTTATAACTGAATGCGCATGCGGAATGAAATTAGGTACGGAAAACGGTACCAATAGTAAAATGCACAAGACATTTTGTTCTCGTGTCACGACTCAGAACCATAGCACCTAGTACGCGGGTACATAGTACAATAAGAGTTAACCTTGAGATATACTAATTATATATATATATATACACACACCTTACAAGTTCTCCATAAATTCGGTATAGAATGAACTTCCCTAAACAATCAAGTTCCAATCCAGAATTTAGGAATTTATTTCTCTCCAACTTACATAAGTTACAAACTAGTGCGTTATATAAGTAAGCACTATACAAACTGCATATAAAAGCAGGGTAGCGTTCAGGAACTAAAAAGCACTGCATTCTTTGAACTAGTAAAGGCAATGAATTAAATGTGTTGGGGAAGTTCACACGCCTACCAAAGATGAAATAGCAAAAACATTGATTAATAGAGCTGCATCATCATCCATGGTGGATTATTTTTATCAGTTCCTCGGCTTTATAAATGCTAGCATCGGATGGAGCTTGCGAGCAGTAAACCCTAGAGTATTAACATCATCTTCATCCCCATCCTTCAGTTTCCACTCAAACTCTTGTATTAATCTGCCAATTGCCAAACGAGAAATAGTCATGGCTTCAAGAGCACCTGCACATGCCCTCTTTCCTCCTCCAAAGGCCACTGTCTTGTGCAAATCCATGGATTCAGATCTTTCGTCTAGAAATCTCTCGGGTTTCCACTGTTCAGGATCCTCCCACACTTTCTTGTCCATGTTACATCAGTAAATGTTTATGGCGATCTATAACAATAAATAAATAAAAATAAAATGTAAAGTTAAAATGGAGTCGATGCAATACTAGTGAGAAAAAGCAAGGAGCAGAGGAAAGAGTAGCAACCTCGCTTCCAGATGGAACAAAGTACCCTCCTAACTCTGTATCTTCGTGCACATATCGTAGAGGAATTATTGGAACAGGACTATGCATTCTTAAGGTTTCTTGAAAAACAGCATACAAATAAGGAAGCTGAGGCAAATTCTCCTCCGTGATCTTGTCAGGCCCACAAACCCTACTAATTTCCTTGTAAAGCCGATCCTGCAAGATAACCCCCCCGGCCATATACATGTAGAGGAAAATTAAATGCATATGCATCTTCAATATCAATATAAGGGGCAACATGGGGAAGGCTTGAACACAAGACCTTGCACAACATACACACCCATATAATGGGCAACATGAGTTTTAGAAGAATTGAAATCCAAGCCCTTACATACCTAGAGCTCTGATATCATGTTAAGTAACCAACTAATCTAAATGTTTAAGATGTTAGAAAGAGGCACTAACAATATATATCAGGCCAACATGCACAAATTCGGATTTTAGAGGAGATGAGAAAGTGTACCAACCTGTCGCGTTGAATCTTTAGCAAGTTCATACATGGCCCATTCAGTTGCGACCAAAGTAGTGTCTGATGTTTGAATAATCACCTCCCAAACCAACATCTGAATATGTTCATCTGATAGAGCTTTTGCCTCAGATAACAAGTAATCAAGATAACACTGAATTGTTTTGTGGTCGATCAGATTTAGTACGCCATACAAATACTTAAAAAGATCAGCAACAATGTGAAGTTAAAGGCAATGTATGGTACCTCATTTAAAGCACTTCGTTTTCTCTGTTGATCCTGAATCAGGGATTTCATCACGGCCTCCCTGCGGATATTCATCCGTTGGATTTTCTTGTCAAAACTTCTATTTGGAATCCATTTTAGATATGGGAAGAAATCTCTCCAATCTACCTCGATTCCACCTTCCATCGGATCATTCACTAGACATTTAAATATGTCATGTCTTGACATAGTAATTCCAAGTTCATCCACATGAATGGATTCCACATCCTCTCCCAAAGTCTGCAAATCCCTCAAAATTTTTCGGAAATTACACTTCCACACCTTCTCTCAGTAAAAAATTAGCAACATGAACGAAGAAACTCACTTGTTTCATCGATAATCCAAAAAGTTCTGACTCGAATATCTCCTTCAAATTTACAACCTCAAGTGGACAGTTCTTCAATAAAGTATGCAACTGGTTTGATGTGTTCTCTATCAAAGTATCTCTTTGGATTCGATGTCGCTTCTGCTTCTGCAAATATCCAAAAGACGCTAACATGCATTAAATCTAATAACAATAAGATAGATACAGACATACAAGCAATGTTTGAGGATTGCTTTTGCAGCACAAACCTGAGCAGTGGGTCCCAAAATATGTGTGAGTAAATGTCGCTTTACCGTTTTGTGAAACTCATCGTAATCACTAATTGCAACCATTGCTTTATCAGAACTAAGGATCCTTATTGCAGTTGACAGCTTTCTTGTAGAGATAGATGAGAATCTGGTCACTGTGGCCTAAAATAAACCAGGAGTGAGGTGTTAGTTTGTTTCATATAAATGGAAATAGTCCATGGACGATTTAAAGAAACCTACAAAAAACTCTTAGAATTATACAGAAGCATAATGTTCTTAATTTGTGCTTGTGAGTCTTTGTTCTTTTTGCTTGGAAGAAAAGGTTATTACTTTAATTACCAGATCTTGGTTCGTTACTTTTGATTTGATATCGGTAAAGAGGCAGTAAAAAATAGATCAGAGAAAGTGGTTAGGATGCCTAAGGGGTCTGACTGCATAGCTCAGACTACGTACAAAAATGTCACTTCAAAATATTATTAGTAATAGTAAAAACATCTTTCTCATTTATTTATTTATTTGAGTCCAACTTATCCTCGTTGCAGATCGCAAGGATATGTTTTACAAATTATCACCAACCACAGTTATTCACTTTTCGTCGCAGATCGCAAGGATATGTATTTTATAAATTATCACCAACCACAGTTATTCACTTTTAACTTATAGTAGTAGGCTTAGTCACTAAGCCTTAGCAGACACTATATATTGAATGTATTGCTCAAGGTAAAATTATAATTAGCAGACACTATATATTGAATGTAAGTTTTTTTTTTTTTTTTTTAATTTTTCGTTTACCCCTCCTCTATGTCTCCCCTTATGCCTAGGATCGAAATGCATACCTAAAAGTAAAGTGTAAGACAGTATGTTATAAAAAAATATAAAAAAAATATTAATTACACACCGTTGTCTAATTTATCTAAAAAATTTTAATACAAAAAAAGTAATTGGAATAATTATTTTTTTCCTTAAGACTGCAATAAAGTCAAAGTAGGTATACTGAACTGCAAAGTGATTTCTAGAGAGAGAAAGATGAGATTACCTCCTTGACCACATCATTGGAATTGAGGACAATAAGAGTAGTGGCGCCAGTTCTAATGGAGTAAATTGGGCCATAAGTCTCGGCCCATTTGGTAAAAGTTTTGTGGGGTTTCTTCTCTTTCAGTTGCAGCAAATTCCCAATTAATGGTAGCCCTGGTACCTCTGCATCCATTTTTATTTTTATTTTTATTTTTATTTTTCTACATTTCCATCAATTTACATATACATATCAGGTATATAAATATACAAGAAAAATAAAAACAAATTTGAATTGACATGCAGGTGATCTATTAGTAAAAAAAAATTGAGCTAATCAGTCAAATATACAGAGTAATCAACATATGTATATACATATATATATATATATATAATGCATTTTAAGAGCATACTCTCTTAAATGACATACCAAGCATACCTTTTTAGCGACGGACCGGGTAACGGTTTGGTCCGTTGCCATAAGTCCGGTCCGTCGCTATAGCTTTTAGCGACGGGTCTGTCGCTAAAGCGAATATGCTTGGTATGTCATTTAAAAGGGTCTTGATCCGTTCTCTATATATATATATATATATATACCAGGTAAAGGTGGTAGATTAGATGATGGTTTTCTTTTTTGGTCAGAGAGATATCCATTGAGGAACCACAAAGAAAGACCACCCACAGCAACGGCAAAAACACCCACAGCAATTGCAATACTCAAAGGTATTGCTTGAATTTCTTCCATTTGATTGAAGAAACAAAGGAGAGAGAATACTCTGTTTTTTGTATTTGTTTTTCTGATACCAAAGACCCTTGATTGTTGTATTACTCATTTGAGCGTTTAAATAAACCAAAATATATAGTATAATATTGCTGCTACAGTGGATGTGGATGGCAATGGGTCTACATCATATAGAAGAGTAAGACCACCTATATAAAATTATAGTCTCATATAGCAAACTATATTTTTACATAAAAAAAATAATATTAAAATCCTAACATTATCCTTTTTACATAAATTACATAGATATAAAATTTACACATCATTCATGTGAAATAGATCAAGTGAAAAACTTTTTGAGAGAAAAAAAATTAAAATCCTAATATTATCCTTTTTTTTATTTTACCTTTACTCTTAAAAATAATAAATTATTAGTCAAATAATGATATCATGATAACGAAATTATAATTACAACTTTTAAGAAGTTATCATTATATACTACTACGAACAATAAATGACTTTTTTATTGAATAATTTTTTTATTATAAATTACACTCTTTTTATGAAATAAAAAAATAATATTTTTAATTTGTCGTTATTAATTTATTAGCATTTTCAGAATCATATCATGACTATTATTTAGTATTAAAAATTATGTTAGTTAGTTTTTATGTATATTTTAATATTTGAGGAAGAAGGGGTTTTGTTGTTTTCTTAGGTTGAACTTTGAAAACTGAAAAGGAATATGCGTTTACTAATTTATGAATAATGACTTTGATATTATTATGGTTTTGTCTCATGAGTCATTTCATCAATCTCACTACGGACCAGACACTTCTGCCCTGCAGCCTGCAACTGGACACCGATATTGTTTTTTTGTTTTTATTATTATTATTATTATTTATTTTTTATTTCTCTGTTAATAACTAATAAGCGAGTTTGGGTGCCTGTTTAAATTTTGATTTAAAATTTTTACTAATTCAGAAATTTCAAATTATTATGATATTTCGATTATCATCATTGTTAAAATTATGTAATTAGTTAATTGTTCTTATTATTACAATAATATTGTTGTTGTGATTGATAAAGTAATTTGTAATACTATTTTCTACACTTATTTAAAAATGTATAAGTCGACAAATAAATACAAAAATAAAAAAATAAAAATTACCCTTATTTGGAGGCAGTTTTATCTTGAAAAGCAAACTTTAAGAATATGATCTTATAATATCTAAAATTCAATCAAAATATCTAAAATTTGCTTTTACTTTGAAAAATAATAATATTTCAACAATTCAATCCAAATATCTGAAATTTACCTTTTCATTTCGAAAATCAACAATCAAATTCTAAAATCTGTTTCAATTTTTTTGGCAAAAAAAGGTGAACAGACTGAGACTGCTGCATATTTTTCAGACGAGAGTTCTTCGAAGTCGATAAAAATTTAAGTGAGCCGAGCTCAACTTGACCCAATTTTTTGAGTCATTAACAACCCAAGAGACGGTTAAGCTCACAAATATGGGTGTCACTAGCAAGTAAGAATGGGTAGCATAATCATAACTAGACTAATCTTGAGTTCAGATTTTTACTTCACAATACCATGTTTACCACCAATCTACAGACAAAAAGTACATCATGCCTACCAGATTTAAATGTGTTGGGGAATTTCACATGCCTACCACAGATAAAATGGCAAAAGAACTGATTGAAGGAGCTGTAACATCATCCATGGTGGATTATTCATATCAGTTCCTCAGCTTTATGAATGCTAGCATCGGATGTAGCTTGCGAGAAGTGAGCCCTAGAGTATCAACATCCTCTTCACCCCCATCCTTCAGTCTCCACTCAAACTCTTGTACTAATCTGCCAATTGTCAAACGAGAAATCGTCATGGCTTCAAGAGCACCTGCGCATACCCTTTTTCCCCCTCCGAAGGCCATTGTCTTGTGCAAATCCATGGATCCAGCATCAAGAAATCTCTCGGGTTTCCACTGTTCAGGATCCTCCCACACATTCTTGTCCATGTTACATCCATAAATGTTTATGGCAATCTACAAAAAATAAAATAAATTAATAAATAAAATAATAAAAAAATCTTAAATTTAAATGGAGGTAATACAATACTAGTGGGAAAAAGCAAGAAGCAGAGGGAATAGTATCAACCTCGCTTCCAGAGGGAACAAAGTATCCTCCTAACTCAGTATCTTCGTGCACATATCGTAGAGGAACTATTGGAACAGGACTATGCATTCTCAAAGTTTCCTGGAAAACAGCATACAGATAAGCAAGCTGAGGCAATTTCTCCTCCGTTATCTTCTGAGACCCACAAACCCTACTAATTTCCTCATAAAGCCGATCCTGCAGGATAAAAGTGAAATCAGATTCACGCCCGAATCCGGATTTTAAATGAGATGAGAAATTGTAACAACCTGTCTCGTTGAATCTTTAGCAAGTTCATACATGGCCCATTCAGTTGTGACCAAAGTAGTGTCTGATGTTTCAATAATCACCTCCCAAAGCAACATCTGAATTTGTTTCTCTGATAGCGATTTTCCTTCGGATTGTAAGTAATCAAGATAACACTGAACCTCCTGTTTTGAAAGCCAGTCAGAGTACTGACATACAAAGACTTAAAGATCGTAACAATGTGAAGTTAGAGGCAATGTTTGGTACCTCTTCTGAAGCACTTCGTTTTCTCAGCTGCTCTTGAATCAGAGATTTCATTACTGCCTGCCTGCGGATATACATCTGCTGGATTTTGTTTTCAAAACTTTTATTTGGAATCCATTTCAGATATGGGAAGAAATCCCTCCAATCCACATCAATGGCACCCTCCATTGGGTCGTGCACTAGACACTTAAATATGTCGTGTCTTGACATTTTAATTCCAAGTTCATCCACATGAATGGATTGCACATCCTCTCCCAAAGTCTGCAAATCGCATGAAAAATTACAAAATCACATTTTCATGCTTTCTCTCATTAAAAAACATAAACTTAACAAAGAAACTCACTTGTTTCATAGCTAATCCAAAAAGTTCAGACTCAAATATTTCCTTCAAATTTACAGCCTCGAGAGGACAGTTCTTCAATAAAGTATACAGCTGGTTAGATGTGTTTTCAATTAAAGTATCTCTGTGGATGCGATGTCGCTCCTGCTTCTGGTAATATCCGAAAAATACTAATGTTAAATCTAATAGCACTAAGAAAGACGGAGACATAAAAGCAAAGTTTGAGGATTGCTTTTGCAGTACAAACCTGAGCATTTGGTCCCAAAATATTTGTGAGTAAATGTCGCTTTACTGTTTTGTGAAACTCATCGTAATCACTCATTGCAACCATAGTTTTGTCAGAAGTAAGGATCCTTAGAGCATTTGACAGCTTTCTAGTAGAGATAGCTGGGAATCTGGTTACTATGGCCTAAAAAAATGTCAGAAGAGTGAGTATGGAAATATTATACTGCCGTGTTAGTTTGTTTCATAGTAATGGAATAGTCCATGAACGAAGTAAAAAAAAACAAAAAACTAACCCGTCAGAATCATACAGAAGCATAATGTATATGAAGTTGAGACGATAATTTATCACAGAGAACATCACACAACAGGCTAACCACACATATGGCAAATAACAGTGCTTCATATTAGAGGATTCAAGATGACAACTTCAAATCCCTCAGCCCTTGTCATGTGAGGCAAAACAAGAAGTCTAGAAAAGAGAACTCTTACATAATTAGAAATTTGAACAATTTCTCCAACACGAGTATATACATACCCTATGTTGACATTCCAGAGACAGAAAAAGTAAATAGAAAAATAATTCAAAAGATGGTATGGATGCCATTGCTGTAACTTAAAATTACTCATGGACAAAAATGGCAGTGGGTAAGCAGCCTATCCGTTTAACCACCACATGGTTCAATTAAAAGGAGTGATGTGTAGAGTATAACATCTAAAATATTACACTCAACGATGTGCAGATTATTTTATACAGAAGCATTAGAATATGTAGGCAAGGAAACAAATTAAC
This sequence comes from Aralia elata, assembly GCA_034770075.1. NCBI lineage: Eukaryota > Viridiplantae > Streptophyta > Magnoliopsida > Apiales > Araliaceae > Aralia > Aralia elata. The sequence goes on along the minus strand of CM068377.1, from coordinate 27,702,269 downwards.
CTATCTCATTTTATAATATGTATTTCCTTGTGCTAGTAAGTATCCTTTTCTTTTTGCTTCGAAGAAAGGTTAGTACTTTAGTTGCAAGATCTTGGTTTACTACTTTTGATTTAATATGGTAAATGGACAGTAAGAAATAGATCAAAGCAAAGTTTTACGATATGCCCAAGGGTCTGGATAGCACTTATAACATGTATTTTGCTTCATTTTCTTAAAAACTCATAAAATGTGCCTGCACCATCTTTTTTATTTTATATCTTCAAGAATTATTTTTTAAGACACCCTCACTACAGAGTAAACCAAAAATGTATTTATTTAATTGTATTCAAAAATGAAATAATAAATAATTGATGAGTAAAATGACTATAAAACATAATCTTATGCAATGCAACATGAGCTATTAGCCTATTACACACTTAAGATGTAAAAGAGTTATTGTTTTTCATATATCTAATAGCATAATTTTTAAATGATCATTTGTATATGATTACAAAACACAATTATTGAACTAATAACGAAGATACCAAAAAAAATAAAAAAAATAGGTGCACAACAATTTAATTCTCAAGGTCAATGAATATGCTTCCATACTGTTTCACAAAATTAACAACCATCTAGAATTAAAGTGGTGCAGAAATTATTCTTAGATTGAAATTGGTTTTGCCACATGTAATGGTACAAGATAAAATGTTAATTTTTTACAGAAGACTCCTTGTTGATCAATTGATATGAGTTTTCTCTTGAAGGCATCCATAAACAAATTTCCATGATTTAACAAATTAAACTTTTGATTAACTATACTTCAACTAAAAACGCAACTTTATAATATTACGAATAGTAAGAAGATTTGTTTTTCCCTTTTCAACTCATTCTTATTGTTGAAAAATTGTCTCAGACAAATTACCACCAACCTGAGCTATTAATAAATTATGTTCTGTCTTAAACATCAAAATATCTTTATTCAAAAGACTGCAATTAAGTCAATTGGGCATTTTTACTATAGAGTGTACAGTGTAGACTGCAAAGTGATTTCTAGAGAGAGAAAGATGAGATTACCTCCTTGATCACATCATTGGAATTGAGGACAACCATAGTGTTGGCACCAGTTCTAATGGAGTAAATTGGACCATAAATCTCAGCCCATTTGGTAAAAGTCTTGTGGGGTTTCTTCTCTTTCAGTTGCAGCAAATTCCCAATTAATGGTAGCCCTGGTACCTCTGCATCCATTTTAATTTAATTTTTTTGGGTTCAAATTTCCATCAATTTACACATACATATCAGGTAGATAGATATACACAAAAATTAAAATATAAATAAATAAAAAATTGAACTGAAATGAAAGTGATCTAGTAGTAAAAGTTGAGCTAATCAGTCATATAGACAGAGTAATGAATATGTATATGTACGTGTGTGTGTGTGTATATGTGTATTTATATACCAGGTAAAGGTGGGAGATTAGAGGATGATCTTCTTTTTTGATCAGCGACATAGCTATTGAGGAACCACAAAGAAAGGCCACCCACAGCAACAGCCGGACCACCCACAGCAATTGCAGTACCCAAAGGTAATGCTTGAATTGCTTCCATTTGATTGCAAGAACACAGAGGAGAGGAGAGGAGAGGAGAGAGAATATTCTGTTTGATGTATTACTCAAATAACTTGAAAATGAACCGATATATGTATTTATTTATACTGCTGCTACAGTGAACGGGATTGTAATGGGCTTGCCACACATACATATATATATATATATATGAGTTTCAATTTATGGCAACCGATTGTAATAGATATTATTCCAGCAATCAAGCTCACAGTCGTTGATCATTAATATTGAAGGCTGAGAATTTTTTTAAAAAAAGGCAGCCGCTATAAGGTGTAGGCGTGTAGCGTTGGTAAAACAAATTTTTATTTTATTATTGTTATTATTAGGGCCCCACCTAGTTACACATATCATACTAAGAGGATCCACTTATATTTTCATGTGTGCCGCTTCACGTAGTAGCGACTGGGCAACAAAAATGTAATTTTTTTGTTTTGTTTTTTGGTTTTTGAGGCAAAGGTCTCTCTCTATATATCTTACTTGTCGCGATCGGGACAAAAATAGGAATTTTTTTTTTTTGCGATAGAAGTAAGTTGGCCTGCGTAATTAAACATATCAGTTTTTTGATTTCCTTATATATTTTCATACACAAATTGTCATTTATTATCATAAAGTATATTATAAAAATATACAAAATTTTAGTTTCTTATAATATATTAAAAACTTATAGATATATTTTATTTTTAAGTTAATTTATGAAATATTAAAATATAAAATATTAAAATTTTAAAAGTAACAAATATAATAATAAATAGTATCATATTATATTTTATTTTGTTTTTTGAGGCAAAGGTATAAAAAAAATCATCTTTTTGTCCCAACTGCGACAGGTAAGATATATATATATATATATATATATATATATATATATTATACCTTTACCTCAAAAAACAAAAAAAAAATTACATTTTTGTTGCCCAGCCGCTACTACTTTATAGCGGGAATAATTAAACTTTTAGTACCTGTACTGGGACCTGACTTACAAGTTGGTACCTAAATTGAAAAAACTTACAAACTGATGCTTGTACTAGAAAAAACTTACAAACTGGTGTACTTAAATATTTATGTTAAATCGTTAAATTTAATTAACGGGCACGACGGAAAAGTCTGATTGACTAACAGAATATACTTGATTAAACTTTTGGTACCTATACTAGAACTCGACTTACAAGTTGGTACTCAAACTGGTGGTTGATATGTATTTTTATTTTCAATTGGTTTTATAATTGTAATTAATACATTTTTATTATAGGACTATAAAGTGACATGATATTTTGAATTTATTTTTATCATTTTTTTACCACCACTACTAATTTTTTAGCTAATATTAAATATATATTTAAAAATTAAAATTATTCTTAAAAAATTTTGTATTATAAAAATATTTTAATTAAAATTATTCTTAAAAAATTATTCTTAAAATTATTCATACTAATTTTTTAGCTAATATTAAATATATATGATGGAAGAATGTATATAAACTATTTTTTGAAAATTTTCAATAGCATCATATATATATCTATCTAACTAATGGTATCTTACTTTATTTATTTTTTTGTGAAGAATTTTCTCATTTTAGGCAAAAGTAAAAATTTGCTTGAATTAAAGAAATATTGCACATGCATGTGCATATAATACTATAAATAAACAAACACTAAAACACAAGCCCAATGAAATCCTAATAATTAAACGGAAAATAATTACAACAAGCACTAAAACACATATTTATGAGTAAATCAAAAGAAACTAGCAAATATGGAATCCTAATAATTAAACGGAACCCTAAAATTTAACGGATTGTAAGTTTTTACGAGTACAAGCACTATATTGTAACTTTTTTTCAGTTTGAGTACCAACTTATAAGTTAGGAACCCTAATAATTAAACGGAACCCTAAAATTTAACGGATTATAAGTTTTTTCTAGTACAAGCACCAGTTTGTAAGTTTTTTCAGTTTGGGTACCAACTTGTAAGTCGGGCCCTAGTACAGGTACTAAAAGTTTAATTATCCCCTTTATAGCGGCACACATGAAAATGTAAGTGGGTCCTCTTAGTATGATATATTTGACCAGGTAGGGCCCTAATAATAACAATAATAAAATAGATGCCGGTACAACTTGTTTTACGGCTGCCTTTTTAAAAAAAAATTCTCAACCTTCAATATTAATGATCAACGGCTGTGAGCTTGGTTGCTGGAATAGTATCCATGGCAACCGGTTGCCATAGATTGGAACCCTATATATATAAAGTATTACCTATTGCGAAAGTTTTTATCAAATTATAATTGCGTAATCAATTTATTCTATTTATAAGATTGGATAAAATTATAATAATAAACTGTTATATTATATGTGTTTTTTAAAAATATATTACTAACAAAAAAGTGAATACATAAAATCGTAATATGTATCTCTTTTCTCTCTGTAGAATGTTTTTTTTTTTGATAAATCTACGCTTGTATTTTTATAGTCTTGCACAATTTCTTTGACATGAAACTAGTTTATATGGAAAAAAAATAATGAAAATATCAGAAACATTTATAAAAATAATACTCGCTTATAGAATATCATTTAAGTAATTAATTACAATTTTAATGATATTTCCTTTATTTCAAAAATAAGCATTTTTAAAACTATAATTTTAAGGATATTATGTTTTTAAATATAGTCTTGACATTTTAAGATATGTTTTTAAACATGATTTTTATGGAGATATTTTTCCCCCTAAATATATCTTTAATATTAATTATAAATGTAGTAATAATGACCTGAGAACATTTAATCTACCTAGAATTTAATCATCCACTCTAAAATTGGAAACGTATTTTTCAAAAACTATGATTTTTAGGAAAATATTTATGTCAATTACTGACATAATTAAATTTATGTCAATAATAAATATTAACATATGTGATACAATATATCAGAAAATAAGAAGGATCATACACTAAATTTTAGCTTATTATAAAATTTATGAAAAGAAAATATATTTTCCTATTAAAATGTATACGTGTGCGCGCGGTCTACAGATTGAAAGAGACGTGGAGTTATATGGTGAGAAGATCCAAAAATGGTTTGGTAATTGATACCTTGAGAGTCAAGTCGGGTGAAGAAGAAGAAGACAGGAGGTTTTTGTTGTTTACTCATGTTAGACTATGAAAATTGAAAAGGAATATGCGTTTAATATAAATTGTTAAGTATTAATTAGTAAAATGGTGATACTGATGCCTGCTGCATGTAACTGGATAACGCCATTGTTTATTGTCCCAAGTTACAAGTACTGACCTAGGCATGTTTGTGGGCACATTTCAAAAACTCTGGTATCTATTTTAAATTTGGGGAGCACTATCCTTGTTTTGGAGAGATCATCGTCTTTGATCTCTTTTCTTGTAATCTAATAATTTATTCGGTTTATTTTTTTTGTAAGACTTATTTTTTCCATTAAATGACTGATTTTTTTTTTGTGAGAGGATTTTATCATCATTTCTCATGAGTTTGCTTTATTCAGTTGGAAGATTTGTTTATTCGTTAAATTTTTCCGGTGCGTGAATAGTTAAAGATAAATTATTTAGATTTGGGTATAACGTTATCATGATAGCCAGTTTGCTTGTATTGAAGAATTGCTCAGATTTACATATTTTGTTTTTATTTTGAGATTATGACTGTTTTTAAGAGTTTATCTGATGTCTATTAGCTATTGCTACTATTGTCCTTTTCCTGATTATCTATTATTATGTTTGAAAGGATTAACATTTCAATTTTTTGTATTGTAATATTTTTATCGCTCGTAACAATTTACAGTTTCAATATATTTCAATCAATTAAACTGTTTGATAAAAAAATTGTTCTTATTAATGTCAGATTAAAATTTTCATATCATTTCATAATTTATAATTAAAAAATTATCTCTAATTTTGAAATAGACTAAAAAAAATCTCTCTTTTAAATATAGAGAGTATTTGCTTTCGCTTATTTAAAGTTATTGTAAACTATACTTATTTGGAGGCACTTTAACTTGAAAAGAGAAGTTTAGTAATGAATCTTATAATTTTGAAAGAGTAACCAAATTTAATAAGTTGGACCAATTATTTTGGAGACAAGTTATATTGAAAAAGAAATTTCGCAATATAGGTCTTATAATTTTGAAAGAGTAGCAAAATTTAATTATAATTAATTTGGACCAATTATTTGGAGGCACTTCTACCTCGAGAAGGAAATTTTAATAATATAATGTTGATATATATATGACGATAAATTTATATTGACATTAAACACGGACGTTTATAGATACATGAGATTAGAAATAATAAAGAATCAATCAACATATTATTATTTTATTTTATAGCTTAAAATTTCACATTAGTCGCAATTCAAATTTATCATAAAATTAAAAAATAGTCGATGTATATATAAATCATTTTCCTTAATAATATGGATCTTATAACTTTGAATGTGTAGCCAAATTTAATTATTTGGACCAATTAAGTCAAGAAAATTATCTAAAATCAGCATTTGATTTGGAAAAATAATAAGATTTCAAAAAGTAATCCAAATGGAGTATCAGATTATTATTGATTTTGAGAAGCAATAATCAAGTTCAAAAACTTTCAATTCACATATTCATTTTCAATTTTTTGGGGCAAAGAAAAGAAGAAGTGAACTTGGCCTAAAAACAATTAATAAGAACTTATTTATCGCATATATATATATATATATGTGTGTGTGTGTGAGAGAGAGAGAGAGAGAGAGAGAAGAGAGAGAGAGAAACAAAAACAATAACCCATTAATTCCAAATATATGAATCCTGTAATACTTTGTAAATAGTTTACAATACTCATGATTGTATTAACTAAAATTAAATTAATTTATAACATATTTTCCTTAATTTTGGATAAAGTAATTCACTAATTAATCCACAAAAAGAATGACATTTTGTGAATTTGATGTACTTGAACACTAACGACTAATGAGAAATGAGAATGACATTTGTCATATATTTATGATTTGTTTATTAAATAATTAATGTTAAAAGAATATTTATCAGGATGTTCGATATGTCAAAAATATCGGATCAACCCGTTTACACCGATTTACCAAAATCGAGATAGATAATTACTATTTAGAAGAATATTTATCACCATGTTCGATTTAAAAATATTTTACTATTTAATTATTCTCAAAAAATCAAAGTTTGTCTTAGATATATTTATATAGATTTTCAGCCCAACTTAGATGGTTGAGTCATCTTTTAGTCGAAAAAGATAATCTTTAACCGGCCAATGTAGTAATAAAACATAAATAGTTTCTCCATTTAAAATCAATTAAAAGTCCCATTTTGATTTTAATATTCTAACTTACGAAATCTTAAAATTTCAAACTAACATGAATTCTCTAAAATTTAAAATCAACAAATTCTATAGTTAATTGTACTGTATACAATATTTAAGATTATATTTGACTAAAGTTAAATGAATTTATGGCAATTTCAAATTCAAAAATGATGTGTATCAATTTTTAAAAAGTTAAAATGAGATAAATTTTTTTAATGAAAAATAGAAGGAATATTATTATAATTGTATTCGATTAACGGTTAATATATTGTTACTTTAGTACAACCATATAAATATTGCATGAGTTTGCTTTAAGTTAGTTTTTTAAGTCTACATTTACCAGTAATGATATTAATGTTTTCGCATTTACATGGTGATGATTCTCTATCAATCTGTTGAGAGGAAGATCCTTGGCCCTCTTCATTTTTTACAGGGTTTCAAATCTTTGTTCAACATTTGTTTTTCCTCTAATCAATTTATTTAGAAAATTTTTGATTTTTGAAAAAGGAATTTGATTTCCACCTGCAAGATAAAGTAGATCGACTTTTTTTCTAGTAATCTATTTATAAAATTTTAATATTATAATATTATAATATAGGGACATGGGATTTGGGAGACCTTTGCTCTCCAAAAATAATACTCCCTCCGTTACAAATTAATTGCTTAGTTTTGACTTTTTTAAGTCAAATTGACTATTTTTAGAGTTAATAATTAAGCATATATAAATATATTTCTAAAATTATAAAAATTGGGGTTAGTAATAAATTGTATATACTTTCTTTTGGTTATAATCTCTTCACCTATATTTTAGCAGAAATAGTAAAAAGATTAGTTTTAAAAATGATCAATTTGACTTTAAAAAGTCCAAACTGAGCAATTAATTTGGAACGGAAGAAGTACTGTTTTAAAAAATTACAAAACTTCCTTTTGTAAACCGTATGAGACTATAGGAGTCAGGAGAGAGTGTATTTTTAGATACAGTTATACAAAATGACATAATTTTGGTGTGATAACTCACTATATTATATGCGATGTCTTTCACCCTCTTTTTTGAGGCCTTACTTAATTTAAAAGCAAAAAAAAGAATTATATTATATGCGGTGTTTTTCACCCTCTTTTTTTATGTCTTAATTTAAAAGCAAAAAAAGAGGTGAGTGACACTGCGCGCGCACATACACCTTTGAAACAAGACAAATGACTTAAATAATTAAGAAATGTCATCTAAATCATCAATGAATGGTACTTGAATCTTCATCACTACTTTTTTTCTGATACGGGAATACAAAGTTGTTTATAGAACTTAACTTTTGGATTAAATGTAACAACTGAAGTATGTATGTTCATTTTTCTCTTATTTGGTACAGTAAAGAGAATTAACATAAAAGGTATGGTGGTGAGACTAGAATTTAGTAACCAGGGAACATTGGTGGAGGTGGTGATGAGTATAGGGCTCCGATGAATGGTGGAAGAACAAAGTCGTCGATTGGCAGTGGTGAAGATGCAGGAGGTGGTGAGGGAGTTGGTGAGGGTGGTGGAGGAAATAAGACTGGTGGTGGAGGTGAGAAAACTGGTGGTGGTGGGGAGTGGACAGGTGGCGGTGGGGAATGGACTGGTGGTGGCGGGGAATGGACTGGTGGTGGCGGAGACTGAACTGGTGGTGGCGGCGAGTGGACAGGTGGCGGTGGGGAGTGAACTGGTGGCGGAGGGGAATGGACTGGTGGTGGTGGGGAATGGACTGGTGGTGGTGGGGAGTGGACTGGTGGAGGAGGTGAATGAACAGGTGGTGGTGGAGAGTGAACTGGTGGAGGAGGGGAATGAACAGGTGGTGGTGGGGAGTGAATTGGTGGAGGAGGGGAGTTAACAGGTGGTGGTGGAGAGTAGACGGGGGGTGGTGGAGACTGGACTGGTGGTAGAGGTGGTGAATGTTCCGGTGGAGGTGGAGATTGTTTAGGTGTTGACTTTGGTGATGGTTGTGGTTGTGGTTGCGGTGGTGAAGGTGTATGCTTTGGCGGCAGGTTAGGCTTATTTGGGGATACATTTGTAGGTGGAGGCGCTGGTTGTGGTTGAGGTTGGGGTGGTGAAGGTGTATGCTTTGGTGGCAGGTTAGGCTTCTTTGGGGTTACATTTGTAGGTGGTGGTGCTGGTTGTGGTTGTGATTTGGGTGGTGAAGGCGTATGCTTTGGTGGCAAGTTAGGCTTCTTTGGGGATGCGTTTGTAGGTGGTGGTGCTGGTTGTGGTTGAGGTTTGGGTGTCAAAGGTGGTGGTGTTGGTTTTGGTTGAGGTTTGGGTGGTGAAGGCGTATGCTTTGGTGGCAATTTAGGCTCCTCTGGGGTCTTAGGAGTAGGCGGTGGCGACGGTTTTGGCTGTGGTTGTGGTTTTGGCTGTGGTTCAGGCTGTGGTTGTGGTTTTGGCGTTGGTTGTGGTTGTGGTTTAGGCTGTGGCTGTGGTTTTGGTTGTGGTTCAGGCTGTGGTTGTGGTTTTGGCGTTGGTTGTGGTTGTGGTTGTGGTTTAGGCTGTGGCTGTGGCTGTGGTTTTGGTTGTGGTTTAGGCGTGGGAGGGGTCTGCTTCGGAGGCAATTTAGGCTCCACCTGGCTCGGGCGAGATGGTGCTCCACACTTGTCTTTTCTGCAATCCACTGGCTTGCTCACCACAGGTGTACATTGCTTCTGAGACTTTTGCTTAGGACGGTCAGGTAAACAATTGTTTGTATCATCCAATGCAATATTTTTCCTGGAAGAAGCCTCACACCCTTTAGCCTCACCATTGAAATAGTTATTTGCAAATGTGAAGTTACTCAATCCAGGCAATTTGCAAATGCTATCAGAAACAAACCCTGTAAGAAGGTTGTCTGAAACATCCAATACATTAATTTTTTCAAGGCCTTTAAAGCCCTTTGGCAAGATACCGGTAAAAGAGTTTGATCCCACGTTAATCACCGTTGCATTTCCCAGCAATCCAATCTCAGATGGCAAACATCCTGAGAATTCATTGTTCAATAAAACAATTTCATTCAAAGTGTTTGACATTTTACTTATACTCTTCGGAATGCAGCCTGAAAAGTTGTTATTCGCAAGCACTAACAAAGAAACTGGAGAATTCCCAAGATTTTCAGGAACGTGCGAGGTAAATCGGTTGTCATTCAAGATCAACGCATCAAAATCCTTATTAAAGAGCTCCGGAGGCAATTCCCCCTCAAAGTTATTAAACCTTAGATCAAGGTACTTGAGGTTAGGCATTTCTAGGACAACAGTTGGAAAAGGACCAACAAAACGGTTGTTGCTGACATCGAGTTCGTGCATAAGAGTAAGCCTCGAGAAGGTCTTTGGGATGATTCCACAGAACCGATTTGAATTGATGTGGAAAAGTGCAGCATCTGTCAGCAAGCCTAGTTCAATTGGGAGGTATCCGGCAATGTCAGCATGATTAAGGTCCAAACCAGCTACAACAGATGTTTTCGGATCATCAAGAGCCGGGGCGCAAAACACGCCATTGTAGTTACAAACTTCAGCTCCTTCCCAATTGCCAGTAGTGTTAAGTGGATCAGAATATATGGCCTTCTTTAAAGCTTGGAGCGCAATGTAGGCGCGTCTAAGCCTATGATTGGGAAATTTGATTTTGAGATCAACCTCAAACTCAAAGTTTGGGGGTAAGTCGTCATTCTCATGAAACGTTAAGAGTTGACGATGCGCAATGAATGACTCTTCGGCACTAGAAAACGCGAAGGAGGATGAACAGGAGGAGGAAATCAGGAGAGAGATTAAAAGAAAGCAGCCGGAGGCCTGCATAATGTAAGGGGTGGAAATGCAAAGCCACCTTGAGACCCCCAAGGCTGCCTTTTGATATCAATGCAGGGCTATATAACTAAGAGAGAGCTGAATTCAGAGGCTATATGTAAGGCACTGCATGAATTTCTAGGTGTCCATGCTAATTTGACAACCGAAATTTACAGATTTAGGCAGCCTCTAAATTGTGTTGTTAAGTTGTTATATTGTTGCCAGCCCTGTTGCATTTGCTAAGTATGGGTAATCTAAATTTATGTGTTTTGAGGAATGGTAAAAATATTCAGCTGGTTGCCTAATTGCGGCATTGACCACAGATAAGAAACTGCCAAGACTAAGTCAAATATCATTGACCCTATTGTCAAAATCATTGGTATCTCAAATTCACAACTACCCATTCCAAATTTAGGAAATAAAAAAAAAAGAACTACCAAAAACATAAATCACATGTTATTTACTCTAGTAAAATAGTAAACCTTGAAGACAGTATATCATGTCACACTTCAGACAATTTTCTTGTATTCTTTTAAATTTTGATGAATGGATAATACTGCCTTCCTTTCAAACCTAAAGAATCATTTATAAAAACAAAGACTTTTAGGAAAAAAAAATTTATTTTTGTAGACTTATTCATAATATTTGGTAGAAATGTAGTAATGGTGTTATCGTATTTTATCATCACAATAAATTTGAGAGTAATCCGACACTATTCATACATAAGCATTCCAGGTGAAGAGTCCACCATTGCAGGGATTTGCTATAAATAAAAAGTTGGACTTGTATCAGAGACTATCTCGAACCGTCATCTACAATCTTCGTAAAATCTTATGTTGTTCAAGAGCAAGGTTACGGATGTGAGTTTTTAGATGCTAAAAGAGTCTACATAAAAGGGGAAAAAGAAAAAGGAAAAAAAAACATTTAACAAATTCTACAACAGTTTCCTTGAGAATATTCAAAACTTGAAGTCTTAGGAAGATTCACGCCATCCAAAAGTCTTTTTGCTTAACTCTAATTTTCAGAGGCAACCTCGGATTCTCTCAAGCAGACGGTTTCTGGCATGCAGAAAAGAGCTGCCAGCTAATAAAAGCCATCACTAAGGAGGTGAATAGTTCAAAACCTACTACCTCTGGAAAGTGCCATCCCATGCTTCGCCTAAGATAGCTGAAACACATAATTCAGCAAGAAGGAAAAGAATGGTTAACTGTTAAACTACCTTAGAAATATAAACAATTGTTAGTGATGGAGATCGATATCGTCATTATGTATCAGAAAGCAATTATGCTATAACGTATTTGACACAAGAGTTGTCATGGCGTCACCTAGGCGAATCTTGGCGGCGACGCCTTGGACGCTGAGCTACCAAGGCGAACACCCTGATAGGTGGCCCAAGTTAAGTGATTAAGTCATTTTTTACCCATGACCCACCATATGACCCATGGACTTTTCTAATTACCCAACCCATAACCCTCCTACTTTGAATGAGACTATGAGAGTAATGGCCGTGAGGGGGATGGAGAAGACGTCATACTTGATTAATTTGCTTGAGCTATGATTAGATACTAGATTATAGAGTGGAGACTTTTATTTTGGCTTGCATGTGGTGTAATTTTATTACTAACTAGACTTATAATGTGTGATTACTTGGTTGTACTTTATTTTTTATGTGGTGTTTATTGACTTGTTCAACTAGTTTTTAAGTCAAGTTTTTAATTTTTGAATTTTGATTGTTAAATATTCATATAATTGTGTTTTTAGTGGTATTCCATAGTGTTAGTTATTACATTTTGGATTTTAATGTATAAGAAAATTTATTGTTCGATATACTTTTTAAGTAAAATAAATAATGTATAAATTGCACATTGTTTACGACTAGTCACCATACGGACACTATGACAGGCGCCTTATCACTTAGGTGTCCTGACGATTAACTACCGCCGCACCTTGTCATGGCTCTGTGACAACTAGGAATTCTAACTAGTGATGGATGCAAGAATTTTTCCCAATGAGCGCAGTACTAAGTTAATAAAAAATATAAATTCAATGCATTAGGATGTGTCGAGGGGACCAGAAAACATAGTTATGTTTTCTTATCATAACCGGACTGGACATTGTACCGGTTGAGGTACTGGTTCAGTGGTTTGACCGGCTCAATCATTTGAGCAGGAATTTAGTTTTAAACAATAAAAATATTTATATAATCAAAAATACTAATATGCATTATAAATCATACATTTTACTTAGATTGGGTGTGTGCTACGATAGACCTAGTGGAACCACCCCCCCTCTTTCTCTTCTTAAATGGCAATCAATATGAATGGTGAAGAAATTGATGAAAGTTCAAGAGACCCAGTCTCTAGTAATGCTTAAATAAATTATACAGATTGTGAATTATCAAGAAAGGTTGACAAACAAACCTTGTGATTGATGGCATTGTAGACACTATCCCTGCACATGCATATATAATAGGAATTAAAGTCTTTGGTTTGTTTTTCCGAAGCCACATCAAAGATCCCAATGCAGCAAGCGATATGCTCAACACCTAAATCGATGAACAGATAGTAGCGAAAATAAAGTTTAAATTACAAATTCAGAATAGAAGACAATAGGAAGTATTGTAACAAAACCGAAACACACATTTTTCTGCTAAATATAATATATCAACTTTCTAAGGAAAAATATATACAGATAAACTTGCGTGCATTTACTTACTCAGAAAAATAACATCTTTAACCCCAAACCAAGAAACTAACATGAACGGAAGGAACCATACCAGATTTGCATTTGCTTCAAGCCCTTGCAAAATGTAATCCCAGGTGAATTCCAATCCTCTGGCACCCACCCATAGTGGTGCTAATCTATGCAGAATAGAATCAGCGAAAGCCCAACCTGACAACACAAAAACATTGTGTCAAAGTGCAAGGTCGATGGAAATATAGAGTGACCGTGTCCAGAGAAAGTATACAACACAAAAGTATTTGAATTGAAACCTTGATGATAAAGTTTTATGAGAATATAGCATAGTGCAAAGTAGTTCATAAACACCACGATGACATATATATATATATATATATATATGTATATAGGCATACACCATCTATACTGCTAAAAATAAGAAGGAACAGTCAAGATTAGAAACTGAAAATCGACGCTTGCTACTATTAGTAGCGGACGGTAAAAAAAAACTCATACTATCCGCTACTAATAGTAGCGGACGCAAATCAAAATAAGAGTTTGACTTTATTAACTAGGGTTTAGGGTTTATTAATTAGGGTTAAAGGTTTATTAATCAGGATTTAGGATTTATTAATAAGGGTTTAGGCCTTTAGGGTTTATTAACTAGGGTTTAAAGTTTATTAACCGGGGTTGAAGATTTATTAACTAGAGGTTTATAAGGTTAATCAACCCTAAACCCAGCTAAAAAGGCCCTAAATCCTAGTTTATTAACCATAAACCCTAGTTAATAAACCCTAAACCCTAGTTAATAAAGTCAAACCCTTATTCCGATTAGGGTCCGCTACTATTAGTAGCAGATGATGTGTTTTTTTTACCATCCGTTACTAATAGTAGCGGACGTCGATTTTCAGTTTCTAATCCTAATCGTTCATTCTTGTTTTCAATGGTATAGATGGTGTATGCCCTATGAGGATCCATATCAAATACATGCTATAGATCATTCCCCATAAATATATTGGGGTAATAAGATTTTTTCTTAAAATCAAATTGTGAATTTAAACTTCAATAATATGTACTACAAAATATTAAGGAAAATCCAATCATTGAAAATCTAGAGATAATTAATACATAAGATGCAACAAATATCCAAAAAAGTGTAGAGGAAGAAGTGGGACTTCATATGAAATAGGTCAAGATTTGATCACCTAGTCCAACAGCTTGGAACTTGTGATTTTGAGAGATGTTCCTGTGAGTTAGCTGGGTCAAAGCAAAGTAAAGCCCAGCAACATCTATAAAACCAATTAAAGCTTTCAACAATTCCTGAAAGAAATAAGATTTATAAGTTCTTTATAATTTGAATTAAATAGAAGTTAATTATAACATTTCCAAACCATCATGCCGCTACTTATAAATAGAGAAATAATTATTTTGAAGTTTAAACCATCCAGAGAAAGTCAATTGTATAGATATAAATCTTAAATTTTACAAAATACATGTAAAAATTCACACATTCCTTCAACATTGTATAGATGTAATGGTTCAGCAGTGTATTGTAATCAGTATTCAAGTATTAGCTTAAAGGCTTAATCTGCCTTGTGTATGAGGAATCTTCCTTATTAGGCTATTAGTACATTTTTGAATACCAAGATTCTTATACTCACTTAAAAGTCAACTGCACATGCGTCTCTTAGCGAATAACCCTTATTGAATAAGCTAAACTTATGCTAGGCTGACAATGTCGCTGTTCTCCCAAGAAAAAGTTCTTGGATTAGAAGCTATACGGCAAATTCATGTCAAAAAGAATTTTCCAAAGTTATAACCAATTACGTCGACACTTTATTTTCTACAGTGGTTAGACCTTATATTTTACAAAACAAAAACGAAAAAAAAGAGAGAAAAAGAAACATATTTTCTGATTAATAATATTTGTGCACCCATATAACAAGTACCTACGAACCATATGAACCCCTATAGAAGCAGCAGGTGATAACTCCAAAGTCCAAATTAACAATTTGTGTGAAGGCTATTATTATCTAATCCCATGAACTAAAGGAGAAAATTCCCATCTCTCCACAAAGAAACGATAACAAGAAGTTTACCATTTACCTATGAAAATAGTGCAGAGAAAAGAATAAAAGCTTCAAAAAAAATTATAAAATGAAAAAGATAAGAAAGTTACCTGATATGGATCAAAGCTATCGCTTTCAGATACTTTAAGGAATGTAGCCAGACAAACAAGCTGCTCGAGAAAATACATATATACACATTACATGTTAATGGAATCAGAAGTGTGCTGCAGATGAGGTAACTGTTCAAACAAAATTAGGACTGAATTTAATCAAATGAAAGGTCAGGCAACAAGCAAGGGTCGGTCATATTACTAACCTTCACTAATGCTGTTCCAAGATACACAAGAGCAGCTTTGATGGAAGTCCCAAGAGTATCATATTCGGATCTGCACAATAAGTACTAATTACTGTAAAGGCATCTCGTAGGGTGGATGAGTTACACTAAGAGAACTCCCACTCCCCCCTTCTCTCTCACACAGACGGTCATAATAGCAATATGTAACCGCACAGAATAATGCAGAGAGGAAATTGCAAACATTTGGACTAATAAGCAACAGTACAACCATATATACACAATAGGTTTTGACTTTCGAAAAAGCCATGACGTCGTGAAGCATTTGAAACATCCTGCTATCATGATTCCCTAAACGGGACTAATAAGTAATAACAAAAAAGGAAACTTACACCCAATTGTTCAACATATTCATCTTAACTGATCCTGGCAGCCACTAGTGACCAATTCATAACAGGCAAACCACATAACAGAATTCATTTTACCCCAACTATGTACCAACAATCAAAATAGTTATCAATGTCTTCAAATTAGTCATCAATTACTAAACAAGTAGTCTAAAAAATTTGCATACTACTCAACATATATAGTATATGCTATAAAATGCAATTCAGCTGTTAGAAGTTAGAACATGGGTAGTATTACTATTAAATTGGGAGTTGATATCAAATCAAAATAAATAACATAATATTGAATTGATACCTACTGCTAGGTAGACTGTTGACTAAATTAGCAGAATAATAATAATAACCACAATTATATTAAGTAAACAATAAGAACAAATCTACGATAAATTAAGGTTTTAGAAGAAGATCTGAATATGATTACTGGACAGGAAGTAATTATAAACCTAAAACAGTGAAATGAAAAGCAAAGTTGAGAAGAAGAAGACTGACAAGGGCGTGGCGGAGTAGTAAACGGCGTGAGGGCCAAACGTTAGAATTGCACAGTTGAAGAAATGGAACATCGTCATTTTCTCTCTCTCTCTCCAAAAATTACAGAGATCCAGACGGACGGGAAATTAGACGGCAAGAATCCGAACTGAAATCGGAATCTCCGAGAAATTAATTTTTATTTCTCGCAGTGAAGGGAATTGGCAACTGTGAGGAATGAGGAAGATGGACGTTGTTGGGCTCTATAGTTGTTTTGGGCTTCATCCTAGTATTGGAAACGTAGTTACTAAAGCCCAAATAACCAGATTTACTGAAGCGCTGAGGATTGAGGAAGTAAGCCCAAATAACCAGGTTTACTGAAGCGCTTAGTGGCCTATTGTCCAATGTACTGGGCAGTGTTATATTTCATCGGCAAACAATCTTCTTTCAAATCATACAACTATTTTGTTATATTTTTTAAGAAGTGAGTTTTTGAGTAGGTATAGTTTGGATAATGCAATAGCCTTGGGAATACAATGGAGTTGTAATGTAACGATGATAGGTCATTACGTATATTTATGTGATTCATATTTGATATTTTATAGAGTTGTAATGTAATGATAATTATATTAATACACATATTTATGTGGTTCATACTTAATATTTATGTGATAATTGTAATGTATTATATTATTTAAAATTATGTTTGGTTCACTAAAATATATGATGTATATAATAGTAAAGTAAATTCTAAATCAAAATATCAAATTAGTTGATATAAACCTTAGCTTCTTTGATTTACCTTAAAAAGTTAGCTACCGAATGAGAGATGTTAAAACTTATATCAACTCACACCAAGTTGCATTTGTAATCGATGTGAGACTATCATAAGTTGTAATCATTAATATTTTGTCTTTTGTACGTGTTTACACCCAAATGTAAAAATTTTAATTTTAGGTTAAAAGATTTTCAACTAAATGCTTGCATCAGTTAACTAGACATGACTGGAGGACTAGAGTTAACTGATGGCGTTCAAACAAAGGCATCCAGATAGGCCGAAAATTAAAAAAACGTTTTAAACACGTGGAATAGCAATTGGACATGCATGTTCCTTGAAATCAGTAACATGGAAGAGCCACATTCAAATAATTAGTGCACTAGCAGAGTTGGCCAAAATTTAAAAGACGTGACAGTTAAGTTAAATACTCTGAGCAAGCAAGTGAGACCCACCTTTCCTTTAATTCAGCAAATGGATAGGGCACATTCAAGCATGCAACTAATGCACTAGCATCAAGTTGGTTAGTGGTCCTCTTTTTAAGGGGACGTGAAATAGACAGTTAAGTCGGTGCAGCAACCTTCTAACAGTTCGATAAATAGGAGAAGTCCATTTTGTATGAAAACACATACATCTAGTCAAGAACTCCAGTTTTTTTTCAGTTTTTCAATAGCTTCTAGCTTAGTTTTATAACAATTAACTTCTTACGCCAACACATGACTTAGTTAACTATTGTAATAGGTAGTTTTATTAAATTTGGAACTTGTTACGTCCATTTAGACTTAGTTGTACTTTCAATTCTAGTTGTTTACTTACATTCAAACCTTCATACGATATTGTTGAATTGCTCTGTACTTTGTCAACAATG
Source organism: Aralia elata (assembly GCA_034770075.1). Lineage (NCBI taxonomy): Eukaryota > Viridiplantae > Streptophyta > Magnoliopsida > Apiales > Araliaceae > Aralia > Aralia elata. The sequence continues at coordinate 27,684,013 of CM068377.1, read as the reverse complement.
TATTTGATCTGGATTGTAAAGTTTGCAACATATTCCAACACTTATATATATATATATATATATATATATATATATGTTTTTACTTAACTGTCTGACATTAGTGATTATCTGTTGCATGTATTTGTTAACTGTGACGTGCTAATCAACATATACGATAAGTAGGAATTTGTTTATAGTTGTAATAATCGGTATATAATCAATGATATAGCATGACATTGCTTGACTATCTCACTTGATTTGCATGCTTAATTGAACATAACTATTTAATCAACAAATTAATTAGTATTATAGCTGGTTAGTTAGACTATACGACATTGGTGATTGTGGTGCATTTGAACTAAATCATAGTCATTAAATTAATGAATATGATAACTTAATTGATGATATATAGTTCAACATGTATTTATAATTTAGTTTAATTCTGACTATAAATCAACAAGTAGGCTAGCTAGAATAAGTTAGCTTTAAAATCATTTGTCTAACATTTAAGTCTTTAGTCAAATGCAAAAAGACCAATTAGAGAAGTAATGATCCTTCTTCTTTTTAATCGCTTGACCAACTTCGATTAAGTAGTTGGCCTAAAGGATAATGTTAACCGAATAATATCTTATCAGTAGATAAACACTATCTCACATTGATCAGTTCACTGAACTCTAACACAATTACACATAAAATTATTTAGGCACAACATTGACAACAATACTGAGTTATTACATTACAAATGTAATGAGTTAATAAACCCATGCATTAATACGCGGAGTAATGGATTATATAATCCATAATGATGTGATTGTATTAAGTTCGTAATCATGTGCTAAATATCTCTATATATAAAGAGAGAGAGAGAGAAAAAAAATAACTGCCCTAAAACTATGTCACAATTTCACTTAAAATATTAATTTTCTTCTCTATCTCCTGCTTTTCATCTCTCAAATCTCTATTTCATTGTTTCACCTATATTTTTATAACTTTTATATAAATACTTTTTTTTCTTAATTGCTCACACCAACAAATGCTAATACATATAGAATGAACAAAATAGAGAAAAATCAGATTTGTATATACTCCCTCCGTTCCTAAATAAGTGATGTTTTAGAGTATTTCATACTTATTAAGGAAGTCATTTATTGATCTAATTCTGTCATTAAGATTATATGTATTACCACAATTATTTTTGCATGAATTAAGGAAATATGTATAAAGTTGTCTGGATAAATGAGAGAGAGAAATTATGAAAGAAGATAGTTGAGGGCAATAGAGAAAAAATTATAGTTAATGTTTCCTAAAAATTTGTTTACGTCAAATATATTGAAACATTTTGAACTCCCTAAAACATCACTTATTTAAGAACGGAGGAGGGATTATATGGATATATATAAATTCTCCTAGAAATCCTATAACGTCAAATATTTAGGAACAAAAAAATTGACCTATAACGTCAGTTATTTAGGAACCGAGGGAGTAATTTATTACTCCCTCTGTTCCTAAAAGATTGTCGTTTAAGGTTAATTCACGTAGATTAAGGAATGCAACTACTCCTCATGAAAAATACTATATTACCATTGTTTTAATTATCTCAACTAATTATTAACTTTGTAGATTCCAAAAAAGAGTATACTACCAACCATGAGATTATGAAGAAGAAGTATTGGGAAGGGAAGAGATTTGTAAAGACATTTCAACAATCAAGAAGGGTTTTGTATTTTTTTGAGAAAAATCATTAACTATGAGAACTTTAAATAAGGGTAAAGTTAGAAAAAATTACTCCATTTGCATTGATAAACCCAAAATGTCAATCTTTTTGAAACAAAAATTACTTCCTAAAACGACAATCTTTTAGGAACAGAGAGAGTATATTAAAAGACTATTACATCGATTTGATTTGACGAGAATCAAACGGTATTCAACTACACATTCATTGATCATACATTTATTAACAATTAATGTAATGTTTGGAATCGAAAAGCATGCGAGCTAGAGATTTTAGTGTACTTAATTTTGTTAGACCATCGACATAAGGTTTTGGAATGATGGTTTGCAAACAAAACAGGCATAAATGTTAGCTAAATTATATTTCGGGGTAAACACGATCTCTTTCTCTTTCCTTTTTTTTTACTCTCTTTTTTTTAGTCAAAACCCTAGTTTCCATTTAATAATATATCCCAGCAAGAGTTGATTCAATTATGGAGTATTTGTAGATATATACTATCATTAGATATCTTCTAATATCTAATACATGAAATGGGAGGACCGTTTTAAACAATTTTTTTGAAATTTTTTCCTCTTACTTTTAATATAATTCATATTTTAGCTTTTTTATATTATTTTTTTTTATCTTTTATTTAATTTTTTAACTTTTATATAATTTTTATTTTACTCAAATAATTTACACATTGTGTCACAATATAAATCAGTGCCAATTTTCGTATATGAATCATGAACGGTCAACCAATTGAGAAGGTTGTTGAATTTTGGAATCTGAAACCCCGCACTTTTCTAAAGTTTAAAAAGTTAATTTAGCAGGCGTCGAATCATCTCACGTTGCATGCGGCCCTATCTATGCACTTATTTCACTTTCTATTAATATCATTGTTCAAAATTAAAATATATTTTAATTTGTTAAAATTTTTAAATTTAAAATTAATATGAAATTATTTAATTTTAATAGTAACTATAATGAGCTAGTTTCTATAAATTTTATTTTTAAAAAAAATTTAAATAAAATTGTATCAATTTAAAAAAATTTAAAAACTTAAGAATTAATTACAAAAATTAAAATATATATTTAATTTTGAAACGAAATACGTATTATTCATCCATGCACTTTTTTCTTTTTAATTATTCATCCATCACTTTTTTCTTTTAAATTATTCATTCATGCACCTTTTTCTTTCCTGCCATTATTATTCATCCATGCACATCTTTCTTTCTTTCTATTATTATTATTCTTGTGTCCAGTCAGTACAATAGTACCACTACTCCATATAGGAAAGAAAACAATCTCTGAACTTTCAAACTTTTACAAGAATGATATGATGACTGTCTTCTTCTTTCTATATATATATATATATATATATATATATATATATATATATATAGGGGAATGATCTACAGAAAACGTTAGCTATAAGCACTGTTTCATTTAACTGTGATCCACCCGTCCAAAATAAGATCCACGGGTTGGGCGTGGGCATGGCCGCTACTCCCTCTAGCGGCCAGCCAAAATTTTCATGTTGGCCGCTACTCCCTCTAGCGGCAGCGGCGGCCAACATGAAAGTTCGTAGAAATATTTGGCCTTCTGCTCAGGACAAAAGTCTAAAATACCCTCATCTTAGTTAGATTTAAATAGTTTTAATATATAAAATATTTAGAGTTTAAATTTTAAACAATCAAATTATCACAATAATTCACAATGTTAAATTATATTACATAAAAAATTATATTACAAATATTTTATACAAATAAATACATCTCCCTCTAGTTAATGTATTTATTTGTATAAATTGTCAAATATATCAATGTATTTATTTGTATAAAATATTTGTAATATAATTTTTTATATAATATAATTTAACATTGTGAATTATTGTGATAATTTGATTGTTTAAAATTTAAACTCTAAATATTTTATATATTAAAACTATTTAAATCTAACCAAGGTGAGAGTATTTTAGACTTTTGTCCTCAGCAGAAGGCCAAATATTTTTATGAACTTTCATGTTGGCCGCTACTCCCTCTAGCGGCCAGTTAAAACGACCACGTTTTGACTGCCCGCTAGAAGGAGTAGCGGCCAACATGAAAATTTTGGCTGATCGCTAGAGGGAGTAGCGGTCGTACCCACGCCCAACCCTTAGATCTTATTTTGGACGGCTGGATCACAGTTAGATGAAACAGCGCCCATAACTAACGTTTTCTGTGAATCATTCTCCATATATATATATATATATATATTTGGAAAGAGAGAATGAAAAAAACGGATATGAGGACTTGTTTTATACAAACTTTTTTTACCTAAAAAAAACTTTTAATATTTAGAAACGATCAAGAGAAATATAAGATTATGGGACTGTTTGATAAAATTGAATGAAAAGTTTTGAATATAAGAAAGTCTAAATGAACTGAATAGAGTAGAAGTTCTGAATATGGAATGAAATGATGTGTTTCATAATTGTCTGTCTAATGCTACAAGAAAAACGTCTATTTCCGACGAAATATTCCGTCGGAATTAGATTTATTAACTACCTAATATTTAAAATAATTTTATAATGTAATGTCTAATCAATTATTTGTATAACTAATGTTGCGGGAGATATAGTGGATGTGTCCTTCGACGTATAAGCTCGATCCCAAAGCTCGATAAGGGTAGGAGGTCAACCCAAAGCCCTCTTCATGACCTAATAAATACATTCATATATCATTTAATTAGTAACTAATAACAACATTAAAACTAAGAAATAAACACACATACATACTTCATTACACTCCTCGAATGACTAAGAGCTAGTGGTATGTACCACTCTGAGCTTACTGTGATTCTTCTTCATCTGTTCAGATTTTCTCTTAATATCATCATCCTCCCAATAGAAACACATAATCGCCCATGTAACATCAGATATATGGAGTGGATCGTTATCGTGGAGGCTACTCCTGGGATGGTCCTCAACATCCCGGGCAGTCCTCTGTCTCAACTCGTATAACCACCCCGAGTAGTTCTTCACGACATGAGCGGTAATGACCGCATCGTCATCGAAAAGCAAAACACTCTCCTCATATCTATAGTAAATCTATAAAAAAATAATGTTACATTAGAAATGTTATCTCATTAAACTAATACGCCCGTATATGGTTTAACTTATGTAAATTTGACTTACGTGAAACTCGTGCAACACATTCTCCATAAAAGAGGCATCGTACTGCGTATACTGCGTAAAACACATGCATCTGGTAGGAAGGCGAGAGAATCATATAGCGTGGAGAGTGGCCTTAGCCATAAGCTCTAATATATTACAATATATAATTAAGTTAGTAAATAATACATTGTGTCATCTAATTAAATTAGTAAATAAAACATGTTATTAATGATACATACTAATGAGAGCCGATGAAAACCGAGCAAACATGTGGAACTGCCGGCGAACGACCAAATAAACTTAGGTTAGTCCCCCAGAGACATCGACAAACACTATCTATAAGTATAATACATACATTGTGTAAATATAACGTATAGATAAATGCAAATGTGTAAACCAAACTAAATTAATGTGATATCAAATATACTTACTAGATGCTGAGGACTCGTCCTGAGTACCATCACTGGAACCTGTAAGGCCACCACCGCGATGACTATCACTACTACGTCATCAAACCCGTCAGAATCAATGTTATCTCATAATGTGATTTTGTTTCTTTTTCTTTATCATCAGTTTCTTCGTCGTTATCATCTTCGACGGTGACATAATCATTGACGACCACGTCTTCGTCGGCTTCCACATCATCGGGTATGTAAACGTCATCATATACGAGTACATCGTCATCATTTAGCACTATTAGCTGGGGTAACTAATATTTTCTTGCAATGCCTCATCATGTTCGGTCAGACTCTAATGTCTGAGTCTTCATTGTGACAACTTTACACCAATGGTTTCTAGAATTAATGACATTAGTCGCGTAGTACACTTGAGTCACTTGATTAGCTAACACGAATATGTTATCAGACTGTAACTTTGACTTTATGTCTACTGTGACGATTTTATTACGATCAATTTTAACTCCCTTGTCAATATCAAACCAGCGATACTTAAATGTAACTACTTTTTTACCATTGGGATAATTGAGCACAACCACTTCTTTTAAACATCCATATATAATAATTGGACTCAAAATCTTGGTAACAGCTTCCTAATACGATAACGCCAGAGTTAACTGATGTTGATTTATTCAATTTATCGACCTTGAATCTGTACCCATTCACGATGCATCCGGAAAATGAACTTACAAGTTTGTAAGGCCCTTGAATGACATCTTTAAAAGGCTCATAAGCGTCATTTTTTAAAACCCTTATCCTAAACTATTGTTAGAAATTTTCTGTAGTGAATGTTTCCAACTGTACTGTATTTAACCTTAGGTTAGAAGCATACACTTCGTCTTCAAATGAACTGAAAAATTAATACCACGGTGTCATTTAGAAGTTTATTAAATATGCTTGTAAAAGTTTTGAGAAATACAAATATATACTCACTTTATGTACAATGATACTTCAGTTATATTTAGAAGCACGTACAAAGATACAATCCTTAAATCTTTGTCACTCAAGTAACGCATCGTCTCATGGCCAAATGGTTTAACTAGATAGGTGAATACAACAAACTCATCTCCGCAAGATGGGAGTCCAACCACCTCATTTCGACTTAAATAGTTGTGTTTCGTTGAGACATAAGGAACAGAAGTTGATAAGTTCTTCCTCCGTATAACGTTCAGCAATTGAACCTTCTACACGAGCTTTAATTTGTTTTTCACTTTCTACTTTAATCGACGTATATACCTGAAATATGATGCATTGATAAGAACTACATATAAAGATGAGAACTAAATATCATTAAAATAAAGATATAGATGATATTACCTCTCAAAAGGATACATCCACCGATATTGCACCAATCTGCCAAGTTTAAGTTTTGAGGGTAGATGAATAAGGCAAATGCTCTATCAAGTTAAAGAACCCTAGAGGGAATATCATTTCGAATTTGCACATTATAAGCACTATGTTTTTCTCCATCTACTCCACATCACTGTACCTTATAACCGTTGAACATAGATCCCGAAAGAAATTTAAAAGTTCGGTTAAGACATCTATAACTTTCTTTGGTAACATCTCATAAAATGTAATTGACATCAACTTCTGCATATATACATTATAATCCTGACTCTTGAACCCATTAATTTTCAACTGCTCAACTTTACTGTAATGAGATTAGAAGCATATTCATCTGGGAGTTTCAACATACTTACCTGCTTACAAATGTCTTCAACCTGTTGCTTTATAAGAGAAAATGGAGTTTTGATTTTGACTTGTCAAGTCGGAGCCAGAATTCTCGCTTTATATTTAGTGCCTCCAAATCTAATCTTTCCTTCTCATTATCCTTTATTTTACCACTCACATCTAGCACAATATAAAATATATTGTGAAATACATTCTTTTCTGTACGCATGACATCTATACAATGACAGACTATTAGCGTGACCTAGTATGACAACTTAAATAACATACACGAGTGTGTCTAGTTATGGGTCTTCCATAACCCGTGGCTCTCAACTTACTGTGCTCCTTCCCTACTGGTGGAAATTTTAACTCGTTCAGCCAGCCCAAAATCGCGCTGCTTGATAATCGAATAACAACCCCCTTTTTCTCTATCTTTCTGTTGAACTGTGCATACATCTTTCTATAACTTTAATCAACAGGTAATAATCTATGAACAGTTCTAAAAAAAACTAGCTTTCTCATTATGCTTCAACTGTGTGCCTTGAACATCTCCATACAGACTGGAGATGACAAACTTCCTGTGAGTCAGCCATTCACTTATCATCCTCAGTGTCGAAAAGTCGGTGATAGTCCATAACAAGGCTGCCTTCGACACAAAGTTCTCCTACACCAATTTATCATAAGTTTGGACCCCCATCTCCCACACCATCTTAAGTTTATCGGCTAATGGCCTGAGGTACACGTTTATGTCTTTCGTAGGACTCTTATCCCTTAGTATGAGTAAAGTCAAGAAAAAATGCGGATCCCTCATGCACATTGACAGTGGCAAATTATAAGCTACCATGATCACTGGCCAAATAGAGTATGACTGACTAAAACTATTAAACAAGCAAAAGTCATTCGTAACCATGCCAAGCCTAACATTCCGAACTTTCTCAACAAATTGTGAAAAAATTTCATCAAACTTCTTCCATTCATCTTCATCTATAGGGTGAGTAACTGACCAGGCACAACATCCCTTATTTTATGCTAATTCATATGCCAGCAGTGTGCGACAACATGAATAGTCGTTGAAGTCTCGATGCAAGAGTAAAGTATCGTAAGATCTTCTTAGGCACGTGCTTCTCCTTTCCCCCACATTTTGTTATCTTATACCGAGGTAACTTACAGATATCACACTGCACCTTATCTCTATTCTCCCCGTAGTATAATATGCAATCCTGCTTATAAGTATCGATTTTCTCATAACCTAGATTCAACCCTTTTACTATCTTCTTCACTTCATAATGATTCAAAGGCAAGGTATGGTCCTCAGGTAAGAACTCATTGATAAGAGCAAACAAATCATTGAAACCTCTCTCACTACAGTCATGCTCATTCTTGAAGTATAAGAGCTTCGTCACTGCAGATAGTCTGGTGTGTTTATCTTTTCCCTCGTACAATAGGACTCTAGATTCAGATAACATTTTGTAAAAGGCAGTTATCGTGTCATTTGGCTCTTGCTGAGCACTACTTAATGAATGCCCGTTTGTACCATAATTAATATTGTTAGGGCCATAAGCATCGACCAACATCTCCACAGCATCATAGTTATCACCATCTGATTCCTCGTTAACTAGTTGGTCTCACTATTGGTTATTTCCCTCACATTAGTTGATTTGATGAATCCATATGAAATACCTATCCATAAACCCACTTGAAAATAAGTTAAATTTGATGTCTTAGGCTTTTTTTCAAATCAGGTTTTTACACTTGACACACGGACATCTCATCTTTCTATTCGGATCATCAACATGTTCATTTATAAACTTCAAAAACTTGCACACTGCATCACGGTACTCACCAACTAATCCCCTCTCATCAGACGGTATCCTACAGTAAATTCAACTCTGGTCGTCTGACATCTTTAATTGAACAAAAAACACAAAGACTAGAGTTATTAGCATATGCTCTATACATGAATCCTACGTATCTTCATCTCTGGTCTAAATGGGTTAGACTTCTATCCTGTTCCTAGATGTGTCTTCTCACTAGTGCCAACACCTTGATCACGTTTATTCTGTTTTAAGAAAATTCGGCAGTACCTCCCCATAGTTTCCAAGTACACGAAAATAGATCAAAAAAACTTAGTCTAAGTATGCATTTAGAGAACATGTAGAGATGCTAATCGAAAAATCCTAAAAAAAAAGTACTCAAGCCGTTGGCACCAGCCTAAGCGACATAACATCTAGGAACAATCCCAGACTGAGGACTATTCGGCATTCACTCCTAATGAGTGAATGTCGAACGAGTTTCTAAGCTCATAAGGAAATTACATGCACAAGTATTCAATTTATTTTAGTTGTGATAAACTAAGTAAATGCTACTTAGTTTATTTTAGCACTGAAAAACTAAGTAATTAATGCTACATAATTTTTAAAATATTATTTTATTATATTACGAAAATTTCTAATTTATTCTATTTTATTTAGTGGTGGAACTAAGTAAATGCTATTTAGTTTATTATATTATGTTATATTATATTTGCTTTATTATTTTATATTTTAACTTAATTAATTTTTTAAATATATATTAGTATTTTAATTTATTTTTTAAATTATTTTATTTTAATATACTTTAGTTTATTAATTTATTAATTTTATTTTAATTTATTTATTAATTTATTATATTATATTATATTTTATAATCTTTTTTATTTCATTTATTATATTAATTATATTATATTATATTATGTTATTTTTGTTATTTTATTTTATATTGTAATATAATATACTATATTATATTAGTTTATCTTATACTATATTATTAGTAAGAAACTAAGTAAATGCTACTTAGTTGATTTAGTACGGAGAAATTAAGTAAATGGAGGAAATTTATTAACTGTTTTTTTTTTTGAAAATTTGTTTATTTAAGTATATATTATTATATTATAGTATAGTATATTATATTATTTTCTTATGTTATCTAATTCCGACAAAAATTTCATCGAAAATTCCGTCGAAAATAGCAAATATCACACTATTATAAATTCGAGCGAGTCTAATCACTCTAAAGCCACATACAAATTACCACTACAACAACATACAAATTACCATTAACATAAGTTGCAATTGCACAAAGGAACCCAAATTGAAGCAATTATCAGATTTAATACACTAACATAAGCTACAATTGCACAAATTAAACCCAAATTGCAGCAATTCTAATATTCATATGCATCACTAGTAACACACTACAATTGCATAATTGTAACCCAAATTGAAACTAAATATCCAAATCAAGCCCAAAATTATGATGCATTATACTTTAAATCAAATCCAAATTGAAAACAAACTCAAGCACAATAACAAGTTAACTAAAACAGGTTTTACAAATATTTTGTGGATTTTATCAATAATGGGGCAAAAATTAAAATGATTGAAATGGAGTACCTTGAAATTAGTCTTATGGAGTACCTTGACTGCCGCCGATGGTAGATAGTCGTCATAGCAAGCCTCCGCCACTGTAATGATTTTTTTTTTCTTTTCTTTGACAACCTAGGGTTTCAAATCTAGGGCTTGCCTTGTCGCCAATTCCAAAGAGGAGAAGGCCGTCGTCGAAGACAAACAAGAGTTGAGAGTTGGTCGGAGAGGAGGATGAGGTGGTGTGGCAGGAATTAAGGTGATGCGACAGGAGAGGAGAAAGAGAACAGAGAGGGAGCGATGAGAGAGAGAGAGAAAGAGAGATAGGGGTAAAAAAGAAGAAGAAAGTGGCAGCCGGTAAACTAATAGGGTTAAAACGTATTTTCGACGAAATTTCAGTCAATGATACTTCCGTCAAAATTAACTTATACTCGACGGATAGTCCGTCGAAAATACCTTTGGTTTTGTTGAGGACTGCTTGCGCGTAGGCGGGAAATGTGTGCGCTATTGGTTGCCCATAATTTTGTCGGAATTCCGTCGGAATTGGATTATTTCCGAGGGAATTATTTTCGATGAAACTTTCCATCGGAATCAGTCTATTTTCGATAGAATTAATTCCGTCAAAAATAATTTTGTCGAAAATAGTCCAATTTCTTGTAGTACATCTGGATACATATATTTTTCTATTTTAACCTTCTAGGTTGTTATAAACAAATTTATTATGTAATTATAAATAAACAATGTTATATCTAAGAAAAATTAAATATAAACTTTTGAACAATCTTTGATGGACTATACTATTAGTAATATACTTATAAGAATAAAACACTAAAAAAAATTAATAACATTCTATCAGTTTATAAAATCAAAACAAAATATTATAACAACATTCATTAAATTGGTTATTGACCAATTTGTTAAAGAAAAATCAAAAACAATTTGTACATAACAAAATTTATTTATATACAATAGTAAAACAAGATGGATATTGAATGTAAGTTTTAATTGTCAATTATGATATGTAAGTAAAAATATCATTCAGCACTACGTCTTATTGATTCAGCCATAATTTTTTGAATGAATCATTCAGACAAATTCAGACTTATTCGGAGTTTGAAAATTATAAAACAAACAGCATAAATGACCTATTCGTTCAAATTTAGACTCATTCAGAAATAAACAAACAATCTCTATGTTTTAGGTTAAAGGGGAGTATTACTTTATACTCCCTCCGTCCCAAATTAATTGCTCAGTTTTGAATTTTTTAAGTCAAATTGACTATTTTTAGAATTAATAATTAAGCATATATAAATATATTTCTAAAATTATAAAAATTGAGATTAGTAATAAATTATATATACTTTCTTTTGGTTATAATCTCTTCACTTATATTTTAGCAAAAATAGTAAAAAGATTAGTTTTAAAAATGGTCAATTTGATTTTAAAAAGTCAAAACTGAGCAATTAATTTGGGATGAAGGGAGTATATAAGTGGGAGATGCCTATCCGTCACCTTCGTTTCTTTGGAGATGAATTAAGCGCAGGACAGGGACAGAAGGTGAAAAAGCTGGATTGAGCATAAGCTCTTCAACGCCTCATGTATGGCCTTTATATACAATGACACCATGCCTTTATATATATTGGCTAATTATTGTTCCCTTTTCAGAAATTAATTGCTGCCATAGTTAAAAGCATTTTTCATTCAAAAATTGTATGAAATTGTTCAGTTATTAGTAGAAGATTTTTATCTATAGAATCGAAGCAATTTTGTGCTTTATTTAAACTTAAACACTTACCTAATTAACATCTCTAATATGTGTTTTAAAGTTTATTTAGCAAAATTATTATTTTAATGTTACGTCAAAAACTCCATTCTACTGGTTCACTATAAAACAATGGATGCAATTGTGATACCACGTCTAATATTATGTTTCACATAAAATGACGAGAGAGAGAGAGATTTTTTTTCATCTTTTTCTCTCTTCTTATGACGTGATATTCGCCACACCTAATAATATTTAAAAATTTCGGTGTATCAAGGCAATGTTATCGGTGAAGTTTAATGTAATTTAGAGTTAATCATAAAGTTATTTAAAAGATAATTGTGTTGATTTTTGGAGCGAGAGTTGGTAGGTTTTTTGAGGGGATAGTTTTTGTATAAAGAAAGGGGATCCTACATTGTATAAAGTACAAAAATTTTAAAGATAGTGAGACTTGTCGACCATGAATTAGTCCAATTTTTAGGTGAATCAAGTAAATTTAATGTTTTGTATGATTATTTTCTTTCAATTTCTCTTTGTTATTATTTTTATTTGCATACAACTCATAAATATATTGAGCAAAAAAATATAGAATACAAAAACCTAATTTTGAACGAATCGTATGGTTTATCCTAGTAAAACTATGATTTATCCTAGTAAAAACTTAATTTTTATTGTATTTTATTATGGTACACTTATAAATTTGTCAGGGTCAATTGATCATCATGCCTATAAAATACAGTACAATGATCTTCATAAATCTATGATCGAATGCTGTAAATTTGTGGCCCCCTTGTATAGTTGTCTCCTTTAAGTCCATACCTGAAGTTATTACACCCTATGAATATATATTTAATACTTGCTGAATATATATCTAGTTGGTTTACTTTTTTACCATTTTTGTGCTGATTAATTGAGGGTAACCAGCAATAACTAGCCTTCCAAGTCTAGCAGTACTAACTGGGAAACTGTTGCTGTCTAAGACATTCAAAGCGATGAACTACCCCAATTTAAGTTCTCAATAATTGAATGTTTTTACGCTGGCTTTGGGTTTTTGACCGGCTCTCCACTTGTTAACTCATTATTATCACTTTTAGTCTTATAGTCTCGAATAATGAGCATATATCATTAATAATTAATTAAGGTTATTGATAATGTTAGATCAATAATTTTAGTGTCGGAGCAATATGTGTCGCTAAAAGTTTAAAGTGTTGTTAAAATAAATGTAAAAGTGTCGCTAAATATATATTTGTTCTGACAGCCACTGTTATTAGACTGACCCGGATCGACCGATTGAACCGGGAACCGGTTCTATATGCGGTCCAGTTTGGTCCGGTTGAACCAGTTTGGTCAAAACTCGGATTGAACCGGCTGACCACCGATCGAATCGGTGGTTCAACCGATAAAACCGATTAAGTTGACCCAGTGAACTATTTTTTATTATTTTTTTATACTAATTTTTTTTAATATTAAAATTAACTACTTTTAACTCAACTTTATTATGTTTTAGTTCATAAAAAATGAGATTTTTAAAATTTTTATTAATTACTAATAATATATATTTTTATATATTTATGATGTCACCGGTTCAATAACGGTTCAACAACTGATTGAACTAATAATCCATCTACCTGATAACTTTTTCGGTTCGATGACCGGTTCGAGTCTGAAAACATTGATGACAACAAAATTATTACTCTAACGTTATCAATAGCCTTAATTAATTAAATATATCATTAGTGATTAATTAATGAGTATATATCACTTTTACTCATTATTTTCCTCTTTGTAGAGTTTCCCTCTCTATTTTTTTTTTTGAAAGTTTGGTTCTTTCTGTTCTGGAGTTTTAATTATCTCCTCTGTGAGGACTTGTATCTCTCATTTATGAGAATTTGTGTGCTGACTAATTCATATCTAAGTTGTGGTTTGATAATTGATCACTGCAGGCGTTACGTACTTTCGGTGATTAGAAACAACAGATCTACATGTCACATTCTACCTAGGGCAGCCATTCTTCTATTCGATCGGTCTAGCTAGTTATGGTGGCCTGAACATATCTATTATCTTACGGTTGGCTCTTTCTATAAAACATATGCCCAAAAAAAAAACGTTATTGATAATGTTAGGGTAATAATTTTGTTGTAAAAACAAATATACATTTAACGACATCTTTTACATTTGTTTTAATAATATTTTAAATTTTCAACGACACTTATTACTCTGACAACAAAATTATTACTTTAGCATTATCAATAGCAAAAAAAAAGAAGAAAAAAAAGTAGTTGTTATGTTAGTTACGGTGATTAGTGCAGTGTACTTGTCTTGCACAAAAAAAAAGGCTTGAAAATCTCAATTTAGGATTAAAATCCCCTCCATTATATGTACTCTCCAATTTTTTTTAATACATCAAATATTATTTTTCGCGACAGTTCAAACGAAAAAATTATTTGTGACTAGTTTTATTGTGTCGTTAATTGAATATAAATTTTATTGTGTCATTAAAAATAATATTTATGTCGTTAAATATATATTCGCTAAATGTGTATAGAAGAAAATAAGAGAATTACTGTAGTGGATGAGATCCTGACCCCTCAATTTGATACTAAAAAGTGGAGTAGCTATTACCGACCTGATTCACGGTTCACATACATCGAAACGGCGTTGATTCCGGTGATTCCTTCCTTAACGTTTTGTCCTTCTCTACTGCAAGTAGGCATAGTGGCGGAACTAGGGGGGTCGAGGGGGGGCAAACGACCCTGGTACTCTGCTCGCCGCCACCGCCCGCCCGTCGCCAGCGACCAGCCTTCAGCCTTCTTCTTCTCTTCGGCAGTTCGGCGTAACCAGGTAACAGGTTAATTGTTTTTTTTTAACCTTACATGAAACGACGTCGTTTCATGTAGGGTTAAAAAAAAAATCTTAAGACTTCCGCCTCCACCTCTTCTGAATGCTACTGCCGGGCTGTTCTACTTTTCTTTTCCCTTCCGCAGTTCTCCACCTTATTGCCTACTCCAAGTTCCTCTTCCTACTGCAGGCTGCAGCTTTTTCTCCGGTGGGCACTTGGGCGGTTCTCCCTTTGTCTTTCCAGGTTTCTTAATTATGTGTGCAATTGTGCTTAATTTTGCCATTAAATGATAGATTTAGAGTTTGTGTTAGTTATGCCATGAATTAGAGATTGCTTAATTTTTGTGTTAGTTATGCCATGAATTAGAGATTGTGTTATTTTCATTGAATATAAGAATTAATATTGTATATTTATCAATTTATGGAATATTTATAATTTATGATATATTAGTTGTGAAATAATTGAAATTATTGAATAAGGTTAGTTGATGTTTTGATGAAATTATGATGAAATGTTTGAATAATTGAATTGATGAATGATTAAATTATTATTAAATGTTTAAATTGATGAAATTATTTATTGGTTCTGGATTTTGATCGTGTGGCAGCTTATGATGTTATTGCTTTGAGGCTGTAGGTTTTTTTTTTTATTTGGAAATTAACCAATAAAGGTTGCATCATTTAAATTGATAGGAAAATTGTTTGTACTGGTAAAACAATGTAATATCATAAACTGAGTGAACTACCACTACTATTATTTGCATCATAAAATTTGCATCATTTAAATTGATAGGAAAGTTGTCTCCTCTCAGTTGTATAGCCGAAAGAAGCAGTTCAAGCGTCAATAAATAATTTTTTTTACTGAGAAATTTTGACCCCCTATAATATAGTTCTGGTTTCGCCACTGTAGGCATGAATATATGAGAGAGGAGAAAGAGATAAACATTCTTCTTCAAATTTCAATGCAAGCACATGTCTGTATCCTATGCCCTAATATTTACTACTACAGAAACTAGAAAGAAATTAATATTCTTCTGAATATTATTGCTAATAAAATTGTACTATTTCCGTTATAAAATATAAAATTTAAATTTGAATTTTAAAAAGTTAATATTGAAATTTTATTTAATGTACTAAATAATCAAAAACAGAATATTAGTATTAAATCAGTTATAATAAATTACTACTACTACTTGTAGTTAGGGACCACCACTTACCGTCGTAAATGATAACTGAAAAATAAGATATTCGTATGTGTTCGTATTCGTTTAAAGCGAATATTATTCATATTCGACTTAAACGGATATTATTCGTATTTAGAGATATTCGTAAATAAACGGATATGAATATGAATATATGTATATTCGTATTCTTTTAACATTCGTCCGCCAATATATTTATTGAATAATGAATATTAGATATTCGGTATCATAATCCTGAGCAAAGAACGGATCTTATTATAAAATTGTGATAATGTTTAATATATTCTATATATAAAGAT
The DNA here is from genome assembly GCA_034770075.1 of Aralia elata. Classification (NCBI taxonomy): domain Eukaryota; kingdom Viridiplantae; phylum Streptophyta; class Magnoliopsida; order Apiales; family Araliaceae; genus Aralia; species Aralia elata. The sequence goes on along the minus strand of CM068377.1, from coordinate 27,667,532 downwards.
GTTTTATTTAAAAAAAATTCTTCTGAATTTTAAAATTAAATCATATGATTGATGATTGTGTTATGTTATATTAATATCATAATAGTAATTTTTTAATTTTTTTAATTTTTTAATTTTAATTAATTATGCTAATGAATTTAGATAGTTATTTAGAAACGGATAATATTCGAATTCAAATAGTTTTTCGAATATCAAATTCGAATGATACATTAAGAAATCTGTCGAATATCGAATACGAATACAGATAAAATATTTTTTTTCAAATACAAATACAAATATCACTGTATTCGGATTTGAATATGTCCGTTTAAAGTGGACCACTATAGGGACCGGACTATCTTGAAATTTTTAAATTTTTTTAGAGCTTATAATTTTTTGACAATTGTATTTTAGGCACTCCAAAATTAACCAAAAAAAAAGAAGAAAGAGTATATGCTACTTTCACAAAAAATAATATAAGAAATTACTTTCTCTATTTTAAATATTAGAGTTATAGAGTTATTTAAATTTTTTTAAATCAATTTAAAATATGAATATTTATAAATATATCACTCTTCTCATTTTTAGGGTATCGATACGTGAATATCAAATTTTATGACATCTAGATCTGTGCTTCAGTTTGTGTAATATAAAGAGTTTGTATATATTACCATACAAACAATCTTATTTTAATCGGAGGGTATAAAATTGTATACAAAATTTAGATTGGAAACGATATTTATCTCAGGATTCCACTAAATTATTCATAGTTGATCTTACAATATTCTAACCCGTCTCGGAGAAAAAATTAATGACTTCGTCCCTGCTCGTAGTTAAGCATAATCAAGAACATTCCTAATATATTGCTGGACGAATATTAACTTGCATGTTAACTTTAGTGCAGAACCGCTTAGCTTATTGTTGGATAAATAATCTTGACAAATCCGTACAAGGGGATTTGGCTCCCCTTAGTTATATTTTTTCTCCAATTCTATTTAATACACCAATTATTTGTTATTAATAATGATCAAATTATATTAATAAATAGTTGATGATATTAAGATCAATTCTATCAAAAAAATGAATCATTAAAAATAATTTTACCGTTAAAAGTATAAAAGAATTTTCAACCATTAAAATTTTTGATGAAAAAATCTACATGTTCATCAAATGGTGTAATCAGATTATTTTTATTTTTGGAACAATTATACTACTCAATATTATAAATTAACATATTGGTGGGGATTTTAATTATATTATTTAAAATTATAACAATATGGTATATTAAATGAAATCCGAGGGAAAGTTTAACTGAGGGGAACCAAATCCCGTACAGGGGCACGTTAGGTCTTTGTCGAGGTATCTAGCAATTTTATTTTATTTTATTTTTTTGGTGCCGTTTTAAAGATAAACTTCTTGTTTTGTTTTGTTTTTTTAAATTTAAAATTTAAAATTGAAGTGTGATTGATGACCATACATCGTAAGAAGTAAATCAGAAATGCACGTATGATAGAGCCAAACACAAGGAATATGGAATATGAGCAAAGCATTAGAATACACAGAGAAACCAAACAATAGAGAGACATGTTGACCGGAATCACCGGATATTATTCTTACACATGCCAATTGAAATTATTCCATCACTTCCAGAAATAAAGAAATATTTTTTAATATTGAAATTAACTATTAAATTTAAAATTTTAAAAATTGGCGCAACTCTTTTTATTTTAGGTTAAAGAAGAAAAATCTCCCATCGTTCCAAAGTATAATGCTACGTTTGGATTGGAGTAATGAAGGTGAGAATGAAATGACTCATTTTTATGGAATGAAAAAATTGTATTTGGTTGCGATTAAAATGAAAAAAATTGTGTTTAGTTCTTTGAGAGGGGGAGAACATATGGAATAATTCATTTCAACTAGAATGAAATGAATCATTTCACTCTTCATTTCATTCCTTCAATCCAAACGTAGCATAAGATTAGTATTGAATTTTCAAAAATCAGTTTTAAAAAAATTTTCAAACTCAAAATGAGCATGAATTCACGTAGTTTATGCCAATACATAGTTACATACAATTATTAATATCATAAAGTATATAAAAAATACTACTAGTTATAAAATTTATTATTTTTTAAAATTTAAATGAATGATATCAATTTTAATTTGAAAATGTCTCAAACTAACTTTTGAGAAGTCAATATTGATCTTATAATTCGGAACGAAGGGAGTATAAAACTGTATACTAACTTTAAAAGTATTACTAATTTTCATATTAATTAGTTTCAAAACTTAAATGAGTTCATATCAATTTTAAATTTTAAGATTTGACAAGTTAATTTAAAAAGTTAAAATATATATTTAAATATAGAACAAAGTGAACATATAACAAAGTGTATTCTGGTTGCTACAATTTGTATATTGGTTCCTAATTTTCATATATGTTGTTTTAAAACAATCGATAGATTCATATCAAATTTGAATATTAAGATTTAAAAAACGATTTAAAAAGTCAAAATGTATATTTCATTTTAACAAAACTATTGTTGTTAGTACATTTAATTGGTTCTACCAATATGCTAAAAAGATGTAAGTTTGAGTAATTAACAGATATAATGTTGTTATTAATAAAATTAGTCACTGAGATCTTAACCTAATGATTAAAACTAAGATAGTATAACTTTTAGTTCTTAAATTTATAGGTGAGCCTTTTATGTGAAGTGTCCTTTTTGTTTTTGTTGTTGTTGAGAAACTACACAATATATATATATATATATATATATATATATATATATATATATATATAAAGTAAAAGGCATCTTAGATCGACTTAAGATAAGTTATTATAAGTCACTTCTAATATAAGATAATTTGATCATCAACTAAATAATCTGACCGTATGGATATAATGAGCACGCAAAAATATGAGATTATGTAAAATTTTGTTTGATTTGAGTTAACAACTTTATAACAATAAAAATTATTAAAATCTGAGCTGCCGAAATATAAACTTATATACATATTATTTAAATTATTATAAAAATGATATTTTAACGCCTCAAATCAAACAAAATTTTACATAGTTTCATATTTTTTCATGCTCATTATAGCTGCACGGTCAGATTATTAAATTGACGATTAAATGATGTTGTATTAAAAGTGACCTAAGATAATTTATATTAGGTCCATCAATGATGCCTTTTACTAATATATATATATATATATATATATATATATATATATATATATTACATTGTTTTGATACATTGCCATCCTTAAATAAGAAAATGCTATATAATTATATATTCTCCTTAATTACATTGTTTACTTAAAGTACATGCAACCTCTATAGTATCATATACTTAATTACACGGACTGAGAATTATATTTGTACAATTAAATTAATAGTAAGAAGTTAAGAAATTTTATTCTCCAATGAATCTAGAGTGCATCAGGCGCTAACCATGGACTTCGGAAAAATATAAAATTAACAAAAAGAATGATAAACGTTTTCTACTCATCTCGTTCTTGCTGTGATCAATGGTATATATAAACAACTAGAATAATATAACAAGTACAAAATATATAGAATAACAATAAAAGAATAATGCTTGGTTAAAGAGAAGATATACTCCAATTAAAAACAAATGAACAAAGAGAAAGAACAAATAAAGACTAAAGAGGAATTAACCTAATAGCTATAACCTCGACAGGGTCACGCCCATGGCTCACGTGAGAGGAACAATGTTGACGCCGAGGAATATGGTCATTTATTTGGCTCCACTGGTGGGTATAATGCCGAGGTACTTGAACACGGAGAGAGAATATTGGTGGGAGTAATTTTAAAAACAAAATCCTAGTTTCTAATGACCTTTTTTTATATAAAAAAAAAACTACGGGCTTACGAGAGATACCCTCTAAGGTATATAAGTTATATACCTTAATTTTAAAAATTGAGTTTATTTCAAGTTTTTTGGTAAAATTTAACCTTACGGATAGAAAGATCATACAAAAATATGAGTAAATGTAAATTTTTATTCAATTTAAGGTTGTGTAGTACCATTATTATAATATTGTAAATAAGTATATATATTTTTTGACGACTAAGATTAATTGAACTTTCATTACAATAAAGTCGACAATAGGCATCACCAAATCATATAAAAATTTATATGTTCAAATATTTTTATATGTTTTTTAAATCCGTATGGTTGGATTCATCTAAAAAACTCTAAAAATAGACTCTATGAGGTATACTAGTTAGACATCCTTTAAGGTATATCCCTTTTTTTACAAAAACTATTACGAAGGGTCATTATTATTATATTAAGGGTACTTTGAAAATTTTGAATTTTTTTAATAAACTTAGAAAATTTTGACATTTTACTTTAGACCCTCCAAAATTTATGAAAAAATAAAGTATATATTAATACTCGTTGAGAGCATATATTCCCTCCGTTCTCAAAAGAATAAGTAAAGTACAATTTGCACATATATTAATTTAAAAAGTAAAACTAGAGGAAAGAGAGTAAAAAAGTTTTAAATTTATTCTTAGCGACCTCACAAGAATATATAAAGTGATGAGTACTTTTTTTTTTTAATATTAATGGACCCTATTATATGACATATTTACCCTTCACTTTATGTACTTTATCTCATTTTTTTGAAGACAAATTAAAAAATTTATATCTTCAATCATCTTTTTTGGGGATGGAGGAAGTAAGAAAGTACTTTCTCTATTTCAAATATAATTGTTATGTCAAATTTTTCTTAAATTAATTTGAAATATGAGCAAATTTATAAATATATTACTTTTTCTATTTTTCGGTTATCATTATACGAATATTATATTTTATGGTCTCTTTTTGTTCTATTTTTTGTACTACAAAAGATCCATATACACTGTAATGTAAAGGAATCTTATTTCAATAAAAAATATAAAATTATTCAAAAAATTTAAATTATAAGAGGTGACTTTGTATTTCACTAAATTATTCATCATCGTATAATATTATACCAAAAAAAATTGTCCCCGGATCTGACAATATTATCTGCCTTTAAATAAAAATTCAAAACTTAAATAATTGTTTGATAAAATAGACAAAAGGAGTTGGGAATTTAAATAGGTCACGATTTACGAAAGTGGCGCAAAGGAGAGAGAGAGAGAGACCCAATTTCATTCCATTATTCCATTGAGCAGTACTACCCCTTTTGTTTTCTCGAATTCCAACGTCCATTCCCTGCAGAACCACCCTCCATTATCTCTCTGGACCTCCTTTTTTCTTTCCCCATTAGTAACATAACAAAAATCTCTCCCTTTCTCTCTCTTAAACTCTGTATATATATGGAAAGGTGATCACTGATCCCTCTGCATCCTCAAATACACAACTTCTACTTTTCATCATCTTTTCCTTCATATATAGTAGCTTCATTCCCTAAAAGACTCCTTTTACATCTACTTTTCCCTGTGCATTTGATTCTTTATCAACCCTAGCTTTGGTATTCTACTCAAAACCCTAGATCTTCCATTTCTCTTTCTCTCTCTTTATATATATAAATATATATCCATGCAAATCATTAGGCACTCATTTGTCAAAACCCTAGCTTGATCTTCCATTTCTTCTTCAGTTTCTGGTTTTTAGTGAGTACCAAAACCAACAAATCCATCACTCCTCACTTTCTTCTCCTTCAAAGTTCCAAAGCCTTAGAATTTCCTCATTTTTCTTGAACTTTCTTTATATAATGACAAGTACAACTTCAACTGTGCCTGATCTTTCTTTACAAATTAGTCCACCCTCCACATTAGATTGTAGAGGATTGATGATGATAAAATCACCCTATAGTGACCGGAGCTCCACCACAGATTCTGGTAGTAGCGGAGGAAGCGATTTGAGCCATGAAAATGGATTCTGCCCACCGGAGAATATTAGGGCGTTTTTCAGTCACCGGCCTAATCTGAGTTTAGGGTTGGATATGATGGTAGCTTTAAATCCTCCACCCCCTCGAAGACTACCAGGTGATATTAAACATTACCAACCTCAAATTCATGGCCGTAATTTCAAAAGAAGTTCAAGAATGTTGAATGGGGTCAAAAGGAGTGTTCGAGCTCCTAGAATGAGATGGACTTCAACTCTTCATGCTCATTTTGTTCATGCAGTTCAGCTCCTTGGTGGTCATGAAAGTATGTTAATCATAATCCAATTATAGTTAGATATGTACTTAATTTAACATTTTGCATTTCATATTGACAATTCCTTGAGACACAATATATAAACTTGATGGGCTACTTCACTTGGTGTCAGTTAGTTTTAAGTTGGATGTTTAAATTTTTTTTATACTTGTTTTTATTTTTTTTAAATGGGTTGTTTATGTAATAAATAGTCTTACATTTGCTAAATGTGACAGGAGCAACACCAAAATCTGTGCTAGAGTTGATGAATGTGAAGGATCTAACACTAGCTCATGTGAAGAGTCACTTACAGGTGGGGTTACTAGCTATATATTTTCAATCACTACAATTTTGAAAATAAGAAAGGAAATTTGATATTAATTTTTGCTGATTTTCATGGTTATTTTGGCACCTTTTGTTGCGTCTTATATATGTCAATTGCTATGATTCATGTGTAGAGGTGGGTGGAGTACAAAGGGTAAGGACAAAAAGGCATCTAGAGGGGTAATATTAGCAATGAGACTTTTTTTCTAATCCTTTTGTGTTGGTTTTCATGTAGATGTATAGAACAGTGAAGAGCACTGACAAAGGAACAGGTATAATATTTTGATTTTTCTTTGTCCATAAGGACCCCATTTCCATTTCCCTTCTCTATTTTCTCTTTGTTTGCAAGCTTGATCAAGATCCTTTGCTAGCAACTTCCCTCCCTGCAATGGATGCAAAATTGGATTTTATTTTGTAGTGCAAATAGTTCCAAAAATAACTCTAAGTGATTGTATTTTACTTTAATAACTTTACATCATTTAGATTTTTTTTTTGCTATAGTAGTCAGAGAAAATAAATCATTTTAACAGTAAAATAAAACTCAATTTTGACATTCATGGCAGGATGTGATATTCAGAATAAAGTAATACTAAGTAACTAGATAAAAACTATTTATTTTACCTAGACAAAGTATTGATAAATTGTACTGTACAAACAATGAATGTTTTATCGAAGAATAATACTGAGTGCGCAAATTATATATAAAAAGTTGTGCACTAATAATATGCATCTAATAAAAATATATAAAACATCTAATGATAGGTCTCATTTTTTATTTTTTCTTTTCTTTTATACAATTTGTGTATAACTTTTTGTATATAGTTTATATCCATAAGATTACTCTTTATCTAAATAAACTAGACAATTTTTTTTGCTAGCAGTTGAGCATTATTCTTTGGGATACGACTGATTAAATATTGTCCTTTTTGTAAAATTATTTTTTGATTTTTCTGGAGTGTCTGCTAAAGTAAGAACAATGGCTCTCCATGATTACAAATGCTGCAGGTCAAGGGCAGACAGATATGGGTTTGAACCACAGGACAGGGATAATAGAAGAAGATGTTGAGGCTTGTGACAATCTGCCTTTTTATTCAATCAATCCATTATTAACACCAATATCGCTACCAACTACACTACAAAAAGCCCAAAGGTAAGAGATTTTTGTACTACCCACCCTTCCTTTCTCTCTCATCAGTATATATCTCCTGCTGCATCATTACAACCGAAAAGGAAGAGAGAAAAAAACAACGACTGACTTATATGAAGGCATCTAGTTAATGCAGATTTCAGACCCACAATTACTTGGTCAAGCTAGCAAGTTGTCTTCTTTGTTAACGTGTAGGTAATGCGAGTTTAATTAATTAATTAACTTAATTTGAGTGTTTAAATTAATTAAGTACATTTGTTTGGAGGAACATACATATATGACCTATGGTAAAATACTCTCACCGTTCCTTAGTCATGACATTTTAGGAGTACACATAATAAATTAACAAATGTATTTAATAGTTTGTCTGATTGATGAACTTAGTTGCTTCTTCCGCTCATAAAAAATTAGCTTAGATTGACTTTTTAGTCAAATTGATCAATTTTAAAATTTAAAATTAAGAATAATTATTTATATTTTTAAACTCATGAAAATTAAAAATAGTAGTAAATACAATATAGTTTCTTACAGTTATAGTTGTTGCACTTATATTTAAAAGAAAATAATATAAATTTTGATTATAAAAATGATCAATTTGACTTAAAAAGAAATCAAGCCCATTTTTAAGGAATAAAGGGAGCATAAAATATCAATAAATAAGTTGGCCATTAGACTAAATAAGTTGAAAAGATGAGAGAGATATAAATTTATATTTAATATTTTTAGGATAATATGAGAAACTCAATGATTAATAAATACTCATTTCGTTCCAAAATATAAGATCATTATTGATTATTTGAAATCAACTGAAGACATTTTCAAACTTGAAATTGACATCTATTCCTTTAATTTTAGTCAATACAATGATAAATATTGTAAACTATATAAAAAATATTACTCATATAATTTTAAGATTTATTGTCTTATAATTTTTAATGAATTATCTCGATTTTGAGTTTGAAATTTTTTTAATTGACTTTCTAAAGTCAATAATGATCTTATAATTTAAAATAAAAATAATTTTTTTTATTAAAATCAATAAATTATAATTTAAAAAAGAATAAAATTTTCTCTTTTAATAAAGACGTTTGAAAAAGAAACAGATAGATTACTATTTACTAATAATATTGGCCATTCTTCCATTAGATTATGAATCTACGGATCTCAAGGTATTCGACTTAAAAAAAAAATATATTCAATTCGGCTCCAATCTTGATGTACTCACGTCTGTGTATGTAGGGTTGGGTGTATAATTATTTTCCAAAATTAATTAGTGAGAGCATTTAATGTTTAATCTTTTTTGCTGGATTTTGTCGACCTCACTCATGGACATGCATGGGACGGCTGTGACTATACTCCATTACTCCTAAAGTTTATTGATGACAGCAGGAGACTGAGTATTTAATTTTAATACATGATCCAAATAGCGTTTCTGCATATCTAAACACTAGAATAAAGTCATTGGATATAATACAAACCTCAGTTGCTAAATTTATTTATCTCATTCTTTATTATACCTTAATACGCGAAACAAAGTATATACTTAGTACTATCTTATTTCCGTTTCAAAATATAAGATTATTATTGATTTTTAAAAATTAATTTAAAATATTTTTGAATTTAAAGTCGACAAAAATATATTTAATTTTAGTCTATACGATGATGATTATCATAAACTACATAAAAATACTATTAATTGTAAAATTTATTGTATTGTAATTTTTAATAAATCATATCAATTTTAAATATAAAAATATTTTAAATTAACTCTAAAAAAATTCATAACTTGTAACGCAGAAAGTTTATTACTATAATATAATGGCTTTCGATATACCTTAACCTTTTGTGATTCCATAGTCTTCAGTTTCAAATCAATGACAATGCAGGCTCTTAGAACGTTGGACTAACCTGTCGACAGTAAATGATGTTTTAGCCTAATATTTAGAGTAAATCTTGACATATTAACAACTTATAAATAAATACACAATAATAGTTATGACCGAGATTCTCTGGCGATTTGATTGCCGGTTTATTTTTGTTATTTGCTTTTTCTTTCTTTATTATGTGACTTACTTTCAATCTCTTTTATTATGTGATTTTATTTCTTTTTTATTGTGAGATTTGTATATTGACTCATGGGATGTGAGTTATATTTAATGTTGAGGGATTTAGAAGTTATTGAGATTGTTATGTAATTCATTGTATTTTTAGTTGTATCACTTCAAAGTGGGGCGTTTAAAAAAAAAACTAATCTGTCAACAAGTTCACTTGCAATAGATAATAATTGTTCTCTGGATTGATTTAAGTTAATTGATTCATTCTATTAATTTCTAATAGTATATGTTTTGTGATTATTTTTGCCAAAATCATGAGCAGGGGTTTCTGGTCATCTTCTTTGGAGACAAATGAGAGGAGCCACTCAAAGCAAGAAAATGAATTAAGTTATTTTCATTTACAAAAAATTGATGCCAAGGTATGATTAAGTCAGTAAGACAAATGAGTGCAATATTAATTAATCATAAAACTTATTTAACATTATTTTATGTTATAGTAATTGTTATTTTATTATAGTTGGAAGGACACGAGGAAGCTCCCCATCTGTCTGAAAAGAAGAAGGAAAAGTTGGGAAGTAGTTCATTTACTTCATTGTCATCTTCTGATGGGATGTTAGTTAATCTAGAGTTCACCCTAGGAAGACCAAACTGACTATGCTGTATCCTCAAATGACCTTACCCTTCTCAAGTGTTAAACCCTAGCTACCAAATAATATATCTATCTATTTTGTTATTTTATGGAAATGGTGTAAGTATTTATAACAATTTCTTTAATTTTGTCTCCAATGGAGAAATTAGTTAAAGAAATAATATGTAGGCAACGTGTTTGATGAAATCGGATATATCCTTCCATTTTAATGTATAGGAGAAAATTAAATTTTTTGTAGTTGAAATCAATTGAGATATTTTTAAATTTAAAATTGACGTGATTTATTTAATTTTAGATAATTAATACAACTATTAGTTATAAACTATTTATTAAAGACTATTAATTACAAAATTTGTTGTTTTCAAAAATTAAATGAATCACATCAATTTTGAAATTAAAAGTACTAAATTAATTTTTTTTAAATCAATACTAAATTTATATTTTGGAATAGATGTAGTATTTTTTTTTACTATTTATTGCCTAATAATAATAATTTATTCTCCCTTCTTATAGAGCTTGTGAAATTTGTTTTTTATGAGATAATTGATTTCTTTCTGTTTCTTGAGAGAGTTTCATTATCATCTCTTGTAAGATTTTACTTTCTCCATTTTGAAGATTGTGTTTTTCATTTGTGAGAATTTTTCGGTGCACAAATTGGTGAAGATATATAGATTGTTTAGATTTGAGTGTGACGTTATTATAACGGCTTGTTTTTCCGTTGCTTGTGTTAATAAACAGCTTAGATCTGAATATTTTTTTATTTTTGTTTTGTTTTGGAATTTGACAGTTTTCGGGAGTATTAATGGTGTCTACTAGTTATTTTTACGATTAATTTTTTTTCTTGATTATTTGTTATTTTGTTTAAAAGGATTGTAATATTACTTATTATAATTTTTTTAATATATATATATATATACACACACACACTACAAGAAAATGGTTCAACAGCGGCCAAAACATTCAGCGACCGCATTCTCAGGTCGCTAATTTCATTAATAGCGACCACATGTAAATCTAGTCGTTAGTTAATATCAGCGACCGCATGCGGTCGCTGATTTAATTTTGCCGCCATAAATTTGGCGTAAATGTTGGCGGGGAGGTTAGCTGCGACCAATAACTTTCAACGACTGCGTTGCGGTCGCTAATACATCCACGTCATTAAACATCAACGATCGTAGGCAGTCGTAGAAAACGGTCGTTGATCCTTTTAAATCTAATTAGAACAGCAGTCGAGTAGATCAGGAGACGAAGGAAAGAAAGAAAAAGAAGAGGGAGAAAAAGAAGAGGGAACAAAGGGAAGAGAGGGAGGTTGCCACCGTTGCCGCGGCCAACGAAGCCCAAGTTGCCCTTCTGATCAGGTATTGTTATTACGATTGAGCACATGTATACCATTTAGGAAAATATTGAAATATTATGTTGAATCCTCAAAGTAATTTAGGATTAAGTCATGTTATGTTTAAATTATGTTGAAATCTTACTGTTATTATGTTTAATCTGATCAAGTACTGTTCTTATGTTCCTTTTTAATTATTTATGTTTTGAAATTGTTTTGAAATTGATTTGACATATATATGAGAGATTGGGTTATTGTATTCTGATACTATTATATGAGATTGGGCATATATATGTTTTGAAATATTTCTGTTTGCGAAGAAGTATTCGGTTGATTTGTTTCCAACTGTAAGAGCATTTGATAGAGGAAATAAGGAGATTATAATAAGCTAGGTATTATATGTTAGTTTTTGAAATAAAATTTTGTGGTTATGAGGATAGGCTGCTAGTTTCTTTTCATGGGTCCTTCTAAGTTACAATATATGATAGTCGAGAGTAAGCAGTAAACTTCCACTCATGGTACTTAGAGAGAGCATGGTCGGATATTACTGAATGTTAGTTTTCTTTAAATTATTATATTATTTATACCCTTCATAAAATAGTCCAATAATTTATATTAAAATGTAGAGTGAATTCTCTGAGTTAATTAGCCACGCAAGCTATATATCATATAAAGCATTTTATGAGCCACATCAAGCTACGTATGTTTTGGACATAAATAAACAAAGAGACACATGTAAAGTCATTCATGCATTAGCAATTCTCATTAGAATCATAAGGTATGCAAAAACAAAACGTGATCCAAAATATACAAGTTTCTCAAGTATTTTTCGGAGTGTAATTAAGAAAACATATACTATTTAATTAGGTTAGCTCCAAAACATACAAGGCTTTAAAACTTTGTAAATATTCAAATAAATATTAAGGTGTTCAGATTGCTCAAAGTTGTCCAATTTACTCTTACTCATATAAATATATAATCTTGAAGATTTAAAGAATTACTTTCAGAAGGAAATACAATTGATTACATTAATGCAAAAGAAGAATTATATATGTATGTAACTGTGCTCAACAATAATTTTTTAAGGAATCAAGCTAAATTGGCACAAATAATAATTGAATAGTCTTAACATTTTTTATGTTGTGCTTTGTAGGGTTGATTCCACTCTAAGCAATTGGAAATGAATACCATGCATGATGTAATGATTCATATTCCACTCTTAGGAATTTAGTGTCTTTAGGCTAGTGCAGATGTCTTTAGGAATCTATGTATGCCATGTTTTGATTCATTTAATTCATTTAAATCACCAAAACACTATCGTAGGGGAAATCATGGTTGCCATATGTTGGTAGACGAATGTCATGTTTTGAACTTGCACCGCTCATTTTAAGCAAGTGATGATTCATCTGGTACGTATTTAATCACTTCCAACAATAATCTTTCAGTCTGCTTTCTCTCTTTCAAAACAAAAATTTAGTAGTTCTTAGTAATTTTTAAATATTCAACTAAAATAAAAGAATTTACATCAACTTTAAATTTGAAAAAGTTTCATATTGACTTTGCTTTTTCAATTGAAAAGTAAACATGCTTTTTCGTATCCTCTCATTACACGCCTTTGGTCAAGCTTGCTGCCTTCTTGAAGTACTATAAAAGTAACTTGTTGGTGGAGTTGAAGCAAAATAAGGGTTATATGTATTTATAACCTTGCAAATATGTTGACCGCCTTAGTTGAGCTAGCAAGGGTTGTTCGAGAACAGTTGCAAGGTGCAGGAGTAACAAAAGTTAGTATCAATATGGTATTATGTAACTTATCAATCAATTCATTGTGAAGAAAGCATTAATTGTCTTGGCTTTGTTCACAATCCCGCCCCGCAATTGCATTTTGGGACATTTATAAGTTCTCCCTTCCCCACTTCATCTTCCCACTTAAAAGTATTACATCTTTTATCCTGTAAAAACCTCATAAATTAAACTGAACTATATATGAATTAGCCAACAAGACCAACTAATTGGGCAACTGTATAACTTGCGATTAGGATTCTTGGAAGTTCTAGAGGTTTTGAGCGGGCAACAAATACCGCAACGAGGGCAAATAAAACATAATTAATCACATGAGATATATCAAACTAATGTTATAGTAACATGTCATTTGAAACATTTTTTCGGACAAAAAATTTAAGACCCCTAACATCACTCTTATCAAAAACTTTTGTTAAAATGTCCGGTAATTAGTTACTATGCTAAAAGAGAACAGAGATGCCTGCTTATGGTCAGGTGCTTCCCCCTTCTTCACCTGCCTCCACCTGCTTCGAGCAGCTTACAGCTGCTTAGCTTTACCCAATTTTTTATTTTTGAAAAAAATGCGGATGTACATTTGGGATCGAGATGAATCTATAAGACCAAATTTGTATTTTTATCTCAAATTGTAATTTTTAATTGAAATATTTTTTATAACGGACGGAACTAAACATCAAAGTAAATTTGAAATATTTTTAATTTAAAGGTTTTTAATAAATTCATGAACCCTAACAAATGTTGGGGAAGATATATATTTAATAATATATATTTGTAACTTACAAATTAATAATCATTGAACTGATATATATATATATATATATATATATAAACGTATCTGATATACCGAACTTCTAAAATATGAATATGTCAAGGCTAGTATTGAATACTATGTCCTTAAGACAATTATGCCCTCCTTATTGGTGCTTCGAGTTGGCGGCACTTGTCTCCCAGGATACAATGATAACTTGTGTTATAGCAGCACTACAAATAACACAATCAGCGAACCAAAGAAATGGTCAGACTCTCTCTCTGAAATAACTATGAACTATTTATACTTATAATGGTTAATGTTCTGTAAAAAATGAATGAATGAAATGGCCGGCCCTCCTACTCTATTTATAGGAAGGATTCGTGACCTATCTGATGGGACACAACCCATTGAAAAGATGTGAGATGCATCTGTTCGGCCATAGCAGAAGAGGCATGTCAGTTCGGGGAAGAAAGAGCGCGTCCGTTAGGGTCAAAACGACGTAGTTTTGGCCTAACAGAGAGGGCGCTTCCGTTCATGGCATCTGTTCGGTCAAAACGACGTAGTTTCTGTGTCCGTTCTGCAGATAACGCTTCGCAGGTTTGATAATAAATAACATTTATCAAAACGACACAGTTTTGATAATAGAACTAAAATAAAATTAAACAAAATTCAAATAAATTTTGTCTAAAAAGAATATAAACAAGGACCCAGACCCACGAGCCTCGAGCCCGGCCCGACCGGTCGGTCGGCGGCGGCGCGCGTGTGGGTTCAAACCAAGCCTTGGCTAGGTCCTCTCCCTTCCACAAAAGTGGGGTGCCCTTTGGGGCTCAAACCCAAGAGTAACTTTCTTGTATATAAACCAATTAATATTTTAGTTCTTAACCGATGTGGGACTTTCTTTTCCACAAGTATTTATTATCATTTCCAAGGGTAATCTTTAGGAGTTAATTTCTCATTCATTACTCCATGGATTTGAGCTTCCAAATACTTAATTTAATCTACTCATGGAGTAGAACACATTGATATATGGATTCATTAAATAATTAATGAAATCCATAATTACTTTTGGCTCAAAATCCTAACAATCCCCCACATGAATGAAATTGACTGCCAGCCTTATGCAAATGTTATGCAGACTCTAAGAGAGAGACAGAATTAGAAATCATCTGTATAGAGAGAGGTAGTTTTTGGCTTTGAACCTTCCTTTGTGAAAAGACTATCGGATTTACTGGTTGTCCAGTGAACATGATGTCTTGAACTGTCTAACCGTTTGTGTAAACCGAGATAATAGAAGTTCACACAGAATCTTTTCAGACATTATTTGGTTCTCATGACTTTGTTCATTTTGGCCCTGAACAATCCCGGATTTATGAGTGCTCTAGAGAAGTATAGCCTTTTATCATTCTCATAGAATTGGCCCAGTTCACACTCACATAGGTGATCCTTATTAAGAGTATCCTACCATACTCCACTTGTTTATCAAGATATAAGAATCATTAAAAGCATAACTTATCCTGAAATCGCTGCAGGTATCACTATCTCGTATCATAGGAATGGATAAAAAAAATTAATTCCTTTATAGTGATTTGGTTGAATCGTTCATAACTTAGTTGTCCCTTTGCACCTAGATCTTGGGATCTCTAGTCAACTAGGTTGGGTTTCCATCATGACGATCCTTTATTTATAGGCTTTAAACTCATTCCCCTCGATGTTATTTTTACTTGCTCTCTAGTCAAACCTTTAGTTAACGGATCCGCTAGATTTTATTTTGACTTTATGTACTCAATAGACATAATGTCATTAGAGAGCAATTGTTTTATGGTATTATGTCTACGACGAATATGTCTAGACTTACCATTATACATATGATCATGTGCCCTTCCAATTGCTGATTGACTATCACAATGGACACAAATAGCAAGCACATGTTTAGGCCACATAGGAATATCTTCTAGAAAATGACGAAGCCATTCAGCTTCTTCTCCAGCCTTATCCAATGCAATAAACTTAGATTCCATCGTTGATCGAGCAATGCATGTTTGTTTAGAAGATTTCCATGATACTGTTCCTCCACCTAGTGTAAACACAAAACCACTTGTGGATTTAGAGTCTTTTGTATCTGATCTCCAGTTAGCATCACAGTATCCTTCAAGTACTGCCGGATATCTCGAGTAGTGTAATCCAAAGTTTTGAGTGTATTTTAAATACCTTAAAACTCTTATGATCGCTGTACAGTGATCTTTCCCTGGATTACTTGTAAATCTACTCAATTTATTAATAGCTTGTGCTATGTCAGGACGTGTACAATTCATTAAGTACATAAGGCTACCAATTATTTGTGCATACTCAGGTTGTGATATGCTCTCTCCTTTATTTTTAGACAGGTGTAGATTTATATCTACTGGTGTTCCTACAGGATTGCAATCATATTGATTGAATTTTCTGAGTATTTTCTCAATATAGTGTGATTGTGATAACACTAATCCATCTGATGTTTTAGAAATTTTAATTCCTAATATTACATCAGCAACACCCATGTCTTTCATGTCAAATGTATTATTTAACATATTCTTGGTAGTTTTAGTGATTTCATTATTACTACCCATAATGAGCATATCATCTACATAAAGACAAATAATGACAAATCCTTTCGTAGTGTCCTTGACATATACACATTTGTCACACTCATTTATTTTAAAACCATTTGACATCATTGCACTGTCAAATTTTTCATGCTATTGTTTAGGTGCTTGTTTTAATCCATAAAGGGACTTCACAAGCCAACAAACTTTCTTTTCTTGTCCTGGAACAATAAACCCTTCTGGTTGTTCCATGTATATCTCTTCTTCAAGATTACCATTCAAGAAGGCTGTTTTCACATCCATTTGATGTATCTCTAAATTGTATATAGCTGCAATGGCTATTAACATCCTAATTGATGATATTCTTGTCACAGGAGAATAGGTATCAAAATAATCCAAACCCTCCTTTTTCTTGTATCCTTTGATTATAAGTCTTGCTTTATATTTATCTATAGATCCATCTACTTTCATTTTCTTCTTGAATATCCACTTATATCCAAGAGGTTTAGAACCTGGTGGGAGATCCACTAATTCCCATGTATGATTGTGCAGTATGGATTCTACTTCACTATTTATAGCCTCTTTCCAATATGGAACTTCAGGACTCGATACTGCTTCTTTATAAGTTTGAGGCTCATTTTCTAACAGATAAGTTAGAGAATCTGGACCATAAGATTTTGATATTCTAGCCCGTTTACTACGTCTAGGTTCATCAATATCTTCTAATCCTTGATCATTGTCTCTAACAGTGTCATAAGTTCTTTTGTTTAAACTTATTTCATGTTCATTAGAACTTAGCTCTTGTGATTTATTATTAGGAAATACTGTTTCAAAAAATTCAGCATCTTTTGACTCAATAATAATATTTTCATGTATTTCCTCTATTTTTGATTTATTAACCAAAAATCTATATGCACTGCTATTATTAGCATAACCAATGAAAATACAATCTATTGTTTTTGGTCATATCTTCACCTTTTTAGGTGGAGGAACCATTACCTTTGCTAAGCACCCCCACACTTTTAAGTGTTTATAAGACGGTTTTCGTCCTTTCCATAACTCATAAGGTGATGCATTAGATTTCTTTTGAGGTATTCGATTGAGAATATAATTTGCTGAAAGAATTGCTTCCCCCCACAAATTTTGAGGTAATCCAGAACTTAATAATAATGCATTCATTATTTCTTTTAAAGTTCTATTCTTTCTTTCAGCAACACCATTTTGTTGTGGTGAATATGGTGCAGTTGTTTGGTGTATTATACCATGTTGAGAACAAATTTCTACAAAAGAAAATTCATATTCCCCACCTCTATCACTTCTAATTGTTTTGATCTTTTTATCAAGTTGATTCTCAACCTCATTCTTGTAATGTGTAAACATTTCCAATGCCTCATCTTTACTTCTCAATAAGTAGACATAACAATATCTTGTACAATCATCAATAAAAGTAAGAAAATATTTCTTACCCCCTCTTGTTTGTATATACTTTAAATCACAAATATCAGTATGTATTAATTCAAGAGGTTCCGTACTTCTTTCAATTGATTTAAAAGAAGATTTCTTAAGTTTTGCCTCAACGCAAACTTCACATTTATGATTGGAGTTAATTTCACATTTTGGCAAACATTCCATATTAATTAATCTACGTATAGTATTATAATTAACATGTTCTAATCTACCATGCCATAAATTAGAAGACTCAATCATATAAGCAGAAGATGTAATTTTATTAATATTGGAAGGTACAATAGTCATTACATTCATTTTGAAGAGCCCATCGCTCATATATCCCTTCCCCACATACATCCCATTTTTAGTTAGGACAAACTTGTCCGATACAAAGACTAATTTGAATCCCTTTTGACTAAGAAGAGATCCTGACACTAAATTCTTCCTAATATCGGGCACATGGAGCACGTTATTGAGGGTGAGTTCCTTGCCATATGTCATCTTTAGAACCACCTTTCCTTGCCCTGCAACTTTGGATGTTGAAGAATTTCCCATGAATAATTGTTCTCCATTCTCAATTTCTTGATATGTGGAAAACATCTTCTTGTCAGAACACACATGGCGGGTTGCTCCAGTATCTATCCACCATTCCTTGGGATTTCCAACCATGTTTACTTCAGAAACAACTGCTGATAAGTTCATTTCAGAAACATCTTGAAGAAGTCCATCCACTTCCGTTACATTGGCTTGTGCAGACTTCTTGTTCTGGTCTTTGCGTTTACAACAATCCTTTGCCCTATATCCGGGCTTATCACAAATGTAGCATTTGCCTTGGAACTTTTTATTCATTCCCTGTTGAGGCCCATTGCCGGTGTACTTTCTCTTTTTAGACTTCTGGCCTTGTTCCACCACGTTAGCTTTATGTTCGATAAAAGTCCTTCCTGTTTTCTTCTCAGAAGCACGATTGTCCTCTTCAATCCTTAATCTCACGATTAAGTCTTCAAGTTTCATCTCTTTGCGTTTATGCTTGAGATAATTCTTAAAATCTTTCCACATTGGTGGTAGTTTTTCAATAATTGCAGCAACTTGGAAAGATTCACTTAAAGACATACCTTCTGCATGTATTTCATGCAGGATTACTTGCAATTCTTGGACCTGGTTGATGACAGCCTTGGAATCCACCATCTTGTAGTCCAAAAACCTGCCAACTACGAACTTCTTCGTGCCAGCATCTTCTGTTTTGTATTTCTTATCCAAGGAATCCCATAATTCTCTTGCAGACTTGAGAGAACTATACACATTGTATAATGTGTTATCCAATCCGTTGAGGATGTAATTTCGGCACAAAAAATCTGCATGTTTCCATGCATCAATTGCAGCAGCCATCTGCCTGTCTGTTTCATTCTCACCAAGCACAGGAGGATCTTCATGAAGAATTGTGCCAAATTTAGCGTAGTGAGATAAAACAACATCTTTTGTTGCCATCTTTTAAACTCTGTTCCATTGAACTTTTCTAGTTTTTCACCATGGTTCACAGGAACATTTGGTATCACAGGTGTAGAAGAAGAAGAACCGATTGTAATAACAGAATCGGTAGTCATATTTTGCAAATATAAATTAAATATAATATTTAATTGTCTTAAGATTGTTGAGGAAGATATATATTTAATAATATATATTTGTAACTTACAAATTAATAATAATTGAACTGATATATATATATATATAATAATTAATATATATATAAACTTATCTGATATACCGAACTTCTAAAATATGAATATGTCAAGGCTAATATTGAATGTTATGTCCTTAAGACAATTATGCCCTCCTTATTGGTGCTTCGAGTTAGCAGCACTTGTCTCCCAGGATACAATGACAACTTGTGTTATAGCAGCACTACAAATAACACAATCAGCGAACCAAAGAAATGGTCGAACTCTCTCTCTGAAATAACTATGAACTATTTATACTTAGAATGGTTAATGCTCTGTTAAAAATGAATGAATGAAATGGCCGGCCCTCCTACTCTATTTATAGGAAGGATTCGTGACTCATCTGATGGGACACAACCCATTAAAAAAATGTGAGATGCATCTGTTCGGCCATGGCAGAAGAGGCATGTCAGTTCGGGGAAGAAAAGGCGCGTCCGTTAGGGTCAAAACGACGTAGTTTTGGCCTAACAGAGAGGGCGCTTCCGTTCATGGCATCTGTTCGGTCGAAACGACGTAGTTTCTGTGTCCGTTCTGCAGATAACGCTTCGCAGATTTGATAATAAATAACATTTATCAAAACGACACAGTTTTGATAATAGAACTAAAATAAAATTAAACAAAATTCAAATAAATTTTGTCTAAAAAGAATATATACAAGGACCCAGACCCTCGAGCCCGGCCCGACCGGTCGGTCGGCGGCGCGCGTGTGGGTTCAAACCAAGCCTTGGCTAGGTCCTCTCCCTTCCACAAAAGTGGGGTGCCCTTTGGGGCTCAAACCCAAGAGTAACTTTCTTGTATATAAACCAATTAATATTTTAGTTCTTAACCGATGTGGGACTTTCTTTTCCACAAGTATTTATTATCATTTCCAAGGGTAATCTTTAGGAGTTAATTTCTCATTCATTACTCCATGGATTTGAACTTCCAAATACTTAATTTAATCTACTCATGGAGTAGAACACATTGATATATGGATTCATTAAATAATTAATGAAATCCATAATTACTTTTGGCTCAAAATCCTAACAACAAATACAAATAAAAATTTAGTATATATAATCTAAGATTTATTGCCCTGGTTAGAGCCATAGGCCTTTCCCCTGCTACAAAAACTAAACAATACATCAACTATGAATTTGAAATTATCTTGAAATAATTTTAGTTAGCCTAATTAGATCTTAAATTTTAAATGCACAAAATATATTTGAAGGATAAATTTGAATTTAAAATGTCTATTATACTATTTGTTGTTTGTGCTATTATGATTTTTTTTACTCTCCAGTTTACTCACGTCATATAAGATTAATATTGAAATTTTATAAAATAATATATATTTTTACATTCAAAATTGCTATGAATGTAAATGAATTTCATGAAATTTGAGTTTGAAATATTTCATATTAACTTTGACAAAAACTGATATTATATTTTAAACGGATTAAATATAGTTTATTTAATTAGAATAAATAACAGAAATGATTCAAATATTAAAGTTATTGCGTTTGAGAATAACATAGTAAACATTTAAAAATAAAAAATAAAAAATAAAAAATAGTAAGCTTATTATTGTACATTGAGTCTTCAGCTGCTTTCAATTCATTTATCGCCACCCAGCTCCGTATATATATTATCTATATATAAATTGCCCTCTCCGTTTCAATAAATATGATCGATACTAACTTTTTATAGTCAATGTCAGATATCTAAAAATTCAAATCATATATGAAATATTTTAATTTTAAATAATACATGTACGAAAAATATAAACTATCTAAACAATAGTCCTAATTACAATTTTTATTTTTTCCAAAACTTTAGTAAATCACCTCAAATTTAAATTATAAAACATTTCAAATTAACTTTTAAAAGTAAAGCATCCTTGATTCTATATTTTTTGAATTAAATATTAGTTTTTTCAAGTCTATAAGACCAAATTTGTATTTTTTTTATCTCAAATATAAATTTTCAATTGAAACATTTTTTTTACGGACGAAACTAAACAATCATTGTTTAGGATTAAATTAAAATAAAATTATATCTTTAAAATTTGTGAACTTTTCAAATGAAAATCCTTGTACGTATTAAAAATAACTGAGAATTTATAAAATTATTATTATTTTTTTATCTCAAACCATAAAACAAATTCAAATGTCAAAGTAAATTTAAAATATTTTTAATTTAAAGGTTTTTAATAAATTCATGAACCCTAACAAATACAAATAAAAATATAGTATATATAATCTAAGATTTATTGCCTTGGTTAGAGCGATAGACTTTTCCCCGCTACGAAAATTAAATGAAACATCAACTATGCATTTGAAATTATCTTAAAATAATTTTAGTTAGCCTAAGTAGATCTTAAATTTTAAATGCACGAAATATATTTTAAGGATAAATTGAATTTAAAATGTCTATGTTACTATTTGTTGTTTGTGCTATTATGATTTTTTTTTCCTCTCCAATTTACCAAGTCATATAGGATTAATATTGATATTTTATAAAATAATATTTTTTACATTCAAAATTGTTATGAATTTAGATGAATTACATGAAATTTGAGTTTGGAATATCTCATATTAACTTTGAAAAAAGTTGATATTATATTTTAAACAGATTGAGTAATTTTTTAAAATTAGAATAAATAACAAAAATGATTCTATTATTAAAGTTATTGCGTTTGAGAATAACATAGTAAACATTCCAAAAAAAAGAAAAGAAAAGAGAATAACATAGTAATTAAGCTTATTGTATATTTAGTCTTCACCTGCTTTCAATTCATTTACCATCTTCCTTGCCTTATTTCCTTTATTTATCAATTACAATTCCATTTAGTCTTTTTAAGCAGCTAGGCCGTATTTCTTTTCCACCAACGGGATTCAGGCGCATATTTTAAGAGTATCGCTATGTATTACACATGTTTTTGGTTGAATTTAAATTAAAGTATATATTATCAATTATAATTATTTAGGTAATTCCCAACAAAATATTTTACATATAAATTAAGTCACAAGATTTATCCTTAAAATATAATTCTTTCTACTTAAATTTAAACCAAATTTAAGTTCTTGAATTTATTCAAACATCCTTAAATTCATTGTTAATGTGGTTCATTTTAATATCGAAACAAGGAGTAGCTTTCAAATAACAAGCAATTTTTTATAGCTGAATTTGGTAAGATAACTTTGTATAAATTTTAAATAGTTACAAAACTATTTATAAACTATTATAATTAATAAAATAAAATAACGGTTACGAGATATGGGCGCGTTACTCCCTAACTTGCTCTGTTCAAAATTTCTAAGGACAATCCATATCTACAAGAGTATATATATATATATACGTTTATATTTTTTCCAAAATTTTAACCTACTAAATACTTAAAAATATTATTATTTTTATCTTTGTTAATTGAGCACCATCATACCACAAAGGGCTAAGTAACCAAGGGCAGTGGCGGAACCAGGACCATATTTAAGGGGGGTCAAAATCTTTCAGTAAAAAAAATTATTTATTGACGCTTGAACTGCTTCTTTCGGCTATATGACGGAGAGGAGGCAACTGTATTCTGCGACTCTGCATAGCTTGAAAACGTCTCAAAATTTGTTCGTTTTCAATTGTTGAAAAAATATCTTTCTCAATATAAACTATCAGACTGTCATTCATCCACTCGTCTCCCATTTTATTACGCAAGTCAGTCTTGACAATTTTCATCGCAGAAAAAACTCTTTCAACAGTAGCAGTCGCAACTGGTAATACCAAAGCCAACTCGATCAATCGATATACCAATGTGAAAGTCATGTTTCTTCTTGTTTCAATCAGCTTCTTAGCAAGACTTCCCAAACCTTCGATCCCAAAAAAGTGATTATCGCATCGCATATCATAAATGTAATTAACAAGTTGATCCCCAAGCATCATGCGATCAGTCACTGAGAAATCTTCTGGATAAAGCTCAGCAAGACGGAGTAACTTATTTTTGTCAAACTTCGAGAACAAATCACTTGGATCAAGACATGATATGCATAAAAGTAACTCTGTGCTTGTTTCTGAAAAACGATTGTTCATCTCTTGAACAATTGAATCAACAACCTACATTGTAATAATGAAAAATCAACAAAAAAAGATAAATTCTTGGATAGGAATT
Organism: Aralia elata; assembly: GCA_034770075.1. Lineage (NCBI taxonomy): Eukaryota > Viridiplantae > Streptophyta > Magnoliopsida > Apiales > Araliaceae > Aralia > Aralia elata. Next base: position 27,643,445 of record CM068377.1, on the reverse strand, counting down.
AATGAAAAAAGATTTATAGAGATTATATTATACCTGACAAAAAATCTCAACATGATAATGATGAAAATTAGTAATAATTTGTCCATTGCGCTTGCTACGCCCGCGAGATCTCATGTTGTCTTCTATATTAATTATTGAGATCATGTTCTTCTCGCAAAAAATATTAACTTCCTTCAAAAAATTCTCCCATTCCGCCTCCCTAAAATCTTGTAGTCGAGCTTTCATTACCCCAATCAATCTCACAGCATGTACAATGTTTTGATTTTTTTGTTGTAAGGCAAGTGACAAATCATTTGTGATTCCCAATAAAAATTTCATCAAATGCATCACAAATACAAATTCATAATTCTCCATCTTATCAATCAAACTAATGGCTATACTGCTATTATCATCAGAAACAACATCATCATGCACATTTTCAAGCACTTGTAATACGGAAGTCCACATAGACATAAGGCGGATTATAGTTATGTAATGTGACCCCCAACGAGTATCTCCTGGTCGTCTTAAACTCGTTTCTTGATTTTTTTCCTTTACCACTAACTATCTCTTCCTTTTCCAAACACTCTACGATCCTATTATGTTCAAGCTGTCTAAGTTTATCTTTCCTTTTACATGATGCTCCAGCCACATTCACAATCATAGTAACATATTGAAAAAAGTCACCCACAATACGACTGCTCTTGGCAACAGCAACAACAACTAATTGGAGTTGGTGAGAAAAACAATGGACATACCTTGCATATGGATTTTCTTTTAGAATAAGAGCCTTCAATCCATTGAACTCACCTTGCATATTTGAAGCCCCATCATATCCTTGACCTCTTAATCTTGATAATGACAATTTATGTTTTGCAAACAATTCATCAATAGCATTCTTCAAAGAAATAGATGAAGTGTCAGGCACATGTACCACACCAAGAAACCTTTCAATCACCTCTCCATGATTGTTTACATATCTCAAAACAACTCCCATTTGCTCCTTTATTGAAACATCTCGAGACTCATCAACCATAATAGAAAAGATGTTGTCCCCAATATCATTAATGATGGCAAGTGTAGTTTCCACAGCACAAGCACTTGCTAATTCTTTTTGAATTTTTGGAGAAGTCATTTGATTGTTTCTAGGAGCATGCTCATTAACTACCTTGCCTACTTCTTCATTTCGTCGACTGTACCACTCAAAAAACTCAAGGAAATTTCCTTTATTTGATGAAGTTGATGACTCATCATGTCCACGAAAAGGCAAACCTTGTTTCAAAAGAAGGCGTGTGACATCCAAAGCCGCCGTTAAACGGGTGCGATAAGCAACCTCCATCTCTTGCCCTTGTGCTAGTAGTATATGTGACACACTCTGCCTTTGATTTTGAAAACCTTGAAGTTGTATTCTAGCATCATTATGAGCACTATTCGAAGCACCCACATGTTCATGAAATTTTTCATTTGCCTTTTTTCAGTTGCTGAACCCTTTTTTTGTAAAAGCATCTACTCTGTGTCTCTGTTTGAATTGCTAAATAGATAGCAACAAAAGCAAAAGGCCGCATCCTTTGAAATGCTATACTCCAACCATTCAAAATTTTTAAACCAAGCGGGCCGAAAGCTTCTCTTCACGTTAGAAAAATATTTTTGGGGATAATTATGGGCAATTGGTTGACATGGACCTCTAGTCAAATACTCCCTTCGAACTTGATCTCTAATCACAATATCAAAGTCTTCAATTGATTTACGTAATCCCGGATCACTAACAATATCATTCAAATTGAACTCCACTCGTGAATTATTTATACCACCACTTGCTTCGGAACTTGGTAATTGATTATTAGAAGAATCAATATTTCTTGGTCGCTTAATCAAGTATTTATCCATAATCTATAATAAATAAAAATATCAATTACTAATCAATAATTTCAACAATTTAAACATTTCATAATAATTTCATCATTCATCAATTCAATTATTCAAATTTTCAAAATCAAACAGTTCATCATAATTTCATCAAAACATCAACTAACCTTAGTCAATAATTTTAATTATTTCACAAACAAATGAACAATATATCATAAATATACCATAAAATGATAAATATACAATATTAATTCAAATATTCAATGAAAATAACACAATCTCTAAATCATGGCATAAGTAACAAATTCTAAATATCTAATTTAATGGCAAAATTAAGCACAAAAAAATGAAGAATTAAGAAACCTGGAGCACTGAGTAGTCTACCACCGCCGGAAAGGAAAAGTGAGATTTGAGAATGAGAGCACTGAGTAGTCTACAAAAAGGAATTAAAGGAATAAAGGATTAAGGATAGGAGGCGGCGGCAGTAGCCTGTATCCAGTAGGTTAAAGGTCATGTAAGTTAAAAAAAAAAAAAAAAAAGCCTAACCTGGCCATTTCCGTTTTGCAGACTTGCAGGTGGAGGCTTGCATCGGCGAAGAAGAAGCTGACTGAGGGGCAGCAGGCGGCAGCGGGAAGGCATCAAGGCAGCAGCTAGCGGAGGTACCAGGGTCGTTTACCCCCTAGTTCCGCCGCTGACCAAGGGCCTCTTTGGATTTACTTGTGGATTTGGCTTATTTATATTGTTATTTTATGGTCAATACATAAAATTATATAGAAATAACTTGAACTTTGTTTATCTAAAGGCTGAATAAAGATAAGTAAGCTGGAAAACAACTGTATTACTTTCTCCTTTTCTTTTCTTTTTTTACATTATCAGTGTTGAAAGAGTTGCTTCTGTTGGGATACTCCCAAATTTTTCTCAGAAATGATTGCTATTATGAGAAGAAAAAAAAAATATTTTTAATAGGAATATTATTTTGGAAAAAAATCTTGTTGTAATAACTAGGAGTTTTACTTTTGGAAGTATCCTATTATTAATAGAAATATTCATAGTTCTATTTAGAATAGGAAGAAAAAATTGTGGGTAATCTATAAATATAATCTTATATTTAGTTGTTGAAATGTAGTATAATCAAAAGTGAGTGAACTTTGGGTTTGTGTGAGAGATGATTTTTGTAACTTTTATGTTCTATGCAAAAAAGTTGTATTGTGGGAGGGAGGGTTTTACAACTTTTAGTACGTACAAAAAGTTGTGCCATGAAGATAATTATAATGTTATGCAACCTCAACTTTTAGGCCGCCGTAAAACTTGAGAGGAGTATTGTAAGCCTATTATCATTTGTATAATGGAGATTCAAAGTTCGGCCAGTGGTTTTTCCTCGTTAAATATTGTGGTTTGAGTTGACTTAATTCTCAATAGTTGTATCAGAGCTAAGTTGATCGGATCTAAGGTAGAGGGAATTAATTGACGCATTAGTGTGAGGAATAAAGCCGAGAATACAGATTAAATGAGTTGAATTTAAGGTTTGTCAGGATGTTGATGAACAAAAGATTTTGCTCTTATGGAGAATTACTGTTGCAGTCACTTAATAAAGATGATGGGGATAACGATACAGATGAAGATAATGATATTACTGATGATGATGCTATTAAAGATGATGATGATGATGGTGACTATGATATGGATAATGCAGATAATATGAATAATGCATATGATACGGAATATGCGGATATTGCAAATGATTCAGATGACGCGGGTGGTGCAGATGTTGCAGATAATGTGGATCGATTGGTGGAAATGTTGCAAGTTGTATAGATAATGGAGGTGATGCAGATTGTGTAGATGATATTGGCAATTACGACAACGATGACAGTAATGAAATTGAATTTCTTTTGGATTCTAGTTAATGGAGAAATTGAATTGTTGGGATACTCCTCGAATCCTATTCAGAGATGAAGTTGAAGCATTTTGGGATTCGAGTTAAGAGAGAAATTATCACTACAAGAAAATAGGCTAATTCCGACGGAATTATAGTCGATGGACTAAATTCCGTCGAGAATAAAGTAATACCGACAGAATTATACTTCGAATATAAATCCCTCGACCTTAATCATTTCTCGACGGAATTCCGTCGGAAATAGAAGCCCATCTTTGGCGCCAAATTTTCTGTCAACGTGAAGTCTAATATCGACGGAATTGTGGATATGTTCGACGAAATATTTGTCGAGGATTAGTTACTTCCGAGGGAATTATTTCCGACGGAATATTCCGTCAAAAATAAATTATAAAACCTAATTAGATCGTTTTCTCCAGTCGCCTCACCTCATTGTCTCTCTCACTTTCTCTTTCATTGCTGCAGACATTCTCTCATCTCTCTCAGTCACTCTCTAGCTCTCATCTCACTCCGCCTACATTCCGACTACCTCTCATACATTCCGACCACCACCTCCATACATTGCGACGGCAGCCCACCTCTTTGGCCCACCAGAAATCGCAGTTGCTGGCTTGCTTATCACAGTTCATTAGGCTATTTTAAACCTACTATTCAAGGTAAGTTCAAGTAATTTGTGTATTTAGATTGAATATTGTTTTGAAATTGGTCTAATTAGTATTTTCGTGTAAGACTTTATTCGGGTCTAAAAATGGATATAGGTAGCAAAAGTTGTCTTATGCTCCTCTCCGACCTTGGCAATAATAAATGCCTTTTCTATCTCCTTAATCCGTGATTGAGTCTCTATAGGCTGAATGGTCCCCTTAAACTCGAGTAGTCCCATACTCTTAAAATCCTTGAAGCTTGTCATTAGCAAAGCTGGCAGATTTACATCTACTTGGGTAGGGTTTCTATTAGTGCCCCTATTAGAAGATCTACAAAGTGTTGCATAGAGTCTACATCCCTATTCTCTTTTTCTGCCTCTTTTTGGTTGCTTGGACTTCTTCTTGGCGACATTATTCTATTTAATAAGTTTACTTAGAGACTTATTTCCGACGAAATTTCCGTGGAAGTTATAGAAGGTAATAAATATATCAATACTTAACTATAAAAGGCAATTAAGAATTTGTTTACCATTAAAATAAACTAAACTACGCAACTATGTAGCATTTACTTAGTTGACTACCACTAAAATTAAACAAAAAATTATAATTAATAAGAACATACATAAATATTATAGTAAATATAATGTAAGAAAAAAAGATAAAAATAATATAATATAAAAACTAAGTAGCATTTACTTAGTTTGGTACTCATAAAATAAAATAAATTAACTAAAATAAATTAATTAATAAATTGAAATTTAATTAAAATAATTTAATATATTACATTAAATTAAATTAAATATTATAATATAATATAAAGTAACAAAATAAAATAAATATATTTAAAAAATAATATAATATAATATAATATAAATAAACAAAATAGTATGAAATAAAATAAATTAAAGTATTTAGATAAATTAAATTAAAAGCAATTAAATTAAATTACAGTAGATTAAATTAATTCAAATCATTGAAAATAATATAATATAATAAATTAAGTAGCATTTACTTAGTTCCACTGTTACATAAAATAAATTAAAAATAAACTATAAAATAAAATTAGTTTACTTAGTAGATAACATTTACTAAATTGAGTAGCATTTACTTAGTTTATCATTGAAAAAAAAAACTAAGTAGCATTTGCTTAGTTTTTTGCAATTACAATAAACTAAATATATATTGGTGCATGTAGTATATTTAATTTGGAGCTTAGAAACCCATTTAACATTCACTCATTAGGAGTGGATGTCGAATAGTCCCCAGTTTAAGATTATTACTGGATTTTATGTCTCTCACTTAGGCTGGTGTCAATGGGTTAAGTACGTTTTTTTTTGTTTTAAGTATTTTTCGGCTGTTATCTCTATATATTCTCCAAGTTCATACTTAGATTAAGTTATCTTAGTCTATTTCGTATACTTGGAGACCATGGGTGTAAGATCCCGACTTTATGAAATAAAAGTTTATTATTTTCTTTATGATTATTTTTCTAAATAGTAAGGTGCTTAATTGTTATAAATGATAGTTAAGGGTGTTATATGCGAATTATTTGATAAACAGTATATGTCGGGGAATATTCCTTTTGTCGGAGAATATTATATTCGGTACCGTACGACGGCGCCGAATATTAAAATATTAGTGGGCCCCACAAATGACAAAATTGTCAACGATAGTGGGCCCCATTGTCGAATACTGAAAGCGACAGTATTTTGTCAACAGTATTATCACCGGCAACTGTTGAAATACCCGGTAATAAAAAGAACAGTAAAACGCGTTATTCCACAGTAGTACGCGGTATTTCACAAGCACACGGTGTTGCACAGTATTTTAAATTATTGATTCAATAATTGATAAAGTAGCAATTGAACAGTATTTTGATTCAATAATTACAATAGCATTCGCATGGTACTTTTTATTATTTATCATGGCATTGTAACTCATATTATTTGTTATGATATTTTAGCATTATTGATGGATTAAAAGTGGAGTCTAACTTAGGGGTACCTAATTGAAATTTTGAAATTCACATGCTGTGAACTATTAGTTCACATGATGGAACTATTGGTTCACATGTGGGAACTATTAGGGGATGTTATGCAAGATTAATAATACTTGAGGGATTATATTAAAAATAGAGGCAAAGATGGAGGTACTTCCTCTCTCTCTAAATTTCTTGAGTTTTCTTAGTGTGCTAGGCTATTATGAGTAATTGTGAGAATACTAGTATTGTCCAAGTTAGTAAACTTCATAGAAAGCAACATTCAATCACTTATTAACGAAGGTAGGGGATATCATTTTTTCATACTCTTATGTAATATCATTTTCTTCCTTGTTCGTAAGTGATATTATACTCAGAAAGGTTGTTATTCATTCCGTATTAATTTGTGGGGATAACTTGTCCGTGCGGATTGACGCATGTCTGGCGAATACCCTTCTGTATTCATTCCTTATTACTCTGTGGGAATAACCTGTATGTACGGAGTGTCGTACCTGGTGAATACCCTTCTGTATTCATTCCTTATTATTCTGTGGGAATAACCTGTATGTACGGAGTGTCGTACCTGGTGAATATCCCTTTGTATTTGTTCCTTATTAATCTGTGGGTATAACCTGTCCGTACGGATTGACGCATGTCTGGTGAATAACCCTTCGTATTCATTACTTATTAATCTTTTTTGGAAATAATCTGTCTACGCGGATTACCGCATGACGGGTGAAAACCCATTTGCAGTTTCATATATTCTGTTATACTCGTATAACGTATCATTTCTTTTGTACTCTTTAAGGAATATATTTTCTTTCACATTTCTCCATTTATGATAAGAAATCTCTGTTTGTTTTCAAAACCTTATTTTAAATGGTGAAAATCCTTGAAAATTTGTTGAATATCCTTAATAGTTTGTGCTTCATCTAATATATTTTCACCTGAATCTTTCTATTTCGTTTAATACGATATAGCTGAATCGTGAATTTTATTTTTGAATATCATTCTTGAATTTGACTCCACAATTTGGTCATCCCGCTGACAATTTGGTCAACCTTCGACACCGGATAAATTAAATATTTATTCTTATTCTTGATCTCACGGTATTCATTCTATATCATTGTCATCATCCTCATTCTTAAATTGTGGTGATAGTTCTCTTTGGCCCGTAGTGCAAAGATGAACTGACGTGACATGATTTTGACCAAACTGTGTATTGGTATTATCATGACTTTTGGTGTTACAAACAAAGGCGTATGGTGAAAGTTCTCTTTGGCCCGTAGTGCAAAAATGAACTGGCATTTGGCATGATCATGATCGGTGATGTTACAAATAAATATCTTTGTCACATAGTGCAAAGAGAGGCTGTTGAATATAAATTGTTAATTTGGATGTTCATAAACAGGAACTGTTGATTGGTGTTACAGGAATAAAATATTGGTGGTGATCCTTTAACTTATAGAAGATGGTAGATATTATAATCTACTTGACTCTTCTAATGGATTATTCGTTCCGCTGCAGTTGTTGTTATTGAACAATTATAATATCTTTAAATCTCTGATTTATTTTGGTTGAAGGCTAAAGATAATTTTATTCTTCATTATCTTAGTCATGATATTCCTTACTGGGCTATTTGTGCTCACCCTTTTCCTTTTTGTTCCATTGTTCTCCTCAGGAAAAGAGAGTGTAGTGGGAACTAGCCGGGGAATGAAGTGATGACCCGAGACAATAGAAATATCTCAATACAATATTATTAGTGTGACAATAAGTGTATTGAGAATTTAAGATGTATTTGTATTGTGTTGTCGTATTTTGCACAACACTTATTAGTTGTAAATGGGAAAATTCATATTGGTATTTGTATTTTGTGAAATATTATTAGCGACTCAAAATCGGTTGTATGGACTTATTTTGGGGGCGTCACAATGGGGAGGTGCTGTCAAAATTTTCTTAAAACAGAAAAAACATGCTCAACGTGTTGGCACTAGTGAGGAGACACATCCAGGAACGGGATAGAAGCCTAACCACTGTAGAGTGGATATACTAGGACAATAGAATTCATGCATAGACCACATTCATGAATATTATTGTTCTAATTGTATATTTTTTTCAATTAAAGATATTAGCTAACCGGAGTTGGATGTACCGTAGGATACGGGTTGATGGGAGAGGATTAGTTGATGTGTACCGTGATGGGGTGTGCAATTTTGTGAACAAAGTAATAGAACATGCTGATGATCCGAACGGAAAGATGAGATGCCCGTGTCTTAAGTGTAAAAACATCATCTGGAAGACTGCCGATATAATTAAATTCGATTTATTTTCACGTGGGTTTGTAGATGGGTATTCAATATGGATTCATCACGGGGAATCGGTTGAGTTGAGAGAACTGACCGACAGTACTGTAGACCAACCAGTCCACGGGGATTCGTACGCCGATAATTATGATGTCGTGGAGATGTTGGTCGATGCTTATAGCCCTACCAATATTGACTGGGCTGAAAACGAGCATTCATCAAGCAGTGCTCAACAAAAGCCAAATGATTCAGTTGCTGCCTTTTACAAGATGCTATCTAAATCAGGGGTCCTTTTGTATCATGGAAATGATAAGCACGCCAGGTTATCTGTAGTGACGATCTCATATACTGAATGAAGAGAAAATGGAAGAAAAAAAAACAAAACATCGGTAGAAATGAAGACTCGAATAAAATGGGAACAAGATCACTTCATGTGTAATAAGTACATTCTAAATGTGCTAACCAATTCATTGTATGATGTATATGAAAAGTTCATGGAAAAGATGACAAGAGAATTATGGGAGGATTTCAACAACAAGTACAAAATCGAGGACGTCGGAAATAAAAATTTTCTAGTAAGTTCATTATTTGATTATCAAATAATAGATAACAAATCTGTTATGTTGCAAGTACATGAACTTTAAATTATTATGAATCAGATTGTGTCGGAAGGCCATAGCCTTGACGAAGGGTTTTAAGTTTCGACAATTATTTTAAAGTTACCATTTTCGTGAAAAGATTGTCGAAAGAAATTGAAACAAAAGAAAGATACAATGACTGTGTAAGATCTTATTAAATTTCTCAAAGTTGAAGAGAATTTTCGGAACCTGAATAAAATTAGATATTGAAAACAAAAGTTTTAAAGCTCTTGTCACGGAAAATGCATCTAAACCAAAGGGTAACAATAAAAGAAAGCGTGGTGGTCAAGATAACAGTTTTAGTAATAAAAAAACCGAAATGTACTTGTTGGAAGCGTGGTAAGCCAAGACACTTCAAGAAACAATGTATTTTGTACTTGAAGTAAAGACAACAAAAGAATGACCAAGCAAATATGGTAGGCAATGAAGGTATTGTTGCTATGATTATAGAGGCTAACATGGTTGGAAATGACATGAAATGGTGGATCAATTCTGGAGCAACCAAGTGTATTGCCAAGAATAAAGTAATGTTTAAAGCCTATAAACCTATGAAGGATTGTCAAGAACTATTCATAGGAAATTCGTCAACTACAAAAGTGATGGGCAAAGACAATGTGGTTCTCAAGTTATCATTTAGGAAGACAATCACTCTTAATGATATTTTTCATGTTTCAGAAATTAGGAAAGACCTTGTATTTGTTAGTCTTTTAAACAAACATGACATAAAAGTCTTGTTTGACGCTAATCGTATTGTATTGTCCAAGGGTGACATGCATATTGAAAAATGATATGAATCTGATGACATGTACAAACTAAATGTTATTAATGAAAATTCATCTTTTGCTTATATGGTTTCTACTTTTGATGTTTAGCGTGCTAGATTAAGACATGTAAATTATAAAAGTATGTGTAACACAAGTAATCTTAGCTTAATTTTTAAGATTAATTTTTCTGATTTAGAAAAATGTGCTATATATGTTAAGTCTAAAATTATCAAGAAGTCTTTTAAAAAAGTAGAAAGAAATTCACAATTGTTAGAATTAATTTAGTCCGATATTTGTGAATTTGAGGGTATATTAACTAGGGGAGGTAAAAGATATTTTATAATATCTATAGATGATTGCTCTAGATACACTCAAGTTTATTTGTTAAGGACTAAAGATGAGTCTTTAGAAAAATTTAAAATTTACAAGGCTGAAGTTAAAAATCAATTAGATCAAAGAATTAAAATTCTTAGATCGGATAGAGGAGGGGAATACTTCTCTTATATATAATGATTTTTGTGAGAATTATGTAATTCATCAAACTACAACCCCTTATAGTTCTCAACAAAATGGAGTGGCGAAACGAAAAAATAGGACACTTAAAGAAAGGGCAAAGGTGTAAAAAAAAACCTGCAATTTTATTCGAAGTCCCACTTAGCATATGAACTTTTTTTTTCAAAAGTGCCCTTGACATTAAATTTCAGCTCAACTATGCCCCTCCCGTTAACAGACCTTCCACCTAGAGAAATGTAGCTGACACGTGGACACATTTTTCTGACGAGGCTTTTTCTTTCAGTAAAACTTCTCTCTTAAAACCCTCTCTCTCTCTCTTTCTCTCTCTCTCTTCATTATCATTTGCTCTTTCTTTCTCTCTCTATTATCATTTGCTTCTCTTTCTCTGTATAGGAAGTAAGCTTCTTGTTACTGGTTTATCTATTTAATCAAAGAGCTCAACTTTAGCTGACCTAAAACCAGTTTAAAACCAAAGCCCTAGATTTTAACCTTCAAGGTTCAAAATAAGAGGAAGAGAAATCACAGGGGAGAACAAAAGAGAGGAAGAGAGGAAGAGAGGAAACATTTACAGATGAAACTGTATGAAATCATTTTTGAATTACTATTGATGTCAAGAATTAAAAGGTCTGACTATGTTGTTATGTAATTTATGCAGATTCTGCCCTCTCCTACCACTGAGACTTTTCCATTTCAGGCTTTTAATTGGAAGAGAGATTCTATCAATAACAATAATAACAAGCAACAACAACAAGATATTAAAACAAAACAAAAGAACTACTCAGATTTCTCTTTCTAGATCCAAACAAGGTCTGTAACCTCATTAACAACAAATTTTCCATCTCAATCCACCACAATTACCATGAACTACTGTGGTTGTTTTCACTGTGCTGTCATTGACCCTATTTGAGCTTTAATCCTCTACATACTCCACATCATTGTAAATTATAGTTCGCTTAAAAGTTAAAATGGTGTGGTCCATTACTGGCTTTATAGTTTTGACTGGATATAACAAGTAGATGTAATTTTATGTATCTGATGGATACATAAAAGCTCAGTGCTCTGATTATCTGCATAACCAAACTATAAGAAAATTAAAGAAGAACTAACAACAAAAGTTTCACTCGAATAGAAAGAATTTGTTCAGCCCATGTAACGCCAAACCCGAAGAAAGTAGCTTTTATTTCAAACCTTAGACCTAAAAAGAAAAAGGAATCGGGGTAAAAGCATACTCAAATCAGACTTTGTTTTTAAAACTCAAAATCCTAGATGACAAAAAGAAAAACCCCCTAAACCTTTGCTTTAAGAGGAAATTCAAACACAGAGACTGGGTCATCTCAAAGCCACAGTTCCAGGACGGAATCGATGGGGCTTCTTCATTCCTCCAATGGCCGGAGCTAATTTTTAAGTTGCCTTTGTTGCAAGCTGCTTCCTTGGGGCCTTGCCGACGGTTAATTTGCGGGTTGTTTGCTTGGTTTTTGCCATTGAAGAGAGAGAGAAGAGGTTTTTAGAGAGAGGAAAAGAGTTGATGGTGATGAGGGAGGAGAAGGGAATGTGTGTTGTAATATAACGCTGAGTAATCATGCCTCGTCACCAAAATTTTGGCCTCGTCACCAAAATTTATCCAGGTGTCAGTCACGTTTGTCTAGGTGGCAGTTCTATTAACGGGAGGGGCGTAGTTGAGCTGAAATTTGTAACATCAAGAGCACTTTTGGAAAAAAAAAGTTTATATGCTACGTGGGACTTTAGGTAAAATCACAGGGGCTTTTTTACACCTTTGTCCCTTGAAGAAATGATTAATACGTTACTTCTTACTTCTGGTTTGCCTAAAAATTTATGGGAGAAACATTAATAACTGCTTGTTATATAATTAATTGTATACCCCATAAGAAAATGCATATTACACCTTATGATTTGTAGAAAAAGAGAAAATCTTCTCTTAACCATTTAAGGGTGTGGGGATGTAGGGCATTAGTTAGATTAACTGAACCTAAAAGGCCTAAACTTGGAGCTAAAGTAATCGAGTGTACTTTTATACGCTATGCACAAAATAGCAAAGCCTAAACATTCTTGACCATGAAATCTACAGATTTTATTAGCTAAAATATAATTTTGGAGTCTAGAGATGTTGAGTTCTTTGAAAATTTATTCTTTAGGAAAAGGTAAGAGAAGATACTAATAAAAAGGATCAAGGAACAAATCATCATGAAACAAATGATAAAATAGAATTTACTATATCTATTGAAGAAATAGAATCAAGAAGAAGTAAGAGAGTAATGATAGAAAAATCCTATGGCCATGATTTCTACATGTACCTAGTAGAAGGAAACAAGGATGATATTGTTCTTCTAGTATTTTTGTAACTGAGGATGGTTCTAGTGATAGAGATCCATTGACTTTTAGAGAAACTATGTTCTATCAAGATTCAAGTTTTTGGCAAGAAGCCATTAATGATAAAAATTGATTCTATCATGGGTAACAAGACTTGGGTCTTGGTAGATTTGCCTCCTAGTTATGAACCCATTGGCTGTAAATGAATCTTTAAAAGGAAAAGAAAATCGGATGGGTCCATAGATAAGTATAAAGCTGAACTGGTAGCCAAAGGTTTTAAACAAAATGAAGGAATTGATTACTTTAATATATATGCTCCAATAGCAAGAACCAAGCAAACAACCAAATGGATGTTAAAATTGTTTTTTTCTAAATGGTGATTTAGAAGAGGAAGTTTATATAGAACAACTATAAAGGTTTGTTTTGAAAGGCCAAGAAAGAAAAGTTTGTAAAGTTATTAAATCTTTATATGGCCTAAAATAAGCACCTAAGTAGTGGCATGAAAAATTTGACCAGATGATTATTTTCAATGGATTTAAAATAAACGAATAAGATAAATGTGTTTATTCTAAGTTTAGTAGTATTAGAAATTAAGCATTCTTGTCTACTACCTTTGATATGAAAGATATGGGGGAGACTAATATAATTTTTGGTATTAAAATTGTGCGGTCTCAGGATACTATTTCTTTAACTCAGTCTCATTATATTGAGAAATTGTTAAAGAAGTTTAATCATGAGAATTGCAAGATAGTCTCTACCTTCTATGATCATTTTGTTAAGTTATTTCTAAATAAAGGGAATAACATATCTCAGTTAGAATACGCAAGTATAATCAGTAGTCTAATGTATGTAATGCAGTGTACTAGTCCTGATATAACATTTACAGTTGGACTATTGAGTAGGTTTACTCATAATCCAGGTCAAGTTCATTGGAATGCAGTATCAAGGATACTTAAATACCTTAAAGGCACAATGAACTATGCATTATGCTATATAGGATACCCCAACTGTGGTAGAAGGGTACACGGATGAAAATTGGATAACAGATTCAGATGAAATAAAGTTTACAAGTGGATGGATTTCATTTTATGAGGAGGGGTAATTTCTTGGGGTTCTAAAAAATAAACCTTGATAACACATTCTGTTAGGACAAATGTATATTTGATTTAATGATGATATAATATATATATTTATGAGCAATAGCTTTTGTAAAGTCCTTAAAATGAAATTGATGTAAAAGAACTTAGATTAGAATATCAAACTTGTTAGGTTGATCTATTTCGTTGAGTAACTTGAATGTATAGACTATAGGAAATTAAACGATCGTAAAGCTGTTTAAACGATCGTAAAGCTTACTGAATGATCATAGAGCTTACTGAATGATCGTAGAGTATACTGGTCAAGTTCATAGAAGTCTGCTCTGAGATCATAGAATCTGCTAAGTTATTGTAAAGCAAGTAGAAAGTCGCAGAATCTGCCAAATATCGTAGAGCTGTCTATTCTAAGATCGTAAAGTAAGCTAAAAATTGCAAAGTCTGCCAAAGATCGTAGAGCTGTCTACTCTAAGATTGTAAAGCCAAGTTAAAGATCGTGAAGTTTGTCAAAGATCGTAGAGCTGTCTACTTTAAGATCGTAAAGCAAGTTGAAGATTGCAGACTCTGCCAAAGATTATAAAGTTGTCTACTATGAGATTGTAAAGTAAGTTGAAGATCGCAGAGTCTGCAAAAGATCGTGGAGTTGTCTACTCTGAGATCGTAAAACAAATTGAAGACCATAGAGTTTGAAAGAGATCGTAGAACTCATTGAAAACCGTAGAGTCTGAAAGAGATCGTAAAGCTTATTGAAGATCGTAGAGCTTATGGAACGTAGACCTTGTCAATCGTAGAATCATCTAGCCAGATACTCTACGACCACCATGAAACTCTACGATTAGGAAAATCGTAGAGTATATCAGCTTTGATAATGGACTGACATTGTCAAGACTCATAGATTGAAGATCCTTAGATAATTGTTGAACATCTTAAGATTAAAAAGAAGATCAGATCGAAATGTGTCTAACAGCTAGTTCGGTGAAGTAACAACGACCCACGTGCAAGTCACTGCAGCAGTCTGATGTGATATGTCATAGCAGAAACCAAGCTAACACATACTCTCCAAAAGTCAACAATCAAAAATCTTCTAGGATCGGAATATTAAATGAGCAACAACAACTTTTTAACGAGACAATCTCGAGGACATCTATAAGAGGCATGTAGATTCAATCTAAGGCACAATTTGGTACACAACAAAACCGAAGTTCTGGACAGCACATGTGATTGCTCCAATACTTTGTTCCCCCTGCTTTCCTCTCTAGTGTTTACAAGTCCACACCCACATGGGTGCAGAATACCAGATCTAAACTGATTCATATGATTCTCAGATCAGATATTGTATGAATAGTCTATACATATCAATTCAGAAGGCTAAATAGTTTCTTTACTAGTATGGCTTTGAGCAACTTGTACTATTTTTCTAGCTCCATCAGTAGTTTTCCAGAACAATAATAAAATAAAACAAAATACTATACATTTCACAACATTTTATAGCTAGCTACTGTCACTCGTGAGCTTGGGATTGCATAGTGGTCTATAACAACCACATCCTCAAGCCTAAGAGAGGATCTTAATTTTTTTTAGCCTTATTTCTATATATTCCTTAAGGGCATGTTTGTAAGCTCTTTCACATCTATTTTCATTTTCTAAAAGTTGCAGAAATTTGTATAAAAAGTTATCAGTTATATAAATTTGGATATATAAACAAAAATGAACTAACTTTAATAAACAGTTACAGAAATAACAATTGTTTTAGGTAAGCCATCACGTGTCTTCACGTACACCTGTAGCCTGAGGCGGAACCAGGGGCGAGGCGGGGCATATGCCCCGTAGGTTGGAATCTCCGGCAGCCTTAGATTATTTCTGCTTGTAGGCAGTGGCGGAACAGGAGGGGCGAGGGGGGCGGGCGACCCTGATATCCTGAGTTTGTGAGAGAGAAAGATTTACAGAGGTAATATATATATATATATATATATATATATATATATATATATATATATATGAGTCTATAGAGAGAGGGGGGTTATATAAATATTAGAATCGGAGAGAGAGAGAGAAGTTGGGTGAGGTTTATTCATAACTCTTCTTTCTGTTCTGTTGCTTCTTCATCTTCTTATTTGTTCTTCTACATCTGCAGCTTTGTTCCTTGAAAGTGTCAAATTGGACCCCACATACATAGATATACAGGAGTATTATATATTTATCCATCATGTGATATTCAATCTTTTAGCTAGCTCATGGCTACAAAATTAGACATAATTATACTTATTTTATTTTTTGTTTTATCGGGAATTTAATTAATATAAATAATAGTCTTTTTATTTTACAAGAAGAATTTTATTTATTAATTTTTTTTATTTATATTGATAGTGATATAATATAATATACTACACATTTATCGCCATATCACATTATTAGGATAATATATATTATTTTTAGTCATTACTATGCACTCTTAATATTTATAAATTTTAATTTATAAATAAATTTTAATTTATTTATAAATTAAATACAAATATAATGAGGGTAATCGGACGCAAAAATGTCTTATTAGTATATTCGCCCCCCCCCCCCCCCCCCCCCCCCCCCCCCCCCCCCCTAAAAAGTCTCTGGTTCCCCGCCACTACCTGTAGCCAATCAACATGGCCACCATTATCCTTCTCTGACAAACAACGAGGTAATATATATCAGTAACATTATAGGAAGATATATGGTAATACATCACTTACATATATTACATAAATATAAGTTAAAATTACCAAATCCTTAATATGTTGGGACTGTGAAATAATCTCGCCTCTATATGTCCCTTTAGTTTTTTGGCCATCTGGTACTCCCGCACTTTTGTTCTTGGCATTGACGTTACCTTTCTTCACCCATTCTTCGCCAAGCCACTGTCTCACCATTCCAGCCCATATCTCTCGCGAGCACCACGAAGGACTGTAGTCTTGCATATACTCGTCACCATGTCCATGATGGTCGAGATTTGCATTCTTTTTTACCTTCTCCCATTCATTTCTCAAATTATCCTTTGTACGGGTGGCACACTTGCTCTAGAATAGGTTCTCAATGTGAACATCATCTTCATCAGCCCACTTGTATCTCTTCTGAAATGAATTAAATAGATAATATTAGTATAGTTGTAATAGAAATAAATAAGACTACGCATTCATCATAACTGATAAGAAATAAACTTAAACTCTTGTCACACTGCATGTTTGTGGGTGGCAGGCGTGCCGGCCCACGTGATAGAGGGACAATTTTTTTAATTGTTTGAGTAATATTTAATACTTTAAGTGACATTTATTATTTTGATATATTATTTATTATTTTTTTAACAATATCAAATGCCTAAAAATATCCTTAATAATTGTTTTAAACATGCATTTCTAATTTTTGAAGATAGGGAATACTTATTTAGTAAGGTCCTTTGACCTTCGGCACCAAATTTAGGTTGTCAGGGTGTGGTTGGACTCATATTTCCTTGCTTGTACTAATAAGCTGGGATAATTTCTCAAACGAGCAGCTGTGCTAATTTTCTCAACTTAGGCCAGCTGTGATATTTTTTCCTGAAAATGGTTAACATGTTGTACATGTTTTTCTCTATTAATACATGAAACATATTATTTAATGTGTTTTACTCGTGTTACCTATTTCTATTGTCAGTTACGGTAATGAACCCCTTATTTGACTTAAAAAATGATTGTGTTTTTGGATACTACCCAAAAATAAACACCTCATATGACTTTAAAAATGATTGTGTTTTCGAGAAACTATCTGGAATAAAAAGAATAGAGAGAAAATGAAATATAAATACGTAAAACATATTATTAAAACTCGTGTTTCACAAAAGAGTCTAATTTTGATTGTAGAAGTTAGTTTGTAAAAATTCCAATATTAACTCTCTTTTATTTTTATATTATTTTTGTAATTTTTTATCTAACCATTATTATAATTAATAATATTTAATTTGAAATTATCTAAAATAATAATTAAGATTTTTATTCCGAAACGGAAGGAGTAATTTACAATAATTGCGATTGTGTTTAACAAAATCAAATAAATTTATATCATCTTAAAGTTTGGAACTTTAGAATTTAATTTTAAAAAAATTAAAATACCATTCTTTGGGACACAGATAGAATACTATTATTGTTGTTTTTCAATTTTAATCAGACGACTTTTTCTTCGCTCACTTTTGTCCAGAAAATGCAGAAAACATAACCATGGGCCATCACATGAGTGAATGAGAAAGGCTGAATTACATATCTATTTTATAAGTTGTCATCGAGTTTTAAGATGGTCTTTTAATTGATAAAAATAACACTTTTGTCGTGCATTTGGGTTCATTTTCGTTCATTAGGTTATTTTTTCTCTGAATTTGACTTATGCATAAAGTACAAGAAATTTACGTGACTCTAAACTAATGTGAGTTTAATCTTTTAAAGAAATACTAAATATCAAAAGATAAATATAACCTCATTAAAAAGCATGGCATCGCACATGACTCAAATTTAATTTAAGAAAAAATCTGTCCAAGAAACACAAATGATCCAAAATGCTAACTTGGAAGACAAAAAATGTCACTTTTACCAATTAAAGGGCCACTTTAAAATTTTGTGACAACTTTGAGGGATAGAAAAGTATTTCAGCCGAATGAGAAATATGACCATTTGAATTCATCTCCAATTTTAAAGGGAACCGCTATTTTCACAACAGAAAATGATATTTTCACAACACAAGTGTCGCTATAGATCCTATAGCGACGGTTTTCACTGACACTTTTGTTGTGAAAATATCAAAAAGTGTTGTGAAAATATCAGTTCCTATTTTAAAATACTCATTTAATATAATTTTTTTTCCGGACATCATCTTATACTCTCTAGCTAATTTCAAAATTTTCAAAATCATTTATTACAATTATAATGATCAATTTCTATATTATTGGAAAAATCTTGAAACGATCTTCAAAGCAAGACACATTAGTGATGCAATTCAGTGTAATCAAAATAACATACATTTAAAATTTTGCATATAATCATTTTTCATCATTTTAATTATACTAATACATATAAAAATGGGTCCTTTACATTAATATACAACATATTTACATATTTTTCTTAAGGAAATTTTTAATGATATACAGATTAACCGTTTATAATCTATGACAAACGAGTAGTGAAAATTTGAATCTTGAGTGCCTAGGAGAAATAAAAAGTTGCATGGTGGAGAAGGAAATAGTAGGTGCAAAAGAAATAAAAGAACAAAGAATCTTGAGCACAAGCGGGAGGGTCGACCATCTTGGGCCCTTGATAAGGGGGCTCCAAACCTTTTTTTTATAATATATATATATATATATATATATATATATATATATCTATATATATGTGGTGGTGTGTGTGTGTGTGTGAAATTAAAAATATAAATATATAATGATATAGGTATACAAAAGTAATTTTCAAACCCCAATAAATTTTTAAGGACTCAACTGGACCAACTCTAATATAGTATTGAAGTCCAAACTATTATGTTTTAAGCTCCGGAAAGACATTTTTTTGGATATAGCTTGTACTTTTTATTTATTTTTTGGTAAAAACAATGTTTTGAAAAGTGTCTCGCGCGTTTTCATTTTTCGTCCTGTACCACCAAAATCTCAGCAACGACCTTGGCCTGATGATGTTGATTTTCGTATGCCTTCAGTATTAAGCATTTGTGTTCCGAAAGACATGTAAATAACGAATACGAAGAGGGATTGTCTTTGGATTGATCTCTGATGAAAAAAATCAGTAATCAACGTGAAAAAGCTTTTTAGAATTTGAGAGTGTGTAAACTACGTACCAGAGTTTCCTCATATTTATAGTCGAATATTTAGGCCAAATATTGACCTAGGTTTCTGCTCTTCCCGATCGGGGCCCATTGAGGAGAAACCCAAAAAATCACTGGATATATCCTTTTCAACCAGTTAAAGCCTAACCCTTTCGTGGTTACGTGGTTATTACTAGGGCTGAGCAAGGAACCAAATTACCTCCGAAATCGTACTAAAAATCACACAAACCGCACCAATTAAAACGCACCAACGGTTCCGGCGTATGTGGCGGTTTTAGGTGGGTTGAAAAACCAAATTTACGGTTTGAGTTTGGTTACTGGCCAAAATCGCATACATAAAACCGAAACCGCACCATCAAAACATTATTAAAAAACATTAACAATTATTTATCTGTCATTTCATTCAATTCTTTTTGTTTCCATTTCATGATCTAACTCAGGCAATATACTAGACAATTCATTCATCTTAATTATGAATGGAATGTGTATTCGAATAATTAGTCATGACATTAGTAAGTCAAAATAGCCTCAACTTAAATTACAGATCATAAAATTATAAAACTAGGGCATTCAAGCAGAGCCTCAAATCAATTTTCCTCTGTTGGAAAATGAAATGCAGCTTCAATTATTTTCCTCAATAAAAACAGCTCCACTTCTTTATGATAAATTTTTAAAAGCAAGTTATAATCCTTTCATTAGCATTTACCATCTTAACCACATCTATAACAATCCTTTGTTCTTAGGCATGAGTCACAAAGAACAGAAACGCTGCATTAAATACAGTTACTGAACACCTACAGATGCAAATTTCCTAACTTATATACATCGTTCACATAAAGGTGTATATATAAAACAATATATATATATATATATATATATATATATATATATATATATATGTGCCATAATAATTCATATGACTGATGTTTTTTAACAAATACACTAACACAAAATTAGCAGTTTAGAAAAAATATTATAAGTAAGGTTGTGTGTGTTATCAAAGTAGTATTTAATATTGTGTGATACTAAATTGTTAATTTAAATTGCATAAAATTTTGTTTTTTCAATTGGTTTTGAAACTGAAATCGCACCAAATAAAACTGCACCGCACCAATCACAAGCAGTTTCATGTGCGATTTTGGATTTGTCAAACCGCACCTAAGCGGTTTCATATGCGGTTTGGGCTTCATACTGCACCAAACCGCGCCATGTTTAGCCCTAGTTATTGCCTTGAACTTTTCAAACAATTTGCATCATTGTAATTGGGTTTTGGACTCTTTGGATCATTTATAAGTTATGTATCGAGTATAAGACCCGACACGGTAGTCGGGCTAACATGAGTTCCCGACCGAAAATGTATTTAGGAAATGATCCCCTAACAAGGACCCGACCATTTTGCTAAGGTTCATTTAATCTGGTTGACACATTGTTAGATCGAATACTTTGAGAATGTCGTGTGTTCAAAATGGACATTATCTCGTAAAAGGGCCGGGCCATCCACCAAATAATTTGTTACTACATTTTATCATTTATTTCCTCAATCCCACAAATCGAGGTCTATTTATAAGGGTTCTTTACATAAGTATACAACAATTAGTAAAAAATTGGCAAAACTAATGATTTTACCACTATAGTTGGCACCTTTTATTGATTAACCCACTAAACTTTAAAAAATTAAAATTACCACATTGAACTAATTAAAAAATTGAAATTAGACTATTCTCTTAAAATAAGTTAACTTCCGTCAAATTGGCTCAAGTATTTTCCTATGTGGCAGTTTTAAAAAAGAAAAAGAAAAGGAAAGGAAAGAAAATGGCCTCTGGCATCGAGTTTTGTGTGGCCCCCATTTATCCTCTGATCATCTTCACCACCATGCTGCTACTGTTTCTTCAAGTAAAGCTCTTCACTCGTTCCACCGGGTCAAACGGAGGATCCGACATCATCTGAAACCGATCCATACCCGAATGTCTCCTTCCAAGATAGTCCATATAGAGAAGATGGTTGAAAGTTTAAATCTTGATAGACATTTATACCACCACCACCACCGGTGCTGAGGTTTTGCAAGGCACTCATTTTAACCGACTAAAAAATAATGAAAGGAGGAGAGAGAGAATAGTGAAAAATCAGATGAAGAAGAAAAATTTAAACAGGTGAGAGCTTACCAACTAATTTAACATTACTACCCAAACAAGCATTTCTAATCCTAAATCCACATAATGGAAATTGAGCATACTTGGCACAAGAAAAAGAACCTGAATTACCTCCTCCACCGCTGCTAGTGATGTTAAGGGCCACACCCTAGAATTTGAATTACGTGTCACGCCGAACCATGAACAGTTATGCGAATTAGTCGAGTTCCAGCTCACGAGCACTCCTGAAGGGTCTAAAATTAAGCTCTTGAACTCCTACAGAGCCGAATTGTCCGATTCGGGGCCAAAATCGACGTTGCCGCAAGCTGAAGTGAGAACCCAAAAAATAATCAACAGCTTCAAGGGTTTGTGAAGATTGTACCATTTAATCACAGAGGAATAACGACCCATCACTGAAACCCTCAAGGGTCCAAGAAACTACAATCAAAATAAAAAATTTCACCTTTTTTTCCGTATGTCTCCCTCTAGGACCAGCTAGGTAGAGAGAGAAAGCTGAGAGGAGAGAGAAAGGGGGAGAATCAACAATGGTGGTTCAGTGTAAAAACGCGTAATTTTCTTTTTTTACTTTTTCTTGATTTCTTTCCTTCTCTTTTTCTTTTTTTAACTGCCACGGAGGAAAATACTTGAGCCAATTTGACGGAAGTTAATTTATTTTAACAGAATGGTCTAATTTCAATTTTTTAATTAGTTCAATGTGGTAATTTTAATTTTTTAAAGTTTAGTGGGTTAATCAATAAAAGATGCCAACTATAATGGGAAAATCATTAGTTTTGCCGTAAAAAATTACAAGAATAGTGCACTAACAAAATAATTACATGCACTAACAAAATAATTACAAAAAGAGTGCAACAAGAATAAACCCATTAAATCATTATCCCTTAAATCAAGGAGAACTATAACCACCCTATTTACTCTTCTCTATTTAATGTCACCTTCCTCCACCGCCTCCCTCCTCCCTCTCCCTCCTCCCACCTCCCTCCTCCGCCTCCCTTCCCCCCCCGCCTCCCTCCACTGCCTCCTTCCTCCCCCGCCTCCCTCCTTCCTCTCGCCTTCCTTCCCCCTCCATCCACCGCCTCCCTCCCTCGCCATGGTAGCGTCAATGGAGTCTTCAAGCTCATGGTGGCGTCAATGGAGTCTTCACATGTCAAGGTAACCAATTCTTCATATCAAGGTAACCAAACCTTCATACCAAGGTAACCAATCCACCTCTACAACTGCAGTTTTTTCATAATGCAGTTGGTAACCAAACATTCATACCAAGGTAACCAAACCTTCATACCAAAGTAACTAATTCACATTTGGTTACTTAGGTTTAAATTAATGAGTTGAAATGGATTTGAGTGTGTTTCAGATTTATGGTTACTAATTAGATTAATTTTGGTTACTGTATAATGTTGAGTTGGTAACCATTCATAATATTAGTTACCTTGGTATAAAGGTTTAATTACCTTGGTATGAATGTTTGATTACCTTACTATGAATGTTTGGTTACCTTGCTATGAATGTTTGGTTACCAACTGCAATATGAAAAAATTATGGTTACTAATTAGATTAATTTTGGTTACTGTATAATGTTGAGTTAGAAACCATTCATAATATTGGTTACCTTGGTATTAATGTTTAATTACCTTAGTATGAATGTTTGGTTACCTTGCTATAAATGTTTGGTTACCTTGCGGCGGGAGGGAGGGAGGCGGAGGGAGGGGTGCGGAGGGAGGCGGAGGGAGGCGGAGGGGCGGGGGGCGGCAGAGAGGTGGTGGGGCGGTGGGAGGGAGGGAAGGGAGAGAGAGAATGAGTATTTTTTTTTTTTAAACTGATATGAAAACTAAATTAAAGGGATAAAATGGAAGAGAGAGAAAGTGATATTATCCCCTAAATTAAGGAATCCTAATTGCACTAATATTGTAAATAAATATGGAAAAGTGAAACTAAATTAAAGGGATAGAATGGAGGAGAGAGAAAGTGATATTATCTCCTAAATTAAGGAATCTTAATTGCACTAATATTGTAAATAAATATGAAAAGTGTATTATTTTTGTAATTATTTTATCTATGCACCATTATTATAATTATTTCTAAAAATGTACTACTAAATATAAATGTCCCTTTTTTTTTTGCTTCACAAAAAAAATTCTTTTAATTGACCATAAAGAATTATTTGTTGGCAGCTATTTGACCAACTTAAGTGCAAATTGATCAACTCCCCAGAAAATTGAGGCACGTTGTTCAGTTACACAAAGAATACAAAAATTGCAATTTTCTCTTCATTTTGGTGTTTTCAATTAGCAAACGGAACATTGCCTGATAGTATGTATTGTTTTAATAAGTATTCGTTGTGTATTTTTTTGCTCTCTAATAGCGAATTTATCATCAAAATCATCATTTGGGAGATTTGTATTGGATAGTTAGGGTAGATATTTCAAAATCATTTCTATAATTTCTGTAATTTGGGATTTTTGGTTTGTATCAGATTGTTTTGGGGCTGATGATTGGGCAGTATTTTTAACGGTTCATTTAAAAGATGTTTTCTTTATAAGAAAGATTAAGTATTTAGATACCAATCTAGTTCTTGCAATGAAAATTTCAGTTTATATGGTCTAGAATTGGTAAATTTAAAATAAACAAGTGTTTTCTTTGAAGAATCCCGAATTAACTACTTCATCTGAAATAAATTAGTCCTTACTAATAATCGTTTATATTTTGCAAGATAATAAAAATACTTATCATAAAAAGAGTATGTATGTGTGTATGTACGTATTGTATTGTGATATTGTAATGCACAACATTTTAAGGTAATTCCAGCAATACAACTTTCGTGTATGTAAAAATGAGTTGAGTTGACAAAAAGTAAACCCATCTTTTTTGGTACCATTGAAGCATTACATCATTATTTAATCATTGTACTATTTTCTCCGTGTCTTAATATAAGTCGTTTTAAAAAAAATATTTTTATCTCTTAATATATGACGTTTGAATTTTAAGTAAGTATTAATTATTTAATTTCCAATATTACTCCAAGTATTAAATGTAACTTTGATTCTCTCACTATTTTTTGTCCAATAAATAACATTTTTTTTTAATACAAGAACAATATAAATAATTGATATTATATTTAAAGTTATACAATTATTTTCTTAATACTTGTACACAATTTTAAAATAAAGGACAAATAAAATATTACACTAATTATTTAATCATTATTGTACTATTGTATTATTTAATCATTGTACTATTACACTAACTAATAAATGAGTTGGCCAACACGTACGCTGCAGAGCCAACACTTGATCGTAAAAGCAAACCGATAAATAATACTGGCTATATATAGACTACTCATTTATTAATTTACGCATGCGCGTAAAGAGGAAAAGTCTTCTCTTCAAAAGTACTACAAACCATTTAACGTTAGGACCGCTTTATACAGCTTGTCGAGGTCATTGGCGGACTTTTCGCTTCAATCTCCTTTGTTTTTACTCGGGGGAAAGAGAGAAATTGTTTTTTACACTTGTATTGGGTTTGAATCGAAAAAATAAAATGAACGACGAAATAAAATATTTAAAAATATTTTAAGTGTATGTTTAGTTATTGGTAGTGATAAATATTATCATATAATGATAAAATTATCACATATATCTATTTCATTAGAATGAATTTTATTCCACCTTCTCCACGTGGAATAAAAAAATAAAGGGATGAAATAAATTTTCATTCAATTAAAATGGTTTATCCTTCAAAATGATCATCAAATACACTATTTTTATTTCATTCCTTCATCTATTCCATTCCCTCAATCCAAACGTTAAGTTGGTCAAACAGCCGCCGACAAATAATTTTTACTTGAATAGATACATACTATTACTAAAGTATATTTTTGTACACATTCAAAAACACGCTGCTGAGATTTTTATGTCAAGGACTCAACCCAATTAAATTGGTCACTTGAATGACTCAATTGAGAGATTTTTTGTCATTTAAAATACCAAACTGAAATTGGGTGATATTTTGGAAGGAATTTTTTATAAATTTTTCTTCGTATAAGAGTCGTATTTAAAACTTAAGAAATATTTACCAAGACATAAACAGGTTGGCTTAAAAATAAGGATATCTAATTGCTGCACAATGGAGACATCACATGTGATCCCCTGACCAAAATTCATTTAAAGAATTCACCGTCGCATAAACTAAGGCCACGTTCTCCTTTTCAAAAAGAGCCCTTCTACAGCGACATTCCCTTAGCGACATTTCTGGCGACATTTTTTTTTTTTTTTTTTTTTTGGTTTTTTTTTTTTGTTATGACTTCCAAATAATTTATATGATTTATTGGAACAAATTTTTTAAAAAAAAAACAGTGATTTAGGTGTGATTTGGATACATATGCAAAACAGTGTTGTACAGTCTGTACAACACTGTTTTGCATATGTATCCAAATCACACCTAAATCACTGTTTTTTTTAAAAAAAATTTGTTCCAATAAATCATATAAATTATTTGGAAGTCATAACAAAAAAAAAAACAAAAAAAAAAAAAAAAAAAAAAAAATGTCGCCAGAAATGTCGCTAAGGGAATGTCGCCCTAGACTTTCTGTTTCAAAAAAGCCAAATCCATCCTGTCCACAATCTCACTAATCAATTTTAGCTCAAAAACTCATAAAAATGAAATACTCCTATCAGACCGAAATTGAAAGATTTCCCGAGTCTAAAAAGAAAGTACTGAAGTAGACAATACAAGAGGTCACTACAGGTATGAACAAAACAATTAATTGATGATGGTATTAGTGTGAAGACCACAAGAATTGAGATGATGGTATCACTATTTTTACCGGCCTTCTTATTCTTCAATTGAAGCTTCATTTCGAGACGTCTTCAAAGCCAGGTCCGAACACAAATTTTGTTCACATTTCCTTATGTAGCTGTTCGCGGTACAGTAATATTTAAGAGGTCCAGAAAATATATTTAAATATAATCATTTTATCATTTTATTATACTCTATCGGTTTCAAAATTAAGATCAATTTGACTTCTAAAGCATTTTAAATAAAAAATTGATATAAAAATTATAAACTAAGTAAAAAGTAATAATACTTAATTTTAGAATAAAAAATTATTATATACAATATAAAAATTACATCAATTTTGAATTTAAAATATTCATGGAATGTACCTTTTTTTTTTATAGAATATATAGTATTATAATTTAATTTTTTTTCATTCCAGGAGCGTAGTCGCGTAAAGTATTTTTAATTAAAATTTATATTTAATAAATTTTATTAATTTTTTATTTAATTATAAGAGTATTCATGAGGGAGCCACTATAATAAATACACAGCCAAAGCTCGTGTACTTACTGCCATACTCTCCTCCACTAGTACTACTCCAAATTAAAACCCATGGAGTTCCTTATCCCATCCCCAATATCCATAAGTGCCACTATCTTTTCCTTTATACTCTTCTTTTTCTCTCTTCTCTTCTTAACCCACAAAATTTCAAACAGACAAAAAGAAGAAAGCAAAACAGTCCCAGAAGTCGCCGGAGCATGGCCCATAATCGGCCACCTCCATCTTCTCGGTGGCCAACAGCCGCTGCACATAAAATTGGGATCTTGGGCTGACAAGTACGGTCCAATCTTCTCAATCAAGCTCGGCGTATACCGATCTCTGGTAGTTAGTGACTCAAAGTTGGCTAAAGAATGTTTTACTACAAACGACAAAATCTTTGCTACTCGCTCAAAATCATTAGCAGTGGAGCTCATGGGCTATAATTACGCTATGTTTGCTCTTGGGCCTTATGGGCGGTATTGGCGCCAGGTCCGGAAAATGGTGATGCTTGAGTTTCTATCCCACCGGAGGATTGAAACGATGGCCCATATCCAAGTATCTGAAATAAAATCATCAATAAAAATAATTTATGACAATTGTCACAAGGAAAATGGGTTGGATAATGTGAAGGTTGAAATGAAGGAATATTTTGAGCATTTGATATTAAACACCACTGTTCGGATGCTGGTAGGGAAAAGTTATTTGCCTGAGGAGGAAGAGGGGGTTCGATTTCAAAAGGCGCTGAAGAAGCTTCTAGATTTGTTGGGTACGTTTATGGTATCCGATGCAATTCCGTATTTGAGGTGGTTAGATTTGGGAGGGTATCAAAAGATTATGAGAAAGACGTCGAAAGAAATGGATGATATACTTGAGGTTTGGTTGAAGGAGCATAGGGAGAGAAGAGATTTGGGCATGGTGAAAGGTGAACAACATGATTTTATGGATGCTATGTTGGCCCATGTTGATGGCGCGGCTGATGATGATTTTCCGGGTTTTGATGCTGATACTATCAACAAAGCTGTTTGTTTGGTAAGCTCTTTTCAAATTTAATGGGGATTTTTTTTTGGAATTGAATCTTTGTAGCAGTAGCGTTTAGTTAAACTGAGTTAGGATAAATTATTTGTAGACGAACAAAATATTTAGAATTTTAAACTATATATACGCTATATAAGCTGATAGATAGACGAACAAGCTTAATCTAAAATTACAGGAGGAACAAAGATTACAAACGCGAGCTTGAGTTGTCTTGTTCCTCTTCCTCAGGCTCCGGAGAAAAGGGGACAAAAGAACACAAAGATAACAAAGATAACAAGAGGAACAAAGATTACATTGATAATAGGTACACAAAACCACTCCTCCATGCATTTAAGTTTATCACATGGCTCACAAGCAACCGTAGTCAAATGTTTTACTCATACCGATAATTTGAGTGTTGTTTCTTGTTTCTTACTTTTTTTCACTTTCAAAATATAAGATTATTATTAATTTTTTGAAATCAACTTAAAGTATTTTCAAATTCAAAATTGATATGAATTCTTTTAATTTTAGTTAATAGACTGATGAATATTATAAATTATCTCAAAAGTATTACTCATTGTAAAAAAATAATTATTTCAAAATTTTTAATGAATCATCTCAATTTTGAGTTTGAAAATGTCTTAAATTGAGTTTCAAAAGTCAATAATGAGAGTATTTTATTTTATTATTGATAACATTGTGTTTGTGAGTTTGAAATGATGAGATTCAGTTGAAGACATAAAAATAAAAAACAAAAAAGGTAAAAAAAAAAAAAAGGAAATGAAAAAGAAATGAAAAGAAGAGAATCGGATCTTATTTTAAGCATTTCATATTATCCCTATTATGTATTGTTTCTAGTTGTAACGTAATTACTTATTTATCATTAATTTTTTTAAACGAATAAGAATTACCTAGCTAGCATCATTATATGGGTTGAGATTGTAGTTGAAATATAAAAATTGATAACATATTTCAATTCATATTTTTGAGTGTTGTTATAAATACCAACAAATTCATGTTGATATTAAATATCCTACTTATGTGGATATATAAGAAAGGTGTAAAGTAGCAATTCACATTAAACTGTTTTACTCTCTCCGTCCTAAATTAATTGTTCAGTTTTGACTTTTTAAAATCAAATTGACCATTTTTAAAACTAATCTTTTTACTATTTCTGTTAAAATATAGGTGAACAGATTATAACCAAAAGAAAGTATATACAATTTATTACTAACCCCAATTTTTATAATTTTAGAAATATATTTATATATGCTTAATTATTAATTCTAAAAATAGTCAATTTGACTTAAAAAAGTCAAAACTGAGTAATTAATTTGGGACGGAGCGAGTATTTTATAGCAATCCATATTCAACTTAAGAGTAATCTATATATATTATTTTTACATATTGTTGCAGACGCTTTTATCTGGAGCCACAGAAACCGTAACAGTTAGTCTAACATGGGCTCTTTCTTTATTACTGACCCACCCCAACGCCATGAAAAAGTTCCAAGACGAGCTAGATATTCACGTCGGTAAAAATAGACAGGTGGAAGAATCGGATCTGGCCCATTTAGCCTACCTCCAAGCCGTAATCAAAGAAACTCTCCGTCTATACCCGGCCGCACCAGTTGGGGTGCCTCACGAGGCTATGGAAGATTGCATTGTTGGTGGCTACAATATCCCCAAGGGGACTCGTTTGTTCGTTAACATTTGGAAGATCCACCACGACCCGGAGGCATGGCTCGATCCGTATGAGTTTCGACCCGAGAGGTTTTTAATGAGCCACAAAGGTGTTGATGTTAGGGGTCAACATTTTGACTTGATTCCATTTGGGAGTGGTAGAAGAATGTGCCCCGGAATGTCTTTTGGTCTTCAAGCTGTGCAATTGACAATTGCTAGCCTAATACATGGGTTTGAGTTCAAGTCCCCTTCGAATGAGCCAATTGATATGCGTGTGCTACCAGGACTGACAAATGTCAAAGCTACCCCTCTTGAGGTACTTCTTTCTCCTCGTTTGCCTGCTGAAGTTTATGGGTGAATTATTGTGTAGATTTGACTTCTTTTGTAATACTCTCTTTATG
This sequence comes from Aralia elata, assembly GCA_034770075.1. Taxonomy (NCBI): domain Eukaryota; kingdom Viridiplantae; phylum Streptophyta; class Magnoliopsida; order Apiales; family Araliaceae; genus Aralia; species Aralia elata. The sequence continues at coordinate 27,613,061 of CM068377.1, read as the reverse complement.
TTAAATAAAGAGAGTTACTTTTTCATTGTCAATGTACTAGTAGGAAATTTATGTGCACAGTAATAAGCTGCCTTTTAGACGGTTTGAAATTAGTGTCGAATAATTCTATCTTTTTATTAATTCTTCTTTTCTTTGACAGACAATGTTTTATTATTTAAAGAATTTATGTTGAAATGTGTCAAGTGCAAATTTTGATATTTGGAAGAAAAAAGTCAATAAATGCATGACTTTTTTATTTATTTTAATTTTAAATACTATGGAGAGAGAATAAGGAAGAGTTATAATCTGAAAATTTTAGATACAGCGCGCAAGTGCACACTGTCTATTGTAAATTTGGCAAATACAACTTGAACCATAGAGATTAGATTAATTTTAAAAACCCTAAATTTAAATATTAGACAAATTAGAAATAGATATAGTGGAGATGATTAACTAACTCAAATATGCAAACTAACAATTAATAACGAAAATTATTAATAAGAAAAGCTATCCTGAATCCACTTCGTACTAATTAACATAATAAATAATTTTTTACTTTCCGAATTAAATCCTAATTTTGTTTTCCATTCCCTTTAAAAATAATGATTCTTATATTTAATGTGAGTAAGCATAGATTATGAAAAATACACATATTAACAATAATCTATCAAAACTTCTTAACTAAAATAAGAATCATAAACGAATTTTGCGAAAAGGTAAAAATAAAGGTGAAAACAATTAGACATTAATATTGGAACGAAAAGAAACTAATTATTATGAAATATCTAGTTTCATTATCATTCTAGCACTACAAAAAAAAAAAAAAAAAAAAACTTCATCAGCGACCGCTCAATAGCGACAGAAGCAATCGCTACTAATACAACAGCGACGAAAATCCATCGCTAAAAGCTGTCGCGGTTATTTTGGTCGTTGGATTTTTTTTGCAATGGACTTCTCCGACCGACATTGTAGCGACGGCTGTCGTCGCTGTTTTGAGTCAACATAAATTGGTCCAGTTGTTGACGTGTCGATGACATGGCGCTGTTGGCGTTGCAATAACGACGAATTATTAGTGACAAATTTCCGTGGCTAAAACAATTTATTTATTATTTAACAATTCCGTCGTCATGGATCAATGACGACGACCGTTAGTCGCTAATAATGAAAAACAAATGCAAATTTTTATTTTTTTTTCCTTGATTTTTTTGTACTTATTTTAGTCCCAACAACATTGCAGTAGTTATATCAATAATAATGTAAAACTATCGGTTTCACGTATAAAACTACTCCATAAACCAAAAGCGAAAGCAAATACATAGGTACAGCTAATTCATAAACGTAAAATATCTAAAATATGTCTAAGTGTCTAAGCAAAGCCTTAAACCAAGTGTGTGTGTGTGTGTATATATATATATATATGTAATGTACAATCAATCCAAGGTACATCTACATGAACAACGTACGTAAAAGAAAAATGAAAGAAAAAAGCATTATTGATCATGCATCCTCATTCAAGTTTTTCTGTAATAAAATAAAAACAACATATTGATCAATACCAAATAGTAACAACTTTAAACAAACTACTAACAACTTAATACAAAATAGTTAAATAATGTACCTCACCTTACTCTTCCTGGTCCTCTTGCTGTCGCTGCGCTACAGTCACTATTGCCTCAGATAAAACCTCAGAACTCAGCTCCTTAAGGCGCTTGACAAGCATAGACAACAACGATCTATCCTTGCATATGGCCTGCACAATGTCTGCATCAGTGGGTATAGAGGACTGGGCCGATAATGATGACTGTGTGGACCGAGTATCGGTACTGCAAGACCCAGCGCTAGTAACACGTCTCTTCAACCTTGGTCCTTGAAGTAATTCTTTTTAATTAGAGACGCCCTCTCCCACAACTCTTGATCTACGTCAGGCCGCCGAGTCTCAGGAGAATATTGCTCGTCCAACAAACGTTTATATATAAGTCTCCTGCAGCGTTATGCAATATTATATAATTTAATCGGCTAAAAAGTAGATTTTTAATACAACAAGTGTTATCTACGACATCCTACATGAATGAATTATTTGTCGCAAATTTCTTATACAACAACTGACAGATATTAGTAATACTGTTTTGGCTAACAAAATGTGTCTTGGAAAAAATGGAAAATAATTTCTTTTTCTTTATTGTTTGCGAGTTTATATATAATTAGTAAATTTGTTTTGATGGGTTTGTGAGTTCCAAAGAAAAAATAATTGAGAAAGTGTATTTCACCACTTTATCTTTTATTAGTTATGGACATGACTGTAAGTTAAAATTTTATGTTGTAATTGGAGGTAACATAGAGATTATAGCATATTTACATATGACATACGGTCTTTTCTTTCTGTTCAAATCTGAACTAGAAAAATAGCCAAGTCATCTATCTTCTTCCTGCTTATGTCTCATTCTTAAAAACTCATAAACAATAATATTGGACAAGAAAAAAAAAACTGACCAGAAAATAATTCATGTTTTCTGTAGTTTTTCTTTTCCTCATCCTATTTTTTTTAGAATCTATAATATTATAATTCAATTGTAGAAATATGAGTCTATTGGGGAGCATGCGGAAGAGGTTAGAAGAGGAACTAGAGAAATTTACGAGAAACTTATCTTTAAAAGTTTAATTTTCTATAGTGTCGACTGAATTTTAACTTTTTGTTAAGGGATATATTGACAAATAAGCCGGATGTCAATAAAAAGTATTCAAACAGTAAAAGTAAAGATAGGCATCAACTTTGCTACAAAATCGACAGTGAATGTAAACCAAAAGTTAGCTACTACGAATTCTTGAAACATATAGCTACTATAAATTCTTGGAACATACAAAATTTATTTTTTCCTAAATGAGTGTCTCATTGAACTTTGTAATACAATACTCCGTCTATAAATGGGTATTGAGACTACAATACTCCGTCTATAAATGAGTGTCTCATTGAACTTTCGGAGTCTTTATATACTCCTAAAAGTTTATTTACCCTTATATAAATCCACGTCTTTACCTTAGAAATTGGTGACAAGGTCTTCTTCACCTGGAAAATATTATCTCTAAGACTCTAAGTCGACAAACTTACATATGCTTGTAAAAAAAGAACTCTCATTTGACCCCTCATTTCCAGATGGAGAAAGTTTCTTTTTTTAAAAAACAAATCTGGCCAGAGGGCACTGCTGCATTGGCAATATAAATAAACCAAAGCGATCAAAATTAACCAAGCAAGAGACAAAAAGGCACAATTGGTGCACAACAAAACCGAAGTCCTGGACAGCACGTGATTGATCCAATACCATTGTTTCCCCTACTTTCCCCTCCAGTGTTTACAAGTCCACACCCACATGGGTGCAGAATACCAGATCTAAACAGATTCATATGATTCTGAGATCAGATATTGTATGGATAGTCTATGCATATCAATTCATAAGGCTAAAGAGATTCTTTGCCAATATGGCTTTGAGCAACTTGTACTATTTTTCTAGCTCCATCAGTAGTTTTCCAGAACAATAATAAAATAAAACAAAATACTTTAGATTTCGCAACATTTTATAGCTAGCTACTGTCACTCATGAGCTTGGGATTGCATAGTGGTCTATATCAACCACATCCTCAGGCCTAGTAGAGGATCTTAATTTTTTTAGCCTTATTTCTATATATTCCTTAAGGGCATGCTTGTATGCTCTTTCACAAATATTTTCATTTTCTAAAAGTTGCAGAAATTTGTATAAAAAGTTATTAGTTATATAAATTTGGATATATAAACAAAAATGAATTAACTTTAATAAACACTTACAGAAATAGCGATTGAGTCTCTTCCATTCTCTCTTCACCAGACAGATAGACAAATAGGCAATCCGATAGATAGATTAGGGCTTCCTCACTATCAGAAAGCTCCCACAGGCGATGAACTGCTTCCGACTTCTTCATTCGGCTCAGATAAGCCATCACGTGTCTTCATGCATACTTGTAGCCAATCAACAGGGCCATCGTTATCCTTCTCCTGCACAACAAGGTAATATATATTAGTAACATTATAGTAAGATATATAGTAATACATAGGGATGCACAAACAGGCTGCCTGCCCTGGCCTGATCTAGGTCTGCCAGGCTTTGACCGTTGACCAGGCTAGGTCAGGCCGGACCTTAAATAATAACAGGTCAGGCCAGGCCAGATAATCAACAAATAAAGATGGTCTGTGAAGGCCTGTTGGAGAGGCAAGGTCAGGCCTAGGCCAGGCCAAGACCAGGCTTTGACTCCAAACTTCTTTGCCAAATATACTTGAAAGCTTTAACTCTCCTTTTATTTATATAACAAAGATAGAATAAGAGAGGTTTGTTTAGACGATGTGGGACTCAATTAAAATCCTTCAGTCACTTCATTTCTCTTTGGCCTTTGCTGAATGTCCTATCTGATGACTACATGCCTACATGGCTACATGCCTAGTTGCCTACATATAATAATGGTGTAACATTAATATATATTATATGTCCTTAATGGTGTACTATTGTACTAACATGAATATATATTATATACCTAATACCATCAATGGAATTATGCAGCCAGTCCTTGAAAGCCGAAAGAAGCATGTATCCACTATCCATCCATTATTATTATAAGCTCTAATTCATGGTTGGATTATTATAAGCTGAAAGAAGCACCAAGCACGCATGATAGATTTTTTAAATTAGTGAGTCCCATATTGGTTGGATGATAAAACTTTAGAGAAGTTATACTTATAAAAGGATTAGTAAGTAACAAAACAAGCTTAGTTCATAAGGCTAGGCTTAGGCCTTAGCTCGATTCAGGTCTCAGGTCGGATCAGGCCATATGCCAGGCCAGGCCGGACTTTTTAGAAGGCCAGGCCGGGCCAGATTTGGGTCAAAAATTCATGGTCTGTATAGAGCCTGACAGGCCGGCCTGCCCTGGCCCAGGCTTTGACCAGGCCTGCCTTTGACCAAGTCGGGCTTAGGCCAGACCAAGGCCAGGTCTCAGGCCGCAGGCCATTTGTGCACCTCTAGTAATACATCACTTACATATATTAGATAAACATAAGTTAAAATTACCAAAGCCTTAATATGCTAGGACCATGAAATACTCCCGCCTCTCTATGTCCCCTTAGCTTTTTGGCCGCCTGGTACTCCCGCACCTCTGTTCTTGGCATTGACGTTACCTTTCTTCACCCATTCTTCGACAAGCCATTGTCTCACTATCCCAGCCCATATCTCCCGCGAGCACCACCAATGACTGTAGTCTTGCATATACTCGTCACCATGTCCATGATGGTCGAGATTTGCATTCTTTCTTATCTTCTCCCATTCATTTCTCAAATTATCCTTTGTACGGGTGGCACACTTGCACCAAAATAGGTCCTCAATGCGAACATTATCTTCATCAGTCCACTTGTATCTCTTCTAAAATGAATTAAATAGATAATATTAGTATAGTTGTAATAAAAATAAATAAGACTACGCATTCATCATAACTGATAAGAAATAACCTTAAATTCTTGCCACAGTGCATGTTTGTGGGTGGCAGGCATGCCGGCCCACGTGATAGAGGGGGTGCCGGGGTGGACCAATTTTGCAAGCACAACTGTGCAATGCATTTCATAGCCTTAGTGTCGTCAAAGTTATTGAAATAAATCAATTATATTAACTTTAAAGTATCTATAACAGTTTAATATCATATATTTTATTTCTAGCAATATATATACAAGCCAAATATAAGTAACTTACTCACTATTGGGTTACAGTCGTAACATAATCCGATCGATCATTGGCTGAAGTCGGAGCCTTCGAAACTTTATTCGGACCTCGACCCAAGCCACTCTTCCGCGCTACAACAATAGGCTGCTCGGAACCACTAGCCTCAGAGTATCAGGTCTTCCCTGTCTACGACGTCCACGTGACCCTGAAAAAGACATCTGTAAAAAAAACATGATAACAATAATAATATTACATGACAAGTATGTATGAAAACAAAGGTGACAAGTATGATAAGAAAAATGTGACAAGTATAACAGTTAGGTTTTAAGCAGTACAAGTAAAACTAAAGTTTACATGATAAATTATTTAACTTCAATCTTCATCTGATTCAGAGTCATTTTCGCTAGTGTGGGAGGATGAATCATAACCATCTTCTTTCTCAGACTCAGTTTCACTCGAGAATTCTTCTTCGCTCAAGAATTCTTCTTGTTAGACAGTGTGTATGTGATTGAAACCAGAAAGAAGCAGTATTGCTTTTGTATATTATCTCCCTGAGTCTCTATTACATGAGTGGCTTGTATCTCCTTATCTGTGGTATTACATTACAAAGCATTTTATATAGTATACAAGAGTTGTATTATATCCATTGCTGTCACCACCGAGGGAATCAATATGGCTACTATAGAATACTAATTTGTTGCCCATGATGAGTTCCCACTAGTGCTTCCCATACTCCACTAGCTACTGATGAGTTCCCACTAGTGCTTCCCATACTCCACCAGTTACGTGCATGTGCTGCTGAGCTGCTAAGGAAAATATAAAGTATGTCTTCACCCATGCTCCATTAAAGTTTTTCTTTCACCCCCCCTCAAGCGCAACGGTATGGAATGGAGGTTAAGCTTGGAGCATAAGAACAGAAAACGAAAACTTGTTAATCCTTTTGTAAAAATATCTGCAAGTTGATAGTCGGATTTAACGTAATGGATGGAAAGATGTCCTTTTGCAATGAGTTCCCGAACAAAATGATAATCTATTTCGATGTGGCGAGTGCGTGCATGAAAGACCGGATTACGAGCAATGTAAAGAGCCGAAATATTATCACATTAAAGTTGTGGGGAACGTAGAAACGAAATGCCAAGTTCTCGAAAAAGAAAGGTAAACCACCGGAGTTCAGAGGCAGTGGTGGCGAGAGCACGATATTCAGCTTCACTACTAGAACGAGAGACAATGACCTGTTTCTTGGCTGTCTAGGAGAGGAGATTGGGTCCAAGAAAGACGCATGCACTAGTAGTAAAGCGATGGTTGTCAGGATCACCAGCCCAATCGACATCTGAAAAAACTCGAATAGAAAAATCAGTGGATTTTTGAAATATGAGACCATGTGTTATGGAACCTTGGAGATATCTGAAAATTCTTTTGACGGCTTGAAGATGTGATGTGCGGGGGGAATGCATGAATTGACATACTCGGTTCACGGCAAAAGCAATGTCGGGATGAGACACAGTAAGATACTGAAGACCGCCAACCATGCTACGATATGTGGTGACATCAGTCAAAGAATCACCCTCGTGACTGGATAAACGAGCATGCGCAGGTAGTGGAATGGATGAAGGCTTACATGAGTCCATGTTAAATTTTCGAAGCAAGTCTGAAACATAACGAGCTTGTGAAAGTGTGAGCTGAGAGGCTGTCCGAGTTACTTCAATGCCGAGAAAAAAACTTAGTTCACCCAAACGACGACTCTCAAATGTAGAACACAGAATGTCAATGAACTTGTTGATTTTAGCTAGAGAATTTCCGGTTACGATAAGGTCAACAATATAGACTAAAAGAATCAAAGTTATTGGGCCAGAACGCTTGATGAATAATGATGGATCGGAGCGGCTGTTTGCAAAGCCATGGTATGTAAGAAAGGTTTGAAGACGTTAAAACCATGCACGAGGTGATTACTTGAGGCCGTAGAGTGCACGTTGTAATTTACACACCTGATGAGGACGTAATGGATCAATAAAGCCAGGGGTTAGGACACCATTGAGAAAGGCATTGCGGACATCAAGTTGTTGTAATGGCCAGTCATAACTTAGAGCAAGAGCAAGAACTGTTCTGATAGTAGAAGGTCGGACAACAGGACTGAAAGTCTCATCATAGTCAATGCCCTCTTGTTGTGTAAATCCTTGAGCCACAAGACATGCTTTGTAACGCTCAATAGAGCCATCAGCCCGCCGCTTGACCCGATATATCCATCGACACCTAACCACATTTTGAGATGAAGAAGATGGAACCAAGGTCCAAGTATTATTTTTATGAAGTGCATTAATTTTTTCTTGCATAGCTTGTTGCCAATGAGAGTGTTTGGATGCTTGGCGAAATGTGGCAGGTTCATATGATAAAGAATCAACTGAGATTGCGGAGAGAGCCTTAGGAAGAGAATATTTGGAGGTGTTGGCAAGAAGTTCATGGATATTGCGAGTCTTAAGCGGTGGAGTTGAACCACTACAACTGGGAATTGAGTCTGTTGTTGATGATGGAATTATATCTAAGGGAGAGGAAAGATAAGGAACTAGGCTGATAGAGGAACCAATAGGATTTTTATGCATGGCCAATGAAGATGTTGGTGTGGCCAAGGGGGAGGAGATGGAATCTACTGATTGTAGGGTTAAATTGTGTTGTGAATGGTTGCGCTCCACAGATTGTGGGACGTTGGAATGTGGCACTGTGACAAGCGGAACACTGATAGATTCAAGGTTGGAATGTGGTGTTAGAAGAGGTGTTGTGGCGGTTGGAGCCGAGATAAAGTTGGGGCTAGAAATGGGTGTCGTAGGAGGAAAAACTCGGGCAATAACAGGGGTGGAAAAAGGCATTACATTGGACATAATACTACTAGACGTGGGGCTTTTCATAGAGGAGAATGGAAAAGTGGTTTCATCAAAACGCACGTGGCGAGAGATGTAAATCCGATTAGTCAATGGGTCAAGGAAACGGTAGCCCTTATGATTTGAGTCATAACCGATAAAAATACACTTGATGGATTTTGGCATAAGCTTATGTTTAGTGTATGGGACGAGATATGGAAAACACGTGCAACCGAAAATCTTAAGTAAAGTGTAATCTGGTTTGCGATTAAGTAATTTTTCAAAGGGGGACATATATTTGAGTTGACGCATGGGTAACCTGTTAATTAAAAAGGTGGATGTAGAAAAAGCCTCAAGCTAAAAAGAGAAGGGAAAGTTTGCTTGATTGAGTAAACACAAGCCCATTTCCTTAATGCGTCTATGCTTACGCTCAACAACACCATTTTGTTGTGGGGTGTGTGGACATGAAATTTGATGATGAATACCGTGTGTTCTGAGAAAATTTTGAAACGAGAAATTGGTACGAAATTCAGCTCCCCCGTCGGTTTAATTTTAATTTTTGGGTTGCCACAATTTGATTTGGTTAGAAAGTTTTCTATCATTAACTTGAAATTAGAAAATGTAGAAAGTACCTCTGATTTTCGGAACAATGGAAAAATCCAAGCATATCGACTATAGTCATCCACAATAGATAAAAAATAACGAAAACCAGCATTAGATTTAACCGGGGAAGGACCCCAAATATCCAAATGCAATAATTCCAACGGAGAAAAAGTAACACGAGAACTGGAATTAAATGACAATTTGCATGATTTTCCCAAAGGGCAAATATGACAATTGAACTGGGAATTATTAGAACCATGCAATAAAATTTTGGAATTATGACAAAGATGCTGTAAAATATCATTCGAGGGATGACCAAGTCTGGCGTGCCAAACTTCAGATTTTGCACGTTCTCCAAGTGTGACAGTATTAGCAATGGACGGTGAGGAAGAGCTGAGATAGTATAGACCATTAGTACTAGTTCCAGAAATGAGAGTTTTCTGTGTCTTGTTGTCCTTGATCCGATAGCCATGTGAATCAAATTCAAAATAAACATTATTGTCACGAGAAAATTGACGAATAGATAAAAGATTTCTATGAATACTTGGTACGCACAAAACATTAGAGAGTGAAAAAGATTTATTTGATGCTGTAAGCACCGAAGAACCATAATGAGAAATAGGGAGATGAGTACCATTACCAACAATAACAGAAGTAGTACCTTGGTAGGGATGAGAATGCGTGAGATTTGTAGGAGATGATGTCATGTGATTTGTGGCCCCAGAATCCAAACACCAATTTGAGTCCCAAGTTGGCATAGAGAGATGTGCTTCTGTAGCGAATGTTGTGTGAGGATAGCGAGAACAGTGTTTTGCTATGTGGCCTGATTGGTCACAAAGCTGACAAATAGAGGAACCCCGGGGAGGGTAGTTGGATACAAAAGAGGGACGAGGAAGTAGAGGAGGACCATTGTTTGGAAAGAATCGCGTGGATTGAGGTCTATTTTGGCGGTTGAAGTTTTTGTGGCGGTTGAAGTTGTTACGGTTGGATCTATTGAATGATTATTAATAAAATTACAGTTGTTGGTACTTGAGAAGCTATGTTTTCTGTTGTTGAATCGAGAACTTTGGTCGAAACTGTAAGTATGAGTGGTTTAATTTTGTGATGCAGCGGAAGTGATATTGTTTAGTTTTTGCTGAGATTGAGATTCTGCAATAAGTGTTGTGTTGGGAGAGATTGAGAGGGAAGAAAAACGAGTTTGAACTGTCTCCTCTTGGATAAGAAGGTCATGAAATTCATCAAATGAGACTTGTGGGTGGAGATGGAAAGAAGTAATGAACTCCTTAAAATCAGCACTAAGTCCATCAAGTATATGATCAATGAGATCACTTTCTGGAACAATACAACCTGTAGAGGCAAGTGAGTCGGATATTAATTTCGCGTGGAGAAGAAAATCAGATATAGTGGTGTTAGAATCCTTCTTGAGAGTATGAAGACTATTTTTTAAAGTTCGGATATAGGTTTTAGAAGAAGAGGCAAAGCGGTTGTGAAGTATGTCCCAAGCTTCGGGAGCAGTTTTGCATAAGACAAGTAGATTTTGAATGGAGGGAGAAACAGTGGCTTTAATCCATGTAAGAAAAAGACTGGTAGAACTTTTCCATTTGGTGTATTTGAGGTTAATGGTTTTATCATCCAACTTTTTCGATGGACAATTTTTGTCATGAACAACCTGTTCAAGAGAGTGGGTGCACAGAACTGCAAGAAATTAAGAGCTCCAATTCAAATAATTTTCTTTGGTTAGTATGGTGTTGGATAATAGGGATTGAGGGTTAAAAAGAACAGGAAGAGAAGAAGAGATTGCAGAAGATGAGGAGGAGGAGGAAGATGAAGAGGAAGAGGAAGCAGATTCAACCATGGAGAGAAAGAGAATCACGAGCTGTTGAGCATAGCTCTGATACCATGTTAGACAGTGTGTATGTGATTGAGACCAGAAAGAAGCAGTATTGCTTTTGTATATTATCTCCTGAGTCTCTATTACATGAGTGGCCTGTATCTCCTTGTCTGTGGTATTACATTACAAAGCATTTTATATAGTATACAAGAGTTGTATTATATCCGTTGCTGTCACCACCGAGGGAATCAATATGGCTGCTATAGAATACTAATCTGTTGCCCATGATGAGTTCCCACTAGTGCTTCCCATACTCCACTAGCTACTGATGAGTTCCCACTAGTGCTTCCCATACTCCACTAGTTACGTACATGTGCTGCTGAGCTGCTAAGGAAAATATAAAGTATGTCTTCACCCATGCTCCATTAAAGTTTGTCTTTCACTTCTTCTTCACACTTAATGAAACTATTTAACTGCTCTATAGTATCAGGATCCAGCTCATTGTTATCACCTTGACCCTCTAACTGAATAAATGCATCATCATCATCAACATTATTTATAAGAGGAGGGTTACGTACTGTCTCCTCTTGATAGATATCCTCATCTACTAATTGAAACCTTCTTCATGCAGGATTATGAATGACAACTTGTCAATCTGCTTGTGGGTTATCTCTCTTTCTGATGACACTAGGTGTGTAATATACTTGTAGTGCTTGAATTGACAACACAAAGAGGTCATTCACATATGTCTTTTTATGAATGTCAATATCGACAATTCCGTGTCTATCGACACGTATCCCTTTTTCTGAATCAAACCATCAGCACTTGAACAAATCATATAACCTCTAAAGGTACCCTTATATGATAACTCAATAATATCCTCCAATTCCTTACAGAAGCCATGCCAAATTTCATCGTAACAATCTCTTTGCACCCACACACCAGTGCTAGTTGTTCTTTTAGCCCCAACATAAGTTATCTTGTGGAAGTCATTACAGTTTACTTTATAACCATTGCGACTGACTTGGTTCCTATCTGGACCTATGGCTAGTGCTTGTACATTTGAAGGAATTGTATTGTCATTAAGAGCCTACAATTGTAAATCATTATTACACAATTTAAACTAATCGATTAAGTAAAACAAATTGATTAAGTTAAACGACTTACTTTGTCCTTAATCCACTTTGCAAAATGTTGATCACGCATAAGTTGAGTGTCTTTATCTGTGATACCTTGTTGATTTGCTCTTAACTCGCCATCATATGCTCTATAAGATATTGAATTAGATATGTATTAATTATGTAAATTGAAAGAATACCAATTAGATAAGATATTTACATACATACCTCATAAATTTGTCAATCTCCTCAAAATTGAGAAGAATGTAAGTATGTGCATTTTGTAATTCTCGCTCAGAAAGGAATATGCGCTTCCTTTTTCCATAAGCGCGACCCGATAGACCAAATACAGAGAGTCGACCATTAAGTTCAACGTCGCCCCCATCATCATGTCTCGAAACTCGATTAGCCTTAGTTAACACTTCATCGGGGAAGTAGTCTAACACAAATGTCGATATCTCATCAAAACTATATGCCTCGTATATCGAACCCTCGACATAAGCTCTATTTTTCACCTTTTTCTTAAGATTCCCCATCACCCTCTATGATGCAGGAGGACCTGAGTCCAATGATGCTGAGTAGTCGGATAATACGTTGATGGCACTGAAATACCACGAGTTAATGGACCGGCACAAAGATAGCAGACATTGATGTCTTTGGGTTCAGGAGTTAATGAGTTCGGGAATTCGGCTTCGAAAATCTCTTCAGGAGTTCGGGATCGGATTCCTTCAAGAGTTCTTAGGGTCAGGCTTTGTGACGTTTCACAATTTTCGAAATAAGAATTTTTAATTTTTCTTATTTTATGGCATGAGTTAAATTAAATATATGAATATTAGCATTGGTGTAATATTTCATATTTAATTATGTGAATATTATACAGCAATATAATATTCAAAAGTGTGAATGTGTGGTAATGATTTAATATGTATATCAAAATATATGCATATTAGTATAGAATAAATAAATATGATCTTACTTGGATGTATTAATAATATATTAATATCTATTGGAGTAAGATAAATAAATTGCCAAAAACAATTTATGGACAGAGAGGAAATATTTATAATTTAATATTGCAATAAATAAATTGTACATATTGAATTATTTAATTAGAATAATTAACGGAATATCGATAATTATTCTAATGTACGTAATGATTGCGTAAAAAGTGGTAATATAATATTATGGAAAATATTCCATAATTATTAGAATAATTTCTGGAATATTTAAAAATATTTAATTATTTATTTTTCAGAAATTTTGGGGTACATTTACTTAATATTTTATCACGCGATATGTACGGAGGATATATTAATAAATCAAGCAGGAGCTGTTATTTTGTTAAGCCGAGTCAGATGCTTATTAAGGAGGAGGTGTCATTGTATTATATTCCTAGACCTCCTAGACTAATTACCAGGAAAATCCAAGCTAGATTATGTCAATGAATAATAAAAATTAGGACTAAAGCACATGTCAACCCTTTTTTATTCATTGTCTTCCGTCCCAGTCAAAATCCAAGCTTAGCTCACTGCACCCGTATTACCAACAAGAAACCTTACAAACTAAACAAGGAATTGGAGTTGTGGACTGCAACCAACGAACATAGAGAGCAGAAAAAAAAAATTTGAAGATGTGTAAACCAAAGCTGTAATTTGGAATAGAAGCAGAATTGGAGCAAGTGGTTAATCATCAAATCAGGTAAGAATTTAAAATCAACTTCAGTTATTAATTCTTCTCTTTTCCCTTGTTCAACTACATATTTGAAGTGAATAGAAAATTTATATTGGATAATTGGGTTATGTGAGAAATAGATGAAAATCGTTAGTAAATTGAATCTAAAACATGGGTGATTAGTTGTTGATGTGCGGAGGAATAAGGGTGGAGGATTTCCATGGTGAAATTCTGGACAAACAAGAAACAAATGCTTTAGAAAATCTGCAGAATAAACTATGCCCACTAACTACTCGATAAAATGCATCAAAGAAGTTTAGAAGCTTGAAATGGATAATTACCCAAGTCTGGAAATTGGAGAACATTCATATATGTATTATAAGGTTGTTTAAGCCATTTGACGGAATCAAAACACGTTTGAAAGCGAATTGGAACTAAACGAAATGCTAGAAAACAGTTACGAGCAAGCACTTTTGACGCTTAATTTGGGCTGTCAAGAATGTTCAAAATGGATGGTTAGAAGTTTCTAAAAATAGTCTACTATAGTGGCTATAATATATTCGAGCTTGAGTTTTATCGGACGTATGTGTTTAAAGATATACCTTGACAAACTAGCTACATGGTCAGAGAGGCTGCTGCCTGTGTAGCAGCTGCGTGCACAGCAATGTGCAGCAGCGTGCCCACAGCAGCAGCAGGCACACGCTAGCAGCAGCCCATTACCACAGCAACCCGCAGCGTGCAGCAACATAGCAGCAATATCGCGCAGCAACTGGTGCACATCGCTGTGCAGCAGCAAGCCAACTAGTAGCAGCACCACCTTGATTGACAAACACAGTAGCATCACATGACGACGAATCAACAGCAGCAGCACGTTGGCTGCCCATTGTGCAACAGCAGCAGCGCGCTGGCTGCTTATTGTGCTGTAGCAACGTGGCTTGATGTGTTTAATTGTTGTTAAGACACAGTTAAAAAAAAAAGAAGAAGAAGAGAGACAATCTATATATATATATATATATATATATATGTAAAGTAATAATAATAACAATACTAACAACGCTCAAAACTATAAATTTCTCGATTAAGCAAAGCACGACAATTGACGTTGCTTGTAAGAAGGGGCTGTTTTAACATTTTATTAAAATGCTATAGAATTTAAAATGAAGCTATAAATTATTATGGAAATTATAATTTATACGAATTATAATTACACACAATCTTTAAGGTATGCTATGAATTTACTTAAGTAAACTAGCAATAAGGTGTACAATAAAGCTAACAAGGTACACACTTAAGCTTTGGATTTTTAAGCTAAACAAGAGATTGAAATCACTTTTAGCGGACTGTTGTGACAAGCTATTGAAACGCGATGGTATTTAACGTACTAGTATACGAAAACGAATCTATAAATGATTACGGAAGTTATAACTTAATTATACTAGTTATAATTGCACTCAATGTATACGTACGTTATAATTTACTTAGGTGACCTTGCCTAAGTATAAGATACATGTAATACTCATGAATTATGAAAAAGTGAGTTATAAACTAAAGTTTTAATATACTCACATATTTAAACCACGTCGAAACCTATTAAAGCGAAAGCTGCTGATCGTAGGCTAATATTATGCCAATGTGGATATTTAATATATAACTATATAAGTTATATATTCTGAATATATGGCTAATGCATTCATATAACTATGATTGTGTAGGATCCGTAAAAGCAAATTTAGCTGAATTTATATCAATAGACAACAGACAAGGCAAGTATCCTGATCTTGTTTAGTTTTGAGCAATTATCTCAATTCCTTTATCTTCAAACAAGTTCACTTACCTCGAGCAAATGTTTCACAACCATATATGAATAATATATTGTTATATAATTTTATTCCACTCAGCTTCAAAAAATAATGAAGCTAAGATCATGTGTATTTGATAAAATTCGATACACATTTACAGTTTAATGAAGGTCTACACTATTTGTTTTGGCTAGACCCGATTTGACTATTTCAATTCTTTCATACTAAGAGTTGAAATCGTTTCAGAAGTTATAAAGCTGTTCATCCTTCTTGTTTTGGGTTGAACTTCAAACTGAGTAGAACATCCCTAACTTGGGAAAATTTTATATTGCGTCCTGGGGACGGTGACAGTGAACACAAGTGTTGTTCTAATAGATAGTATTGATCAATACAGGGCATAACGGGCTGATCACCCACCGTGCCCGTAAGACCAGACGATTCACAGATGGATTTCTGATAGAACCTTTTCAAGAGAAAAATAATAAACGTTCATGGTCTTGTGACCACTCAGTATCAGAATTCAGTATATCATTTCAAGAATATAAATGAGTTATAAAATTGTTCAGTTGCTTTCCGATATTTATTCTGCTATCAAAGCAAATCTCAGAGAGAACATTTATTTATTGATATACGTGGTTATCAATTATTATTACTTGCTGAGCAATCAAATGCTCATTCTTGCTTTGAATATAAATGTTTTCAGCTAAGCCAGAACGCATAGAAGGGTCCGGAAAGGATAAAGGCAAGGGAAAGCTACAGGAGTAGTTATAGATGGTTGTTGTAATAGATAGACTTTTGTTTTAAAAATACAATATCTATCATGTAATAAAGATACTAAAGGTCTTCGTACCTGGGATAGATACCTCTGATGTAATAATTATTATTATCTTTTATTATGAGCAGTTTGTATGAATGATATCGTGTAGCACCAAGTACGGGTTTTAAGTACCCGGATTTGGGGGCGCCACAAGTTGGTATCAGACCTGTAAGTTAAAAACCTTAGGATGGGATACCTTGGGCCGTAACCTTAAGTGAATTAGAAAGTCAGAAAGTTAATAACTCAAATAGAGTTTGAAAGTGATGGATTGTGGAAATTCATCGTAAAATGTTAAATAAAAATAACTTAAATAAAACTGTTATTTGTTATGTGATTATATAAATTGTGTTAAGTATTAATCGAGTTGTTAAACTGTGTATAGATGTCAGGTGAAGATGAAGTCCAGAATATTCAGGTTGATATTGAGGAAATGATTCCTCCACCTTCTGTAGTACAACAGCCAGCACCAGCACGAGTGCCGGTTGTGCTGATAGAAAGCGATCCTGAGTCCGATCCGGATGAGGATCCTGAGGAAGAACTCGAGAACAACCTAGGGGAAAATGCAGCTACTGAAGCTGTACTGGAAGATAATGTATCAATTGAAATAGATTCAGAAGATAATGGTAATAGAAACCCTGAACTGGAAGAAGCCTTAGTACACTTGGGAATAATGTTTCGTCATCTGATGGACCAAAATGTTGAAGTGAGCAATCAACTCCAGATAGCTGAGGATAGAGCACATTATTATGAGGCTAGGCTACATGAGCTACAAGCAGAGTTTCATGATCTGAACAATATTAGAGATATTGAGATATAAGAACAATAAGTGAGGGACGAGCATATCCGTGATCTTCAGAATGAACTGAGAAACATCCAAAGGACCGTGAATGCAATGAATCTTGCGTACACGACCTCTATGGGGCGTGTACAGTCAGCAGTTTGGACTTATCCACCCGAGATAGGTCAATCCAGCCAGTCCATCTCCCATGCTCGGGTTATTGCGATTACAGAAGATGAACGTGTTAGGACCACTACTGTTGGTCAGATCTAAAAGAAAAGTTGTTTGTTGATGTTTGAGAAACAATGCGAGACTATGTGTAAATATGTGTATATATGATGTAAATAGATGGTAGTGTAACTGAGAATCCCAACTTTTGTTACTATTATGGGATAGCCTTTGAATCCTAACTATTATAATAGTTAAGGATTAGAGAGAATAGTTTTTGGGACAGAAATGGATGAATATAGCAAGTGAAGGCTATAAGAAAGAGAATAGCAAGTGAAGCTATTAAAAGAAAAGTAATGTACTAACTTTTGTATGTAAATAGAAGCATGTTTAATATAATATTAAATATGTTTTGATATGATTGTGTATTAAGCTTGGAAAGAAACTGTTTGATACATGTAGTAGTTTAATAATAATATAATTATTAAACGAAAAAGAGTAATATATAGCAAGAGAATGCTATAAGCAAAGGAAAGCATGTTTAATATAAAAATGATTAAATATGTTTTGTTTTAAGGATTGTTGTTAAGCATTGCATAGGAATGTCTTAAAACAAAAAAAAAGTGTTTATTTATAATAAATTTTATTAAACAGAAAATGCCACCTAGATGGAGAGGAAGAGGAATACCTAGAGCACAGAGAGCTGAACATGAGGAACCAGTAAATGAGAATGAAAATAGAAATGAGGGACAAGAGAATCCGATGCAGCAATTCGTAGACTTGTTGATGGGAGCTTTCCAGAATAGGAATCCCCCTCAACCTAATGCAAATGTAGAACCACGAGCTGCCCATGTTGCTAATTTTAAAGATTTCAAAAGTGTAGGACCTCCGGAGTTTAGAGGGACCATCGAGCCTATAGAGGCTCAGTCTTGGATTAAAGAGATAGAAAAAGCCTTTGAGATAGCAAGGGTGAGCAATGAGCAGAAAACTTCATTTGCTGCCTATATGCTAAAAGGGGAGGCAAATTTCTGGTGGGAAGCAAACAAGACCAGAGCCGGTACAGATGTGATCAGCTGGGAAAAATTTAAAGAGATTTTCTTTGAAAACTATTTTCCTCCTGGTATGCAAAGTAGGATGGAAGTTCGATTTTTGGAACTCAAACAAAATGATATGACAGTAGCTCAATATGCAGCAAAGTTTAATGAGCTGGCACGATTTGCTCCACATCAGGTGGACACCGAGGAAAGAAAAGCGAGACGATTTGAGCAAGGCTTAAAACCTTGGCTCTACAATAAATTGTCAGTTCTACAGATTGGAACATTTGGTGCGCTCCTTGAAAAGGCAATAATTGCAGAAGGAGGAAGTGAAGCAATGAGTCTTTACCATAGAGAAAAGAAAAATAAGGGCAAGATGGAAGGAACAGTCAAAATGGAAACAGGGAGTGGAAGTGGAAATAATAAGAAAAGGAAATGGAACAATGTGGGAAATACAGGGAATACTCGGGGAAATCAACAAAAGAAGAAATTTGAACAATGTAAAAATTGTGGAAGGAATCATTCAGGAGTGTGTCTGAGGGAAAGACAGTATGCTACAAGTGTGGGCAGGAGGGACACATCTCTCCTAACTGCCCCAATCCAAGAAAAACTTTCGGATGCTTTATCTGTGGCTCAGTGGGTCACATGGCTAGAAACTGTCCGAAGAAAGGAACAGACGGGGGAAACAACAAGGGAAATAGCAGTGGGAAAGCAACTACAACCGGCTCGGCTCCGCAGAATAGACCAACCGCTAGAACTTTCAATATGACGGTGCAAGATGCAGTTGCTTCCAAGGACGTAGTTTTAGGTATCGTCCCGATCAACAATATAAATGCTTATGTGTTGTTTGATTCAGGAGCAACCTGTTCTTTCGTATCCTATGAATTTGCTAAGCGTTTAGAGATGCCTTTAGCAAATTTAGAAACACCCATGATCATAGAAGTTGCTAATAAAGAAATAATTCCTGTAGAGCACATCTATAGGGATTGTTGTGTTAAAATAGGGAATCAAAAGATGAACATAGATCTAATTCCAATACAGTTGGGAGAGTTTGACATAATATTGGGAATGGATTGGTTATTTAATTATGGGGCAATGATAGATTGTCAAAAGAAGATAGTGAGCCTTAAACCTGCAAAGCAATCGCCGGTAGTATTTCACGGTCATAAATCACCAAGACAGTCTCGTTGTTTGACGATGATCCAAGCGAAGAAGTTGTTACGGCAGGGTTGTGTGGGATATCTAGCATATGTGGTGGATACCCAACACGTAGGTGTAGATATGAACCAGATTGCAGTAGTAAACGAATTCACAGATGTTTTCCCGGATGATCTACCAGGTCTTCCACCAGACAGAGAAGTTGAATTTGTTATTGATATAGTGCCTGGTACAGCACCAATATCCAAGGCACCATACAAAATGGCTCCAGTGGAAATGAAAGAGTTGATGATACAATTGCAAGAACTGCTAGACAAAAAGTATATTCGACCAAGTACGTCACCATGGGGAGCACCAGTATTATTTGTAAAAAAGAAGGATGGATCAT
This sequence comes from Aralia elata, assembly GCA_034770075.1. Taxonomy (NCBI): domain Eukaryota; kingdom Viridiplantae; phylum Streptophyta; class Magnoliopsida; order Apiales; family Araliaceae; genus Aralia; species Aralia elata. The sequence continues at coordinate 27,593,136 of CM068377.1, read as the reverse complement.
TGAGACTTTGTATCGACTACAGGGAGTTGAACAAAGTATCAATTAAGAATAAGTATCCATTGCCTAGGATCGATGATCTCTTTGATCAGTTGAAAGGAGCAAGATACTTTTCAAAGATAGACTTAAGGACTGGATATCATCAGCTGAAAGTAAGAGATGAAGATGTTCCAAAGACAGCATTCAGAACTCGGTATGGTCATTACGAGTTTTTGGTAATGTCTTTTGGATTGACAAATGCGCCAGCCGCATTCATGGACATGATGAACAGAATATTCAAGCAGTATTTAGATAAGTTTGTGGTAGTATTCATAGATGATGTTTTGATCTACTCCAAGACACAGGATGATCATGCAGTACATTTGAGAATAGTGTTGGAAACACTAAGAAGAGAAAAGTTGTATGCAAAATTTTCTAAATGTGAATTTTGGCTAGAGCGAGTTCAATTTTTGGGACACGTGATTGATAAAGATGGTATATCTGTGGATCCGACAAAAGTAGAAGCAGTAATAAATTGGGAACAGCCAAAGACGCCGACTGAAGTACGTAGCTTTCTAGGGTTAGCGGGTTACTATCGGAGATTTATTCAAGATTTTTCAAAGATAGCTACCCCGTTAACTAATTTGACAAGAAAGACGGTGAAATTTGTATGGTCGGAGAAATGTGAACAGAGTTTTCAAGAACTCAAGAAAAGACTAAGTGAAGCACCAGTGTTATCATTACCAGATGAAACAGGGAATTTTGTTGTATATAGTGATGCGTCGCATAAAGGACTGGGGTGTGTGCTTATGCAACACGGAAAAGTCATTGCTTACGCATCACGACAGTTAAAAGATTATGAGAAGGGATATCCTACTCACGATCTAGAATTGGCAGCAGTAGTATTTGCCTTGAAGATTTGGAGACATTATCTGTATGGAGAGAAATGTGAGATATATACAGATCATAAAAGTCTGAAATATATCTTCACACAAAAAGAGCTGAATATGAGACAGAGAAGATGGTTAGAGTTGATCAAGGATTACGATTGCGAAATTCTTTATCACCTAGGGAAAGCAAATGTAGTGGCAGATGCTTTAAGTAGAAAAGGTCGAGAAAAATTGATGATGTTGACAACTCACGATGAGTTGATAACAGCAATGGAAAGAATGGAACTAGAAGTAAAGTTTCCGCATGAGTCGGAAGGAAAGTTATATATAATGGAAAGTGGTCCAACGTTGTTGGATAAAATCAAAGAAGCACAAATCAAAGACGAGGAGTGTGAGAAGATAAGAGAAAAGATTTCTGAAGGAAAAGAAACAAAGTTTAAACTTGATGATGAAGGGGTAATCAGATTTGAAAGAAGAATCTGGGTTCCGTCAATGCCGGAGCTGAAAGTAGAAATTTTACAAGAGGCCCATTGTTCAAGGTACGCGATTCATCCTGGAAGTACAAAGATGTATCAAGACCTTCGACAACATTTTTGGTGGCCGAATATGAAAAGAGAAGTTGCGGAATGTGTCAGTAAGTGTTTGACATGTCAAAGAGTCAAAGCCGAACATCAGAAACCAAGTGGGTTACTTCAACCGTTAGAAATTCCTGAATGGAAGTGGGAGCATATCACGATGGATTTTGTGGTAGGACTTCCGAATACACAGAAAGGATTCGATGCTATATGGGTTATAGTTGATCGATTAACGAAGTCAGCACACTTTTTGCCAATCAAGATCAAATATAACCTGGACCAACTAGCTAAACTCTATATCAAGGAAATTGTTTCCCGACATGGAGTGCCAATTTCAATTGTGTCAGATAGAGATCCAAGATTCACATCAAATTTTTGGAAAAGCTTACAAGAACAAATGGGAACACAGTTGAGATTAAGTACGGCATATCATCCTCAGACAAACGGACAGAGTGAAAGGACAATACAGACTGTAGAGGATATGCTAAGAGCTTGTGTTATGGACTTCAAGGGAAGTTGGGACGATCACTTACCTCTGGTAGAATTTTATAACAACAGTTACCACGCCAGTATAGGCATGCCGCCTTACGAAGCGTTGTATGGAAGAAAGTGCAGAACACCATTGTGTTGGGATGAAGTAGGAGAGCGTCGGTTGCTAGGACCGGAATTGGTGCAACAAACTGCAGAAATTGTAAAGATAATACGTACGAGACTTATCACAGCTCAAGATCGGCAGAAAAAGTATGCAGATCAGCATAGACAGGACAGGGAGTTTGACATCGGATCACATGTATTTCTGAAAGTATCCCCGTGGAAAGGAAAAATACGATTTGGAAAGAAGGGAAAATTGAGTCCTCGTTTTATAGGGCCATTTGAGATTTTGAAAAGAGTTGGAGAGGTAGCCTATGAAGTAGCATTACCTCCAAAGTTAGAACACGTTCATAATGTGTTTCACGTGTCGGTCTTACGACCATATAAGCCAGATTATAAACACGTGATATAATATGAACCTATACAGTTTCAGAAGGACTTAACATATGAAGAGGTTCCTATTCAGATATTGGATAGGAAAGAGCAAGTTTTAAGGAATAAGACAATACCTTCTGTAAAGGTATTATGGAGAAACCACAATGTCGAGGAGGCAACGTGGGAGTTAGAAGAAAAAATGAGGAAGAACTATCCTCATTTGTTCGAATAGTTTGTTTTGCAATTCCGAGGACGGAATTTTTATAAGGGGAGGAGAATGTGACGTTTCACAATTTTCGAAATAAGAATTTTTAATTTTTCTTATTTTATGGCATGAGTTAAATTAAATATATGAATATTAGCATTGGTGTAATATTTCATATTTAATTATGTGAATATTATACAGCAGTATAATATTCAAAAGTGTGAATGTGTGGTAATGATTTAATATGTATATCAAAATATATGCATATTAGTATAGAATAAATAAATATGATCTTACTTGGATGTATTAATAATATATTAATATCTATTGGAGTAAGATAAATAAATTGCCAAAAACAATTTATGGACAGAGAGGAAATATTTATAATTTAATATTGCAATAAATAAATTGTACATATTGAATTATTTAATTAGAATAATTAACGGAATATCGATAATTATTCTAATGTACGTAATGATTGCGTAAAAAGTGGTAATATAATATTATGGAAAATATTCCATAATTATTAGAATAATTTCTGGAATATTTAAAAATATTTAATTATTTATTTTTCAGAAATTTTGGGGTACATTTACTTAATATTTTATCACGCGATATGTACGGAGGATATATTAATAAATCAAGCAGGAGCTGTTATTTTGTTAAGCCGAGTCAGATGCTTATTAAGGAGGAGGTGTCATTGTATTATATTCCTAGACCTCCTAGACTAATTACCAGGCAAAGCTAAGCTAGATTATGTCAATGAATAATAAAAATTAGGACTAAAGCACATGTCAACCCTTTCTTATTCATTGTCTTCCGTCCCAGTCAAAATCCAAGCTTAGCTCACTGCACCCGTATTACCAACAAGAAACCTTACAAACTAAACAAGGAATTGGAGTTGTGGACTGCAACCAACGAACATAGAGAGCAGAAAAAAAAAATTTGAAGATGTGTAAACCAAAGCTGTAATTTGGAATAGAAGCAGAATTGGAGCAAGTGGTTAATCATCAAATCAGGTAAGAATTTAAAATCAACTTCAGTTATTAATTCTTCTCTTTTCCCTTGTTCAACTACATATTTGAAGTGAATAGAAAATTTATATTGGATAATTGGGTTATGTGAGAAATAGATGAAAATCGTTAGTAAATTGAATCTAAAACATGGGTGATTAGTTGTTGATGTGCGGAGGAATAAGGGTGGAGGATTTCCATGGTGAAATTCTGGACAAACAAGAAACAAATGCTTTAGAAAATCTGCAGAATAAACTATGCCCACTAACTACTCGATAAAATGCATCAAAGAAGTTTAGAAGCTTGAAATGGATAATTACCCAAGTCTGGAAATTGGAGAACATTCATATATATTATAAGGTTGTTTAAGCCATTTGACGGAATCAAAACACGTTTGAAAGCGAATTGGAACTAAACGAAATGCTAGAAAACAGTTACGAGCAAGCACTTTTGACGCTTAATTTGGGCTGTCAAGAATGTTCAAAATGGATGGTTAGAAGTTTCTAAAAATAGTCTACTATAGTGGCTATAATATATTCGAGCTTGAGTTTTATCGGACGTATGTGTTTAAAGATATACCTTGACAAACTAGCTACATGGTCAGAGAGGCTGCTGCCTGTGTAGCAGCTGCGTGCACAGCAATGTGCAGCAGCGTGCCCACAGCAGCAGCAGGCACATGCTAGCAGCAGCCCATTACCACAGCAACCCGCAGCGTGCAGCAACATAGCAGCAATATCGCGCAGCAACTGGTGCACATCGCTGTGCAGCAGCAAGCCAACTAGTAGCAGCACCACCTTGATTGACAAACACAGTAGCATCACACGACGACGAATCAACAGCAGCAGCACGTTGGCTGCCCATTGTGCAACAGCAGCAGCGCGCTGGCTGCTTATTGTGCTGTAGCAACGTGGCTTGACGTGTTTAATTGTTGTTAAGACGCACAGTTAAAAAAAAAAGAAGAAGAAGAGAAACAATCTATATATATATATATATGTAAAGTAATAATAATAACAATACTAACAACGCTCAAAACTATAAATTTCTCGATTAAGCAAAGCACGACAATTGACGTTGCTTGTAAGAAGGGGCTGTTTTAACATTTTATTAAAATGCGATAGAATTTAATAAAATGAAGCTATAAATTATTATGGAAATTATAATTTATACGAATTATAATTACACACAATCTTTAAGGTATGCTATGAATTTACTTAAGTAAACTAGCAATAAGGTGTACAATAAAGCTAACAAGGTACACACTTAAGCTTTGGATTTTTAAGCTAAACAAGAGATTGAAATCACTTTTAGCGGACTGTGGTGACAAGCTATTGAAACGCGATGGTATTTAACGTACTAGTATACGAAAACGAATCTATAAATGATTACGGAAGTTATAACTTAATTATACTAGTTGTAATTGCACTCAATGTATACGTACGTTATAATTTACTTAGGTGACCTTGCCTAAGTATAAGATACATGTAATACTCATGAATTATGAAAAAGTGAGTTATAAACTAAAGTTTTAATATACTCACATATTTAAACCACGTCGAAACCTATTAAAGCGAAAGTTGATGATCGTAGGCTAATATTATGCCAATGTGGATATTTAATATATAACTATATAAGTTATATATTCTGAATATATGGCTAATGCATTCATATAACTATGATTGTGTAGGATCCGTAAAAGCAAATTTAGCTGAATTTATTTCAATAGACAACAGACAAGGCAAGTATCCTGATCTTGTTTAGTTTTGAGCAATTATCTCAATTCCTTTATCTTCAAACAAGTTCACTTATCTCGAGCAAATGTTTCACAACCATATATGAATAATATATTGTTATATAATTTTATTCCAATCAGCTTCAAAAAATAATGAAGCTAAGATCATGTGTATTTGATAAAATTCGATACACATTTACAGTTTAATGAAGGTCTACACTATTTGTTCTGGCTAGACCCGATTTGACTATTTCAATTCTTTCATACTAAGACTTGAAATCGTTTCAGAAGTTATAAAGCTGTTCATCCTTCTTGTTTTGGGTTGAACTTCAAACTGAGTAGAACATCCCTAACTTGGGAAAATTTTATATTGCATCCTGGGGACGGTGACAGTGAACACAAGTGTTGTTCTAATAGATAGTATTGATCAATACAGGGCATAACGGGCTGATCACCCACCGTGCCCGTAAGACCAGACGGTTCACGGATGGATTTCTGATAGAACCTTTTCAAGAGAAAAATAATAAACGTTCATGGTCTTTTGATCACTCAGTATCAGAATTCAGTATATCATTTCAAGAATATAAATGAGTTATAAAATTGTTCAGTTGCTTTCCGATATTTATTCTGCTATCAAAGCAAATCTCAGAGAGAACATTTATTTATTGATATACGTGGTTATCAATTATTATTACTTGTTGAGCAATCAAATGCTCATTCTTGCTTTGAATATAAATGTTTTCAGCTAAGCCAGAACGCATAGAAGGGTCCGGAAAGGATAAAGGCAAGGGAAAGCTACAAGAGTAGTTATAAATGGTTGTTGTAATAGATAGACTTTTGTTTTAAAAATACAATATCTATCATGTAATAAAGATACTAAAGGTCTTCGTACCTGGGATAGATACCTCTGATGTGATAATTATTATTATCTTTTATTATGAGTAGTTTGTATGAATGATATCGTGTAGCACCAAGTACGGGTTTTAAGTACCCGGATTTGGGGGCGCCACAGGCTTCGGGCTATTCTTATTTTTACTTATGTTTCATTCTTTTATGGTAGTGTTTTTACTTTTTAGGAAGTGAATCTTTCTGTTATTATGTAATTAATTACAGTATAATTATTAGGAGTTTGTTACCTATTGGGAGTTTGTTACCATAGTTATAAGAATTCTATTACATTCTGATAAGGAAACCTTTTAGCTATAAAACCCAACTTGTGGGTTGAATTATAGTTAGCTGTTGTTTTGATAACAATAACTTAAACATTAGAGAAGTTTCTTTGTGTTTTGGGTAATTCTCTCGTTTTCTTTGCTTGTGAATTTTCTATTAACTAGCCCGCAGAATAATCGTTATTCTGCCCGGTATTAGTTGGTATCAGAGCATCAACATTTTCTTGGGGTTAGGCGATTTCATCAGTTTCAATGGCTGGTGGTCGTGGTCGTGGCTGTCGTGGGCAGGTTCCGATTAGGAAGTCCTGCACCGTGATCTTAACGTTTAGGTAGTGATGATTGAGAATTTACAGAGACAATTTGCAAAGTTAACCTGACGTCTAGGGGAGCAAAATCTCGATAATCGTGACGAGGAGGATTACGATTCTGAGTCCAGTTTTGAAAACCCTTATCACAATAGGGATCAATTCTGGGAATGACGTGGTCGAGATGATCGTCATCGAGACTTGGGCTTTAAGGTGGAGCTACCAGAGTTTTCTGGTACGTTGCAAACCGAGGGATTCATTGATTGGATGAATGAAGTTGAACGTATCTTTGAATATAAAGAAGTTTTAGATAGCATCAAGGTGAAACTGGTTGCCATCAAACTCAAAGGTAGAGCATCTGCTTGGTGGGAGCAATTGAGACGTTCACGAGAGAGGCAGGGCAAGTCTAAAATCACGGATTAGGAGAAAATGAAGAAGAGGATGCAAGGCCACTTTCTTTCTTTTGGCTACATTCAATCTCCGTTTAAGCGATTGCACTTATTAAGACAAGGAACCAGATATGTGGATGACTATACAGAGGAGTTCTACCAATTGATAGCCCGTAACAATCAATTAGAAATTGAAGAACAATTGGTAACGCAGTATTTGGGGGGATTACGACAACCCCTGCAGGGTGTCCATGGATGCGTGCCATGTATTACTAGGTTGACCTTGGCAATATGACAAAAGTGTTGTCCATGATGGGCGGAAGAATACATACTCTTTTAGTATAAAAGGAAAGAAGGTTGTGTCAGCACCTTATCGGGAAGATAGCCATTCTACTCAGACAATCAATAATGCTAACCTATTGTCCATGCCTAGATTTCTAACTGAGATTGAGCATTATGGTGTGGTATATACTTTGCTTCCTTGTGGGAGTAGTACAATAAATGGGAACACATAAATACCAATTGATGTGCAAAAACTACTATCGAAGTTCTCTGACCTGATGCCCGAAGAGCTTTCGCCTAGACTACCGCCGATGAGAGACATTCAACATCAGATAGACCTTGTTCCAGGATCAAGCTTACCTAATCGGCCAACTTATAGGCTCAGTCCTAAGGAGTCCGAAGAGCTGCAGCGACATGTGGTAGAGTTGTTGGAAAAGGGCTACATTCGTGAGAGTATGAGCCCATGCGCAATACTTGCTCTGTTAGTACCGAAGAAAGATGGATCATGGAGAATGTGTATTAACAGCAGGGCGATTAATAAGATTACGGTGAAATATCGATTTCTAATTCCTCGTTTGGATGATATGTTGGATCAACTGTCCGGAGCTAAGGTCTTCTCAAAAATTGACCTTAAGAATGGATACCACCAGATCAGGATAAAGCCTGGAGATGAGTGAAAAACAGCGTTTAAAATGTAACATGGGTTGTATGAGTGGATGGTTACTCCATTTGGGCTTTCCAATGCTCCCAACACATTTATGAGGTTTATGCATCAGATTTTGCGACCTTTTTATGGGAAAATTTATGGTTATCTACCTCGATGATATTCTCATCTATAACCTAATAAGGATATCCCATCATGAGCACCTCAGTGCTATTTTTGAAACGTTGAACGTCTGTTCGTTAACCAAAAGAAGAGTGCATACTTCACCGCTTCTGTAACTTTTCTTGGATTTGTCGTATCTACCGAAGGTGTTCATGCATACCAGTCGAAGATAGATGCGGTCTTGGCATGGCCCACATCGAAGACTTTATATGATGCCCGAAGTTTTCATGGGTTGACATCCTTCTACTGCCGGTTCATCTGAAACTTCAGCACCCTGATTGCACCTATCATTAAGTGCCTTAAGGGATGCAATTTCTAGTGGTCTGAAGAGGCCGAAGTCAGCTTTCAGCTTGTCAAGCAGAAGATGACAACAACATCAGTTTTGGCACTCCTTGATTTTGAAAGTATGTTTGAAGTGAATTGTAATGCATCGGGGGTCAGCATTGTTGGTGTTCTAAGTCAAGAAGGCCGCCCAGTAGCCTTCTTCAGTGAAAAGTTATCAGGATTAAAGAAGAATTACTCCACCTTTGATTTGGAGTTTTATGCCATCGTTCAGTCCTTGAAGCATTGGCGACACGATCTTATACAAAGGGAGTTCATTCTTATTATTGACCATGAAGCCCTATAGTACATCAATGACCAACACAACTTGAGCCGAAAGCATGCTAAATGGGTGGCGTACCTATAGGAGTTCACTTTTGTGTTGAGACACCAAGCATGAAGCCTGAACCGTGTTGTCGATGCTCTAAATCGACGCACGTTGCTCCTTACCACCATGAGTAATCGGATCACAGGCTTTGATTCTTTTACTGAGATGTATGCAAGAGGCCCTTCCTTCGAAAAGATAATTTAGGAGGCGAGTGAAGGTCGACGTCATGATTTTCTTTTATATAATGGATACTTATTTCATGGCTTGCATTTGTGTATTCCAGATTGTTCGCTCAAGTAATGGATAATTCGTGAACTTCATAACGAAGGTCACTCCGGGCGAGATAAGACATTGGCCCTGATTTTGGCAGATTACTATTGGCCCAAGTTTTCCAATGATGTGGTTCATTATGTGGCATGTTGTAATGTGTGTCAGCGGTCAAAAGACGTACTTACTAATGCAGGATTGTATACTCCATTACCGGTTTTTGAAGCCCCCTGGTGTGATGTTAACATGGATTATGTGTTGGGTCTACCCCGAACCCAACGAGTAGTGGATTCTATTTTGGTTGTAGTTGATTGTTTTTCCAAGATGGCCCATTTTGTAGCTTGTCGAAAGACAATAGATGCTAACCGGGTCGCTCATCTTTATTTTTGGGAGATTGTGTATCTACATGGCGTTCCAAGATCAATCACCTCTGATCGTGACACTAAGTTCATGAGCAATTTTTGGAGAAGTTTATGGGAGAAGCTCGACACACAATTAAATTTCAACAGTGCCGACCATCCCCAAATAGATGGTCAAACCGAAGTGGTGAAACGAAGTTTGGGCAATCTTCTACGGTGTTTGGCTGGGACAAAGCCGAAGTAATATGATCTAGCGCTTTCTCAAGCAGAGTTTGCTTACAATCGATTGAAGAACAGAACCACATGCATGAGTCCTTTTGAGGTTGTTCATGGTCGAAATTCATCCGGGGTTCTGGACTTAACTCCCATTCCACGAGTCGGTCGTATATATCCCAAGATAAATGAAATGGCAGACCATCTTCGGAATATCCATGATCAGGTGCACCGATCTATTCAAGAGAACAATGAAAAGTATAAGGATCGGGCTGACAGCCATCGTCATCAGGTACTTTTTGAAGTTGGTGATTTTGTTTGGGCAGTGTTGACTCGTGACCGATTTCCTATTGGCGAATATAACAAGCTTAAGGATCGAAAGATTGGGCCCTGTGATTTTCTGCAAAAAATCAATGATAATGCCTATCGGTTGCTCATTGCCAATCATTTGCGGACTTCGGACGTCTTCAACATGAAGCATTTGAGTCCTTGTTTTGCGGAGTCTGATGCTAATGTTGGGAACTCGAGGACGAGTTCTTTCTAACCCGGGGTGACTAATGCAAGAGGACCTGAGTCCGATGATGCTGAGTTATTAGATAGTACATTGATGGCACTGAAATACCACGAGTTAATGGATCGGCGTAAAGATAGCAGATATGGATGACTTCGGGTTCGGGAGTTAATGAGTTCGGGAGTTCGGCTTCGAAAATCTCTTTAGGAGTTCAGGATCGAATTCCTTTAAGAGTTCTTTGACTTAGGCTTCGGGCTATTCTTATTTTTAGTTATGTTTCGTTCTTTTATGGTAGTGTTTTTATTTTTTTAGGAAGTGAATCTTTTTTGTTATTACGTAATTAATTACGGTACCTATTGGGAGTTTGTTACCATAGTTATAGGAATTCTGTTACATTCTGATAAGGAAACCTTTTATCTATAAAACCCGACTTATGGGTTAAATTATAGTCAATTTTTGTTTTGATAACAATAATTTAAGCATTAGAGAAGTTTCTCTGTATTTTGGGTAATTCTCTCGTTTTCTTTGCCTGTGAATTTTCTGTTAACCAGTCCGCAGAATAATCGCTATTCTGCCCAGCATCATGTCGAAAGGATACATCTATCGATATTGAACTGGACCATTAATACGAGCTTCATATGGTAGGTGGATTGGTAAATGCTCCATAAAATCAAAAAACCCTAGTGGGAAGATCTTTTCAAGCTTTCATGTGATCTCAATGATGTTCTTCTCGAGTATTTCCATGTTTTTTTCATGTAACATCTTTGAATATAAGTCTCTAAAGAAACGACTAAGCTCAGTCAATACTTCCTATATTGGCTTCTCAAGTAAATCCTGAAAGGTTATAGGCAACAGTCTCTCTATGAAGACATGACAGTCATGACTCTTCATCCCTTACAACTTACCAATGGTAACACACCATGCAATGTTTGACGCATAACCATCTGGTAGCTTCAGAGTTTTAATCCACGCACATACATCTTCTATTTATTTTTTAGACAATATGTACTTTGCATATAGCTTTATAATCTTTCCCGTAAGTGAATCATACTGTTCTAGTCCAGGATGTTTACATATGTTCTTCATATCCATCCATGCTCTTTCATTATCTTTCGTCTTGCCCTTGTGTTAAATACATTATCGAAGACATTCTTCTCAATATGCATCACATCTAAATTATGACAAATCAAATTTGTTCACCAATAGGGCAACTCCCAAAAGATGCTTCTCCTCACCGAGTTATGAGATTCACCAAACCCCTGACTATTTTTGAGGCAGCACTCTTCCCAAACGGGATAGCCGGTAACTCCATGACACGGTCACGTACCTCATCACTAGATAGTCGTGGTGCTGGACGATCATTAATTTTCATCTTTCTTTTTTCTGAATTCTTCCTATTCCTTTGAAACGGATGATCAACTGATAAAAAACAACGATGACAATCAAAGAAGCACGACTTTTGACCGTGTGATAAAGCAAATGACTTTGTATGCTCCATACAATACAGACAAAACATCTTCCAATGTGTACTCCACCCAAATAACATACCGTAAGCAGAAAAGTCACTGATTGTCCACATAATCGTTGTCCTAAGGTTAAAATTGGTTTTCTTCGAAACATCTTAAGTTTGTACTCCATCCTCCCACAATACCTTCAACTCATCTATAAGAGGTCTCAAGTAAACATATAGATTCTTTTCAGGACTCTTGGGATCGGGAATCATCAACGAGAGAAATAGATATGGTTGTTTCATACGCATCCAATGCGACAAGTTATACAGAGTAACAATTAATTACAGGCCAACAGGAGTATGGAACAGCTGGGTGGCCGAAAAGGTTGAAAACGTTGGTGGAAAGTCCAAGTCTCACATTTCGCGGTTCTAATGGAAACCCAGGATGCGCTATATTGAAATCTTTCCAAGTCTTCCTATATGCAGGATGGTGTAGTTCCCCATCTTTGACTGGAGATCTCGCATGCCAGGTCATATGTTTGGCGGTTCTTGATGACATGTACAATCTCTTAAGCCTATCTATAATTGGAAAATAACTTAAGATCTTACATTGTATATTTGTGCTCTTTGTAGTCACCTCTTTATTAGCCTTAAATCGATCATGACTACACACTGTGCACTTTGTCTTCTATTCTTCTTCCTTATAAAACAACATGCAATCGTTCGGGTAAGCATCAATCTTTTGCTATCCAAGACCTAACTTATTGACCATTTTCTTGCAAAAGTAAAAGTTATTGGACAATTTTTCATCATCAGACAATATACTCTTAATGGCCTTCAAAAGCAACTCAAAACATTAATGGCTCACGTTGTGATCAGCCTTGATGTTAAGTAACGTCGCCACTGCAGACAAAGTAGTTTGCTTCGTGCAACCAGGCCACAATGGCTCGCTACCCTGTTCCAACAACTTAAAGAAAGCCATGGCGTAAGAATTCATAGGTTGATCTCTGTCCTGTTCCCAATCATAATTCGGCCCTGCAATATCCTCAACCATGACATTCATACGATTCGTAATGTTGTCTAAATTTTGTACTCGACCACTGCCACTATCCCATTTCTGTCCGTGTGCCCATTAACATTCTTCATAATTAGGCATAAACCCCTTAACAAGCAAATGATATTTAACCATGTCTCTGTTCACATAATTTACATTCTTATACTTCAAACAAGGACACCTTATGTTGTTCGGAGCAATGACATATTCCTTGTGGTTGTAAGCGAAATTGAGAAATACTTTGCAACCAGTTCTAAATTCAGTAGTAAAACCTATCTGGCCAGATGCCTTTCGCCGGCTCATCCAACTACGGTTTGAATAAAAATCCATAGTATAAATGTACCTGTTTTGAGACAAGTAATTTAAATATATTGTGTCTTCGCTAGGTAGAATTCATGATTCCTATCTCAGTATATCTCCCCCTTATTACACCGGTCAGACTTTTATCCCATTCTCGTATGCGACACCCCACTGATGTCAACAACTTAAACACATATATGCATATATTATTCTAAAGAAATTTCGGCAGCATCTCCCATTGGTCTCCAAGTACACGAAATAGACCATATGATTTATACAGTCTAAGTATACATCTGGAGAACAATAGAAGAAAAACTAACCAAAAATTTCTTAGAATAAATAGATAAATGTGGTTAAGTCACTAATATTGACCTGAGTAGGAGCGGAACATGCAGGAACAGTTTTAAACGGGGACTATTCAATATTTACTCATAATAAGTGAATTTTGAACTGGATTCTAAGCCTACTGTACTACATGAATGAATAGGTGATAAATGTGTCATAACCCACCTACAGTTATAGTTAATTATTTTATGAGTTGTATTTTATTGGATATATATTTATTAATTTCTATTTAATATATAATTACATGTTATTATATTAGATTATATATATTTTTTGATAAATTACATTATAGTATATTATTGGATATAGGATATATCCAATGCTAATCATCTCCCTAGCATATAATTAGATATTCGCGTCGATAGTAAATCTTTTACTTTTTACTATATTTTTTTTAATTTTAATTTATTTTTAACTATTATTTAAGTTATAATTATTTAATATTTTATCTTATAATAGAATATATTATATTATATATTAATTTTAATATTCAATTTCATTTTATAGTATATTATATAACAATATTTAATTTATGTTATTTTATATTATTTTTTTAGTTTATTTTGTTTTATGATAGTATGGTATATATAGTATAGTATACCCAGTATACCATGAGTATATATAGTTGTTTATAATATAATATGGTATTATAGTTATGCAATCGACAGTTTGTCATGTTGGTTGTGTTTGCATATCTTAAGAGCAGCTTTTTTTATCAATGGTGAGTCAGAATTTCATGCAATACTTGAACGTCTTTTTAAATAGATGGATTTGGTCAAACAATGATGATGGACTTGAAGACTCATAGGGGCCATGGGTAAGTAGTATTCATGTCAATAAACTTATCTAAAAACACAGATAGAGCTGCTGTTTGTTGGGTTTTTAATTTCCCATTTAGTACACTACGACAGAGAAGGGAACCAAAAAAACACAAAAATAAAAGAGGATGGGCCTCCTGGGGAAGAGAAGGATTGAGGATTGATGCTTCTCGATGATCTTGTCAATATACATGTCCATTAATCAAATCAAATGGGCAATAAATTTAAAGTCTGGCTGTTAACGCCAAGATTTGTCTGCGCACTTCAGTCACTACAAAATGCGCTAATCCTGCACAATAACGAAACCTCACTCAAAGTTCCGGGTGGTTTTTCCACCGGGGGATAGCTCAGGCGTGAGAATTAGTACAGGCTATATCAAGGTTTTGATAACAATGGAGGTTTTTAGTTTAGTGTTTAGTTTTGCATTACCTCTGAATCCGAGAAGGAAGCCTTGTATATATACCTCCTTATGTCATCATCACGCCTGGTCCCACTTGACAGAATAAAGCATATGTCTCCATCAACCAAATCATAATAAATGCTTCCATCAGAATATAAGTCAACCCAGTTAGAAAGTAGTTTCCTTAACTGAGTCACTTTATTCCAACTAAATCCCAAATGGGTCGGGTCCTCCATACTGGGTCGGGTATCCCGAACCCATAACCCAACATTGCCCCCTACTCTTTAATTATAAAAAGAATTATAATAAAAGAGTAAGGAGAATAAATATACCCTTAATCCCTGATCCAACCACACCCTTAACTTTGTAACCGCCTCAAATTATTACCCCCATTAACACCATAACGTCACGTGCCAATAAAAGGGGGCCCACCACATTTAATAAAATGGCGCCGTCTGTGGGAACCGTGCCGGATTCAAAGGGCCACTCTCAAATAGAGTTAAATCATCCCCAAATGCAACCGTCACTTTCAATTTGAATTTTTTCAAACCTGTCAAATCTCCTCTGCAACTTTCACTGCAATCCCCGTCTTACTCCAACTACTCGAATCCAACACCTCTCTTCTATTCATCAATGGCGACAAACGATGCCTCAAGCTCTTCCAACCCATCAAAAACTAGTGCCTCAGCCTCTACTGCTAACGAAATCATAGTTCCCATTATAGCGGTGACAACAGAAGCCACCACTGTCACAACCACTGCTATACCAACAGTCGTCGTCTCCGCCGCGCCGGTAGCCATTACTTCTGCCGCTGAAACCAGCTCCACCTCACTGGGACTCAGCACTTCATCCCAAGATCCCATCACTAGCTCTGATTTCCCTGGCAACCCCTTTCCTATTACTTCGCCCCGCACCGAAGCCGAACTTCAGAACATGAAGATGCTAGAGGAATATTCCTCGGAAAAAACTTTCTCCCACATAAATACCAGATCTTCCATTCAGACTAAAGATCTCGCAGCTATCCGGGAACTATACCAGATTCCTATATCCTACCAGATACGCACAGCCGACCTCAACGAGAGGATGTACCAGCGCCCCAATGGCTGGACCGCCGTATCTGTCCAAGCCCTAAAATACGGGCTCAGGTTCCCCCTCAATGCCTTTATGCTTACTTTTCTGAGCGTGGTCGGGGTCGGACTCGCCCAGCTAGTCCCAAATTCCTTCATCCACCTGGTATGCTTCATCGCCTACTGCCATGATTGCCAGGTCGAACCGACCTTGGACTTCTTCTTCGCGCTATTCACGGTCATCCGATCTCGCGAGGCAGGGTTTCGGCAGATCAGCAAACTACCTGCCAAAGGGGCTCAGAAGCTGTCCTTGATGAAGACCCCCACAAGCAACAAAGGTTGGCATCCTCAGTGGTTTTATATCAAAGGGCCCGATACCAACCTGATATCGGATTGGATCGGCCTTAATAAAAATACCAACAACGTTGAAGCATTCCCAGCCGATCGCATGGACGAGTTCAAGCAGTTCATCAGCAAGATGCCCGACGAGGAGTGGGACTTCGAGCTCCTTGGCAACCATACCTGGTTGTACGACCACGGATGTAAGAACTAGATCCCGAACCTTAATTCTTAACTTTATTGCTTATCATCCCTTTTAACTCGAACTAACCCATAACATTCAACTTCTTACAGTAACTCTTATTAAGCCAACCGCCCCGACTGAAGTAGGCCGAACCGTCCCTCGGATCATCGAACCGAATTTCATCAATCCCGAAGGAATCCTAGGAGACGTGCCTCTAAACCAGGTGCCGATAGCGGCTCGCCCAATTTCAGCCATCCCGATGACCCAAGTCCTCAAGAAGAATACTTTAGAGATGAGCAGGTCGGAAAAAATGGCTCTGATGAAGAAAAAACAACTCAAGAAGAAGGTGCCACCGAAGCCAGTAAAGACTCCCGTGGCAATTCCCGATCCGGCTACCCTGGGAATCATCGACGAGGAAGAAACTGATGATGAAGTCCTAGAGCCTTTGACGAAGAGACCTCGTAAAGAGCCTTCGACCAGTTCAGCACCTCCAACTGCACCCACGCATCAGATCAAAATCCATCCAGGTGGAGGTAGGTCACCCGATCCCCGGACTACGGCTCCTTCTTCCAGCAACCAATCCAAACCCCGAACCCTTTGGCCCCAAAACCGCTCCGACCCCTTTCCCTATGATCTTCTCGAACGCTTCATTATGCCAGCCGATAACGAGCGATTCAGAAATCATAACCTAGACCAATTCCTTGAAGATTTCATCAGACTTCAATTCCAGGTAATTCTGTTTTCGTTATTGCTATAGACAGTTACTTCGCTCACTTACTTATTCCACCCAACTAACACACACTTTTTACAGTCTAGCTCTGTGTTCGCCCGATCTCTCCCATCCCTGCTTAAATTAACAGAGAGGAACAGGGAAATCGAAGTGGCAAACGAAGCCCTAAGAGATGATGTGCAGACTCTGAAGTCTGAGCTAGAGAAGGAAAGGGAACTTCACGCTGGCACCAAGGACGAACTCACCGAAGCCAGTCGTGAGAGTTATCAACTTCGGAATCGGGTCGAGATCCTTCAGGCGGAGATCGTGGAGAATGAGAAACAGATCGACCGACTCATGGAAGAGCGAGTCCTGTTGAAAGAAAACGACGCCGACCAGAAGGAGGCTATTACGGCCCTCGAAGAACAAATGGAGCAGACACACTCCAAAATGACCGACCTGATTCGCACCCTTAATGCATTGGAAGAAGAGCACGCCGAACTAAAGAACCAGGGGCCTTCCTTGACCGAAGAAGCCAAGCTCCCGAATAATAGAGGAGTATAAGGCATCTCCTGAACTGGCCGATAAGGTCATCATGCAGTTCTCTGAAGGGTACCAAGGCCACAAAGAGAAGATCAAGGAGAAGATGACGGCCGCGGGGTTGGATACCTCTATCCTTGACTCTTCGGACGATGAAGAAGAGCTCAAAGAACTGTCTCCTCCGACCCAATAGGACTATTTTACTTGCTTTTTTCCTTTTCAAATGTAAATGGTACAACTTGTAACCCCGATGAACATTAATGAAATTATTTAAACATCTTTCGTCAATGCAATCCGATATCATTTCATTTCAATAGACATAAATATTTACACAATCGGTAAAAAGAAATGAATACGACTCACTGATAATATCTCCTAAGTCTCCCAGCATGCCATGTATTCTTAATATCCGAACCATCCATATTCCGAAGCCGGTAAGTTCCTGGCTTGGGCACCTCAACCACTTCATAAGGCCCTTCCCAGTTCGGCATAAGTTTGCCTGAATTATGGGGAGTCGAGGCCGCTGCTTCCCGAAGCACCAGATCTCCAACCTCAAATCTCCTAACCTTTACCCCTTTGTTGTAGTGTTTGGCCGTCCTCTTCTGATAGGCCGCCAACTTTATGACAGCTGACTCCCTAACCTCATCTAACAAATCCAGATTGAGGCGAAGTCCCTCGTCATTATATAACTCCTTGTATTGGCTGACTCGAAGTGAAGGAGATCCGATCTCAACAGGAATAAGGGCATCGGTCCCGTAAGCGAGACGAAAAGGCGAATCCCCTGTCGTTGTTCGAGTTGTTGTCCGATATGCCCATAACACACTAAGCAACTCTTCGGGCCATCTTCCTTTGGCTTCATCCAACCTCCTTTTAATTCCATTGAGAAGAGTTCTATTAGTGACTTCTACCTGGCCGTTTGACTGGGGATGAGCCACCGAAGTCTTCCTGTGCTGAATTCCCAAATCTGTGAGAAATTCTTCGAACTTTGCACCTACAAACTGCCTCCCATTATCCGATACTAACACCATTGGAATACCGAAGCGATATACAACAAATTCCTTGAGAAATCTAAGACATTCCTGCTCTGTAATCGCTTTGAGGGGTTTGGCTTCTACCCACTTCGTCATATAGTCGATTGCCACAATAACAAAACTAACCTGCCCCTTAGCCTTTGGCAATGGTCCCAGAATATCAATCCCCCACACAGCAAACGGGACCGGTGATAAGACTGAGTACAACTCTTCGGGAGGTTGGTGAGGGATCGTTCCATTCAGCTGGCACTTAGGACACTTCTTAACATATTCTTTAGACTCTTGGAAGATGGTTGGCCAATAGTAACCCTGCCTCAGGATCTTGTACGCCAATGCCTTAGCGCCCATATGGTCCCCACATATACCCTCATGGACTTCCCGAAGTGCGTAATCCGCTTCGGAAGGGGTCAAACACTTCTGCAACGGTGAAGAAAACCCCCTTCGGTACAAGTCTCCATCGATTAAGATGAAGAACGAACTTCGATGTTTAACTTTCTTGGCTTCTAACCGATCCGAAGGGAGGACGCCATCCGCCAGATAGGAAATATATGGCGTGAGCCAACAGTCCATCCTTTCTATCGGGAGCACCTCTGTCCTTCGAATGCTCGAGTCCCCCAGGACCTCCAGGTAGACTGACCCACTAAAAGAAGCAGTTTCCGTTGTAGCCAATTTTGCCAAGGCATCGGCTACGGTGTTATCTTCCCGACCAACTCCTTGCACACTATATGATTCAAAATAATGTAGTCGGTCTTTAACAGCAGATAAGTATTTCGTCATCCGATCCCCACGAGCTTCATAATCTCCTACTATCTGCTTAACTACTAACTGGGAATCACTGAAGATGATTAAGTGCTTTACTTCCAAGCTCCTTGCCAACCGCAATCCGGCCAAAATGGCTTCATACTCTGCCTCATTATTGGTCGCCCTAAATTCAAAGCGAATGGCCTGTTGGACCTTAAATCCCTCCGGGCTAATCAAAATGACCCCTGCTCCACTGACATCCGAAGTCGAAGAGCCATCTACATACAAAGTCCACGACGCATGAGCTGCTTGATCGCCCGACACCGAACTCACTACCATTGCACCATCATCGGTATCGGGTTCGGTAAACGAGCACTCTACTATGAAGTCAGCTAACGCCTGACCCTTAATGGCAGTCCGAGGATGATAGTCTATGATAAACTGAGTCAACTCCATTGCCCAAGCAGAGAGGCGTCCCGACAAATCTGGCTTATTCATGATCTTTTTCAGCGGCTGATCAGTGTATACTACCACCAACCTCCCTTGGAAATAATGCCTTAGCTTCCTGCTTGCTATGACAAGTGCATAAGCGAATTTTTCCAAGTTGGGGTATCTGGTTTCGGCATCCCGAAGCACATGGCTAACATAGTAGACGGGGCACTGCCTGCCCCCTACTTCGCGAAGTAATACAGCTCCCACCGCCAATGAACTCGCCGCCAGATACAGGTATAGGGGTTCCGAAGGAATGGGCTTCACCAGAAGTGGAGCGGAAGAAAGATACCTCTTGATTCCTTGGAACGCGTCTTCACACTCTGATGTCCATTGGAAGGTCTTTTCATTCTTCGGCCCTTTCAAAGTGTTAAAGAAGGGTAGACACCGTTCCGCCGATTTTGACATGAACCTCCGAAGCGCAGCAATCCTACCAGTCAATCGCTGTACGTCTTTGAAAGATTGGGGAGACTTCATGTCTAAAATGGCACTGATCTTTTCCGGATTAGCTTCGATCCCCCTCTTGCTGAGCAAATACCCCAGAAATTTACCCGAACCAAGTCCAAAAGTACACTTGGTAGGGTTCAACCGAAGCTTGTACTTTCTGATCGTCTCAAAGCAGTTTTCCAGATCATCCAAATGGTTCCGAACCCCCACGCTTTTGACGATCATGTCGTCCATGTATACCTCCATGCTTCGACCCAGTAACTTGGCGAACACATAGTTCATCATTCTCTGATATGTGGCTCCCGCATTTAGCAATCCGAACGTCATTTTCTTGTATGCGTATATTGCTCGATGCGTGATGAACGCCGTCTTCGGCATGTCCTTCTTGTCCATGGAGATTTGATGATATCCAGAGAAAGTGTCCATGAAGCTAAGCATGTCGAAACCTGATGTCGCATCAATCAACTGGTCGATGTGCGGAAGAGGGTAAAAATCCTTCGGACAAGCCTTATTCAGATCGGTATAGTCTATGCAGACTCTCCATTTGCCATTCTGTTTCCGCACTAGCACCACATTTGCTAGCCACTCGGGGTAATCAATTTCATAAATGAAATCCGCCTTTAGCAGTTTGGCGATCTCATCGTCAATGATCTTTTGCCTATCAGGAGCGAAGATCCTCCTCTTCTGACGGATAGGCTTCCTAGAAGAGTCAATACACAGCTTATGAACCGCCACCGACTTATCGACCCCAGGCATGTCAGAAGGCTCCCATGCAAAAATGTCCGCATATACCCGAAGTAGCTCGATTAGGCTTGTTCGAAATGGCTCTATCAACCCTGCGCCTATCTTGATCAGTTTATCGCCCTTTCCAACAATCAATTCTACCTCCTCTGTCTCTTCAGCAGGCAACGCAAGGGGTTCGGAATTTCCCTCGGTGAACGGCTCGACTTCTATAGCCATTGTTTGTTTCTGCTTGCTGACCCCAACCGCCGAGGATATCAACGAATTCCGATAACACCTGCGTGCCATGTCTAGATCACCCTTTACCTCACCGACCCCCTCCGAAGTCGGGAACTTAATTTTGAAGTGACCTATGGAGGTAACAGCCTGAAGTGCAGCCAAAGTGGGTCTACCCAGAATGGCATTATAGGCCGAATCTACCTGGACCACAAAAAATCTGACTATGACTTCTACCTGCTTCGGTGCCGTACCAAAGATAACCGGCAGTTCCACGGTTCCGGACACGCGAACAGGATCATTGCTGAAGCCATACAACGGAGATTCCTGACCCACCTCCATCCTTGCTCCCCCCAGGTCTAGCCTATTGTATGCATGAGTAAACAATATGTCGACCGAAGATCCATTATCGATCATTATTCGCTTCATATCCATGGATCCGACCTGGGCTGTGATGGCCAGCGCCCCTTCATGGGGATCAATTGATTCCGAGGGGTAATCCTCCTCGGTAAATGATATTACCGTGTTGAGAAACGGTCGATCTCTAGCCGAAGGTCGTTCCGAAACCGATAACACGGCATCCATCAGGCCACTCCTCTTTCTCCCAACTTTCTTCCCGAACGTTCCTCCAGTGATGACATCAACACAATTTCGTGGAGGGTTCGGTGGAGGTGGTGCCTCGAGGCGTCTTTCTCGGTTTGACCCTCTTTGGCCTTCCGAATTGGAATTCTGCCGACCTACTACATACTGAACCAATTCACCATTTTGGATTTTCTTCTCAATTAAATCCTTCAGATTGTAACAATCCTCCGTACTATGACCAGATGTCTGATGATATTCACAATAACGATTAGGGTTGCCCCGGTGGGATCGGGTAGTGGTTGGACAGGGTTCAAACGAAGGCTGATTTCTGATCTCTTCCAGAATCCTCGTCCGATCTGTAGTGAGGGGGGTATACACCTTATTCACATTCTTCTTCGGGTAAGGTGGTTTGCCTCCTGTATTAACCCCACCTTGACCGCCTCCCGAGCTAGGTCCACCATAGAAATTGCCTCTTGGCTGGTTGCTAGGCCGAGGAATATGGTTCCTATCTTTCTGTTTCGTACTTTCTTCATTCCGATCTTGAGGATTTAAGCTTTTATAGGCTTCTTCTATGGTAATGAGTCCTTCAGCTCGACCATAGGTTTCAGCTAAATCCATTGGGGGGTTGAGAATGAGGTCTTTCCACAAATCTTTCGACTTCGTAGCATCCAGACCCGTTGTGAAAAACCCAACTGCTTGTTGTACATTCAAACTGGTCACTGGGTACCAGCCAAGTCTCGAAATCTTTTCACATACTCACCCAAACTCTCACCCGATCTCTGTTTTACTTGGGTTAGAGCAGTGGTCAGCTTTCCTCTCTTCTTATTGCTCCCAAATCGCGCATGAAACTTATTACTTAGATCTTGCCACGACCCGATAGAGTTCGGGGGGAGAGACACCATCCATTCTCGAGCTGACAGCTTCAGAGTTGTGACGAACATGTGGCACTTAGCAGCATCCGGATGATCATAATAATTCATCACTTGATTATACCCGTGAGTATGATCATAGGGATCACCAGTACCATCGTAAGAATCTAGGGGAGGCATTTTCTTGGTCTTGTCTGCTTTGACCTGCTCGATCTCCCTAGTGAAAGGTGAATTTGTTACGTTCGGCAACTCCCTGGCCTGAACCACCGCGGCTAGTTTTTCTTCTAACTCAGCCAATCGTTTAACAACGGGATCGGTTCCGCTTCTTCGGGGTGGCGACCGAGGCCTGCCACCCGAACCAGATCTCCCTCCTTCATTACTATTACCGTGTCGAGAACGGCTTATCCGCCTGTTCCGATCCGGAGTGTGGCTCCTGGGCCTGCTTCGGTCCTGTGAGCGGCTTCTGTGCCTTCTGCGATCAGGGGAGCGGCTCTGACGCCGGCTCATCAGGCGCAAAGGGCTTTGATGTCTGCTACGGATTGGGGAGCGACTATCTAGCCTGCTCTCATTCTCCGAGCGGTTATGTCGCCGGCTCCGAACTGGGGAGCGGCTCTGACGCCTGCTCCGAACTGGGGAGCGGCTCTGACGCCTGCTCCGAACTGGGGAGCGGCTCTGACGCCTGCTCCGAACTGGGGAGCGGCTCTGACGCCTGCTCCGAACTGGGGAGCGGCTCTGACGCCTGCTCCGAACTGGGGAGCGGCTCTGACGCCTGCTCCGAACTGGTTTGGAACCATCCGAACGATTAGTCCTGGACTGGTTCCTGTCAGTGTTCTGTCGGCCAGGGGGTCGGCTTGATGAAACCTCCTCCTGTCCTTCCAGCCTGGCCAAATGTTCAGCTATTTCTCGCTGCTGTTGGCGTAAGGCCTCCATTACTTCCTGATCTTTTGCCCTTCGTTGGGTCAGGATCCATTGCCGTTTATCTCCATGATCGGCATTACTGCCTGAATGAACAAGGGTTCGAGCTGGGTTGGTAGTCATATGAGCCGAAGGTTCTGGCGTCTGCTGGTTTGTGTGAAACAGACGACGACGAACCGGGGCAGATTGGACTTGCAAAGGCACCCTAGTCCGACCCCTTGGTCCCAACCTTTCCCTAGCCGACGACCTGAGTCGGTCAAGGACCGACCTACGAGTTGGTGTATGGGAATCAGCTGATCTTTCCCCTCCGTTATGGGCTGTATTCACCATATTTGTTCCCTAGCTTTAACAGTGACTGTGAACTAACACTAAATGCCCTCCTTCTAGCGCCAATGTTAACGCCAAGATTTGTCTGCGCACTTCAGTCACTACAAAATGCGCTAATCCTGCACAATAACGAAACCTCACTCAAAGTTCCGGGTGGTTTTTCCACCGGGGGATAGCTCAGGCGTGAGAATTAGTACAGGCTATATCAAGGTTTTGATAACAATGGAGGTTTTTAGTTTAGTGTTTAGTTTTGCATTACCTCTGAATCCGAGAAGGAAGCCTTGTATATATACCTCCTTATGTCATCATCACGCCTGGTCCCACTTGACAGAATAAAGCATATGTTTCCATCAACCAAATCATAATAAATGCTTCCATCAGAATATAAGTCAACCCAGTTAGAAAGTAGTTTCCTTAACTGAGTCACTTTATTCCAACTAAATCCCAAATGGGTCGGGTCCTCCATACTGGGTCGGGTATCCCGAACCCATAACCCAACACTGGCAAAATCTACCAGTGAATTAAATGTTTCTAGATTGGAACTTTCCGGCCCAAATTATGAATCTTACATTACTGCAAATATAATAAGAGCATAAAATTGAAGGAATAGTTATTATCCGAGTTGAAAGAAGGAAATAAAGTGATACATCTAACATCTCAACTAACATATAAATACAAAAATTTCCCCAAATATAGTTATTATCCCAATTTCCCAAATGTCTCCAAAAATTAACAAACCATAACATCTCATCCTCATAACAATACATTTAATTGAATGTATACACTCCCAACTAACATATAAGTGATCTAATTTACACTCCTAAAGTGATACATTCATATATTTATAAATATATTTTACTAAATACACTACCAAAGAGAGAGAATAAGAAAGAAAAAAAAACTTACAGCGGCGGCGGCGACGGTGGAGCCACGACGGTGGAAATGGGTGGCTGATAGTGGCGACCGGCGGGAGGAGGATTACATCAGAGTCGGACGTGCGGCAGGTGGAGGGCCCGCGATCTCTTTCTCTCCCTTTCTTCTCTCTTTTTATTTCTTTCTTCTGGTGATATGAATGGTCTGTGATCTGTTGGTTGTAAAATTAATTTTCATCAACGATCGTTGTTCGGTCGCTATTGTTAATTTTATTAAATGATGTGGAACGAATAGCGACGGCATTGTCGTCGCTGATGTTAATGTTCGTCGCTACTGTTTTGCGCTAGAATTCGTGAGGAAAAAATGGGAGGGAAAGCAACGTTTAGCGACAGATACGCCGTCGCTACTATTATTAGCGACCAGTATGATTAGCGGTCGCTATAGTACAATTAGCGACGGAATGTGATGGTCGTTGTTAGTATTGGTCGCTGATAGACATTATTTTGTAGTCTAGGTATTAAAATTTAGTTAGCCATGCAATTGATAATTAATGAACAGGATTTGAATTAGAGTATAATCTGAATGGAAAAAGAATAAAATAAAAGAAAAAGAATTAATATGAAACTTGAAGCACAAATAGACCGGGATGAAAAGGAAAAAAACAAAGTAAAACTAGACTAATATAATAAGGGAAATGTTAAATCCACAATACTTTTTGTTATTTCCACAACAAAAGTGTCGCTATAGATGTATAGCAACGGTTTTAACCGTCGCTATACATCTACAGCGACACTTTTGTTGTGGAAATAACATTTTTATTGTGGATTTAACAATTCCCTATAATAATACTCCTTCCTTGCAGTAATTCCAGCCGTAGTACATAAAGCTTTAGAAGTATGAAAGAGAAAAAGAAACTTTCTACCGTCCTACTCGGTGAACTTAGCTAATGAAAATAAAATAAAATAATTAAACTTCTCTTTTCCTACCTGTTCAAGCCGTGCACGAAGAAAAACAAGAAAACAAAAACTAAACACCCCCCTTCTCTCCAATACAAGTTCTTAATTTAGGTTCTTTTTGTGCGCTAATCTAGGTTCCTTGGACTTGGTATCTTTTGTTTTCTTTTATTCTCTTCTTTCATTCTTGATTTTAACATCTATATGGTAATCTTATAGAGTTCTTTTTTTCTTTAAAAGCTGAAAAATTATCCATTACTTGTACACTAAGATTAGTAAATAATAAATCATACAAAACAAAATAAACATTATTAATTAAATAAAATAAGCATATAAAATAATAAAATTGAGGGATAATAATATGCAATAATATGTGTCTATTAAATTACTCCATACCTAACTTTTGCTTGTCCTCGAGTAAAATAAAAACTATAACTAACCTATTTTCGTAGGAAACACAATTGCATTTAGCATGTGCAGCAAACCTTTAAACTCCAAGGTTACCCCAAGTGGACGAGTTGTGTCTCATGAGGGTTTGTAGTGAATATACCCACAAAATTCAAAATTAAAAATAAGATATTTTTGGGTTCAACAAATTATAAATTGAAAGAAAACTACTAAGTATCCATGGGCATTATACATAAGCAAAATTAAATTCAAAAGAACAATTTCACCTTATTAAAAATACTCCATCTTCATTCTAGACATCATCCTTCATAAATTATTTCTATTTGATGCATGCATTATGTATGTGTGTTGTGGCTGAATAATTTTATGTGCGGGCGTACTAGAGTTCGCTGAACTCAATGCGAGGGCAGTGTTTCACTACAAGAAAAAGGCTTATCTGCGACCGCAATCGGTCGCAGATACGTATCCGCGACCGAATATGGTCGCTGATAATGGTCGCACATAATCTGGTCGCTGTGTGGACCTCAACGACCACTATTAGTGATAACCATATCAGCGACCGATTCCGTCGCTAAGGTGAGTCACCGTGAGTCAGGTCTCAGGAATGACGTGGCCCACGTGTCGCGACTAACATTAGCGACCGCAACGATCGCTAATACCCTCAAGCCATACTCAGTCGCTGATACTTAATTTAAAAAAAAATTGACCAGATTTGTGGATTTCCCAAAAAAATTGTACCTGTTTATACCTGCTTTATATCCCAACACACAGCAGTATCTATAAATAAACCAACATCCATACAAATCCATTGATATACAAATAATTAAAACCAACACAATATATATAAACATCCACGCATGTATAAACATAAACAAGTACCGTCCGACTAAAATTGATATACAAATATAACATCAGACGTACAATATAAACTCCGTACATACAAAAAGAATAATACAAATGTAGAACATGAGAAGAGGAGAATACGTACAAATGTCTTCACGCATCAAATATCGTCCAAATGGGACTGTAAAAAAAGAATAAAACATGTTAAATATATAATATATATGTTGATATTGGTATGACTTATGCAAAGCAAATTAAAAACGACCATTTATTTTGTACTACAATAACAAAAAACTAAACATAAACTAAACTATATACAAAACTAATGACAAGATTACCTCGACGTCATCCTGCTGTTGTGCTGCTCTCGCCACTGCATAAGCTAACTCCGCAGGACTCAGAGACTACATATGCCCGCCAAGTGTAAGAAAAAGATTACGATTTTGATAGTCGGTCATCGTCGATAAAGTTTTCTCCCAATACTCCTTGAGAAGTGTAAGCTAGTTTTGTCCCACCTCTCCATGAAATCGAGAAACATCCTCGGTTTTAAAGCCCTAGGCATTTCAGCTGGTGCTCTTGTTTTTGCAAAATCAACTGTCATAGAGTGAAAGGTTGCCAACTGAAGAAATTTTTTACTCATAGCTTTATCTGACTCAAGGTCTGCATGTAGCAAATGTGCAGTAAAGATTGTACCCAAGGTATCATTGATCAGATAATCAACAAACAACTTTAGAATTTCCTACAAATTCAGTAAACTGTTAAATATGAAAAATAGAGGGAGAGTTTTGACAACATAATTATCTCAAAACTCTCCCTTTGTCTCTCATATTTCCCAGTCAAAGTGATTTTGTAAGAAATTCAAAAGTTGTTTGTTGATTATCTGATCAATAATACCTTAGGTACAATCTCTACTGCACATTTTGGTACGTGTAGACCTTGAGTCAGATAAAGCTATGAGTAAAAAGTTTCTTCAGTTGGCAACCTTTCACTCTATGGCAGTTGATTTTGCAAAAACAGGTGCACCAACTGAAATGTCTAGGGCTTTTCAACCGAGGAT
The DNA here is from genome assembly GCA_034770075.1 of Aralia elata. Lineage (NCBI taxonomy): Eukaryota > Viridiplantae > Streptophyta > Magnoliopsida > Apiales > Araliaceae > Aralia > Aralia elata. The sequence goes on along the minus strand of CM068377.1, from coordinate 27,565,114 downwards.
GTTTCCCGATTTCATGGAGAGGTGAGACAAACCAGCTTAATTACACTTCTCAAGGAGTATTGGGGGAAACTTTATCGTGCTAGTGTTGAATCTACAGTGTATAAGAAGTCGCACTCTATTTGTTCAAAGAATATAATATCATCCAAGACGTTTATATAAAATACTCAAAGATATGTTTATATACTCAAAGACATTTATTTTTTATTCTTTTCTTTTCCAATCTAGCTATTAAAGTTTTCCTTTCTTATCCTTTTTGTCTAAAACTCACAAACATAGTGTTTGTTAGCAACCACCATAGTAATTAAGTATCCAACTCAACATGCAAGATATTAAGTTAAATTCTCAACATATCTTTCTTATCTCATAAATATTCTTTCAACCTTACAATTTAACCAAATATTAGAACAATATAATCTCCCTGAAAAATTCTAAAATCAGTCAAAAATACCCACCATTAACTAAAAAATGAGGATAAAAGACTTTAAAGTAGATTTAACATGCTGCCTGATAGTTCTATAGATCTAGTTATAATGAAACATGAAATATGAAATCAAAACACAAAATAGGACAACATACGAACTATCTAATGGTAATGGCAACAACATAATTAATGTATGGTAAATTCGCTCAAATATTGACTCCAAAAATAATCATTATAAAAATTATAATGGCGCAGACAAAAAAGTAAGCAATACCTACATCGCCCCATCTTTTGCCAACATACAACAATACTTACATTAATGGGTTATGGAACTCACCCACCCACATCAAGTCAATTGGTAACCCTACTAAAAGAATTACTAGCTAGTTAAATACTACTACTGTCCAATTTTTATTTTTATTTTTTCTTTTTCTTTCTAAAACTACCATATCCCTTCAACTTTACACATGTTTCCCTTTCTTTTTAATTGTCGAAATATTTGTTCTTTAATATTTTTGTTTATTTGGAAATTTGAATTGACTTTTGTTTTAATATCATATTCTTCCGTTTACAAAATGAGTTATATTGTATTGCTTTAAAGTCAATATAATTTAAAATTGATGTGATTCATGTAATTTTTAAAAATAATAAAAAATTTAATCAGTATTATATAAAGATCATAATAATAACAATACATTAATTATATGGGCTTGTTTGTTTGGTGGCACAGTCGGAGCGATTTATTTGGTTCAAAAGCAACATGTATCTAGAGACAGGAGTAACTATACTATATTTGTGAATGAAATAAATTACATTTGGAATAAGCAGCTAGATAAATTAAAAAATAAAATTAGGTGCATTTAACTTTCAAAAATCCAAAAATGGATCAGCTAAACATGCACTATATATGTCATTGAGTTTAGTGTTTCTTTTATGTCATTGATAATTTTCTACATCAATTTTAAAATATAATGAGTGGCAATAAAAGGAATATAATTAAAATTAGACCAAAGGAATATATAATCCTATCTTTTGATCTAATTCAAATTTTAAAATACCCTCGAATTGTTTGTCCTAATTCAATTCTTGAAATGTTTGACATGTAAACAAAATTGGAATACAGAGATTAAACAAAGGAGCCAAATGAGGAGGTCGAGAATCAGTAGCGTATACATACTGGCGACATGGGGCGGCGTGGAATCACCGGTGTCGCTCCCTTTTCTCCATCTTCTCCTTCTTTTCTTTTTCTTTCTTCTTCTTTATCTTTCTTCGTCTTCTGCCCGACTGTCTGGTGCTGATGGGGTTTAAAAGGATCAGCGATCGCTTTCAGCGACTGCATGCGGTCGCTGTTACGGATTGGTCGCAATAAGTCTCCCCCGCCAATATTTCCGTGAAATTTATGGAGGAAAAATTATAATAGCGATCGCTCAGTGACCGAAATGTGGTCGCTAACGGAAATAGCGATCGACTACTTGTAAGTGCGGTCGCGATCGCTATTACTAGCATTAACAACCGAATAATGCAGTCGCAGATAATCTTGGTCGCTACTAGGCCATTTTCTTGTAGTGTTTATCTAACTGGTGAGATATATTCAGTTACCATTGTCCTTCAAAATATCAGTCAACTACTTAGCCGAAACTGGTCAGGCGATTAAAGAGAAGAAGGAACTGCTTCTCTATGAGTCTTTTTGCCTTTGACTAAGGACTTTAATGTTAAACACTTGGTTTTTTTGGCTAACAGATTCTAGTTGTCTACTTATTGATTTATAGCCAGAGTTAAACTACACTATAAATAACAAGTTGTTGAACTATTATCAGTTAAGTTTTTGGTTTTGTGAATATAATTATAAACAAATTTCAACTTATCCTATCTATTGATTAGCACATCATAATTAACAAATACATGCAACATATAATTACTAATGTCCTCAAGTTAACTAAAAACCTGAATATAATTGTTGGGATATGTTGTAAACTTTACAACCTAGATCGAATACACCGTTAGCAAAGTGTAGAGCAAATCAACAACACCATATGAATGTCCGGATGAAAGTGAACAACTTGGGTTGAATATGCAACTAAGTCCTACCAGACATTAAGGAGAGAGAAGTGAGTTGGTCTCGATGAGAGCCCAGGCGAGTCTCGTGGAATGGATGTAACAAGCTGTAAATCCAAGATTGAATGCACAACTAAGTCTGAATGGACGTAACAAGTTAGTAAACAACCGATATTGAACGTACAACTAAGTTCAAGTGGACGTAACAAGTTGCAAATCTAATAAAACTACCTATGACAACAGTTAACTAAGCCATGTGGTGTAACAAGCTAATTGTTGTAGCCTAAGCTAAACAGTGGAAAAACTAGAAGAATGTGAGTGTTTTGGAGTTGATGTGCTGTGTGTTTTTTTGTTCTTGTTAGCAAAATGGACTTCTCATATTTATAGAGTTGTTGGAAGGCTGCTGTACCGACTTAACTGTCCACTTAGCCACGTTTTCCTTTAAATTCGGCACATGATAAGTGCATAATATTCGATAATTTTGATTCTTTTATATTTAGTTTTATTACATATTTTATGTGCATGTGAGCTTATTAAGGTGTTTATTGATTTCAGGAGAATTGGAGCTGAAAAGAAGAAAATGGATTAAAATAGGCGCACGAGGAGAAAAAGAGAAAACAGACATAACAAAGTAGGTCGCGACGCTTAAAAGGTTGGGCCGCGATGCTAGCAGCTTGAGTCGCGGCACTAGGAAGGAATGCCGTGGCGCTAGGGTGTTTCTCGCGGGCGCGTGGCTAGACGGGCGGAGAAGGAATTTTCAAATCTTTTGTTATTCTTGGAAGAATTCAACTCCGATTGGGATTATTATTTCTTAAAGCTTTAGGACTTTATTCTAGGAGATAGATGTTCCTAGTCTAGTTTTAAGGGGGTTTGGGGATGCTCACAACTGAAAACCTAGATTTAGGGGCAAGATTGAAGACATGTCAAGCTAAGTTTTCTATTTCAGTTCTAAGGGATGTTGAACCTTATTTATAATTAATGGTTGTTAACGCTTGATTCTGTCCGTGCGTTCAACCAACTCACCGAATGCATACCTATACAAAAGTCCCAACGGCTTGGGCCGTTTGTGGACTCCTCCGGTGTGAGAGTAAATAATAGGTTCAAGGTATGTTAACAATGGAGGTCAAATATTTAGTAGGGTAAATAATATCGTACCTTTCCTTCATTATTCTTTGGGTATTTATAAGATTCACTTGGCTACTTACTACTCATATTAGGAGTGTTCTGCCTAGAATCGTTATTGGACCCGAATTCAATTACCTTGATATAATGGGAGTATTAATCCGGTAAGTAACCACAAGGGTTTAGAACTCTTATCCAAGCCTTTTCGGACTAGAAAGTCCTCTTATAACTTGCTGAGCATGATGGCCCTTTGAGGCAAGCCGAAGATGAGGAGTCTGATCAGGCTCATCAGAATACATATCCAAATATTGCCCCCTACTCCCCTAGTATAAAACATGTACTAGGGGAGTAAACTGGAAGCTCTAGCAATCCGTAAACTCGGATTACTGAAAGAAAATTGATCTCTTCGGGATCCCGAAGGCGTCAAACCAAGGGTATTCCCTCTTCAGGTGCTCAAAAGTATTTGAGCCAAAGAGGGATGCTTCTTCGGATCCTTGAAGGTGTCTTCCCGAGGACAAATGAAATTGGTTTGGTATCGGGCCCCTTTTGTGGGCAGATCTCGTTGTATATGTATACTCAGGCCCGATCTTTTCACTTTGAGGCCCAACAACCTTATCCCAGCATAAGCGGCCCAATATAAATAACAATTTTGAATTTTGAAAATAGGATATGAGAACAACTGGCAGGAGATAAGGTATTTTAGTAATAACTATCCCGCCATAACCATTCTGATCGAGCCCTACCCGTTAGATGACAATGATCTCGACTGTTGGATATTTACTCATATAGGGAAAGTAAATCCAATCGTCATTTCCCACTAGTAAATCAATTTTACTTCAGAGAAGTTGATCTTCCATTGCAAAGAAACTCTGCCTCATCGCTATACTTGATCTAGAAAATCGCCCGCCCATTCCATTCCCGGAATACCTCAAGTAAGTCATTCATGGTCCTTCTTTCCTTTCTTGATGGTTAGGGGTAAGAGTGCTCAAGAAGCACGTGCTTCGTCTTCCCACGTTGAGGACGAAGTTACCATTACTGAAGCCGGAATTCCAATGGGTCAGCCATAGAAACTGGTGATTATAGAGCGGACGAGGGATGTAGAGGAATAAAATAGGATCAAATACTTTGCCCTTGACTACAGAGTAGCGAATATTCCCTCTTCCATAAAAGCCTCTTTCTTTGATCTATTGAAGACGGAGTTTTATATTCCCGATTCATACGAAATTAGGAGACCTGAAGTCCTGGAGAGAGTATACTGGCAACCCGAAGGGGGATGGATTCCCATCCATCGGCAACTGCTTCTTTTCGGGATGCGATTTCCTCTTCGCCCCTTCGTCCTTGAACTCCTACATACCATCGGGCTCGGCTTAAATCAATTGTCCTCGAATTCTTTTATTCATTTGAATAGTTTTATCACTTTCTACTCCTCCGAGGACATAGTCCTGACCATAGATTTCTTTTATCAATTCTTTTCCCTTACCGCCTATAAAGAGAAGGGGTTTTTCCAGATAATAAAGAATTCGGGAAGGGAGACCCTAATGGATACCCCTTCTAGTAATAAAGGATGGCATGGGGATTGGTTTTTCATTAAGGGGTCGGACATTGAGTTGGTCGGACCTTGGTCAAACCCAAACAAAGACCAACTGAATCCAAATCGGATTTCCCAAAGAAGGTTGGAGGCATTCGAGGCTTTGTATTCTAAGCGACCTTCAGTGAAGTGGAATCGATTACTCCTTAATGACCAAGACTGGTTACACTTACATGGATGTAAATCTCTTTACTTTTCTGAATGTGTTTTTTTTGAGATTTGATGAAATGCTGAATTTAGTTTATCTTTTGATTTCACAGTGGCTGACTCCGGCAAGAACCCCAATAACAAAGTGATCCTAGAAGCTGTTGGAGTCCCAAGGACTAAGCTGTACGGGGCTGAGAAAGTCAGGATGGCCCGAGCAAAAAGGCTACGGGTACGAAGGCACTGAATAAACCAGGTGCAGTTGTTAAAGGGGCATCCGGATCTGCCCGTCCAGAAGAGTTGGTGAGAACTGAGGGATCTCCAATTGTTTCCGAGGTGCCCAAAACAAACAAATTCGGGGGTAAATGGAAGAGACTAGTACGCCACTCCTCGGTTGAGGTGGGAGATGAAATAATCCCCGTGACTAGGGTTAAACCGCCCCCGGTGACTGGGGGGTCGTCGAGCATTATCTCAGATGCCGGTGATCCAGAAAAGGAGCTTGTTATGACTACTTCCTTTGACGTTGAATCTCCTTTCCTAGAGGAAGAAGCATTACTGAGGAAGAAATAGAAGGGACCCTCGCCTAGCTCCCCCAATTGCGATAGAACAACCGAGGGCCAAAGCTGCGGGAACATCGGCTGAAGGTTTGGGATCGTCAATGATCTCGTTTGATACAACTGGGGCCAATCAGGCCGATCTGAAGACTCTGATGGAAATGTTGTTTTCTTTCCATGCTAAGGTTAGTAGGTTTTCTTGAAGAGCTTATCGTAAAAACATACTCGATCATTATTTGCTGTCTTTTGATTCCCGAACATTGTCATGTAGGGAAATGGTCTCCTCCTCCAAGTCTCTGACCAAGTGAAAGTTTTGGAACGTGACCTGAAGAAGTCTTTCGAAGAATGTGCTGAGGCGAAGGAGATGCATGTAAAAGTCCGCACTCAACTTCGCACTCAGCATGAGAGCTTCAAACTTATGAAGAATGATTATGAGGTAATGCGGACAAAGAAGGCCAAAAATGACAAGGAGATGGCTGCCTTGCGGGAACAAGTGTTTACTGCTGATATGAAAATACCTGAAATCGGAGCCCGAGCTTAGGAGGCTGCCAGACAAGCCGAGGCAGCTACAAAACGGGTCAAGAATGCGGAGGCAAGGAATAAGGAACTCGAGTTCCTTCTTCAAAGACAAAAGGAACAGATTGACCAATCGGGCGATATGATCCACGTTTAAACCAATCAAATGAGGAACCTCAAAGATAATGTTCAAACGATCATTGAAGGCTGGACTTCGAGGGAAGCCGATTGGTTGAAAGGTCCTGTTACTCCAGCTTCTCCAAGCGTCCTTGCACCGAGCCTTCGACAAAGAGTCATACAAAACATTGGACAAATTCCACGAGGATATTCAGGATGCAGTGGCGAATGAGTTCAATGACGGCTTCGAATATGCCCGAGAACTTGTGCGAGAGAAAGGCCACAATCATGATGAGCTAGGAATTGTCATTCCCGATGACGGATTTGTAATTTTTTCTTTGTGGGATACATTGTAACCTTAGCTTTTAATTTTTTCTAAGTATTCGTCAATATTAAATCTATCTTTTCTCATGAGTTAACTCTCACTATCTGTGCATGCAGCTGTTTATTTGTACTTCTTTTCCCTCTGTTAACCTTATCAGGCAAACTGCTGATGAGGTTAGCAGATGTATTTAAAGTGTGTGTAAAAACAGTAAACACAAAGATAAAATGTAAGAAGAGTTCTCATTTAGTTCGAAAAGATAACATTATTGGCCAATACTTTAGCCTCAAAAACTGAGCAGATAACATACTATGATTACTGATAATATTTTCGGAGCCGAGCAGCATGTCATGTGTTCGGGATATCTTTACCATCCATTTTCCGAAGTCTATAGGTTCCCGACCCTAATACCTCGATCACCCTGTACGGTCCTTCCCAAGTGGGCATTAGTTTTCCAGTTTCTCGAGGTGTGGAAGCTTCGGCTTGTCGAAGGACTAGATCCCCTATTTTGAATGTCCTATTCTTGACATTTTTGTTGAAGCATCGAGCTGTACGTTGTTGATAAGTGGCTAACCTGAGAACCATAGCATCACGCTCTTTTTCCAACAAATCTAAATTATCCCGAAGCCCTTCGCTATTGAGACTTTTGTCAAAGTTTTGGACTCTAGAAGAAGGTATCCCTATCTCAATAGGTATCAGGGCTTCGGTCCCATAAGAAAGTTTGAAAGGCGTTTCACACGTTGTTGTCCGAGGAGTTGTTCGATAAGCCTAGAGGACATGTATGAGCTCTTCGGGACGAGCTTATTTTGCCTCCTCAAGTCTTCGTTTTATACCATTTAGCAGTAACCTGTTCGTGACTTCCACTTGACCATTTGCTTGAGGATGGGCTACCGAGGTCCGTTAATGTTGGATGTTAAGTTCTTTTAGGAAGCCTTCAAACTCTCTCCCCACGAATTGTAGACCATTATCTGAGACTAGGACCATTGGGATGCCGAACCGATAAACCACCTACTCTTTAAGGAACTGAAGACATGTCTTCTCAGTAATCTTTGCCAGGGGTTTGGCTTCAACCCATTTGGTAAAATAGTCGATTGCCACAACCATAAAATTCACTTAACCTTTACCCTGCGGGAGCGGTCCGAGGATATCTATCCCCCAAACTGCGAAAGGTATCGGAGATAGTATTGGATTAAGCTCTTCAGGAGGCTGGTGATGTACTGAAGCAAATAGTTAACATTTATGACATTTTTTGACGAAGTTTTTGGCATCCTCAAACATGGTTGGCCAAAAATATCTTTGTCTTAATATCTTATGTGCAAGTGTTTTTGCTCCTATATAATCTCCACAGATTCCTTCGTGAACTTCCCGAAGTGCGTAATCGGATTCCCTCGGACCAAGACATCGAAGTAACGGCGATGAGTAAGATTTTCTGTATAACTTATCCTCAATGATACAGTATTTTGTAGACTTGAATTTTATCCTTCGGGCCGAAGCTCTGTCTTCGGGTAGCTCGTCGCTTTTCAAGAACTTGAGTATGAGAGTCATCCAGGAGTCTTCGGATTCAATGTCCATCACTGTTTGGACCATTATGCTCAGTTGCTGTAGATTTTCTAAGTACACAGATCCTTCCAAATCTCCTTGGTCCGTTGTTGATAACTTTGAAAGGGCGTCGGCCATTGTGTTTTCTGATCTAACTACCCCGATGATTTGATACTTTGAAAAGTGGGTAAGAAGTGTCTGTACAAGCTGAAGATAGGCCTGAAGGTGCGTTTCCCTAGCCTCATATTCTCCCAAGACTTTCTTTACTACGAATTGGGAGTCACTGTACACCACCAGATTTTTCACCTCTAGACTTCGAACCAGTTTCAGTCCCGCTATAAGTGCTTCATACTCCGCAATATTATTGGTGGCTGTGAACCCGAATCGGATATACTGTTGCACCTTGAACCCTTCAGCGAGGTGAGGATTACTCCTACTCCGCTTCGTGATCCTATGCAAGACCCATCGACGAATAAGGTCCATGTTGAATCCTCTATAGACAATGGATCGGAGGTTTCAGTTGGGTCTTCCTCATTTTCTTCGGGAAACGAGCACTCAATGATGAAGTCAACAAGGACATGTGTTTTTATTGCCGTCCGAGGACGAAAGTCAATATTAAATTGGCTTAACTCTACCGCCCATGCTGCTAACCTCCCTAAAGATTCGGGTCGATATAATACTTTCTGAAGGGGTTGATCTGTGAATACAATGATTGTTCTCCCCTGAAAGTTATGCTGAAGCTTCCGACTAGAAATGACCAGTGCGTAAGCCAACTTCTCTAGGTTTGGATATCTAGTTTCTGCATCCCGAAGGGCATGACTTACGTAATAGACCGGCTTCTGTCCCTGTGAATCTTCCCTGATTAAGGTCGACTCGACCGCTAATTGTGTTGCAGATAGATATAACTGTAAATCCTCTTCGGGGAGGGCCTTATTGAGGACCGGGGGAGAGGAGATATATCAGTTGATTTGTTCAAAGGCGTCTTGGCATTCTTCTGTCCAAACGAATGTCTTCTGGTTCTGTGCCCCTTTCAGCGTATTGAAGAAAGGAAGACACTTCTCTGCTGATCGGGCTACGAATCTCCGAAGAGCAGCGAGCCTTCCAGTTAATCGCTGGACGTATTTAAAGTTCTTTGGGGACTGCATCTCAAGGATAGCCGATATCTTCTCGGGATTTGCCTCTATCCCTCTTCGGCTAACCATGTATCCCAAGAATTTGCCTGACCCAAGGCCAAAAGTGCACTTGGCGGGGTTAAGCCTCATATTGTGGATCCTGACATTCCGGAAGCATTCTTCGAGATCGGATAGGTGGTCTTCATCTCCCATGCTTCAGACAATCATGTCATCCACACAGACTTCCATGTTTCTCCCAATCTGATCTCTGAAAACACTGTTTATCATTCATTGATAAGTTACCCCAGCATTGATGAGACCAAAGGACATGACTTTATAGGCATAGATTGCTCAGTGTGTGATGAATGATGTCTTCGGGATATCTTATTTATACATGGCAACTTGGTTATACTCAGAAAATGCATCAAGGAAGCTCATTAAAGTTGTCCCGAAGTGGAGTCGATTAGCTGATCGATGTTCGGGAGAGGATAATAATCTTTTGGACACACTTTATTTAAATCTGTGAAGTTTACGCACATCCTCCACTTCCCGTTGTGCTTTTTCACTAGCACCACGTTGGCGAGCCATTCTGGATAAGTTGTTTGAAAGATAAAATTAGCAGCCAATAACTTTTCAATTTCTTCATCAATTACCTTTTGTCGTTCGGGAGCTATATTCCGCCTTTTCTGTTTGACAGGCTTGTAGTTAGGATTGACGCTCAGTTTGTGCTCGGTTACACTCCTGTCTATCCCTGGTATATCAGCTGGAGTCCATGCGAAAATATCCGAGTATTCTCTTATTAAGTCAATGAGCTTAGTTTTGACATCCGTCGGTAAGCCGGTGCTGATCTGTATTACTTTCTTGCTGTCTTCTTGAAACAACCGTATATCTTTGGTCTCTTCGGCAGGCGTTACTATCGGCTCTGAGCCTCCTTCCGTAAAGGGTTCAAGCTCAATTTTCATTGTAGTTTTCTGTTTACTGACCCCTACGGAAGTTGTTTGGATAGTCTGAAGGTAACATCTTCGGGATAGGTCCTGATCCCCAGCAACTTCGCCGATTCCGTTTTTGGTTGGAAATTTCATTTTTAAGTGCGGAATCGAGGTGACTGCTTTTAGGGCTGATAAGGTTGTTCTTCCTAAGATAACGTTATAATTACTTTCTACCTAGGCCACATATAATCTTATCATGATAGAAGCCTATTTTGGAGCTGTGCCGAAGATCATCGACAACTCAATCATTCCTGCTATTCGGACTGGATTGTTCCCGAAGCCATATAATGGGGATTCGTTATAGAGCTCCAGCTTCTTTCCCCCCAGGTCCATCCGATTGTACGCATGACTATAGAGTACATTGACTGAACTTCCATTGTCCACTAGCATCCGTTTTAAGTCCATGGTTCCCACTTGAGCTGTGATGACCAGAGCATCTTGATGCAGTGTAACTAATCCTAGAGGGTAATATTCATCGGAGAAGGTTATGGGTTCGGTTGCGGTAATCCGAAGCTGTTTAGATAATTGGTGAACTTCTCTGGCGAAAGCTTTCTTTTCCTATTAGACATGGCCGATATTGATCCGCCAGAGATGATATCTATAACTCCCCTTACAGCTCTCCCGAAGGTGGTGGTGGTGTTATCCGATCAAAAGGACTTGGTTTATACTGATCGGCTACATAACAGTCCAAATTACCATTTCACACCTAATTTTTCAAAAAAATCCTTTAACTGATAGCATTCTTCGGTATCATGCCCCTTGGCTTCATGATAATTGCAGTATCTGTCTCCGTTCTTCTGTCTGGCAAAGACTCGGATTTTTGGGCGCTTTTCATAAAAAAGCTGATTTTTGATTTCTTTGATGATAACGACTCTACTCAAAGTTAGAGAAGTGTAATCTTTGTCATTGTCTCTACTTCCTCGGTCCTTTAAGCCCTCATTCTTCCATTGCCGATTATCATGAGAGTCCTTCTTGCCATTCCCTTTTTTATTGTTATATTTTTTATCGGCGTCTTCGCCTCAGGGGTCTCTCTGGTGAAAATCATCTGTGTTTTTTGAGGTACCCCGAAGATTGGCGAGTGCCTCTTCCAACTCAACAAACTTGTCCAGTTTCTCACAGGCTTTAGGCAAGGACTCGGGTGCCTTAGAGATGATTTTTTCAATCAACCTGCTAGATTTGTCCACATTTAATCCCATAGTTAAAAAGTGGATAACTTGCTTCAGATCTATTTCATTGACTTCGGATACAGCTTCTCGAAATCTTTTAATATATTGCCGAAGGGATTCATTCGACCTCTGTTTAACCTGCATGAGGGGCGTGATCATCTTGGCACATCTTTTGTTACTACCGAACCGGGTGTGAAATTGTTCTTGCAAGTCATCCCACGAGCGTATAGATGCAGGGGGAAGGGAGATAATCCACTCTCGGGCAGTTTTCTTCAGGGTGGATAGGAATAGGTGACACATGGCTGCCTTACCATGACCATGAAAAAGCATGGTTTGCTCGAAAGTGAAAGTGTGATCGTGGGGATCTCCGGTTCCGTCGTACATCTCCAAGTTCTGAAGGAACTTTATTCTTTCTGCCAATCTTTGCATTAGCAAGGTCTCTGGTGAAAGGAGAGGCCCGGGGCTTCTTTGCTCCAGGAGGTTGATCCACAACTTTTCTGGGAGATGACTCTCTAGTGTGGCTCATCCCAGTGCTTCTTTGGGAACTTTCGTACCGGTCTCTTCTTGATGGTGATCTGGCTCGTTTTCTTAGATCCCTAGTATAAATGGTTTTGGATTAGACCGGGCTGTCGTCTCGATGTCGCTTAGGAGGTCGGTCGTCTCTTCGTCTGTGAAGTGTTGAGCGGGAGGCCGAGCCTCCCTGGCTCAAAAGATTTTGCTCAACTTCATTCAATTTCATGTACTGCTTATCTAGCTCTTCTTGTTGGAGGTCGAGAGCTTTTTTACGGTCGAGAATTTGCTGGAGGCGTTGTTCCTTCTCTGCTACCGTCTCGTGGTGTGATCTAGACTGGGTCGGTCCCTGTGGATTGTGGTGGCTTCATTGTGATCGTGAAGTCGCCATGTGAATTGTTTTGGTTTAAAAATAGAGATTACTACTAAAGCCCTCCTTCTAGCGCAAATGTTAACTCTTGATTCTGTCCGCGCGTTCAACCAACTCGCCGGACGCGTACCTGTATAAAAGTCCCAACGGCTTGGGCCGTTTGTGGACTCCTCCGGTGTGAAAGTAAGTAATAGGTTCAAGGTATGTTAACAATGGAGGTCAAATATTTAGTACGGTAAATAATCTCGTACCTTGCCTTCATTGTTCTTTGGGTATTTATAGGATTCACTTGGCTACTTATAACTCATATTAGGAGTGTTCTGCCTAGAATCCTTATTGGACCCGGATTCAATTACCTTGATCCAATGGGAGTATTAATCCGATAAGGAATTATATGGGTTTAGAACTCTTATCCAAGTCTTTTCGGACTAGAGAGTCCTTTTATAATTCGCTGAGCATGATAGGCCTTTGAGCCGAGCCCAAGATGAGGAGCCCAATCAGGCTCATGAGAATACATATCCGAACAATGGTTTAATTGAGTATTCATTATTTATTCTTTCTTATATGAAATTCATTCTTGATAATCTGATTTAATGTTTGAATGTTATTTATTTAGATTGATTTGATATGGCCAATTAAGTTAATCTAATTAATATCATTTGCTAGATTAAGGGATAATATTACATGTAATTAATATTGTTCCTAATCACAAGTAGCGATTAGTAATACATAATTGTGGACAAACTTTTGAGTATTTCTAATATTATCATAAGACAAGTTAAACAATTCGAGCTTATGTGATTATTGCTTGGAATACTCTAATTTCCTAATTCTTAATGCTGCTATTATATTAAATCTAGAGAGCTTGATCTAGGTTGTATGATAGTTAGAATCTTGTAAAGAGCTTATTTCATTAAGTGATAATTTAAGGGGAATTTTGGTTAACAGAACTTATTGTTAGCTAGGACTATTAGTTTTATTGAAGGGTAAATAATGTTACACTTAATTAATCTATTGTTGTGAAAATGTGATACTGAACTGAAGAACTGGAGTTTTAATTCATTGATATTCTTATTAAATATTTTCTGTTATTTTAGTTAATAAAATCAATTCAAAACCCCCAATTTATATTTAGTAGTATTTTGATTAAGAGAACAATAGAATAAACGAAAGTAAATTCACTCTCTATGGGATCGACCATTGCTTGTCACAATGTTGAATTTTGTGTTCATAGAGTAAATAAGGATTAATTTTGGAGTGTTAATGGCAACTCCAAATTTTGGTACCGTTGTCGGGGAATGTTATTTGTTTTTATTTATTCTTTGTTTTCGTTTATTTATTCTTTATTTTCTTTTATTTTTATTTTAGTTTAGGACTCGATTCTCTCACTCTCATGAATTGAAATTTGATCCAGAGTCATAGAAAATTGCACGAAGGGATGGCTGCTCTCAACAACAGGACTTTGAAAGAATTAACTTCTCCTAATCTTGATCAACCAACATTGTGTATTAAATATCCTACTTTAGATGTTTCTTTTGAATTGTAATCCGGACTAATACACCTTTTGCCTACTTTTCGCGGTCTTATAGGTGAAGATCCATACAAGCACCTAATGGAGTTTCATGTGGTGTGTTCCACTGTGAAACCACAAGGAGTAGCAGAGGAACAAATCAAGCTTATAGCTTTTCCATTCTCACTAATAGATTTGGCAAAGGATTGGCTGTACTATCTTCTTTCAAGCTCAATTAAATCATGGAATGATATGCAAAGGTTGTTCTTGGAGAAGTACTTTCCTGCTTTGAGAGTTGCCAACATAAGGAAGGAGATATGTGCAATCAAGCAGTTCAGTGGGGAAACACTCTATGAGTATTGGGAAAGATTTAAGAAGTTATGTTTCAGCTATCCACCTTACCAAATAGATGACCAACACCTGATCCAATACTTATATGAGGGATTATTGTCAATATATAGGAGCATGATTGATGCAGCAAGTGGAGGAGAACTAGTTGATAAAACACTAGAAGCTACAAGGAATTTAATTGCAAACATAGCAGCTAACTCTTAGCAGTATGGAACCAGGATGAATCATACACTTACACGGGGTAATGAGGTAAACATTTATAATATTGAGCAACCAATATCTGATTTAACTGCTTTGGTTCGACAAATGGTTAGAGGGAACATGCAAAAAGCAAGAGTATGTGGAATTTGTTCAAAGTCAGGGCATAATACATATGATTGTCCAACACTGCAAGAGGATGCAATTGTTCAACAAGTCAATGTATGGGGATAATAGGCAGCTTGATTTTCAACAGATGCAACTGCAGTACCAACATGAACAAGCAGTCCTTGCCAATCCTGGAGCATCACTTGAGGACATGTTTAAAGCCTTCATGACCCAGGCACAATAATTCCAACAGGAAACAAGGGCTTCCATACATGATTTAGAGAATCAGATGGGTCAACTTGCTACCACAGTTGGTAGATTGGAGTCTCAAGGCTCAGGACAGTTACCTTCCCAACCAGTTGTCAACCTAAGGGAGAATGTAGGTGCAATTACCTTGAGGAATGGTGAAAAGGTATGGCAGCAAGAACAGTCAGTGTTGTCAGTCCAAAGCAAGGTCAGACAAAGGTGAAACACGAAGCAATGTTGCGCACAAACATAAGTGTTTACCCCTCTTTGAGTATAGACTAACAGTTCCTTTTCCTCAAATCTTAATGAAGAATAGAAAAATTGAGAAAAAGTCAGATTTATATGGTATCATCCATAGAAAATTTAAAGATCATGAAAAGGTAACCGATGGAGAGAGTGCTAGCGCTATAACATTAAGGAGTGACACACAGTTGGTACCCAAAACCGCTGATGAAGTTGATGAAGATCCAAAGTCTGAGGAGGAGGAACAAGAGGTAGAGGTAGATGAATTGATAATTCCTGCAGATTTCTACAATGAGAACATGAATGATACATCTTCAATTCCTGCACATGTTCTCTTAAGGAGGCCAGTCTTGAAAAAAGCCAAAACACTGATTGATGAATAAAAAGATACTTTGGCTATGGAGTTTGATGATGAAGCTTTAATTTATTGGTCATTCAAAACATTTAATTTCTGTTTTCGTTAGTTAATTAATCAAACTCAAACCCCCCATTTTATTTATTGTTAGAAACATTAGGATAAATATAAGACAACATCACTCTCTGGGGGATCGACCCTTGCTTGTCACTATACTAATTTTTGTGTTAGTAAAGTAGGAGTAAGGATTTAATTTCGGAGTGTTAACGATAGCTCCCGAATTTTGGCGTTGTTGTCGGGATCGAACTCAGGTCACCCGCGTGATAGGCGAGAATACTTATCATTGAAGAGACCTAGATCAATGATTATGAGGTTATGAGGTATCTTGGTATTGTTAATTCTTCTTTTGCTATTGATATTTTTGACCCTATAATGCATAAATCTTTTAAGCCAACAAATAAGTGAAGTTTGAAAGCTTCAATTACCAAGGGTTGGGAGGTATCTGAAGGCATGGATCAAAGTTAAGATTTACAGGATGTTGCTACTACTTTACGGCTTGAACCATTACTAGCTCACTTTCAGTATACAAGTCCAATTACATAGATTGAGAGGAATGATGTCGAGCCAACGACATAAAACAAATGCACTGCTTGGGAGGCAACCCAAGAATCAGATTTGATTTTCTTTTCCTTTTACTTTTTAATTTTTAGTTGCATTTTATTTAGTTACTTCGTCTTTGCATGATTGTCTTACATTGGGGACAATGTAAGGTTTGAGTGTGGGGGAGAGTTTCAGGTTTAGGTTTTAGCTTATTCGTTTTTTTTTGTTTTTAGCTTATACACTGCCTTAAAATTTAAAATTTTTCCTTAAAAAAATTGGTTTTATTTAACTAAGTTTTTAAAGGTTTTGGTTGTGGAATGGAAATTGGTGCTAATTTGATAGAATTTGTTTGATGCTAATTAATTGATGAAGGATGATAATTGAGTTAGGATCCACAGTTTACTGATTTAGATTGAATTTGTGTTGCATGGGTACTTGAATGTGAGATACATGATTACTTGGCTAAGTTATTTGTGGGGTTTGACTTTGTACACTAATTTCATGATTTATTACTGTTTATCTGCTTGTTTTGTTTACAGGACCATGTGAAAGAAAAAAAAGAAAAAAAGTTGAAAAAAAGGAAAAAAAAATTGAGGAAAAAAAATGCAAAAACCATGTGGTGGGTTGAGATGGAGCGTAAAACACACTCACCCATAAACACATACAACGAGAAGCAGCGTAAAATGCACTCGTTGATAAGCAGATAAGTGAGATAGAGCATAAAATGCACTCACTTAAAAAAAGAATGAGAAAGGTGAGATGGAGTATAAAATGTACTCACTTAATAAAGAATGAGAAAGGCGAAATGGAACATAAAATGCATTCACTTGGAAAAAAGTGAGTTTGATGGTTCTGGTGAAAAGGAAAAAAATGAATGGCAAAGAAAATATGTTCTGTGTTCTAAGTCAGTGTGCACGGTTGTTGCTCCATGATAACGGAGTTGAGTATTTGTGTAGATCATAGGAAAGATACTTATGTGGATACAGTTTGATTTAGAGAAGTTCAATGGTAAAGGATAAAGTTGTTGTGATACATTGATTGATGAAGTGTTGACCACATTTTTGTTAATTAGTATTAATACTCATGGATTGGAATTGAGTTGAAACCTTTTGAAAGTTTAGTTAGATGAATCTCAGATGAAGTCAATATTACCTTTGTTTTAGTTTACACGAGGACATGTAAAGGCTAAGTGTGGGGGAATTTGATAAGTGCATAATATTCGATAATTTTGATTCCTTTATATTTAGTTTTATTACGTGTTTTATGTGTATGTGAGCTTATTCAGGTGTTTATTGATTTCAGGAGAATTGGAGCTGAAAAGAATAAAAGGGATCAAAATAGGCGCGCGAGGAGAAAAAAAGAAAACAGACAGAACAAAGTGGGCCGCGACGATTAAAAGGTCGGGTCGTGTCGCTAGTTGCTTGAGCCGCAACGCTAGCGGGTACGTGGGTGCGTGGCTAGACGAGCGGAGAAGGAATTTTCAGATCTTTTGTTATTCTTTGAGGAATTCGACTCCGATTAGGATTATTATTTCTTAGGGCTTTAGAACTTTGTTCTAGGAGTATACATAGATGTTCCTAGTCTAGTTTTAAGGGGGTCTGGGGATGCTCACAATTGAAAACACTAGATTTAGGGGCAAGATTGAAGACATTTCAAGCTAAGTTTTCTATTTCAGTTCTAAGGGATGTTGAACCTTATTTAATTAATGGTTTAATTGAGTATTCATTATTTATTCTTTCTTATATGAAATTCATTCTTGATAATCTGATTAAATGTTTGAATGTTATTTATTTAGATTGATTTGATATGGCCAATTAAGTTAATCTAATTAATATCATCTACTAGATTAAGGGATAATATTACGTGTAATTGATATTGTTCCTAATCACAAGTAGCGATTAGTAATACATAATTGTGGAAAAACTTTTGAGTATTTCTAAGATTATCATAAGACAAGTTAAACAATTCGAGCTTATGCGATTGTTGCTTGGAATAGTCTAATTCCCTAATTCTTAATGTTGTTATTATATTAAATCTAGAGAGCTTAATCTAGGTTGTATGATAGTTAGAATCTTGTGAAGAGCTTATTTCATTAAGTGATAATTTAAGGGGAATTTTAGTTAACAAAACTTATTGTTAGGTAGGACTATTAGTTTCATTGAAGGGTAAATAATGTTACACTTAATTAATCTATTGTTGTGAAAAGGTGATACTGAACTGAAAAACTGCAGTTTTAATTCATTGAATATTCTTATTAAATATTTTCTGTTATTTTAGTTAATAAAATCAATTCAAAACCCCCCAATTTATATTTAGTAGTATTTTGATTAAGAGAACAAAAGAATAAACGAAAGTAAATTCACTCTCTGTGGGATCGACCCTTGCTTGTCACTATATTGAAATTTGTGTTTATAAAGTAGAAGTAAGGATTAATTTTGGAATGTTAACGACAGGTCCCAGCACATTAACTCATTTTCAACTAGTGCATTAGGTATTTGAACGTGGCCTACCCACTCTGCTGCTGAACTAAAGGAACGTGGCTTACTTGCTGCATTTATTTGACTTAACTGTCATGTTCCTTGAATTTTGGCCAACTCTGCTGGTGTGCCAGTTAACCGAACGTGGCCTTTTCATGTTGCTGATTTGAAGGAAAGTGCTTGTATCACTGTTATTTTATGTGTTTGACTGTTTCAAATACGTCTTTAACCATTTTCTTAATTTTTGACCTAGCTGGATGCATTCGTCTGAACGTCATTAGTTAACTGCAATCCTCCAGTGATGTCTAATTAACTGATTAAAGCACTTAGCCGAAAATTACTTAACCCAAAACTAAAAATTTGAGATTTGGTGTAAATAATGTGGTGTAACTCTCACGAGTTTCTACTCCACAAACACTTATTAGTTTTTCAGCTCATAAATAATCAAAGAAAATTTTCAATTTTTTGATATTTTGATTTTTTATTAGTTTCCTAAAAATAAGAACAATAAATAAATAAATAAAAATCTAATAATAAAAATGCAAAACTCTCCCCCCCATATCTAAACCATGCATTATCCTCAATGTATACAAATGAAGAAAGAGAACAAAGAAATGGAAGAATGAGACCTTGTATGTTGGGAGATAAGTTGGAAGAACATGTGGTGAAAAAGAAAACAAATATACGTATATATCTACAAATTTTATAAAGCTTAAAAAACATGTGACAATAAAATAGTGATACAAACTTGCAAATGAGTTTGGATTTCTTAGGATTTTCAGGAGGTCTAGAAAATTGAAAATAGTCAAAATTGTCATTAGAAGAATAATTATGAGCATAACTGATTAGGAATAGCAAAGGAAAATGACGTTTTCTTTTGAAAAATTACAACTTCATAAAATTTATCCAAACTTGCCAACCATATTCATCACCAAAGGGCATAAAATCATTTTGAACCACCGTTATTTCAGAATTTTTAGGCACCTCTTGAAGTGGACTGACACATTCACTATCCAAATTGCATTATCTGGATAAATAAGACTCTCATTCTGCACAACCTTTCGTTCATTTGTTAAGTCAAACTCAATAATTATGGAAAGTGTTTCGGATAGGCCCACAGTAGACTTAAAATCTTCAGGAAAAGGGTTTAAGTTCAAGCTCAGTTTAACTCTCTTGCAAAGGCTCAAAATGTGGCAGACTTGGTTCAGTTATAGGTTTTAATCTAGAGTAAGACTTTTGGACTATGAAGTCCAACATCTCATTGACCTCATTCAAGTATTTAGTTTTATCCCAATTTTTACCAAAGTGATCTAGACAAAAGTTAAGAATTTCATCTCTACCCTTAAGTTCATTTTCAGACATGTCTTGAATTATGTTTACTTCTACGGCTGGTCAAAAAAAATCATTTAGTTGTTTTTCATATTAAACACATATTCAAGTCAATTGTTATGTTCCCAAATGTCCATTTCATTAGTCCATTTCTATAATTTATTAACACATTAGAGGTTGCACGAAATGGTCTACCTAAAATGACAAGAATTTGACTCTTGGGATTTGTAATAGGTTGGGTTTCAAGGATGACAAAGTCAACATGGAACATAAAATCGCCAACCTTGACGAGCATGTCCTCAACTATTCCATTTGGCACTTTAACGAAACAATTAACTTGTTACAGTGTGACACTTGCCTTTTTCAATTCCCCTAAGCCCAAGGTTTGGTACACAAAAAATGGAAGAAGGTTCACACTAGTTCCTAAATCAAGTAAAGTTTTTTAATTAGGGTGTCAACTATGATGCATGAAATAGTAGGACAACCGGGGTTCTTATACTTCACAAGGACTTGTCATGACAAAATAGAACTAATGTGAGCTGTTAAAAAAGCTTTCTTAGGAACGTGAGTTGTTCTTTTATGCGTGCACAAATCTTTTATAAATTTAGCATATGAGGGAACTTGTTGAATCGAAGAGGGATATTGATTTTCACTTGCTTGAACACTTCTAGAATCTTATCTAACTAGGTTGACTGCTTGTTTGAAATAAGTATTTGAGAAAATAGGGCTTTTAGTTTAAAGACTTTTTCATTTGACCCAGAAGATGTGGTTTGATCATTATTTGACACAGGCCTAGTAGATATATGGGTCGATTGACTCAGAGTTTGTGGGCTTCTCAAGCTGGGTTGAATTTAAAGATGTATCATCAAATTCAACATTTTGATTTTTCTCTTCTTTGGTATCAATGCCAGTATGATTGTTAAAATGATTTCCAGACCTTAGAAAGGTTACAGAATTCACATGATTGACTAGGTTATTTTTAAGTGAATTAGCATGATAAGGTTTTTGATTTGTGATTGAAAACTTGGGATTGGTCTCGGGCTGACTAGGAAACTTACACTTCTCTCTCTCACTAACTGCGGTGGCCAATTGACTCATTTGGATCTCTAAACGAGATATGACTTCATTAGTATTTTGCATGTGACTACTATAAGATTCCATGAAGTTAGTTTGAGTTTTTATTAAGGCTTCCACGCTTTTCTCTAAATTGTTAAATCTCTTCTCATTTTCGTTAGAAAATCTTGGTGGATACTGTAGTGCTAAATTTGAGTTTTGGTACAGACTAGGATTTGACTTTTGGTGTAGTTGAAAAGATTGATGTAGAGACTGATTTACCTAGTTTGAAGGGTTATTTAGGTATGATCCTTGGTTCCACGCAAAATTTGGATGATTTCTTCAACCAGGATTATAGGTGAGTGCAAATGGGTCATTCCTAGGTCTTTGGAACATTGTATTGACTTGTTCAAATTCTTTAGGTTGGGCCATGACTCTAGGACGTTCCTTTAGCTATCACATGATTTGGTGAATTACACCTTATGCACAAAGGTGATGGTGTTAAAACTTGGTTCACATGTGATGGTCCCCTAGTTTCTAAGGCTTCAAGTCTTATAAGTACACCAACTAACTTAGCTTCGGTTGCAAGTGAATTGTCTAGCATATGTACCCCCTAGATGAGGTAGGTTTATCATTCTCTCGGGTGGTTTCCCATTACATGGTTTTTTCTGCTAATTCTTCTAAAAGCTCCCAACCCTTTTCATCATCTTTCTCCAAAAAATCCCCTTGACACACGAACGTCTACTAGAAAAATAAGAATACGTGACGGAACTTTGTGACAGTTTTTAAAAACAATCACAAAAGATAATAATTTGTGATGGACTTTTTGAGCAATCACAAAATAGTAGTATATATGATGACTCTTAGTGATGACTAATTTTGCCATCAATGTATTATAATTGTGATGACCATGTCAATCACCAAAATTCTCACGTAAAATAAATTTTCTTTTTGTGACGCACTAAGCCATCACTTATGGATATACCTTTTTTCGTGATTGCATTTAAGTTATCACCAATATTTAAATGAAAAAAATAAGCAAAATAATATTTTATGACGGTCATAACAATCATTAAAAAAGATAAATTTTTGTAATGACTTTTATTGCAATTATAAAAGGAAGGTATTTTGTGATGGAATTTTCAAGTCATCACAAAACAATAAAATATATGATGGCTCTCAGTGATGACTAATTTTACCATCATTATAGAGTATTTGAGACTGCCATTGCAATCGCCAAATCTTATGTGAGACTAATTTAGTTTAGTAAGTCAACTCACATAAGTTTCCTTTTATATTTTGTTTTTAAATTATAATCATGATCTGGGCTTTGGTGTAGTAGCAATACTTGTTATTTAGTTTGCAAATGGGGGGAGGGTTCGAATCCTACAAGTATCATTTGATACAATTAATATAGTGAAATAAATTGTCCGTAAAAAGAGATTCACGTTATTACCTTTGATCCCTAAAGTCATGTATTTTTTTGTGTGATGGTTTTAACAATCACAATAGATTACGTGTTAATGGGATTATATTAATTATCACAAAGCACTAAGCGTTTGCGTGATTGTCAAAACCATCACAAGATGGCCTTCGTGACGATTACAATCATCACAAAAACCTTTTGTGATGATTTTTTGAATTTATATATGGATTTGAGCCATCACAAAAGGCCATTTTTTGTAGTGACTCTAACATTGTTTTAGCAGGATAATCTAAACCTTCATAGGCAATTTGGTATAATCTCTATTTCTCGATTCCATGGTGTGGACACTGGGATAACAATTTTTTAAATCTATCAAAATATTTTCAAAATGACTCTTTTTCAAGTTGACAAAATTAATGAATTATAGTCCTGATTTTAGCAGTTTTGTGATTTGAAAAATATTTTTTAGAAAAGTGACAATAAATCCCTCCCAGGTAGATACATAATTATTTGTCACGCTATACAACCACTTTTTAGCATTATCTTTTAAATCAAATGTGATGAATCTTAGCCTAACCGAGTGTCCAGACAATTGTTGAATTTTTATTAACGAACAAACTTCCTCAAATTCCTGAATAAACAAGTATGGATCTTTTACCCTAGTGAACTTAGGTAACATATTAATAAAATGAGGTTTAAGTTCAAAATTGTTACCATTTATCGGTGATAGACTAATGCATGAAGGTTGGGCAGAACGGGAAGGGTAACACCGATCCTTTAAAGTTATGGGTTTTGGGGCTTCCATTTTTAAAGTTGGATTTTTCAAAGTGGACTTTGAAAAATTAAGTTTTCTCACTAATCGGGCTATTTCACACCTAACCCACACTTTTTGCACACATTACTCAACAAATAAGCAAATAAGCGGATAAGCTCACAAAAACAAATAATAAAAAAATGGTAAATAGAAAAAAAATCCTACTTTTACGGTAACTTAAATAAAAATCTATACAACTCCTAACTGTTTCAAGTTACACCTTAAGGGCTACCAAATTCGAAATTAATCACACCACTAGTTAGGTAAGTGTAAGAACGGTGGAAGTCTTTCTGTGGGTACAGTGACTAACGAAATAATCACACGTTCTTGATGTGTTTGCTTTTGAACTACTTGCCAAGACATTAGTAGTTTGATTAATCTAAAATTTGACTTCCTCTCGGAGTCTCTTGTCTAATTGAGCTCGAAATTTTTAAGGGACAATATCTACATGATTTTATTGAGGTTGGGTTATGTAAAATGAAAGTTGGGTTGTTTGTGGGCTAAGGAATGGTGATGAAATTCACACCTTATCTTGTTATGGGTTGTGCCCTTAAGTTAAATTAAAGATGAAAACTAAATAATTAAATTAAAAATTATAAACAAATAAAGTGTCCTAAAACTATGTGAATTACGAAAGAATGAGAAATTGGACGTACCTCTTTTCTCTAGCAATCACCACAGTTTATATTTGACGAAAAATAAATAAAATAAAATAAAAACCTAAATAGGATGTGCTCTACGTGAGTGATGCATGAATTCAACAATTAGGTTTTTAACTAGCAATACAAAAACTAAAATAATAATAAACTTAGTAAATAATTTTTTAATTTTTTTAAAGTAAAGATACAAATACCAGGAATAGTGCATCAACAAAATTTGTCTTATCAATTTGCACCTTTGATCCGCTCCGATAATCCTTCAAAATAATAAAATAAAAGAAAATTAATAATAGAGTTAAAAAGTAATTCGAAAAAATAAAAAAGAATAAAAAATTAATTCTAGTCTCCGACAACGACGCCAAAACTTGATGTGAAAATTTTAAATAATGCAATGCACAGTGTTTATTGTAAACTTGACAAATACAGGTCGAACTACAGAGACTAGATTAATTTTAAAAACCCTAAATTTAAATTTTCAGGCAAATTACAAATAGCTATAGTGGAGTTAATTAACTAAGTAAAATATACAAATTAACATTAATAACGAAAATTATTAATGAGAAAAGCTACATAGGAATCCGAATAAACTAAGTACTAACATAATAAATAATTGCTTATTATCCAAATTAATTTCTAATTTTATTTTTCATTTCCTTTAAAAATAATGATTTTTATATTTAATGTGAGTAAACATAGATTATGAAAAATACACATATTAACAATAATCTATCAAAACTTCTTAACTAAAATAAGAATCATAAACAAATTTTGCATGAAGGTGAAATTGAAGGTGAAAACAATTCGACGTTAATATCAGAACAAAAAGAAACTAATTATTATGAAATACCTACTTTCATCATCATCCTAGGCATTAAAATTTAGTTAGCCATGCAATTGATAATGAACACTGAATAGGATTTGAATTAGAGTATAATCTAAATGGAAAAGAACAAAATAAAAGAAAAAGAATTAATATGAAACTTGAAGCACAAATAGACCTAGATGAAAAAGGAAAAAAAACAAAGTAAAACTAAACTAATATAATAATACTCCTGCCTTGCAATAATTCTATGCCCTAATCTATTTTTTTTGAATTTAGTCTCTTTTGTTTCCTTTTATTTTATTATTTCCTTCTTAATTTTAACCTCAACTTCTAGGAGAGACATAATTGGTTGCGCATTGATCTCGGTAACTACGCCACCCACAGACTTTAAAGAACCTAAAGGAGCATGAGTCATATATTCTGCAGACCGTCGTTCTTGTCAAGGTTATATGTCTTTTTTCAGCCTACTCAAGTCCAACTCATTTGGACCCCTTATAGGTTCTATAACCCAGGGGCACCCAAATCCCAAAAACGCGTAGTTTTTCCTTCAAAAAATGACTACATGGTAATCTTGTAGTCTTTTTTATCTTTAAAAGTTGAAAAATTATCCATTACTTGTACACCAAGATTAGTAAATAATAAATCCTACAAAAAATAAAAATTATTAATTAAATAAAATAAGCATATTAAATAATAAAATTGAGGGATAATAATATGCAATAATATGTGTATCAAATTACATTATGTACCAACATGTGATATTAATGACGTATTGCCGTCGTCTATGTTGGACGTAATTAAATGGGTAAGTCACTCTATAAACAATAATACTATGGTCAAGGGCGAACGCATAATTTTGAACAAGGGTGGACACTCTATTAATTAAACTAAAAATAATAATAATAAAATTCATCAAATACAAATTTCAATTAAAAACACATAAATCACTACAATGGCGCGGCAACCTTTTCTGTCGTTCTCTTCTTCAATTCTTCCCTCCCGTATCGTATTTTTCTCTATGTTTTAGCGTTTGAGTAATATTATGAACACAAACTATACAAAAAAAAACTATGTACAAACAGTATAAAAAAGATAAAATAGGGAGCACGACCTATCGTAAGATGTTTTAGACATTTTTATTGATAAACAATACATGGATCCTACTTTGTGTATAATTTTTTGTGTACAATTTGTGTATAAAATATTATTTTTAGCGTTTTGTTCCTTCTCGTGCTTTCTGCTGCTATAAGTTAAAACATTATTTAAGGGGGCAACATTTATTATATTACCCCTATACTAATAAAGATTTCTAAAAATCAAGGGTGGACAGTTGCCTCCCTTGCCAATATATATGTAGATCTGCCACTGACTATATATGGTGACTAAAAAATTGTTACAAAAAAAATGATACAAAATGATGTGTATGATTTTGGTTGGTTACAATTATTAGATCCACCCATATATGGTCAATCATCCACTAATTAAATTTTGACATATCATTTTGTAAACTAATTTTTATAAGAGTTCTTTATAAGTGTAGCATGAGTCATAGTCACATCTATAAATTGTTGACGTGATATGTCTTCCGAACTACATTTGGTAATGCATGCAATGTGATAACCATTACAGCATAACATCCTTACCTAGTAAAATTCAAACAAAAGGGTTAAGATGTTCGAAATGAGTTGGACGAAACTACCATTAGGTTCACTTAACTATTATCATCCACAGATTTTAAAAGTTCCATATTATCATATTTATGCCATTCCTCATGACCCAAGAAATAAAACACAAAATAAGATCGTGCAATAAATCCTAGCATTATAGAGGAAATATCATAGAATAAAAGGCTAAATATGTTTCTGTTACACGAAATATCACCAAATTCATAACTTGCTTCCTAAAATAATTAGACTTACAAATCGATACATGAAGTTTCAATTTTTTTATAATGTTGACCCCAAAATTAATTTATGGTGGAAATTGATTGGAATACAACAAATGCAGGTACCCATTTTGTTTAATATGGTTTGAGCATATTTAAATATAGGTTGACTTAATTAAAAAATTAAAATATTTTTGATGAAGTGGTGGTGGGGAGGAGAGAGAAAGTGGTGGATGTTATTTTTATTTATTTTGTTTTGCTTTTATTTAGTTTTTTAATTTCTTTACTTGTTAACACGATCAACATGCTTAGGGTGGTCAAAAGGTAGATAAGTAACGTGTCCGATGCACGTGACTCTTTCTGGCCAAAAATAACACGGAATATCAGTTTGGATTTGTATCGATTGACAACTTAAATGTTCTTGGGGTTTATATCTAGAAGATTTGTACTTAAGGAGCTCAATTATCAAACGATTGGAATTTCGAAGGACTAAAATACTATTAACCCTTTTCTGAATTATATTATGATTTTCCTAACGTTTTTGGAATGATTTTTTAATTTAATTAAAATTGAAACTATAGATGGTTGTTTTTAAAAATAAATTTACTTTTTGTTCAATCCTAATGTATTTACTATTTGTTTTATTTATGAACTATATTAATTGTTGAAATATTACTCCCTCCGTCCCTTTTTATTTGTCTTTTTAGAGAGAAAAATTTGTTTTTTATTTATTTGTCGTTTGTAGATTTCAAAGAAACTAAATGCTTAATTTTTCACATTATTCTTTATGAAAGGCTAATTTGTTTCTCTCTCATCTTTTCAATAAATTTTAGAAGGCTATATAATATTAAAATTTTATATTCAATTTAGTCAATCCGACAAAGCATTAATTACATTTCTTCATCTATATACATAACCTTAAAACATCAATTAAAAAGGGATGAAAGGAGTATAAGGATAATTAAGAGCTTAAATTTAATACATTCAGATATCAGACTAATATTCAAATAGTTTAACTACGTTTAGTATTTAATGTTTAGCTCTTAAACTTTGAACTACGTACTAATTTAGCTCTTAAACTTTTCAAAATATATTTTTCAGTTTTAAGTTCACACGGGCCCTTAGCCTCTTTTATGCTCAGAAAATTTTGAGATAGGCTTGGCTTGATTATTGGATAGGAGTCGAGAGAGAAAGTAGACCTTATGCTACGCTTAAATTGAAAGAATGAAATAGAGAAAAGAATAAAAAATAAAATATATTTGATTATCATTTGGGTGGATAAATCATTCTTTCCCTTTAATTTTCATTTCATGTAGGAGATAGTGAAATGAAATTCAATCCTATAGAATGAATATATATGTAAAAATTATATCATCTTATCACATTATCCACAATCACCAATAATCAAACATACGTTTAAAATACTAAAAAATACATTATTTTTCATTCAATTCTTTCTGCCTAAACGTATCATTAATTAGTATTAGAAACTATGACCAGCCTCTTTCTCTCTCTCTCTTGGTAAACGCCTCTTTCTCTTATGCCGGAAAGGTTTCATTGTGATAATAATTCAAGATACTAGCAATACATGTTGGACAATGACACCCATGTGTGTGGGTCTCCTTGCATGTGTAACATGTTAAAGCATGTCTCTCCATCATTTGGACATTAGTGTGCATGATTCATGGTTTTACTGTGAGACTTGTGAATGCTCCACTAGCCTCTCTCTCTCTCTCTCTATTCCTTATATGCAGAGAAGTTGGTTCTCAAAGTGTTAATCGATCGGATATTAGTCTGATAAGGAAGTGAGAGAGTATATTGCATGAAGCAATAACACACTGCAAAATATATAGAGCTCCCAAATATTCGGTAATATACTAGTTGAACGGATCGTGGAATCGAGCTCCGTTTTCATCCCACAAGATTGTAATTCGGAGACGCCGCTGGTTCGTGGATTGGTTCGTGGAGTTGTTCGAGATCTTCCGCACCAAAAGATTTAATACGCTTCAAGAGGTATTTTAATTTTTGGTTCTCGAATATGTAAACTTATGCTAGCGTACATGGTATTAAATCCCTTCATTGGTATCAGAGCATGCGTATTTAGATCACATGTATGCCATGTATGTAGTTTACATAAAACTCCATTGATGAATGTTTAAAAAGCTTGAAAAACATTATCAATCCGAACACTTTGAGTAGCCATAACTTTCTGTATATTTGTTCGTTTATATTTTTTGTTAATATGTATGCGTAGTACGTGTTGTAAGCTTTCCAACGACATATTATACGCATTAAACGGATAAATATTGAAAGAGATATGATTTTTCAAAGTTTATTTCGCACAATGGCATTTCTGTAATTATTCTGATGGCTTGAGGTTGAAGACGAAGCGCAATCCCACTCTCAGTAGGATTTGTGTACGTCACAACTCTTCTATGGTAGCTCCCAAAATGGGTTTTGAGCACACCAATAGAATCCACATGGGAAGTCGATCAGAACAGAAAAAGAATCGTCGCGAAAAATGGCCTGGAAGGCGGCGCGTGGAAGACACGCGCGCCTGACCGCCGCAACCAACCACGCGCCCGCGCATGGCGCGGCATGCTGCTGAAGGTTGGCGCGTGCGCTTCACGCGCCCGCGCGGTTCTGGCCCGTCCACCCGACCCGAACCTGTTAACCCGATCCGGACCCGCTACTGACCCGCGCGCCGACCCGCGCGCTTGACCCGGTTCCGGAATTTTATTTTTTTTTGTTTTTATTTTCAGAAAATGATTTATTTAATTGTTTTATTAATGAAAATTCATTATAAAATAGTTTTAATTATCAGAAAATTCTGAAAAAATTACAGAAATTTATTTATGGGTTATTATTAATATTTCCATTAAAAGTTTTGGAATATTATTAAAATTGGATGTTTTTGTTAATTTCCAATTGTATTATGCTATGGTTTATTAATTGTAATAATTAGCATAATTATCAGAAAATTCCAGAAAAATTACAGTAATGTTTAATTGTGATAATATACTGTTAGAAATTTTTTGGAAGTTTTCTCATGTGTTTATAGCATACATGGTATATTAATTGAGTAATATTGCCTATTATTTGATTCCTTTGTTAATATTTTTTGGAATATTAATTGTTGGTACATGGAATTAAATTGTCTTGCTATATATACACATGTACACTTGTTCCTAGTGGGAGTAATTTAGATGGTAGTAATTTAATTAAATTATTCTCTAAATTACACGTCTAATGCGCTGAAAAATTAAATTTAAATAATTGGGCGTTTATGTGGATTGTGATTCCAAAGCCTGGCGAAGTCTCCCTTCTATATTTATGTCACATTATTTTTATGTTAATTTAGATCATGCGGCAAAGATGTTTTTAATATACTGTGGTGAACTAATCGAATATCTCTAATAAGATTCTCCTCTTTTCTTTTCCCAAAAGAAAATGGACATGGCTAGGTTGCATCTCTTAACTACAAAATTCTACAGCTATAACAAGATAGCTGAACATACCTTTAGAGAACATCTTCAGGTCATGTCGAATATGATTGAAACGTTAAGAGCTGTTGGCAACCCTTTGTCAGATGAACAGCAAATTCGAGCAGTGATACGCTCATTTCCCGACAATTGTAACTATCTCAAGGTTAACATAGCTCAAAATGAAAACATTAAGTCTTTGGAAGATATTTTTCATTACCTTGAGCGCTTAGAAGCTGAGCAGCTGGAGGTTGAGCGTTTGAGGACTAAACGACTAGAAGTTGAACGCTTAAAGGCTCATCAAATAAAGATTGGTAATCCCACTGCGCCTAAAGGGGCTGCGAGTGGAGGTGTCAACAAACGGAAAAGAGGCAAACGAGGTTCTGGTAAGAAGGACAAAGCCAAAATGGCATGCTACAACTGTGGCAAGGCGGGACACTTCGCTCGTGAATGCACTGAGCCGAAGAAGGTAATTCCTAGTCCTAATCTATCTATGTGCTTAGTATCAAGTACTGTTTTTGTTGCTCATTCTCTCCATATGTGGATTGTAGACTCCGGAGCAACGGACCACATAGCTAGAGATCGAAGTGGATTTGTGGAATATCGCCGCATTCCGGCTGGCAGAAAAGTATACATGGGGAACGATTCCAGTGTGGACGTGCTAGGCACTGGCACTTACAAACTGGAAATGCGAGGATGCTCAGCATTGACCCTGTGTGATGTACTGTATGCGCCGGATGTCCGGCAGAATTTATTTTCTGTATTATCAGTACTACGTTTGGGATATTCTGTTATGTTTGAGAATAATTCTGTAATAATTTCATTTGGGACGAATATTGTTGGATATGGTTTTGTATCAAATGGTTTTTATGGTGTTGAATACTATTGATTCTAGTATTAATAGTGATGATTCTTATTCATTACTTGTTGAAAATGATCATGATAGTTCAATTCAATGGCATGCTAGATTAGGCCATATTGGACAGGATAGAATGGCTAGGTTAGCTCGAGCAGGTCTGTTAGGCCCACTCGCTAAGGTCAATCTACCCACATGTGAACATTGTTTAGCAGGTAAATCAACTAGAAAACCATTTGGTAAAGCTACTAGGGCAGAAACACCTTTGCAACTCATTCATTCAGACATCTGTGGCCCTATGAATGTGAAAGAAAGGCATGGACGTTCCTACTTTCTCACAATGATAGATGACTATACGCGCTTCGGGTACACTTTCTTGATCTCTCATAAGTCTGAGGCATTAGAATGTTTTAGACGTTATTTGATTGAGGTTGAGAAACAGTTAGACAAAAGTGTTAAGGCACTAAGAACTGACCGAGGCCGCGAGTATCTGTCCGATCAGTTTAAAGGACTATGTGAAGAAAGAGGGATAATCAGGCAACTGACAATCCCTAGAACTCCGCAACAAAATGGTGTGGCGGAGAGGAGGAACCGGACATTATTAGACATGGTTAGATCTATGATGGCGCAAGCAAATTTGCCTATCTCTTATTGGGGTGATGCATTGTTGACTGCGACGTATATACTTAATCGTGTGCCTTCAAAATCAGTACAGTCCACCCCATATGAAATGTGGACCGGCAGAGACAGAAAGCCCGAATTGGGCCATATGCGGCCATGGGGATCAGCAGCTTTTGTACACAACACTTCTCATCAACATGGGAAGTTGGGCCCGAGGGGTAAGAAGTGTATCTTTGTGAGATATCCTGAACACTCCAAAGGCTATGTGTTTGTTGGAGAGCAGCCTGATGGGACTATATCCGAGATAGAGTCACGAGATGCAGATTTCCTTGAGATGGATTTCCCTAACAGAGGTGATGTGAGCAAAGAGATGAACCTTTATGAGATGGAGGAAGATTTAGGCACCCCAAATCGTACAATAGAGACCGAAGAGGATATTCCTCAGGCTCTTGTAGATAGTGGGAGTGACATACCTTCGAGTAGTTCTTTTCCATCGAATGAGGAGTCTCTTGTTCCTCAAATACGTAGAAGTCAAAGAGGTAACATTCCACGTCGTCTCTTTGAGATTGAGGGGAATGCTTTTGTGGCTGATACACGGGAAGAGGAGGAACCTCGATCTTATCGAGATGCTCTATCACCTGTTTGTCAGCGATAAATGGATGATTGCAATGGAAGATGAAATGGAGTCCATGAGGACTAATCAAGTCTGGGATTTGGTTGACCTTCCACCAGGGCGAAAGGCTATTGGGAACAAATGGGTTCTTAAAGTCAAACGCAAGGCGGATGGTTCCATTGAAAGGTACAAAGCTCGTCTTGTAGCCAAGGGCTACACCCAACAAGAGGGAATTGATTATGAGGAAACTTTCTCACCAGTTGTAAGGTTTGCTTCAATTCGCCTTATTTTAGCAATTGTCGCACATTTGGATTT
Organism: Aralia elata; assembly: GCA_034770075.1. NCBI lineage: Eukaryota > Viridiplantae > Streptophyta > Magnoliopsida > Apiales > Araliaceae > Aralia > Aralia elata. The sequence goes on along the minus strand of CM068377.1, from coordinate 27,532,625 downwards.
AGAGTTGTATCAAATGGACGTGAAGACAGCTTTTCTCAATGGAGATTTAGCTGAGGAAATATACATGGATCAGCCAGAGGGTTTCATCGTACAAGGACAAGAGCGCAAAGTATGCAAGCTCAAACGTTCTATATATGGTTTGAAACAGGCTTCCAGACAATGGTATCTTAGATTCCATCGAGCCGTCATTAGTGATGGGTTTACGATGATCGAGGAAGACCATTGTGTGTATATCAAACGGTCCAAAGATAAATTCCTTATCCTATCGATGTATGTCGACGACATTCTATTAGTTGGGAACGATAAGGAGATAATTGTCGCTACCAAAGGGTGGTTGTCCTCTAATTTTGAGATGAAGGACATGGGAGAAGCAGCTTATGTTCTTGGAGTTAAGATCTATAGAGATCGCTCAAGAAAGCTTCTTGGTTTGTCTCAAGAGACTTACCTTAAGAAGGTTCTGGAGCAATTCCAGATGAGCAACTGCAAACCCATAGACACTCCTATCGCTAAAAGCGACGCCATTGGACCCGAACAATGCCCTACTTCTCCCGAAGAAATTAAGAAGATGTCCCATTACCCGTATGCCAATGCTATAGGAAAGCTAATGTATGCAGTTGTGTGTACTCGGCCTGATATAGCATATGCGGTTGGTTATCTCGGTCGTTATCAGTCAAACCCTGGAATTGCTCATTGGAAGGCAATCAAAAGAATCTTGCGATATTTGAAGGGTACTTTGGACTACATGTTATGCTATGGAGGACCGGACCTGCGATTGATTGGTTACTCCGATGCCAGTTGGGGAGGTAACCAGGGAATACGCAAGTCGACCTCAGGATATGCATTCTTGCTACATGGTGGCGCCATCACTTGGTGTAGTAAGAAACAGACTTGCGTTGCTCTTTCGACTATGGAGTCAGAGTTTGTAGCATGTACGTCAGCTGTTCAGGAAGCTATGTGGCTGAGGAGATTCTTCGAGGATCTTGGAGTCATCCCTAATGCTTCGGACCCCGTTACTGTTTTCTGTGATAGCACAGCGGCCCTAGATTACACTAAGGACCCTAAGTATCACGGTAGAACGAAGCACATTGACCTGAGGATGAACTTTATTAGAGAGAATATAGCAAATAGTGAGGTGATATTGAAGTACATGCCCACTGACCTTATGGTAGCGGATCCCTTGACGAAGCCTATTCCGAAAGATGCCTTCTGTAGGCATGTTAGTTCGTTAGGACTTCGTAGGGTTTGATGTACTTTCTTTGTTACTGGGATATCACTCATTGTATGGCTTGTATTTGAGATATTCACTATTGTTTTTGAGATATTTATCATATATGCGAGATTCATTTGTTCCCACTTATGATTGTGATAGCGCACATGATAAATATTATTAGTTCACACAGTTATTATGCATATTGGATATGCACACACTAAATATATGTCAACAGGTTGATTGGCTCACTCACACGAGCAATCACCCTTGGCGCTTTGAGTAGCGAGCAAGGTTGAGACAGTTCATTTCATTGGCGCTTTGAGTAGCGAGCTATTGATGCTTTGGATAAGCAATCAATTGGCGCTTAGTAGCGAGCAATATGAACATAATGTCGCCTTGGCATGTGCCAAGATGAGGTTAATTTAGTTAACCAAATATAAGATGTCCCACCATCTATATAAACCTGTACTGATAGCCGGATGCGAAGTTCAGAGTTGGCGCTTGGGAAAGCGAGCAATCTGGAATTTCGAGTTAGGCGCTTGTAGAGCGACTGAACTAAGATCCGTACGGCATGACTAGAAGACATATGCTCATGTAGATGAGATTGTCTGTCGTAACATGATAACCGGACACGAAATTTTAAATGTGGCGCTTTGATAAGCGAGCAATTTAAAATGTTCGGGTTAGCCACTCTGGGAGTGACTAGACTAAGGTCCGCACAACAAAGCTATAGAATAGTATGTTGTGAGAGGGTTACATGAGCTAAGCGATCAAGCAATGGAGGTGAGAGAATGAATCCCTGTTTCCTCACCATGTGAGTCCAGTAGGACAGGATTGTTAGTCCTACATCTAGTGCTCTTTGTGATCTTTGACTTTACTACAAAGAGATGGATTGATGTTGCTACTTTGGTTTCGATTCCTACGGTCAGGATTGATGAGACAATAAGGACCGATTCTGGGAAAGCAGTTGATTCATATCTGAGTAGTATTAGGGCAAAGGGAAGACAATTTGATTTCACCTCGTTCTGCACTTATTGTCGACAACTATGGCGCTTTGATAGCGATATAGTAATAAGTGAGATACGAAATGGACATGGGCCCAAAGGTGGTTAAGTATGGCTCTCTGAGGGATTAGAGATGCTTGACCTTGTGAAAATCAAATGTGTCTGGAGTACTCTGAGTTTATGGGTTGTAGCATCTACGTGAACTAATTGAGTTTGGCGTGAGAGCTCCCACACTGTTTTCTTTAAAAGGGTAGATGTCTCTATTTTGGCCTTAACGGGTTTGATATAGAGCTCCCGCATTGTAGGTGAACTCAGCGGTCGCACGGTCCGGCAACTAAAGATTTACGAGTTTTTGGTTTGAGCTAATTTTTGCAGATATGAGGATTATGTCGTCCCCGCCATGGGCGAGTGGGAGATGTTGGACAATGACACCCATGTGTGTGGGTCTCCTTGCATGTGTAACATGTTAAAGCATGTCTCTCCATCATTTGGACATTAGTGTGCATGATTCATGGTTTTACTGTGAGACTTGTGAATGCTCCACTAGCCTCTCTCTCTCTCTATTCCTTATATGCAGAGAAGTTGGTTCTCAAAGTGTTAATCAATCGGATATTACTCTGATAAGGAATTGAGAGAGTATATTGCATGAAGCAATAACACACTGCAAAATATATAGAGCTCCCAAATATTCGGTAATATACTAGTTGAACGGATCGTGGAATCGAGCTCCGTTTTCATCCCACAAGATTGTAATTCGGAGACGCCGCTGGTTCGTGGATTGGTTCGTGGAGTTGTTCGAGATCTTCCGCACCAAAAGATTTAATACGCTTCAAGAGGTATTTTAATTTTTGGTTCTCGAATATGTAAACTTATGCTAGCGTACATGGTATTAAATCCCTTCAATACACATATAGTGCGGCCTGACATTGTGAGGTAAGACCTTACGTATATCACTAATACAAGGAATTTGTGACAAATGGGGTCTCATTTAGTGAGACTCTGGTGTACATTACTATCACAAGTAATTTTACTGACAAATACTGGCCTGATGTTTTTGTGTACTAAAACAATTTGTGGTTCTTGTGAGTGCTTTGACAGTTCGACTTGTACTTAGAGGGTTATTGTAAACAAATGACTATATATCTATCTTGCACGGCTGTGACATTTCTATCTTGCACGGCTGTGCAGCTCCAAACAATTTGTGGTTCTTGTGAGTGCTTTGACAGTTCGACTTGTACTTGGTGGGTTATTGTAAACAAATGACTATATATCTATCTTGCACGGCTGTGCAATTTCATTTATATATATATATATATATATATATATATATATATATATATATATATAGAGAGAGAGAGAGAGAGAGAGTAAGGATCAGGTTCGGACTTGATAAAATACAGACCCTAGATTTTTTTTTTCTTGAAAACAACTAATAAAAAATGTATAGTTATTTTTGGTACTGAAAATATTTAATAATACAGTGTTTTTGGGTATGATTTGGATACATATAACAAACAGTGTTGTACAGTCGTCCGCATTTTAATCTGGTCGTGGAGTCCGGACCTGATCCTGACCCTATATATATATATATATATATATATATATATATATATATATATATATCGTACTAGAACTTACGGAAAATCTTAAACATTATTGGATAACAATAATATCTATCTGCTATCAAACATTGAAGTCAGATACGTACCGTGTTTGAGTATAAGTATGATAATTGGATCATAATGTTTGATAATTGGATTTAAGTATCAAATCTTAACTAACTTTCAATTAGGCAAAAAGGGACATTACGGTTGTCACATTTTCAATATTTGGTCACTAAACTTTAAAAATATACAATCAACCAATTGAACTAATTAAAATTTTAAAATTGAACCATTCCGTTAAAAAAATTGGATGTCCGTCAAATTGTTATTTGTAATTTCACAGTTGGTAGTAAAAAAAAAGTTAAAGCCAAAAACAAAATAAGGTGGAAAATCCAGGTGGATTCTAATTAGATATTAATTCCTAAAAATATAAATTCTAAAATTAATATCTTCATCATCAGATTTAACCCAGATCTACTCAAGTACCAAGCAACCACGGAATTAACTTCTGTCGGAATCCACCACACTACCAGTCCGATCAAGTAGCTCTAGCCCAAGTACTCGTGATTGCTTTCATCGCACAACCAACACCCTTAAATTGATAGCATACATGTGCAAAATTTGTGATATTCAAATATTAAATTGAAAACCCTAGAAAATTGCTCCAATCCCCGATCTACAATAAACAAAACAAAGATTATATAACCATTACATTGAAAAGAACAACCCCACAATGGAACCAAGAAAAACATCAAATGTTATAACAATGTTTTTGTGGAAAATAAGCCAATGACATACCTCTCCCTCCTCCAGCGCCAACGCCGTCGGTTCCGCCAAACAATTCGACATAAATATCTGTGGAGAATAGTGGTGCAATGGCATGATCATTCCATTAATTTTAATAAATATATATACAATTGTCAGGAGACAACTAGTTGTTAGTGGACTGCTATGAAGCTAGTGGACAACCTTGGACTGCTATGAAGCTAGCAGTAGCTAGTGGACTGCTATGAAGTAGCTAGTGAACTGCTATTCTTCTATATGCCCCCTCAAGTTGGAGCTCCTAGTGGAGATTCCAATCATGTCCTTAAGATTAAGAAATTGAGCACGTGAGAGTGGCTTTGTGAGCGCATCAGCTAGCTGATCTGCGGAGGAGACATGTGCGACACGGAGGGCACCACTTTGGACTTGTTCACGGATGAAGTGAAAATCAATAGCGACATGCTTCATCCGAGAGTGAAAAACTGGGTTGGAGCAGAGATGGGTGGCTCCAATATTGTCACAATAGATAACCGGAGCTTGAGAAGTCTGTATTCCAAGTTCGATAAGAAGTGAACAGATCCAACGCAATTCGGCGGCAGTGGCTGCAACTGCACGATACTCAGCTTCAGTTGACGAGCGTACAACCGTGCGTTGTTTCTTAGAACTCCAAGAAATTGGACTGCGACCAAGATAAACAATGTAGGCACTGGTTGATCTGAAGTCATCTTTGTTACCAGCCTAATCGACATCTGAGAAAGCATGGAGAGATGGTGTTGGGTTGCGATGAAGAACTATGTCATGGTCAGATGTGCCACAAAGATATCGTAACAGTCGTTTGGTTGCATTCCAGTGATCTGTCGTAGGACGATGCATAAACTGAGAGAGTTTATTTACGACAAATGCAATGTCAGGCCGTGTGAGAGTTAAGTATTGAAGACTGCCAACAATAGTTCAGTATTCTGAAGCATCTGTCAAGGTGGTGCCATTGTGAAGACTTAGAGTTTGATCTGTTCCCAAGGGTGTAAGAACTGGCTTGGCATCGGTCATGTGAGTGCGTGTGAGAAGATCATTAATGTATTGACGTTGCGAGAGAAAGAGACCATGCTTGTGTGGTAGAACCTCAACACCCAGAAAGTATGAGAGACTACCAAGATCTTTTAGAGAAAAATGTGTTGCAAGTTGAGTAACAAACCGTTGCACGATGGAGGTGTTGTTCCCTGTGATGATGATGTCATCTACATATACTAGCAGGTAGATCATGGTATTGGTGGTGTGGAAGATGAATAGAGAAGTATCTGCATGTGAGTTTTTGAATCCCTCAGTGAGAAGAAATTTGCGTAACTCATGGTACCATGCTCATGGAGCTTGTTTCAAACCATAGATGGCTTTGTGCAATTTGCACACATGATGTGGAAATTCTCTATGAATAAAGCTTGTAGGTTATATCATGAAGACATCTTCAGTGAGGTGACCTTGTAAAAAGGTATTGTTGATGTCAAGTTGTCGTAGCGACCATCCATGACTAATTGTAATGGTAAGAACAAGGTGAATTATTGTTGGTTTGATAACTGGGCTGAACGTGTCATGGTAGTCAATGCCTGGACGTTGATGGAAACCTTTGGCTACTAAACGTGCTTTGTACCTGTCAATAGAATCATCTGGTAAACGTATCCACTTACACCCAACCAGATTGTGGGCTTGATTTGGTGGAACAAGCTCCTATGTACCATTCCGGACAAGAGCATCATACTCTTCAGACATTGCACGACGCCATTTGATATCTTTTAGGGCTTGGGTCACTGTTGTGGGTTTTAGGTCATCAATTGTGATGAGTTGAGCATTAAGATTAAGCTTTTGGATTGGTTTGTGAATATGATTTTTGGCTCTTGTGGTCATGGAATGGGTGTTAATTGGGTCTAGGTTATTGGGTCCAATGGGTGGTGAGCTTTGGTTTTGTTTTGGGTTGGGAGCAGATGAATGTGGCAGACTTTGGTCTTGGGTGGAGGTCAATTGATCGGTTAAGTGTGGCTGGTTAACTGTATATGGGAAAAAAGTGTTGTGATTTTCTAGTGGCGATGTCGTTCGAACGGGAGCAGCATTTGAGAGACCTTCAACTGATGAAGTGTTGAGTGTTGTGGCAGGGAGAGATTTCGTGGGAATTATGTAGGCAGACAGTAACCAATGAGAGATGGTGGTGAATTCTGGACGACTGAGATGAGGTTGAGTAGATTTGAAAGGGAAGACTGATTCGACGAATTGGACATGGCGAGAAATATAGAGGCGAGATGTGTTGGTATCAAGACACATATATGCACTTTGGGTGGAAGAGTAGCCAAGAAAGACACACGGAATGGATCGGGCTTCAAGTTTGTGATTGTTATAGGTCGAAGCCACGGATAACAAAGACAACCAAAAATTCTTAGTTTAGAGTAGTTGGGAGTGGTGCCAAAAAATTTCCCGAATGGTGAAGACATGTTGAGTGTGGGTGTAGGAAGTTGATTGATGAGGTAAACAGCTATAGCAAAGGCATGATGCTAGTAAATTAGAGGACTAGAGGTATGTGTGAGTAGAGAGAGACCAGTTTCTACAATGTGAACATGTCGTCTTTCAGAATATCCATTATGTTCAGATGTATGTGGTGGAGTGGTTAAGTGAGTGATGCCATTGGTAGCTAGAAAGGAATCAGAGCTTGATATTCGCCACCATTATCGGAGTATAGGGTTTTAATTTTGTGATTGAAATAATTTTCTACAAGTGCTTTGAATCGTATGAAGACTTCATAGACATGATATTTACGTTTAAGAGGATAATACCGGGCATATTTGGTGAAATGATCAACAAAAATGACATAGTATTTAAAGTCATCATATGAATGCACAGGAGAGGTCCAAACATCAGAGAAAATTATTTCAAGAGTTTTTATAGAGACAAGAGAAGAAATAAAAAAAGGAAGTTTGTGGCTTTTATTACAACTGCAAGCATTGCAATGGTTATTTGTCGTGGAGACAGAAACAGGTAGTTGAAATTTAGAGACAACATGTTTGTAAATTGGAGAGGCAGGATGACCTAGGCGATTGTGCCACTTGGAAGTTATTGTCTTGACACTGAAAAAGAGAACAAGAGGGGATTTGTTTATTGAGGAGATTGGCCACTCATACACGCCATTCTTAGTTGGTCCCGTTAAAAGTGTTGCTCCCGTGCTTAGGTCCTTCACCAAAAAACCAGAGGGTAAAAATTTAATTGAAACATTATTAGTGAGGCACATTTGAGAAATGGAAATGAGATTCATTTTCATGGTGGGAACACATAAGACATTATGTAATTGAAAATTATGCGTGGAGGAAGAAAGTGAGGTAGAACCAGTGTGGGTAATTTGAAGACCCGTGCCATCACCAATCATGATATCATCATGGGCATCGTATAGTGTATGGAAAGAGAGGTTATTCAGGTCGGTGGTGACATGATGAGATGCACCACTATCAAGGAGCCATGATGGAATGGGGACATTAGTTGTTACATGGTTGACACGTGGCTGCCAGGGAGACGATGAACGTGGTCCTGTCGGTCGAAAACCTGATGACCGTGGGGTTGTTGATGAATAGCCTGAATTGGGCTGAGTGAATATTAATCGAAATTGTGGGAATCGTTTGGCTGTGTGCCCTTAAGTATTGCACGCTTGACATGTTCCAAGATAAGGGCGTGGTGAATGTCTTTCAACCTGAAAATTATTAATGACGACCTTTGATTTAGTGATGGTTGAGTTGATGAGTGGAAAAGAGGACGCCATGGTTTGTTCTGAGGATGCACAACTGTTGGATTTGTTGTTGCTGGAAAAGAGGCTGGTGGTGGTGGTTGAGATTGACGCAACATAGTTTCTTTGTTCAAGAGTTTTTCATGAAGTTCGTCAAATGAGATGGTCGTATCTCGAGTGTTGACGGCATCAATGATGGATTTGTATTCCTCATCGAGACCATCAAGGACTTTGTCAATTAAGTCCTCTTCGTCATATGGTTTGCCCAGAATTGCAAGCTCATCGGCACGACTCCGAATATATTGCATATATTCGCTAATGGTACGTGTGCCTTTGATTGGATTCTTAAGTTGCTCCTTAATTTGCTTGATATGACTACGAGTGGGCTTTGCATATGTGTTTTCAAGAATCATCTGGGCATCACTAGAGGTGGTAGCACGGTTGAGGAGTGGAACAATTGCAGCCGATAATGATCCGACCATGGCGCTGAAGATTAATTTATCTTATCGATGCCATGTTTGAAACGCTGGATTTGGTGACTTCTTGCCATCAGTGGTAATGGTAAGTGATGGTATAGTAATCGAGCCATCAATATATCCTTCAAGATTATAACCTATCAAAGTTGCATGAAGCTGTAATTTCCATGAAAGATAATTTGTGGGTGTGAGTTTTATGGTGGAATGAGAGGAGATGTTTATGGCAATAAGAGGATGATTTGGTTCAGGAGAATTGGAAATAATTGGTTGAGATGAGGAAGCGAGTGTTTATCTTGGGAGGTCATTGTTTGAAGAAGAAAAGGATGTGCAGGAGTTTGGTGAAGATATAACACTGATGAGAACAACTGCAATTGGAAATAGCCGCAAAAAAAAGGAGATAAGAATTTTGAATAAACAAGAATTAGGTGAAGATAAGGAACTGATTGAAACATCTTGTGGGTTAGGATCGTGGCTCTGATACCATGTGGAGAATAGTGGTGCAATGGCATGATCATTCCATTAATTTTACTAAGTATATATATACAATTGCCAGGAGACAACTAGTTGTTAGTAGACTGCTATAAAGCTAATGGACAACCTTGGACTGCTATGAAGCTAGCAGTAGCTAGTGGACTGCTATGAAGTAGCTAGTGAACTGCTATTCTTCTATAATATCATCAGCATCCCTGGGATTAAAGCGAAAGGATGGGTTAAGGTGCTTGTGGGTGTGGCTGAAAGCGCGGCCGGAGGAGGAGGGAGGGGGCTGCGGAACCTGGCCGGATTTGAGGGCCTCTTCGCCGTAGAGATTGTAGATCTGACGCTTTTGAGGATCGCTAAGGACATCGTAGGCCTGAATTTAGCTTCGACTTCAGGTCTTCATCGCTCGCATTCCGATTCACTTTCAGTATATTGTAATAATCCACCCCATTTCTTTTTTTCTTCTCTCCTCTCTTCTCTCTACCTCCATTCCATAATAATTGACATTTTAGAAGGAAAAATTTATTCCAATTTATTTGTCGTTTACAACTTTCTAAGAGAATAAATTATTTATTTTCCTATATCACCCAACTTCTCTCATTGTCCTAAAAAAATTTATCCATTGTATTAGTAGTTTTCAACTTCCTATAAAAGGGAAGTGATGAAATTTCATACAAATTTTAATTATTAAATAATAGTATTAAATGACTTTCTTAATTCATGTACATTAAGCTAAAACAACTATTATGGAATGGAGGTAGTAATATTAATTGAATTCTTGGAAAAAAATTCTCTCTCTAGAAATGTGGAAGACGAAGAGCTATGTGTAAATTGTGGAAGAAGAAACCAGATGAAGAAGAAGAAGATACATAGAAGAAAAAGAATCAGATGAATAAATTTGTTCATTTTCTTTTGATTCTTGTTTTTATTTCTCATTTATTCAACCTTCTTTGTAATATATATTTTTTTTAATTTTTATATTAATTTCTTTGAGCATTTTTTAACTTTTTTTTATCCATGTAGGCAATAATTAAATTTTTTATTTTATTTGCATACATGTGGATAATAATTAGACCGCCGTTCAATTAATTGGACGGAATGTCTACTTTTAAAATTTTAATTAGTTTAATGGGTTGATTGCATATTTTTAAAGTTCAGTGGCCAAATGCTGAAAATGTGACAACCACAGTTAGGTAATACCCTTTTTGCCCTTTCAATTATATGAAATTATAAAAACGTTTTCAGTTCAAATTATAGAATTTGGTATTAAATTGTCAAACATAACATAATACAATAGTGAACTGATATGAAGTCGCTATTTTATTTTTTATTTTTTGCATTTTTCCTCTCTAGCCACAAAATTGTAGCCTCAAAAAAGTTTTCTTTAAATTTGGGGAGAGTTTCTCTTCCTTTTTTGAGAGACCTTCCCCTAGATCAATTTATTATTTATTATTTTTATTTTTTTCTTATTTGATGTGGTTTTGTATTCTCCCACTTTAGGGGAGTTTGTTCTTTGTTAAGTTGACTGATTTCTTTCTCTTAATGAGGTATGATTTTGTTTTTTCCATTATGTGCGATTGCTTTTATTCAAATGCAATATAAGTGTTCTTATTGATGATGGTTGATCTGAACAGGCTTGAATATGAAACTACTATGCATGTTATATCGGGATTCTCGTATTGAACAATTGGTCTAATCTGCAATTAATTTATGTTGTGTGGTGATATATGTATTTCAAAAATTATTATGGTGTTCACTAATTTATTTGCTACGACCCTCATCCTCTTTGATCAGATAACTATTTTAATAGGATTATGTTTTAGTTCTTTTTCACTTGTAATTTTTCATGAATTGTAACAGATTTATTAAATTTAATACATTTATGTTTTTCTGGACTGTTTTAAAAAAAATAAAAAAAATAAAAATAGTGAACTTATATGATCTACATTGTATTTACTTAATCACATCTTCTGGGTTAAGATTTGATGAAAAAGGAAACAAACAAACATTATTGTGTACAAAATATCAACCGTTCTGACAAATGACAGTGCATGAGTGGACCTAAGGGCGGATCTAAGTAAGGGGCAGAGGGCAATTGACCCCACTGATTTTTCAGGGGTAAAAAAGAAAGAGAGTAAAATTTTAGGGTGTTTAATAAAAAATTTAAAGTTTAGATTGAAAAATATTATCTCCGTTTCAAAATTAGAGATATATTTTGACTTTTTAAAGTCAATTCGCAAAATCTTAAAATTCAAAATTAATATGAAGTTATTTAGTTTTTAATACAACAAATATAACAATTATAAACTAACTATAAAACACTACTAATTAGTATCTTTGTTGTTTTCAAAACTTGAACGAACTTATATCAATTTGAGTTTTAGGATTTCGCGAATTGATTTTAAAAAGTCAAAATATATATCTAATTTAGGAATGGAGGTAGTATTAAATTCTTCAAAGTTCATATGCTATACTACATTGGTCACTACAATACTCTTTCTCTTCGTTTCTCGTCTAGCGGCTTGGCCTAATTCTTCCCACTAGTTCGCCTTTAGAGAAAATTCGATATGATGTATCACTCCGTCCCAAATTAATTGCTCAATTTTGACCATTTTAAGTCAAATTGACTATTTTTAGAATTAATAATTAAGCATATATAAATATATTTCTAAAATTATAAAAATTGGAGTTAGTAATAAATAGTATATACTTTATTTTGGTTATAATCTCTTCACCTATATTTTAACAAAAATAATAAAAAGATTAGTTCTAAAAATAGTCAATTTGACTTAAAATGGTCAAAATTGAGCAATTAATTTGAGACGGAGGGAGTATTTTTTATTTAGTTATAATTTCACAAATTTAGCAATTGCTTTGAGATTTTTTGTAATTAGTTGCAGTTTTTTTTTTAATTGCTTGTAGATTTTTGTAACTAATAAAAATGAGACTATCATACAACAATTTTAAGTAATGAAGTCTCGAAAAATGTTACTATAAATAATATTTGGGCATAATTTAGTTTTGTAATTTATTTTACAATATTTTTATTTTTTTGCGGGAATTTGTTTATTTTAAATTTGACCCCACTGACCTAAGAGGCTCGATCCGCCGCTGAGTGGACATATATATATATATATATATATATATATATATATATATATATATATATACACACACACACACACACACAGCCAGGATCAGGTCCGGACTCCCGGACCTGATCAAAATACGGACATCAAATTTTATTTTATTTTTGCACTTTTTTTTCAAAACAACTAAAAAAAATATATAGGTATTTTTGGTATTGAAAAAAATTGTTAAGACTGTTTTGAGTATGATTTGGATACATATAACAAAAAGTGTTGTACCGATTGTATAACACCGTTTGTTATATGTATCCAAATCATACCCAAAACATTGTATTAACAAATTTTTTCAGTACCAAAAATAACTATATATTTTTTATTAGTTGTTTTAAAAAAAGTGCAAAAAAAAAAAAAAATTGGGGTCCGGATTTTATCAGGTCCGGGAGTCCGGACCTGATCCGGCCTCTCTCTCTCTCTCTCTCTCTCTCTCTCTCTATATATATATATATATATATATATATATATATATATATAGCTACTCTAGCAACTAGCTCCTAAACTACTCGGTACCATATCACAACTAAAAAGCCATGGATTTTTTCCTCTCATTCCCAATATCCACTACTGCCAGCATCTTTACTTTTACTGTATTTCTCTACTATCTCTTCGTTTGGATACCAAAATATTCCAAGAGAAAAAATGCTCAAAACAAAATAGCACCTAAAGTAGGTGGAGCATGGCCTATAATTGGACACGTCCATCTTCTAGGAGGCCCTAAGCCCCCTCACATAACGTTGGGGTCTTTTGCTGATAAATATGGACCAATTTTCTCCATCAGGCTCGGTGTAAATCAAGCTTTGGTGGTGAGTGATTCCAAAATGGCTAAGGAATGTTTAACTACAAATGACAAGGTCTTTGCTACACGCCCAAAAACCCTAATAGGCGAGGTCATGGGCTACAATTACGCGATGATTGGGCTGGGCGCTTATGGTCATTACTGGCGCCAAGTTCGCAAGATAATGGTGCTTGAGTTTCTCTCCAGTCGTAGCCTTCTTCAGCACGCTCACATACGAGTATCTGAAATAAAGTTGTGCATAAATGAAGTTTATGAATTTTGGGTAAAGAATAAAAATGCTTCAAATATGGTAAAGATGGAAATGAAGGAATGTTTTGGGAACTTAATTTTAAACATTGTCGCTCGGATGCTTGTAGGGAAGCGATATTCTCCTCTTGACGAAGAGGGGGTGAACTTTCAAAAGGCTATGAAGATGTTTCTTGATTTAATGGGTACATTTATGGTGTCAGATGCAGTTCCTTTTCTAAGGTGGTTAGATTTGGGAGGGTATGAGAAGCTAATGAAAAAGACGGCGAAAGAAATGGATGATATACTTGAGGACTGGCTGAAGGAGCACAAAACAAAGAGAAATTCAGGACTTCTAAAGGGTGAAGAACAAGACTTCATGGATGCCATGTTGGCTCATGTTGATGGTGGTTCTGCAGAGGATTTTTCAGGGTTTGATGGTGATACAGTCATCAAAGCTGCATGCTTGGTAAGTTTATTAGGAATTGATATTTCCATAAATAAAATGATAGTTTCACAAATTCCTCCCTCACATGAGTGGGACTTATATTCTTACTATTCATGTGATAATAAACTTGTGAAATTATTATTTTCACTTATAAAATCTAATATTTTTCTCAGTAATTATTTGACGGAAATTAAGACTCATGTTTAAATTAGAATAAAATGCAAAACTCTACCTTTTGATGTTTGCATAATTGAGTTTCATGACTAATTAGTAAATCTTTGTTAAAGTACAATCATTAGTACAAAACTGCGTGAGGTACGTACCCATATATCCACAAATATAGATCCACAAAGTGATAAGCTTAGGATATAATTTTGCATTTAATCAGTCTTTTACTTATTCTTTAATTTCAAAAATTAAAGTAAGAAATTATTTGTAAAATTCTAATTTAAGAATTTGATTTAATTTATTGGCAGACACTTATAGCTGGAGGCACAGACACGACAACGGTTACACTCACATGGGCTCTTTCTTTATTACTAAACAACCCCCATGCATTGAAAATGGCCCAAGATGAACTAGATATTCATGTTGGAAGAGAAAGACAAGTGGAGGAGTCAGATATGGAGAAATTAATCTACCTCCAAGCCATAATCAAAGAAACATTGCGTCTGTATCCGGCTGCACCACTTGGTGTACCACACGAGGCTATGGAAGATTGCGTTGTAGGTGATTACCACGTCCCCAAAGGCACCCGCTTGTTGCTAAACCTTTGGAAGATTCATCGCGATGCTAAGGTTTATTCAGATCCTAACGAGTTTCGACCCGAGAGATTTTTGATGAGCCACAAGGATGTTGATGTTAAGGGACAACATTTTGAATTGATTCCGTTTGGGAGTGGTAGAAGAATTTGCCCCGGAATGTTTTTTGGCCTTCAGGCTGTGCAGTTGATATTAGCTAGCTTGATCCATGGGTTTGAGTTTCGGACCTTGTTGGATGGGTTGATTGATATGAGTGAGAGTATTGGAGCAACTAACCTCAAAGCCACACCACTTGAGGTCCTTATATCTCCTCGTTTGTCTCCGAATATTTATGGGTGAATTGTTATCATAAATATTAAATAAAACTTCTTTTGTTGTCATAAATATTAAATAAAACTTCTTTTGTAATGTGAAGCGAATAATTACATTACGTCAGGAGGATTTGTAATATCACTGGATGGTGTAGCTTTTTCTGTGTGTTAAGGATTGATAGGGAGTTAACTGGCCACTCTCTGGAGCTTATATGTAATTATGAGACATTCCAATTACATTAGGCCACATATGTAATTTCATCAGAACCTTTTGGATGAGTCATTTGGTTGTATTTTGTTTCTGGTGTTTTATAAAAATTTCAAGAAAAAAAAAAGAACAAAAAACATTAAGCCATGTATGCAATGAGTAATCATAAGGAGTCAAAATCACATCTCCTCCCCTGTCCCATGTTATTATGGTTATCATGTGTAACACTTCTTTCTGAATATAAAAGGGAGGTCACGTACAAAATAAAATAAATCTCAAAATAAATAAATAGAACACTAATAATTTCAACATATTTAATAGTTGATAGTCTATAAATATCAAATTAAATACAATTCTCTAAAAATTTACATAATAATCAAAATTAATCAAAACCTAAAATCATATCAACCTAGATAGCCAAAGGTAGTTGCTCTCTTCACACAAAATCCTATATTGTCCCTGTAAACCTGTTGAAAGAAAAACACATCATGATGGAGTCAAATGTCCAGCACGGATAGAGATACACAAATATACTACAAGATATATAACAAAAAAATAGAGTCGAATGAATGAACGAATACGAGCAATGAACGAATTATACATATATCAAAATTAGTGACGCTAGATACAAATGATGAATATTGCTGAAGGAACAATTATAATGACAAGGATCCCAAACAAGAAGAAGGATCGATGAATCAAAGGTTTATAAGGTTACAATTTCATACTGAGCTCAAATGCAAATAGGCAAAGGCTAACAAAATACATCGATCGATACCATGATGCATACAAATCAAATCGAATAGCACACATATGATACATATGACAATAGTCCGCCAAACGAATTAAATCAAATCAAATACTAGGTCGACCTATATATATCCTGAACAAACATAACAAATGATCAAAACTCACACCCAAATCAACATATAAAAGGATACAACGTTGACTGATCACACCGCCATGGAAGTGTCAAGAGGACATGCCTATGGTAGTACCCCCACAGGTGGTTAGCTCTAGTATACCCTAAAGATCAAACTACGAAATGTAAACTGAAAGAGGTTCAAATCACAAGGCTTACATAATTATTTTCAAATGATAACGAATTATTCAAAATACAAATGTGCTTAAATGTCTCAAAGATAAAATAACTCCTGAATGTCAATGAAAATATACAAATAAAGGTCTCAAAGACCAATTTATCCAAATACAATTTGTCCAAATGACGAGATATCACCAAAATATATGAAATAGAACAACAACCAAGGAACGAAGTATGGAATCCGTACCTGATAATCAAATTCACGTATAGCACACTCCACAAAATCTTAACCTCCACTGCCAACGATATCAAATACGAAATCTTAATCATCACCTAAACATATTCACCCCAAATTAAATATATCATTTAAACTAATAATTTTGAAACACTTTTAACCTATTCAAGGTGTCTTTAATTATTCGTCTTAAATCATTTATTAATACCCCAAAGTATAAAAATTTAATAGCAAAAGTCAAGAAATCTTAAAATCCTAATATGATAAATTATTCTTAAAACCTCAGGTGTCACATTTTAACAAACTAACACATGGTCCTAGTATAGTTCCCCATCCACGTAGGCTCCTTGACTATAGTACAAAAAAATGGACATTCGGCAACGATTTTTTGGGCAACGACTTATAACGTCGTTGCCAAAAATGCATGTTTAGCAACGAAATTTGTCATTTGTTTCAGTTTATGAAAGGCTTTCATTTTTCGTAACGAAATTCATAAGTTGTTGCAACTTTTCGTTGCTAATTCGTTGGCTAAAAAAGATTTCCCGCCTATTTACTTTTTTATTGCCGCCGATGTGTTAGCGATAAAAATTCATCTCCCGCCACTTGGTGAATTGCCTCCCACAATTTCATTCCCGCTCACACTGTCCCGCCCAATTTTTCTCTTCAAGCGGTAGCTTAATTATGCACCCCAAATTTCACTCAAGCCTAGACTAAGGTAGTTTTTCTTACTCGTGGTTTCTCCCTCTTTTATAATCATGATCATCTTGCAACAACAACAAAGAACGTGAGAAATTGCTGAAGTACGCGGAAGAGTTGATGGCGAGAGGATCCAAAGCCGACAAAGAACGCGATTATGCTGAAGGCACTGGCTACTACAGTCGTGCCCTAGAAATCAGATTTATTAGTTGTTATGACAAACTATGACAAACACAATAAATCAACGCAGAAAGATAAAGACAATAACACAAGGTTTTACGTGAAAACCCAAATCGGAAAAAAACCACGGAGAAGACAGAAGAAATCCACTAAATAAATATCTGAAGAATACAAAATAGAGAGAAAATTATTAGAATACTTTTGAATGAATCTGAATGTCTCTTCCCCAATATCCTAGCACCTATATTTATAGGCCATAGGAAATTCCATAACCAAATAGGATAAGAAATACTAAATTGAGTATAATTAGGAAAGATAACTTTCCTTAAACCAAAACGGATTCTAGGTAA
Source organism: Aralia elata (assembly GCA_034770075.1). Lineage (NCBI taxonomy): Eukaryota > Viridiplantae > Streptophyta > Magnoliopsida > Apiales > Araliaceae > Aralia > Aralia elata. Next base: position 27,514,943 of record CM068377.1, on the reverse strand, counting down.
TACCTAAATCCAAATCCAATAAGGAACTAGATAATACTTAAATCCAAATCTAATAAGGAATCATGTCATACCCAACAAATCTCCACCTTGACTTGAATCCTCTAAATATAGCACAAACAGTGAACTTTACCCTCTTCTCAAATGCAGAGCTCAAATGCATCGAACACTAACCAAGTCCAAACAATGTTCGAACTTGGTATGTGGTAACAGCTTTGTTAACATGTCAGCTGGATTGTCTGCAGTACCAATCTTCAAGACCTTAATGTCACAATCTTCAACAATGTCTCGAACAAAATGATACCTAACATCAATATGCTTCGTCCTCTCATGATATATCTGATCTTTGGTCAAGTGTATAGCACTCTGACTATCATAATGGACAACAGTAACTCTATGATCCATGTCGATCTCTCCAAACAAGCCTCGCAACCAAATAGCTTCCTTAACAGCCTCTGTATTAGCCATATATTCTGCCTCTGTAGTAGATAGAGCAACCGTATGCTGTAAAGTAGCTCTCCAACTGATTGCACAACCTCCAAGGGTAAATATATAACCAGTCAACGACCTCCTCCTATCAAAATCACCAGCATAGTCTGAATCAACATACCCTATAAGGGTATTGCCATTTCTTCTAAACTCTAAACTAACATCAGAGGTACCTCGCAAGTATCTTAAAATCCATTTCACAACTTCCCAATGAATTTTACCTGAACGTGATAAGTATCTACTTACCACACTAATGGCATGTGAAATATTTGGACGAGTACAAATCATAGCATACATTAGGCTACCAACTGTACTAGAGTAGGAAACACTTGACATATACCTAACCTCCTCATCTGTCTGAGGAGATAATTCAGCTGATAATTTGAAGTGAGCAGCAAGAGGAGTACTTACTGGTTTAACATCTTTCATACCAAAACGATCTAACACCTTCGTGATGTAGTCTTTCTGAGATAAGTATAATTTCTTAATTTTGCGATCTCGCTGAATCTTCATGCCAAGAATCTTCTTAGCAGCCCCTAAATCTTTCATCTCAAACTCAGTGCTCAACTGTTATCAATCTCTGAACTATCTTTTGCTGCAATCAACATATCATCAACATAAAATAACAAATAGATAAATGAGCCATCCTGAAGTTTCTTGAAGTACACACAACTATCATATTGACTCCTGTTATATTCAATCCCAACCATAAATGAGTGAAATCGTTTATACCACTGCCTGGGAGATTGCTTTAAACCGTATAAGGACTTTTTTAACAAGCAAACGTGGTCTTCCTTTCCTTGAATCTGAAATCCCTGAGGTTGACGCATATAAATCTTTTCATCAAGTTCACCATGCAAGAAAGCTGTTTTCACATCGAGTTGTTCCAACTCCAAATCATGCATAGCAACTAAACCAAGTAATACTCGAATAGAGTTGTGTTTCACAACAGGTGAAAACACATCATTGAATTCAATTCCCTCGACTTGACTGAATCCCTTAGCTACTAGTCGAGCCTTATACCTAGCGTCTTCAACTCCTGGGATGCCTTCTTTTTTCTTAAATATCCATTTGCAGCCCACAATTTTCTTACCTTTAGGTGGTTTCACAAGCTCCCAAGTTTGATTTTTCTAAAGAGATTCCATCTCCTCATTCATAGCGAACAACCATTTTTTCTGAATCATTCGAGGAAACAGCATCTTTATAAGTCACAGGGTCACTATACTCAACTACCTCGGCAACTGACAAAGCATAAGCAACATAATCTGAATACCCATATCTCTGTGGTGGTCGCACTGTCCTCTTTGCCCTGTCTCTAGTGAGACTATACTGATTGTCCACATGTTCCTCCTCTGGAACTATATTTTCATCTGCAACAGTAGTAGTAGTAGGCACATGATCTGAACTCTGTTGTGATTTATAAATCTGAGGAGAAGTTACTTCAAGCTCCACCTTCTGACCAACACTATCAAAACTATCAATACAAGGAACAGAGGATTCCTTGTTCTTATGAAGCATAGCTGACTCATCAAAAGTAACATCTCTACTAGTGATGACCTTTGCTGACTTCTGATCAACACACCAAAGTCTATAACCCTTCACACCAGAACCATAACCAAGAAAGATGCATTTTTTTGCTCTAGGTTCGAGTTTTCCCTCATTCACATGTGCATATGCAGGACAACCAAACACCCTAAGAGATGAATAATCTGCAGGATTACCTAACCAAACCTCTTCAGGGGTCTTACATTCTATAGCTGTGCAAGGAGAATGATTCACTAAGAAAGAAGCTGTGTTCATTGCTTCTGCCCAAAATTTCTTGCCCAAACCTGCATTTAACAACATACACCTGGCCTTCTTTATCAAGGATCTGTTCATCCATTCTGCAACTCCATTCTGCTGCGGTGTGATGAGTGTGTTTTATACACACAAATTGGGTACTTTTAGCCTTGATAATTTGTAAGTCTTTAGCTATTTCGTTTGATTTTATGTGTTTTCATCTTATTATTGTGTAATGTAGTTTTGTAATACTTTTATATGTTTTTGTATGCTTTTATGTGTTTTTACTTGGTTTTGTAGGAATTGAAATAAAGGCCCCTTGGATCGTTGTGTTTTGGGCTTGAATTTGGCATTTCAGCTGCTTGTTTCTCAATTTGACCCATGATGGAATCCGAATCTCTCAAAACTCAAAGAACGAAAGTTATAGATCTTAATCTCAGCTTTCCAAAACATCCAGAATCATCTCATTTGAAGTTCGTATGAGGGAGTTATGGTCATTTTACCATCGGATTTTGCATGAAATTTACACACCAGTTGCTTCGTGCTCTATTTGAGCCTTGCTCCGGCCATTATCTTGACGAGCTCCAGTTATAAAAGTTGTATAGCTACTTCTTAGCTTTCCATAGCCTACTTAATCGCCTTAATCCGAGTTCGGACGAATAAGTTATGGCTATTTTACCAACAGACGTCGAAATTGATTCGGACAGCAGAAGTGAGCTCACCGAGGCGAGAATTTCTAGTACTATTTTCCCGCCGGGGCGAGCTCCTCATTGGGGTGGGCTGCCGGGGCGAGAACCCCCTGGATGCACTTCGGATTTCACCATTTTTGGCCAATTTTTGATATCTAAGCTAGGGTTTTGGACACCCATCTGATATAACCTCAAGGGTGCGGCTAGAAACACATACCCACTCATTCTAACATCAAATCTAGTGAGGAGGAAGCTACAAAATACATCATCAAGAAGGAAATGGGCTGCAATACAAGGATTTTATAGCAATTTCCAAGGAGCAAGTAAGGCAAGGAATATCAATTCTTGAGGGAAAGCTAGAGAAGAAGCATCAAAGCATTAAGCAACAATTGAATATCTCCACAAAGGGGTTTTATCATTCTATCTCTTGTATTTCCTTCTTAATTTGTAATTCCATCATGATGAATAGATCAAATATGATGTGTTACTATAAACTAGAACTAATTTTCTAAGATTTCAATGGAACCCAATACATAGTTTGAATTGAATGCTCTCTCTTTGATGTTGGTTAATTATTTGTGATTGGATATCATAATTTGTACTTTATATATTAATTACCTAGCTAGTAATTACCTTGGGAACTTATATGGAATTGAGAGAGAAAGTATAGGTTGAGACCTTGTTATGATATCATGTGAAAATTAGATATTCCTTTGGGTAATTTATGAAATTAAGTGACGTGTGTTTTATTTATTACCCTCATGAATGGATAATTTAATTGTATTTAGGATAGACATATACCTAAATACCACATGTATCCATGGGAGAATCCATGCTTAATGATTTCTATTGCGAAAGTTGGTAATTGATGGAGTAGTTAATGAGGTTTTGTGACATACACCTTACTAATTGTTCTTGATATGAGAATCTTGCTAGTGTGTAGAATAGAGATATATCTATACACCGTAATGGAGAATACGTATTTGACCATCGAGAGAGGCTTAGACATACTTGTGATTTCTCGGGTAACAATCCTTGTGATTTAACTAGTTGAAAAGAGAGAGTTAGGATATTCAAGTGAAGTGTTGGGGGAAATTGTGATCTTAGACTTGTTAATATTTGATTTCATTATCTTAAAGTTTTCTATAGTTCTTTGATTATTTGTTATCTTCATTAATGCAAAACAACAAAAACAATTATCGTTTGTTTAAATAAGATTGAGATTATAAAAGGTTAATACTTGGAAAAGACTAGTAACAATTTCTCGTGGGATCGATACTCTACTTACTCTTTATTACTTGTTGACCGCGTATACTTACGCGTAATTGTCGTTATATTAATCGGACAACACGGTGTCTTCACAACTGTACGATGTCTAACAATTCCTTCATTCTTGCAGTACTCATTAAACTCAGTCTCACAAATCTCAAGGCCATTATCGGATCTGAACCTCTTAATCTGCTTTCCTGTCTGCTTCTCAACCAAAGTCTTCCACTGTTTGAAAGTCACAAAAATGTCATTATTATGTTTCAAGAAGTAGACCCAAACATTCCTGGAGTAATCATCAATGAAGGTTAGCAGATAATGTGCACTGCTACCTTTGGAAGGAACCCGTGAAGGACCCCAAAGGTCTGAATGAATGTAGTCTAAAGTTCCCTTTGTTCTATGAGCTGCAGTCTTAAAACTAACTCGTTTCTGCTTCCCCAAGACACAATACTCACAGAAGTCCAACTTTCCTATTTTCTGTCCAGATAAAAGACCTCTTTTACTCAAAGCATCCATGCCTCTTTCACTCATATGGCCTAACCTCATATGCTACAACCTGGTGGTGTCATCTGCAGTAACTGAAGAATAAATTACATCTGAAACTGTAGTTGTAGATGTAAGACCCCGAAAATTTTAATAAATAGAATTTAATTTTCTTCTTATTATTATTTTAAACAGAAAGGTGTTAAATCGACAATGATAAAGTTACTAGTGAAATGTGAAAAGTTTAGAAGTCTAGTAATAACGCTAAATCACTATTCACGCGATCACTATTCACGCTAAAAATGCTTTTACACTTTCTTCGACCTTCGAATTACGTCATAACATTTATATGAGCTAGATACAAAAATTATACGGTATAAATACGAAAGTACTATTCATACGAATATACTATTCATTTATACAAAAAAAAAAAGTCAAACCTGTATGTCGGGGAATATTCCTTTTGTCGGAGAATATTATATTCGGTATCGTACGACGGCGCCGAAATAACAAAATATTAATGGGCCCCACAATAGCAATATTGTCAACGATAATGGGCCTCATTGTCAGATGTTGAAAGCGACAGTGTTTTGTCAACAGTATTATCACCGATAACTGTTGAAATACCCGGTAATAAAAAGAAAACAGTAAAACGCGTTATTCCACAGTAGTACGCGGTATTTCACAAGCACACGGTGTTGCACAGTATTTTAAATTATTGATTCAATAATTGATAAAGTAACAATTGCACAGTATTTTACAATATCATCTGCATGATACTTTTTTATTATTTGTCATGGCACTGTAACTCATATTATTTGTTATGTTATTTTAGCATTATTGACGGATTAAAAGTGGAGTCTAACTTAGGGGTACCAAATTAAAATTTTAAAATTCACATGTTGTGAATTGTTGGTTCACATGATAGAACTATTGGTTCACATGTGGGAACTATTGTTTCACATGTGGGAACTATTAGGGGATGTTATGCAAGATTGATAATACTTGAGGGATTATATTAAAAATAGAGGCAAAGATGGAGGTACTGAAGTGTAATAAGTCGAGCCCTTATTGTGCAATTAATGAAACTTGGTTTTCCTATAAATAGGAGGGATTATCTTAAGAAATCTACACATCTTCCTTGCATATACTCTCTCTCTAAATTTCTTGAGTTCTCTTAGTGTGCTAGGCTATTGTGAGTATTTGTGAGAATACTAGTATTGTCCAAGTTAGTAAACTTCATAGAAAGCAACATCCAGTCACTTGTTAACTAAGGTAGGGGATATCATTTCTTTCATACTCTTATGTAATATCATTTGCTTCCTTGTTCGTAAGTGATATTATACTCATAAAGGTTGTTATTCATTCCTTATTAATTTGTGGGGATAACCTGTCCGTGCGGTATGACGCATGCCTGGTGAATACCCTTTTGTATTCATTCCTTATTATTCTGTGGGAATAACCTGTAAGTACGAGTGTCGTACCTGGTGAATACCCTTTTGTATTCATTCCTTATTATTCTGTGGGAATAACCTGTATGTACGAGTGTCGTACCTGGTGAATACCCTTCTGTATTCATTCCTTATTACTCTGTGGGGATAACCTGTATGTACGAGTGTCGTACCTGGTGAATAACCCTTTGTATTAATTACATATTAACCTATTGTGGAAATAATCTGTCTACGTGGATTATCGCATGACGGGTGAAAATCCATTTGCAGTTTCATATATTCTGTTATACTCATATAACGTATCATTTCTTTTGTACTCTTTAAGGGATATCTTTTCTTTCACATTTCTCCATTTATGATAAGAAATCTTTGTTTATTTCCAAAACCTTATTTTTTTTTAAATGGAGAGAATCCCTGAAAATTTGTAGAATATCCTTAATAGTTTGTGCTTCATCTAATATCTTTTCACTTGAATCTTTCTATTTCATTTTATACGTTATAGTTGAAGCATGAAATAATTTCTTGAATATCATTCTTGAATTTGACTCCACAATTTGGTCATCGTGTTGGCAATTTGGTCAATCTTTGATACTGATTAAATTATAAAGCTTTCCTTATCCTTAATCTCACTGTATCATTGTCATCATCCTCATCCTCATACTTAAATTGTGGTGATAGTTCGCTTTGGCCCGTAGTGCAAAGATGAACTGGCGTGACATGATTTTGACCAAACTATGTATTGGTATTATCATGACTTTTGGTGTTACAAACAAAGGCGTATGGTGAAAGTTCTCTTTGGCCCGTAGTGCAAAGATGAACTGGCGTTTGGCATGATCATGACCGGTGATGTTACGAATAAATATATCTTTGGCACATAGTGCAAAGAGAGGCTGTTGAATATAAACTGTTGATTTGGATGTTCATAAAACAGGAATTGTTGATTGGTGTTACAGGGATAAAATATTGGTGGTGATCCTTTAACTTATAGAAGATGGTAGATATTATAATCTACTTGACTCTTCTAATGGATTGTTCGTTCCGCTGCAGTTGTTGTTGTTGAACAAATATAATATCTTTAAAATCTCTGATTTATTATTGTTGAACACTAAAGATAATTTTTATTCTTCATTATCTTAGTCATGATATTTCTTACCGGGCTATTTGTGCTCACCCTTTTCCTTTTTGTTCCATTGTTCACTCAGGAAAAGAGAGTGTAGTGGGGACTAGCCGGGGAATGGAGTGATGGTCCGAGATAATAGAAGTGTCTCAATACCTTACTATTAGTGTGACAATAAGTGTATTGAGAATTTAAGATGTATTTGTATTGTGTTGTCGTATTTTGCACGACACTTAATATTTGTAAATGAGAAAATTCGTATTTGTAATTGTATTTTGTGGAATGTTATTGGCGACTCAAAATGGGTTGTATGAACCTATTTTGGGGGCGTCACAGTAGAACCTTCCAATTTATAAAAAGTGCCGATCTTGATTCCTTTTATTAACACAAGAGAGCCTCTACTAATCTTCATAACTCCACCTTCAGCTGTGTACTTACACCCATTTTCATCTAGTGTACCCAAAGATATGAGATTCTTCTTCAAACTTGGAACATGTCTAACATCTGACAATGTCTTGATTATACCATCATGCATCTTAATTTTAACTGTGCTAATGCCAATTACTTTACATTTAGAATTATTTCCCATTAAAACAATTCCACCATCAAATGGTTCATATGTGGAGAACCAATCACGAGTAGGACACATATGATAAGAACATCCAGAATCCAAAATTCAATCACGGCTAAGTCTTTCCCTGTCATCGGCTACTAACAGAAAATCATCACTATCCTCAGCAACGCTAGCCTGAGCAGGCTTTCTTGCTCCCTGATTCTGCTGGTTCTGCACATTCTGTCCACTATTAATCTGACCATGATTGTCTCCTCTCTATTCTTTATTTTTCAACTTCGGACAATTACGCTTTATATACCCCTTTGCATGACAGTAGTTACAGCTAAAATTCTTATTCCTAGATTTTGATCTGTGTGTACTGCCACTTTTTGAACTTCTTTCAATTGACCTCCCCTTGGTAAACAATCCAACACCTTGATCATCACTTTTCCCAAAAGTCATCTTAGAATCTAGTTTTTGTTTACTCATAAGATTCGTCTTAACATCCTCAATTGAGATAGTGTCTCTACCATAGATCATAGTGTCTCTAAAGTGCTTATATGAAGGAGGTAATGAGACTAACAACAATATGGTTTGATCTTCATCATCAATCTTAACATCAATATTCTGCAACTCAGTTACAATTGAATTAAATTCAGTGATATGAGATTTGATTTGAGTACCTTCTGACATATGCAAGGTGTAAAGACGTTGTTTAAGTCTCAATCTATTGGTGAGGGACTTCGTCAAATAGAAAGATTTTAATTTCTTCCACAAATCAGCAGTTGTAGTTTTCGCTAACACCTCTTACAACACATCATTTGAAAGGCACAACTGAATTGCCGAAAGTGTTTTATCATCCATAGTTTCCCATTCTGACTCAGACATCTCGCTAGCTTTCTTCGTCTCCCAATCCGTATCAGACATATCTACAGGCTTCACTGGTTTCCCTACAATGGCTTTCTTCAAGCCTTGTTGAGTAAGAACAGCCTTCATCCGAACCTGCCAAAGACTGAAACTAATATTCCCATCAAATTTGTCAATATCAAATTTCGTTGATGAAGTCGAACTTAATGCCATAGTATGGATCGATAATAACCAAGCTCTGATACCAGTTTGTTATGACAAACTATGACAAACACAATAAATCAACGCAGAAAGATAAAGACAATAACACAAGGTTTTACGTGGAAACCCAAATCGGGAAAAAACCACGAAAAAGACAGAAGATATCCACTAAATAAATATTTGAAGAATACAAGATAGAGAGAAAATTATTAGAATACTTCTGAATGAATCTGAATGTCTCTGAATGCCTCTTCCCCAAAATTCTAGCACCTATATTTATAGGCCATAGGAAATTCCATAACCAAATAGGATAGGAAATACTAAATTGAGTATAATTAGGAAAGATAACTTTCCTTAAATCAAAACGGATTCTAAGTAATACCTAAATCCAAATCCAATAAGGAACTAGATAATACCTAAATCCAAATCCAATAAAGAATCATGTCATACCCAATATTAGTTTTATAAATCAATGATAATCCATTAATTTCTCTATCTAGATCTGTCTCTTAAATTTATTGATAACCTGTTTTCTTATATATATTATTGTTTGATGTATGTCAGTTGGGTTAAACATTTTGCTTTTAAATTCTCGCACGGTATCAACTCTGAAGGAAGCAAGTTTTAATTTAGGTGTTCATACATTAATTGATTGGATTGAGCATGTCTTCCACTAATTCTCGCCAAAAACAGCACAATTTGCAAAGAAATCAAATTTCATGGTAATTTCAATTGTTTAAGTTAATGTGTATTCTTTTTAAATTCTGCCATTTTTACTTATTTGTATTTATCTCTCTCTTCAGCTCTAGGTTAGTGTTTAGGAGAAAGTCAAAAGTTTACATGCAGAGGGACTAAGATAGGGACTGAGCTAGATAGCAATGATGACAAGGTCTTCATGTTTATTTATGTTATTAGGTGTGTGAATATATATTATATACATGCACGCATATATATTTGCATTGTGATTGAAATTGAAACTTTATGTTAAACATGACTAGGAAAAAGATGAGCATTAAGAGGGGAAAATGCCAACAACCAATTTAAGTGGTTCAAAGATTGATTCTATGCCTATAGTAGTTAATTAAGTAAATTACTTGTCTGCTTATGTATAAAAATTTAAGCTTTATTTGATAGTGTGTGGTTAATAAGAAGTAATTCGCTGATTTGTAGATTATTTAATTTGGATGTTCATACATTAATTGATTTGTGTGGTTAATTTGAGTATTCATACAGTAATTTATTTGTTTAATTTCGTTCTCATGCAGTTTTAATGTGTGTTCAACTTTTCATGAATGTTATTTTTAATTGTCAAACTTAATAGTTAACTTGTGCTCATAAAATTAGACTTTATATACTTGAAAGGGGAGAAGATGTAGGCTCATAAAATTAAAAATGTTAACTGTAGGCCATTAAAGCCTTCCCTTGTCTTTGCTCCTATGTTGACATCTTTTGTATTCTTATATGCAAATAAAGATTGTATCGCAGTTGTTCTTTTACACTTCCAACTTGTCAATTTTCTAACTCCGAAGTCCTATTCGCCATATCGGATTTACTCTTTTTTTTACATATGCAACTTGAAATATATACAGTGATGGTATACATTTAAAGTTAGGCTCAGGTTTTAGTGTTATCCCCTTTTTATGTCTAGTACTCCCTCTTGATCTTATATTTTGGAACGGAGGTGAGTACTTATCTTGAATCTTGCCAACAAGTTGTCACATGCTTTCGCTGTTATAGTGGCCCTGCAGACCTGGATGGTTTATCATTCTAATTTATAGTTCAAGTCATGACACTACAAGAAAAGACCTAATTCCGACGGAATATTCCGTCGGAAATCAGCCTATTCCGTCAGAATAACCTTATTTCTGACGAAAAATTTCGTCGGCCATTCTGTCGTAATAAAGGTCGTTGGACTTTATTCCGTCAACAATTCCGTCGGAACTAAATATAATCGACGGAATTAGTGTATACGGATTGTTTGTCGGAATTAGGTTATGTTTGACGGATTATCTCTGACGGACGGATTCCGTCGATAATAAATGGGGACACGTGTAGTTTCTTTATCAGCTCGGGTAAGTACTAATCCCGACAGAATATCCATCGGAAATAAGTAATATTCCGTCGGACATATGATTTTTTAAAATAAATTAATTGCCTTATTTTTAACAAAAATTTCGTTGGTTTTACCTTATTCGGTCGAAAATATCATTTTTTTAAATATTTTTTGTTTTTGCAGTTTCTAGGTTTTTAAACTCTATTTTTATACATGTAACCTGCTTTATTCCAACAATACATACAATTATTAACCAATAACTACATCCAACAATATATATTATAATTAACCCATAATACAACGTAACTACTTTGAAAAATAATATAAATACACGTTTTCTAACAACATATAATGTTAAACTACATTGATATAACTTATAAACTACAAAGAATCAAACTAAGTTAAAAGATTTACAAAACTAAACTAAAATCCATTGATTTACAAAGAATCAAGCTAACTACAATGATGTACATATATAACTACAATGTTTTACAAAACAAAATGTAAATCATCGGGCGGGGGTCGACGTTGTTGTTGTGGTGTCTCTGAAATTTATCTACATCATCCCCCTGTTCGCCAGCTTGTTCAGCATCTAGCTACCTCTGTAGATAATATATAGATTCTCATTCAATATTCGTGCAACACTCTAAAATTTCAGCACGACATTAGAAGGATGAGGATGTCTAGTATCATGACTTCCATCAGCATCAACCCTAGTTGTTTGCATTTCAAAGTTTGATAAATCATATAACCAACTCCTTTTTTTTCATGTTTGTATCCAGTATCTCTATTCAAATAAACTAAGTAGCATTTGCTTAGGTTTTCACAATTAAAATAAAATAAAATAAGTATTATATGTATATATACATATATGTATTATACTTTGGAACTTAGAAACCCGTTTGACAAATAGAACTGAATGTCGAATAGTAGTCCCCGTATTCAAATAATAGTTCTCATAAACTAAGTAGCATTTACTTAGTTTTCTATTGGTAAAATAAACTAAGTATAAACTCAATATATATGTATGCATGTAGTATAGGTTGGAGCTTAGAAATCCGTTTGACATTCATTCATTAGAAGTAAATGTCGAATAGTCCCTAGTCTAGTACTGTTACTGGATGTTATGTCTCTCACTTAGGCTGGTGCCAATTCACAAGGTACGTTTTTTTTTTTTGCGGATTTTTTAGCTGATGTCTCTACATATTCTCCGAGTGCATACTTAGACTAAGTTGTCTTAGTCTATTTCATGTACTTGGAGACCATGGGGAGGTGCTGCTGAATTTATTTTAAAACAAAAGAAACGTGCTCAAGATTGACACTAGTGAGGAGATGTATCCAAGAACGGGATAGAAGACTAACCCTTGTAGAGTGGATATACTGGGAAGCTGTTGTCAAGCAATCCAAAATTAACCTCACTTTCACTCTACGAATTCAAATAATAAGCACAGTAGCAAGTAAGGATCGATCCCATAGAGAATGATATTGTTTCAAATCTATTCTAATGTTTCTAACTATAAAATATAAGTAAAAGATTGAGGGGTTTTGAATTAATTGTGTCTAACTAAAGAAAACAGATTAAAATTAATGAAAATAATCAAGTAAGTTAAAACTTCAATTCTTCAGTTCAGTTTTACCAATTCACAACAATAGTGTAATTAAGTTAACATTATTTCTTCCTTCAATGAGATTAACCCTAGATAACAACAATCATTAGTTTATCCGAAATTCCCCTTAGATTTTAAATCTAGTGTGGCAATCGCCCCCACTAAACTCTAACTATTATATAACCATGAACTTTCGGTCAAGATTTAATATAATAGAAGCATTAAGAAATAGGGAATTAGATTATTCCAAGTAACAATCATACAATCGCAGATTATTTAACTTGCCTCCTGATAACCTTAGCAATACTCAAAAGCTTGTCCACAATCATGTATTACTAAGCACTACCTGTGATCAGATACAATATCGTTTGGTTAATATTATATCTTAATCTAGCAGATGATATTAGTTAACCAATTCAATTCTGCAGAAACCAAATTAGTTAGTCCAATAACATATAAACAGTTAAAAATAGATTATCAGAATAAATCTCATATAAGAAGGAATTAATAATGAAACTCAATTAAATTATCCACTGCAAATAAGGTTCCACATCCCCTTAGAACTGAATGAAAGAAACTAAGCTAGCATGCTGATAAGAACTCTAAATAATGTGTAGTATATATAACAAAGTGTAGGATATGATATCAGGGATGTCCCCAACTTATTACAAGTGACAGGTATTTATACAACATCGAAACCCTAGAAGAATTCTAATTCTACTCTACTTTGGAAGTCTTCAGTCTCAGATATGGTAGCTTCTTAATCTTTATCGAGTTAGAATTAGGTTTCCATAGCCAAACTTTCTTCAGTTCCTTTTTCAATTCCAATACGGGTTCATACTCAGTTTCCATGTTGAACTTTGACTCAAATTCCTTATTGAATTCGACTTCTTTCTTGATCAGCTTCATCTTCTTTCTTTAATCATAATTCTGTCTCCAAATCATGTTAGGAATAGAATTCATAAGCTTCAGCACCTCAAATCCTTCTTTCACTTGGATTCCAAAAGTCAACTCACAAGTCGAGCCATACGATGGTAGAACAGAGCTTCTCAGCAGCAAAACGTAGAGTAACAAATCGTAGGGTGAAACTCTCTCAATGATCGTAGAGTAAACCTCGTCAGTAGTAGAGCTAAAAATGTAAAGTAAATAGCAAATCGTCGAACAGAAGTAGACCAATCGTAGAGTCCTCACACTCCGAACATAGAGTGTTGTGTCAAATCGTCGAGAGACTCTTCCTTAACCTTCCTGCGATCGTAGAACTGTCAGACTGCCACTTTAACATTACGAACGTAGAGTATCCCCTCGACGATCGTAGAGTATCAATGCTGATCGTAGAGTACTTCTGCAAAACAACATAAAACTCAGCATTAAACTCCATATTTTGCAAACTCATAACAAATTCTTCTCAAAATCGATAAACACCTTAAATCAGTTTATATAACAGATAACATGCAACTAAATTAAGCATAAAGGAATGAAAATAATCAAATATTATGCACTTATCAAATTCCTCCACACTTAGATTTTACATGTCCTCATGTAAACCAAACACGCATCAAACATAAAATTCATCAAAATCTCTAACCAACTAAATTGTCAAAGGTTTCAAATTCAAATTATCGATGAATATTAATACTAACTAACAAATATCTGATTAACACGTTATCAATCAACTTATAATAACAACTTTGTCATTCACCACTGAGCTTCTTTAAATCAGATTGTAATCACACAAGTAACTCTCCTATGTTCCACATACATACTCAACCAAGTTAACCATGGAACAACACTCGTGCACACTAACTCAAAATTCAGAACCATTTTCTCTACTATTCATGTTTTTCCACCATCAAAACCTTTAATTTCCAAATTTTTCTTAGGTGAATGCATTTTATACTCTATTTCACATTTCATATTTTTTCCTTCTAAGTGAGTGCATTTTATGCTCCATCTCACTTAATTGCTTCCCAGCGAGTGCGTTTTACGCTCCTTCTCGCTACATGTGTTTATAAGTGAGTGTGTTTTACGCTCCTTCTCAACCCACCACATGTTTTTCACTTTCACTTTCATTTTCTTCCCTGATGTTTCAACTTTCATTCAACTTTTCCAGTTTTCCTTCGAGATTTTTTTGCACAAGGTTCTGCAAACAAAATAAGCAGTTTAAACAGGTCTAAATCATGAAATCAATGCACATAGTCAATTCTACATATAACTTAGTATAATAAGCATGTTTTTCATATTCAAGTATTTATGCAAGATTCATTTCACATCAGTTACTATAGATCAGGACTCAGCTATCATTATTCATCAATCGACTAAACATCAATCAAATTCTGCAAATAAGCATTAAATTCATTCTACGATTTTAACCTTTAAAAAATTAGCAAAACACTACGATCGTAGGGTAACAATCGTAGAGTTAAAATTTTCAGTGTTTTTTTTTCACTTTTAACCGCACATTATCTATATATCAGCCAAAAATTTAAGCAAATCCTAAACCTAAACCCCTCCCCCACACTCAAACCTTATATTGTCCCCAATGTAAAACAATCATGCAAAGACGAAAGTATTAACTAACATGCAACTACAAAAATAAAAAGTAAAGGAATAGAAAAATCAAATCTGATATCTTGGGTTGCCTCCCAAGCAGCTGCCCTTGTTTAATGTCATTGGCTCGACATCCTCTATCTTTCAATATCCATAAACTAGATCCACCAAATCCAACAACTCCACATGTTCCTGATAGCCCTCATAGAAAGGTTTTAACCTGTGACCATTAACTTTAAAAGTCTTCTCTGTTCTTGGATTTTAGATATCAACTGCACCACGAGGAAAAACATTAGTAATCACAAAAGGACCTTCCCATCTAGAACGTAGCTTACCTGGAAACAACTTCAGCCTTGAATTAAAAAGGAGAACTTTTTGTTCAACAGTGAAAGTCTTCCTTAAAATTTGCTTATCATGAAAGGCTTTAGTCTTTTCCTTGTAAATTCTTGGGCTTTTATATGATTCATTCCTTAACTCTTCAAGTTCTTGCAATTGCAGCTTCCTATGCTCTCCAACTTCATCTATTTTCATGTTACATTGTTTGATTGCCCAAAAAGCCTTCTGTTCAAGTTCTACAGGTAAATGACAGGGTTTACCAAACACTAACCTTAAAGGTGACATACCTATAGGTGTTTTATATGCAGTTCTATAAGCCCAAAGTGCATCTTTTAATCTAAGGCTCCAATCTTTTCTATTTGGTTTGACTACTTTTTCCAAAATGGACTTGACTTCCCTATTAGATACCTCAGCTTGTCCATTACTTTGTGGATGATAGGATGTAGAGAGTCTATGTATCACATTATACTTTTTAAATAATGCTGCAAACACCCTATTACAAAAGTGAGTTCGGCTCTTGGAATTCCAAACCTGTTAAAGATGTTATATTTGACAAAATCTGCAACAACTTCAGATTCATCAGTCCTGGTGGCTTTAGCTTCCACCCATTTTGAAACATAATCAACAACCAAAAAATATAAACATTACCAAAAGATGAAGGAAATGGTCCCATAAAATCAATACCCCAAACATCAAAAATTTCAATAATTAGAATAGGGGTTTGTGGCATTTGATTTCTTTGTGAGATATTACCTGTCTTTTGACAATCTTCACATGATTTACAAAACAAATAAGAGTCTTTAAAAATTATTCGCTAATAAAAACCACATTATAAAACTTTATGAGCTGTTCTTTTTGGTCTAAAGTGTCCTCCACAAGCATAAGAATGACAAAAAGTTATAATAGATAGAAATTCATGATTAGGCACACACCTTCTAACTACCTGATCAATACAGAATTTCCATAGATATGGAACATCCCATACATAATACTTGGCATCACTCTTTAAGCTTATCTTTCTGAGGTCTAAAGAATTCACTAGGAACATGTGTGCTTGCTAATTAATTTACAATATCAGCATAATAGGGCCATTCCTTATTGATGGCAAGTAGATGCTCATCTGTAAAGGAATCATGTAATGGTAGTGCCTCATCATCCCTTAACAGTCTGCTCAAGTGATATGCAACCAAGTTATCTGCTCATTTCTTGTCTTTGATCTCCGAATCAAATTCTTGTAGCAGCAAAATCCATCTTATAATTCTTGGCTTTGAGTCCTTCTTGGTCAACAAATACCTGAGAGCAGCATGGTCAGAATAAACTACTACTTTAGTTCTAAGTAAATAAGATCTAAATTTGTCTAAAGCAAAAACAACAGATAAGAGTTCTTTTTCAGTCGTAGAGTAGTTAATCTAAGTAGGGTTTAGAGTTCTTGATGTATAGTAAATGGCATGCACAACTTTGTCAATCCTTTGGCCTAAATAGCTCCCACGGTATAGTTGTTTGCATCACACATGATTTCAAAGGGCAAATTCCAATTTGGTGGTCGAATCACAGGTGTAGAGGTTAATAGGATCTTTAACTTGTCAAATGCCTCCTTGCACTCATTATTAAACTGGAACTCCACATCTTTTTGCAGCATCTTACACAATGGCAAAGTTATTTTTGAGAAGTCTTTGATAAACCTTCGATAGAAATCTGCATGTCCAAGAAAAGAACGAATCTCCCGCACACTTGCAGGGTAAGGCAAAGTAGCAATAATCTTTATCTTAGCTTTATCTACTTCTAATCTTTTAGTTGAAACAACATGGCCAAGTATTATACCTTGTTCTACCATAAAATGATATTTTTTCCAGTTAAGAACAAGATTAGTTTCTAAGCATCTATCAAACACTTTAATTAGATTATCAAGACATGCATCTAAAGAATCACTATGAATTGTGAAGTCATCCATAGAAACTTCAATACAACTTTGTAGAAGATCAAAAAACAAGCTTAACATGCATCTTTGGAAGGTACCTGGGGCATTGCAAAGTCCAAAGGACATTTTTCTATAGACAAATGTACCAAAGGGGCATGTGAATGTGGTTTTGTCTTGATCTTTTGAAGCTATCACAATTTGGTTGTAACCTAAAAATCCATCTAGAAAATAATAGTAAGTGTGGTCAACCAATCTTTCTAACATTTGATCAATAAAGGGAGAGAAAATTGATCTTTTCTAGTAACTGAATTTAACTTCCTATAATCAATACACACTCTCTAGCCTATTTACATTCTTGTTGGCACCAACTCATTATTTTCATTCTAGACAATTGTGATTCCAGATTTCTTTAAAACTACCTGGACTGGACTCACCCATTGGCTGTCTGAAATTGGGTATATAATACCTGCATCACGCAATTTCAGCACTTCTTTCTTTACTACCTCCATCATAGGTGGGTTCAGTCTTCTCTGAGCTTCTCTGGTAGGCTTGGCTCCTTCTTCTAGCAAGATCCTATGCATACACACAGCATGACTTATGCCTTTTATATCTGCAATAGTCCAACCAAAGACTGTTATATGATTCCTAAGGATTCTCAGCATCTTGTCTTCTTGTACTTTGGTCAAATTGTTGGCAATAATCATTGGCAAAGTGTCATCTTTTCCCAAGTAAGCATACTTCAGATGGGTTGGCAATGGTTTAAGTTCTAATGTAAGGGCCTACACAACAGAAGGTAGCAATTTTTGGTGAGAAACAGGTAATTAAATGGAATGGGCTACATACTTATCTGAGATTTGTGGTAAAGAATGTAAAGCAGCTATAACCTCCTTCAATTCCTGAGTTTGCTTAATTTCTTCTTTTTTATCCAACTTCAACCTGTTAGTGATAGCAATCTCCAAGCTATCCCTATGCACTTGATCAAAAGAATCTTGTACTAAAAAGTCAACAACATCAATAACATAAATTGGATTGATATCACTAGGGTACCTCATGGCTTCATATATATTGAATTGGATCTTTTCTCCATTAAACTCTATAGTTAAGGTCCCATTATGCACATCAATCATGGTCCTAACAGTCTTTAAGAATGACCTCCCAAATAAGATGTGAGCAGGGTTTGGAGATGAATCATGTTCAAACCCTGCTCACATCTTGTATGCACACACATATATGTATGTGAGCAGGGTTTGGAGATGTGAACAGGGTTAAGGTCCCATTATGCACATCAATCATGTTCCACTTGTATACACACACATATATGTATACGTTTTAAGTTTGTAGCTACTACATATGCATGTAAATTAATATTTTTTTCAGATTCCAAACATGCGTGCATCACACTAGATAACCATCAACATTTATAGTATATTGTTCCTTACCAGCAATTTTTTCCTCAGATGTTTGCTGCCAATGCAGAGCATATACAACCTTCATGCACAGTTCAGGATCCTTTCTTTAAAGAAGCAAGGATGTCTGCCTCAAACTCGCACTTCAAATTATGATCTCTATTTCTTTTGAAATTCAGACATAATTTTGACATAGTTTATTATCAACTATTTTCATATTCACTAGAAGCATCACCATTGTCAGAATCTCTTGATAAACCATCAATACGGTCAGAGTTCTCAGATACATCCCAACCATCAATAATAAATCCTCCGCAGACTTTTGCCCTCACTCTTTGAACCTGTTTTGTTCAATATCAGCATCTTCACCATTTTTACTCATTTAGGCTAAACACATTTATGCCGACGACGATTCAATTAGACCACCACAAAAACAAAAGAAAAATTAGTAAATTTAAAACCTTCTTTGACATAGCCATACATCTTCAAATTAAAAATGTGACCATTAAAGCAACTGAATAACATATTCCATTGCTGCACACAATTGTATACTGCATAAAGCAGAGAGTCAACAACCATGCACCAGAAGTCAACAACCAAGTTAATATAATATCTCAATTCTCACGTATAGTTATATGACACTACAGTTTAGCTGGCTATAAAAATCACAAGTTGATGACATGTTTATACAATTCTGTTAGGCATTAAGATACTGTTAGAGTATTGGTTAAAATGAAATGATGTGGTTTCCATGTGCATGTGGAGGAAAAAGGAGGAATGTCTTTCACATGTGCAGGAGAGAGAAATCAAGTGGGATGTATGACTTGGGAGAAGAAGAGGAAAAGAAAACACGGTGCCATGTTTTCTGCAAAAGGAGAATGCTTTTGGAATGTTATGTGGCAAGCATTGTTAGTGGGTTAGGTAGAGAATGGTGAAAAATGTGTAGGAGGTTTTTACCTATATATTTGTATCCTCCATTATGCTAACTCATGGAATAAGCTACTCCTCCATCAGAGAGGATGAGGGATGAAGAGGGAGATGGAATCCATCTGAGAGCTATCCAAGGTAGAGAGATAAGAGGTATCAGTGTTAGAGAATTTTGTATGGAAAAATTCTCTTGGGAAGAATTATCTTTCTTGAGTGGACGTGTGAGGAAATTTATGAGAGTGTGAGTGATTGTAATATTATTCACATAGTAAATTTTCTCTGGTTGTCTTTGGCAAAGAAAGTGGTTTTTTCTCCGGTTTTGGAGTTTCCACTATAATTCTTGTGTTGTGTGATTGTGTTCTAAATTCTCAATTTCCTATTTCTCTATATCGTGAAACGTATTCCCAACAGGTACAAAACAAATTATCATTTTCATCATTAACAACAAAAAGTAAGAAGCAAAGCACCAACTGCTACAGAAGAGTATATATATATATATTGCATCAAATTATTAAAGATACTTTAGAAAACTCATAACATGAAAATATGTGGTACAAGTATACAACACACCTTACAAGTTGGATATGTGCTTAACCAATAACCAGAGCCCTTTTTTCTTGTTTGCAAGCCCTTAACCATCTCATTTCAGTGATCATCCTTTTGAACTTGCTAAAGCCTTTAAAACATTAAAGAAATCATGTTTGTGCAGATCTTCAGGCTAGAAATGTTGACTTGCAGTGATCTTTGTATAGGTATAGATTATCACACAATAAATAGCAGGCCCAACCCAAAAGACCCAATGACCATTCCAAAGGTGGCCTCCTCTTACAATGGCCGGACCCAAACACCTCGATGGATTTATCCCAGCACCAGAGTAACCCTTTTGGGCCGTCACACTCGTGGAGATAGAAACAAGTAGACCTAGCACAACTCCGACGATGGAGAAGACGAGAACTTGGCCCAACTCCTTTTTCTGACCTTTATCAAAGCCAATCCAAATTGAAGCATTAAGAAATATAAAGCTATATATAATCTCAAGCTAAAAGGCCTGTTCTATCTCGAGGCCCATCTTAGTGGACCCATTTAGGCCTAGTGTAATAATTTTAAGAGTGCAGCCTCCAAGGGCAAAAGTATTTTCAATGCTGAGGGCACCTAGCAGCACTAATACACTGTGCCACAACGTAGACGGCAGCGCGTGACACGGATATTAGGCCGACTAGGGCAGCGAAGAAAGAGACTATCGGATTGATATGGCCACGGGAAACCAGATGGAAAGCCAGGAGTAGAATTGTAACAATAATGGTAACCAATATTAAAAATAGTACGTTAGGTATTTTTGTGTCGGCTTGAATAGAAGATATGAGTATCGTGTCTAGGGATGGCAATGGGAATGGGGCTAGGGCGGGGATTACACATCTCACCCCCATCTCCGGTATTATAAAAATTCCCCATACTTGCCCCATTCTTCACAAGGATTAAAACTTAATAATCATCTCCATTCACATGGAGAATTTAAAACCCATGGGGAATTTATATCATCGCAAGAATTAATATTTTGTGAATTTTTTAAATAAAAATAATTAATTTTAGTTATATTTACAATACTACATAAATGAAATGAATCATATTTTAACGCATACATGATAAAATTAAAAGAAAAATCAAATAATATATCTCACCATAAGTTATGAAGTTTTCAATCAACACTCGTATGAAATCTTCTTAGCTGTGTCTTATTCTTCTCCTCTCTCTTATCCCTGAATTTTTAGTATCTTTCTCAAATAGTTAATTAGATCTTTTCTTGTAATTTAATGCTTCTTCGCCTAATTAGCTTATGTTCTGTTTATGATACTTATTGCTGTTGGAAGTAAATTTAGTGGCATCAGTAGTAAATTTAGTGACATAAATCCTTCAAATTTCTTGTAGCAGTATTATGGTCATATATAGAAGCCACTTATATCCTTGTCTGTTTTCACCTTATCCCAGATTAATCTTTTTGATAATGCCTCAGGGAACTGAAAACTTAAGAATCTAAGAGACATAAACAAACATATGTACTATGAGACCAATTCATATGTACATGTTCACATGGATGATGGATCAGATATAGCATTTTTGGTCAGGTGAGGGTTTGAGAAACTTGTAGTATGGCTGAAACTTGCCTTGTTTGGAAATAATTATGCCCCATATAGAAAGAAATTTGGAAAGAAGATAAAAGTAGGGATAGGAATATAATAGGTGAGAAAATCTTTGCAAGAGATATTAGAGGATGAGAGAGCCCATGTGCCATGATTTTTGTATTTCAATGACAACACATCTTCAACTTATCATTAGAAGTAGGTAGAGTTCATTGATAAACATTATTTAAAATAGCTTCTTTTCTAAGTTTAAATAATGATAATTAACATATACTCTTGTAGGATATATATACATTTTTGGCCCCTAACAGCTTACGCTTTTCAAGCAGTTGGTGATTTAACACTTGCAATATGCAAGGTCTTGGTTCAAGTCTTCCCACTTGCAATTTGTTTCCATTTATATTGATAGTGCAGCTGCACTATATTCTAATTAACAAGAGCAACCTAGCATGATCTGATGCGGTTGATGAGCAAGCATGTCGGTTTATGGAAAGATTTGATAAGATTTGATAAATTATGGAAAGATTTGATCTAGTGGCAATTTGGTAATTTCTATCAAGTTTGGAGTATCGAATTTTGACGTTTCCGGAGCCTAATTTCATTGGAAACGGGCCAACGGTCAAAAGTTACTAGCGCTTCGCTCGTGAGCTGTAGGGTTTTTTTGGTCAAATTCCATCGTTTAGGCCTTCAAAATTACATTTTATTGTTTTCGGGTTATTTTTGTAATTTTCTTTATTAGTTTTCCTTTTCCGTTTGGGTTTCTGCTATTAGGGTTTTGCTATTTAAGCGTTTGTTATGATGGGATTGAGCAGTTTTTGATGAATAATAAAATTTCTTTTATTTACCAAAATTCTCTGAATTAGAATTTTGTTACTTATTTTCTGGAATTCGTAGAATCAACAGGTTGTAGAAGGTTGTCGTTGGTAATCGTGCGCGATTCAACAATTCATAACGTTTTTCGTTACTTCCGCTACGTCATGATCACTCCAAAGTAGACGTGCTGCCCTTTCCCTTTTTACAGTTTCAAAGAGTAGGAAGCATTGGTTTGGCTTATCTAGCTAGTTTGGTTATTATAATTAACCACAACATATATGATGAAGAAACCTCTGGTATAGGATCAGTTGCAATAGAATAGATCACAAATTTGTCTGAAAACCATATGTCCCGAAACCTGTTAGTTATAATCTCCTTTTCTTTTCTTTTTTTAATGAGAAAGTAGGCACTCTCAATCATGCCATCATT
Organism: Aralia elata; assembly: GCA_034770075.1. Classification (NCBI taxonomy): domain Eukaryota; kingdom Viridiplantae; phylum Streptophyta; class Magnoliopsida; order Apiales; family Araliaceae; genus Aralia; species Aralia elata. Next base: position 27,491,877 of record CM068377.1, on the reverse strand, counting down.
CCATTTTATAGGGACTGCAAAACATACAACTATACAAGTTGCAAGCATAGTTGTTCCTTAAAACTTGTACAAATACGAAGGCACATTTTGATTAGGTTTGGATTGTTTCAGCCTGTGTGCACTTTAGCTTTTAGTTTTGGCTTCCTCTTCCTAGATCGTCTTTTTGGTATTTCTGTACATTTTCGGAAAAACGTATAGGGGCAAATTTTCTCCATAAGAAAAGATTAGATTATGAAAAAAAATAGATATGTAAATATTAAATGCACAAAATTAACAAGGTCAACCCTTCCTCAATACCTTTCGACAACTGGTGATAACATTAATGTATTATAGAGTTATCAAATATTACATACATGAGAGATAATTATCTGTCCCGAAAGCCACCAAGTAAAAATCAATTAAATATAGAGGTAGCTCACCAGGATAATCTCAAGAATACTCTTAATAATTGTATCTCATAGAAGTTTTATATAGAAAGGTAAGAGAGAGTTCAAATATTTCAATATTCTTCTCCCATATACACATCCAGTCACATTATACACATTAGTAGTCCCATACAGTTGTGTTCTCTAATAACCCCACCCTCAGACAATCTCACAAGCGTGGACCAAATCAAAACCATCACAAATCATGTATAGGCAGTACACGTGGCACTTACCCAGATCATTGATCATCATGATAGACCCGACCCCGGCCACCATGTTGTGGTCAATATTTTGCGGACGGTATGGAACTCCAACTTGAATCTCCATTTTGCATCATAGCCATCTCATTCAAATCAGGGGCTTGCTCTGATACACTCCACACCTTCACTGACTTATCAAGGCTGCCACTATACACAACCCATCGCGGATCATCAGCCGTTGATTCCTGATCCTTCTCGACCGCCAAACACTTGACCGGTCCAGTGTGACCAGTCAACACGGACAGGCACGTGCAAACTGACCCGTCCCTCCTCCACACACAAATTGTTTTATCAGCTGATCCACTGAACACCAAATTCCCTGCAGCCGAGAGACACAAAACCGCCAGCTTGTGCCCCTTTAGGACCCCTCCATGGGACAACTGCTTCTCACATTCCCAAAAATTCACCAGTCCGTCCGAGGATCCGCAATATAGTACCGAATTGGATCCGTCAACAGCTAATGCTGTTACAGCGCACTCCTGATTCAGGAGCTTCTGTTCGAGAACATGTTTGGTAACTTTCCCATGTACCTCCCTCCTCCACACCTTAACGCTCCCGTCCGCGGATCCAGTGAAGACCAAGTTACCGGCTCCTGCAACAATGGAGTTGACAGCATCGTCATGGGCTTTCACCGATTCAAGGCATTTCGAGTTCTCAACTCTCCAAACCTTAAAAGTCCTGTCCCATGAAGCAGAATAGAGAAGACCTTGCTCCTGATTCATGCTCAAAGAAGATATGGCGTCGCAATGTTTGATCCAAAGAGATGTCTTGTTCCTCTTAACCTCGACGTAATTCTTGGGCTTGATCGAGCATTTAAAGATGTCCATGAATGTGGGTAATGTACCACACCTCTTGTGGAGACTAGGATTCTTGGCCTGAACCTTCCACACCCGAACCTTTCCGTCCTGATGACCCGTGAAAATCTTCTCCCCGCATATGATTATAGCCTTAACTAATCCGCTGTTGGACTTGAACGCTGTAAATTCCTTCATGTTCTTCCACACGCGGATGTTTTTGCTGTCGGAGCCAGTGTACAAGAGATCACAGCTGGCAGCGAGGGAATATATATGGCCCTCTTCGCGAACAAGCGAGCCGATGAGGCCGGTTTTGGGGATGCCTTTGGCGGCATTTTCATCAAAGTTGGACCACGGAGATTTTGTGAAAGGAGAATTTTGGTTCCATGGGGACATCATCATGGGGGAGCCCTCACAGCTTAACCGGGTCGGATCGTAGGCCGAGAAGCTGCTGTTGCGTTTATTGAAATCTGCATCTTCTATTGAGGTTGATGATATGTTAGGATCAGAATGCACCAGGTTGCCTAATTTCGAAGGCATGCTGGCTGCTCCGCCGAATATTGGGCTAGTCGACCTTCCTTCATCCTCTCTCATTATAAATTTTAAATATAGATATATAAAACCTCTAGGAATAGGAAAATTCTAATCCCAACAATCAAATTCAGGAATGAAGAATGGAGATGAAAGGAAGTTTGAAGAGAGATGAAAATGGGAGGAGAGAGAAATAGTGAGATTTTTTAGGGAATAATATATATATAATGGGGCTATTAGAGGCTGTTGAGGAGAGAGGAGATTATGAACATGGAAGAGAGAGAGAGAGAGAGAGGGATTTCTAAATAAGTAAAGAGAAAGAAGATGATGGCAAGTGGAAGCAGGAAGGTTGATCGTTGGGTGAAGAGGGATTTTTGGGTTTAAAGAATCTTGGACCGATAATATATATATATATATATATAATTATGATCCGTGTTTTGGTAGGTTTTTCTGTTAAATATATGGTTGTGAGAATTGAGATATGTATGTTTTGACTTCTTTTCTATTGCTCTATCCTAGGAAAATTTGTAAGATGATTTTTAAAGAAAATTTTTTTTTTTTTACATATATCTCTAATATTAGCTAAAAATGTAATAATGGTGCATGATATTATTTAAGAATAATACTATATGCACAAATTGTATACAAAAATTTGTGCACAAAAAGTAGGACTCATATATTGATTATCAATAAAAATGTGTAAAGCATCTAATCGTAGATTTTGCTTCCTATTTTCTTTTTTTTTTATATTGTTTGTTCACAGTTTTTGTTTATAGTTTGTGTCTCTAACATTATTCATTATTTATACAACCAAATATTAAAGTAATTAAGGCATGTTAGAAATTTAACATGTATAGTCTGAAAATATAAATGTATATCTAATTTTGTCACGGATAAAAATGAAAAATAAATCTCTAATTTGTGAATGAAGGATGTAGTGATGTACTCTAATTTTTGAAGCGCGTGAAGTTAACATTCATGGTGGTAATAGAGCTTGCATATCAATTCGGACACCAAAACTATCCAATTTGTGAACCTTGAATTTTAAGCACTAGCCTATGAACATGACTACTTACAGAATTTGTGACTCAGTCAGTCCTTGTTTGTTTATATAATTTAGGGTTCATGTTATTGTCACAGGTACATTATTGATTTCGTTGCCAAAAATTTTTCTAGTCTTTAGATAGCCCAAAATGGCTAAAATTTGATGAGCTGTAAGAACTTATGCGTCGAATTATTATGCAAATGTTCATTGTATGGAATTGTATTTTGGCTTGCCTTCATTATTTTTTCGTAATGAAATTGATTTTAACCTAATAGTGGCTCATGTTGAAACAGGATTTGCTTATGGAAAGATATATATTGATGTTGTAGTTCTTCGTACACATGCTCTACCATAGCAAGATCTGTTACAAGTAATATGCTATTCTCATATAGTTAGCGGTGAATTTGGAATAATATGTGGATGAAATTATATTCCTTTTTCTTCTTGGAGGACTTTAGTTTGTGCCACCCATATATATGGTTTATTTTGGCAAGGTTTAAGCTCTTTCCAACTAACACATGCTCGAATATTGTTAGTTACCTGAATTTTGGAGGGGGGAAAAAGGCAGATGGAAAAATCAATTATTAATGTGATAAACTTAGATATATGCACATTTATATTTAGTTGATTTAATTTTTACATAACATGAGGTTATCACTTGAACATGTAAACATAATGTCATTCTCAACTGGGTAGAAAAATAGTTCCTCCTTGCTTGGTACATATTATGATTTTTAACAAGGATCCTTTTTAAAGTTTGTAGTAGACCGTAGAAAAATGATATTTTCATATGTAAAATTGATATTTTCACAAAATTTAACTTTTCAGATAAATAGTAAGTGAGTTAAATTCATGTGAGAATGATTTTGTGAAAGTATCAAATTCTCTATCAATGGAAGTATCAAACTAGGAATGGATATAAATGGTTAATATTAGTACAATGGAGTACTGGTGAGAAGATCCATCAAAAAACTTGGGAGAAATTGATAGCTAGATGTTGAGGTTATATTTGGTTCCTACAAATTGGAAAACTCCATAAGATCCAAAAACTCTAGTTGCAGTGGCCTTCCGCTACTGCACAAGTTGCTACAATCCACAATTTCACTGCATTTGCTGCATTTACACGGCAATGCATCGCAACTGCAGTGCCACTTTAGCTCACTTAATTCTTCCATTTCAGCTCAAAGTTGTATCCAATTAGTTTGAAACCTCAAATGTCGCATCTCCAATGCCCCTTTGACTAGGGCGAAAACCCTCGCCTCACAAACAAACTTTGTAGTTTAGCAAAGCATAATAAGATAAAAAATGAACTCGCATAATAGGTTTAGTTTCCTTCAATTATAAGCACCACCAAAATTGTTGGGACACTCAGAAAAACTAGAACGGCTCAATCAATGAGCTCTATCTCAAATAATACCCTTTAAATTCCGAGGGAGTTGCAATGTTCAAATTTATAAAGGTTTTTGTCAAGTCTTAATTCACTTTCTCAATAGGAATTTTTTTGGGTCATGTTAGTTGAGACCTAAATTTTTTGAGAATCGATTATAATATAAATGTAATAACTCGGGTCAAATTTTAAATCTGGATAAAATTATAATGTATTAAGGTAGTATTTGATAAAACTGAGTAATTAAGATCTGAATGGTTAGTATATCTTAATAAATTAGATCATCTGAGTGAAATAGCATCTAAATTTAAAAAGCTCTTTGGTAACTAAAAAATATAAAACATCTGAATGATTTTTAAATTTAAAAATATCAATTTTAAATTTAAAAATATTTCAAATTGAATTTTCAAAAATCAACAATAATATTAAAATTTGGAATGAAGGAAGTACAATATTTATAGAGACTCTGTAGATTTAAATTTTTCATTAAGAGATAATTCTTGATAATTTAAATTTATATTTTTCTCTTATCAATTAAGAAATAATAGAGGCAAATAAAATTTTATTAAATAATTTTACCTTCTCATCAAATTAAATTTAAAACTATTGAGAAATACTTCCTCCGTCCCAAATTAATTGCTCAATTTTGACAATTTTAAGTCAAATTGACTATTTTTAGAACTAATCTTTTTACTATTTTTGCTAAAATATAGGTGAAGAGATTATAACCAAAAGAAAGTATATACAATTTATTACTAACTCCAATTTTTATAATTTTAGAAATATATTTATATATGCTTAATTATTAATTCTAAAAATAGTTAATTTGACTTAAAATGGTCAAAATTGAGCAATTAATTTGGGACGGAGTGATATTAAAAAATAAACAGAAGCTCAATTTATTGTCTCAATAGTGGGACTGCGGTGTGCCCCATCACAAACCGACACACAGAAATGATCACGATTATCTAGGAAGTTGTGCAGCCGCCACGTAACACAAAACCACTGATTGCTTCTTTGTTGTTTTGTTGAAGTGGTACTTTTCTGCCACCTGCGAGTCTAGTGGTTTTTCTTTCATAGGTAAAGGACCACCATTCCCCTTTTGCCACGTACACAAATAATGCATATCTGACACATGTACAAGCACAGAATAACATGCTTGAATTCAAGCTATATATGAGAAATATTATTCCCTTAATTAAGGTGGTCTTCTCAGGTGCTCGTAGACCTGGCAATTGGGCTGGGCTGGCCCAAACGGGCTGGGCCATTGTTGGGCTGGGCTAAAATTGGGCTGGGCCAAAACGGCCCAGGTTTCGGTGGGCTGAAAAAGTGAAGCCCAAAGCCCATTTTTTGGTGGGCGGGCTGGGCCGGCCCGCGGGCTTGGGCCATTTTTACAAAGGATTGAGCGGGCTGGGCGCCCACGGGCTAGGCCAATGTTGGGCTGGGCTAAATTTGGGCGGGCCAAAAAGGCCCAAGTTTTGACGGGCTAAAAAAATGAAGCCCAGAGCCCAGCTTTTTTTGGGCGGGCTGGGCCGGCCCGCGGGCCTGGGCCAATTTTGCCAGGTCTAGGTGCTCGACTGCTGTGGCCTGTGGTATTATTTTGTACGTTTATACCTTGGAATTTCTTAACATGTGCCCTTAGGGCACATGCTAAGCATACGATTCAACGATATTTAACGTTCAAACTTTTGGGATACTTTGTCCAAATTTCTAATATTGGCAAGTAATATAATACTCCCTCCATCTCCATTCTTATTATTTAACGTTCGTAAATTTTTAAGAGATATTAATTATATTTAAATATTCTTAAATATTTAATATTTTCCTTAATTTTCTTTTATTTTTTAAGGCTATTTTTCTCTCTTTTAATATTTTAATGGTATACTCTCTTAATCTCTCTTACAATTCTTATATTTTCTCTGTTCTCTAATAATATGTCTCTCTCATCTTTTATCACTCATAATTTAACTTTTTATTTATCTATGCTTTGGTGTTTTTGATAATACATAGTAATATTAGTGAAGTGATTATAGGAGTTTCAACTTCCTTAATAATTGTGTAAAACTCCAAAACATCAAATAATTAAGAATGGAAGGAGTACTAGTAGAATCCTAAGAAATCGATATTGTAAATATCTTTTAGATTAAAAAATTGATCATCGTCCAAGTAAATTTAATTTTTTTCGATGTGATATCCAAATTAGTCGATCGTAGGCTAAAGTTAACAGTCAAATGATAACATTTCTCTTTTTACTATGCAAAATTACAAATTATATTCTATTTACATATTACAGGTAAGTTTCCCCCAAGTTCTTATCCTCTCTTAGCCCTTTTCCCGAGTTTCCTCCAAAGTCCTTAAATGTATCTTTAAGTTTCCCCCAAGTTCTTATTTCCCAAGTTTCCTCTTAGATCTTTAAGTATATATCTAAAATTGAATTGTAAAAATATAAGTTCTCACAAAAAATATTACATATTTATATTTTCGGTTTTCTATTAACGTTTTCATTTCAATAAACAACATTATTTTCTACATTTTTCTGGTAGTTTCAAAAGTAAATATAAACATATTTATAAAAAAATAATAATTAATTCCTCCGAAAGTACGTATACTTTATACATACTTTAAAATCTCTAATGTTAACTTAATAAAAATACTTTATTATGCATGTTACTTAACCATTTAAGTTATAATGATCTTAAGTTAAAACCTTTTTTTTTATTTGCTGATTATATACACAGTTCGCCGTTACAGGTATCAAATCTAGTATTGTTGGAATGGAAGCTGCTATAGGTGTATACTCAGTTTCATTTGGTCCAAGATGGACTCATTAGATTAAATGAGTACTTATATCACTTTAAATAAGCATAATTTTTTTTAAAATAAATGCTGTACATGGTGTTGATATGTTAATGGAGAAAGTGCTAGTAAAAGTGTCCATCGCGCGTCAATTATAATGGAACAAAATTTTGACCAATACTCCATATATCAATAGCATGCACTTATTACATAATACCTTTGACATGCTTGTTTTCTGAAAGGTAAGGGATATTTTCACAATATTTTTAATATTTTCACACGCAAAGTGTCGTTGTAGATGTAAAAAACGTCGCTATAGAATCTATAATGACACTTTACGTGTGAAAATATCAAAAAGTGTTGTGGAAATATCATCTCCCTTTCTGAAATCACTTATCTTAATAAGCTGATAAAGTTGTAAACATGTATATATATATATATATATATATATTATAAAACGTGAGACTTTTTATAAAGATTTTTTGTGTAATAGGGTCTCATCTATCTTAAAAAGTAATTAACTTATTTCATATATTTTATGTCAGTTATCAATTCAAATAAAATTGAATACAACTTTCTACACTCCCTTTTTTCTCTTACAATTTTACTCTCTCTCTCTCTCTTTTCCTATTTTTTTTTCTCCATCAATCTCAATTAATTCACAGTTTATTTTTAATTTTATTTTCTTCAACAATTTTTTTCCTCACGTACGGAGCGCGTGTACGCGAAAACAAGTATTAATGCTTTTTGTTAATGTCCTACACATCAAAGGGTAAGTATACATGCAGTATTACGTATTACACATCAAAGGGTAAGTATACATGGATTATTACCTTTTCCCAAAAGAGTCTTATTTATACAATTTGTAAATATTACATATATATTTATGTTCCATTATTACGTCAAAAATATAAATTTTTAATTTAGAATATAGTGATAACATGTCAATTAATTAGAAATGATAAACTTAATGATATTGTATAAAAAGGCGATTATTTTGGTGGAGTAAAAAAACATTTTTATAAATAAACTCTTTTTTAGATCGGAGAGGCACTCCTTTTTCATACACATGGGCACATTGCTATCTGTTCCATTTATGTGTTTCGTGAAATTTTATGCTTCTAGTTATGCAAGCAATATAAAAGGTGTGCACGAGTGTATGCCTATATATATATATATATATACGGAATTAATTGAAATAGAGATATTCTTAATTAGTATACATAATGATTCAAGTTAATAGGTAGAGCATAATTGGGTTTTAAAAATAAGCATTCTGGACACTTGTCTTATCATAGATATTATTCTCGATCGATTCACTTCTTGCATTTATGCTTTGGGACAAATCCACAATTTTATCGCTTCTTCTCCCTTTAATTTGGTGGCCAAGTTAGGAAAAGTTATATGAAAAAAGCAACTCACAATTATGTTATGGAAGTACAATAGTTTGTATTTTGTATTTTTTTTATATATTATTATTATTATTATTATAACATTCTTTTCTCTCTTTATTGTCCAACTTTCTTTCTTTTTTGTTGTGAAGCTTTATTATCACTCTATGCTACGTTTGAATTTAAAAAATGAAATTGGTGAATGAATGGAATAGAATGAATAGTAGAATGATTCATTCCATTAAATCCAGTAATTGGAATGATCAGTTATTTCATTCCAGTTGGAATGAGTCATTTCATGTCCTCCCCCAAGGAATAAAATCCACAAATTGGCAGAAATGAGAATGACATTCCATTCCAATGGAACAACCAAACACAATTTTTCTCATTTCATAAAAATGGGTCATTCCATTCTCACTTTCATTCGTGCAATCCAAACGTAACATTAACGTGTGATATGTACTTATATTTTAATTTAGAGATTTTTTATGTTAATTATGGAATTCATTTTTACTTCTACTTATATACCTCCAAAGTAGGAGTATCTAGAAGAAAAAAAAAAGAAAAAAAAAGAAAAAAAAATTAAAGTAAAATTTTATAAGGAAAATTTGATTTCAGCATATATAATCAACTATCAGAGAATCATTACACTTACATAAATACCGATATTTATTTATTTTTTGTGGGTCGGTTAAATACTGAGATTTGACAAAATAATTTTGAAAATGAACTTATTATCTGAAATTGGCTCTTATATTATAGGGGAAAATGATAGGGACCCTGCGTAATTATTGAGCAACCATTACCATTTTATGCCCATTGATCTTCCTTTTGTTTAAATGGATTTTGAAAGGGGTGAATACGCAAGAGTATAGAACTCTAACACTAAAAGTTATAATGATGATTTACCAAGCTAGGGCAGTAACATGAACCAATTAACTCGACCTGTTTTATTTTTCCAAAATCTTGATCTACTTTGGTTGATCATAGAATAAACAAGTAAATTTGTTCATTGTTAAAATGATTGGCTTGATTCAAATATTTTTAATTTCTCATTATTATTTTATTATCATTTTTAACATTACAGCACCACTACTGAATTCTTAACTATCACTCCGTCCCAAATTAATTGCTCAATTTTGACTTTTTTTTAAGTCAAATTGACTATTTTTAGAATTAATAATTAAGCATATATAAATATATTTTTAAAATTATAAAAATTGGAGTTAGTAATAAATTGTATATACTTTCTTTTGGTTATAATCTCTTCACCTATATTTTAGCAAAAATAGTAAAAAAATTAGTTCTAAAAATAGTCAATTTGACTTAAAATGGTCAAAATTGAGCAATTAATTTGGGACGGAGGGAGTAATATATTAAAAATATATTTAAAAATATAAAATTATTTTTAAAACCCTTCATTTTATAAATATATCTTTAATTTTAAAATGAACAGAGTATATATAATCTTGTAATCAAATTTTATGACGATGTCAGAATGTTTATAAACCATAAACATTTTTTGAAAGTTTTTAATACCATCATATATATCTTCATTATTTCTTTCCCTTTGAGGAAATTAAGAATATATAGTTACATATCTTCTTTTTGCCACACATGTACATATATAATGAGTGAACCCTAAAAAGACCACATTCCAATAAATAAATGACACCTCATGGTAAAATGATATGAAAGTCCTTGTCATCTTTTAACAAATACACTTAAAAAGACCAATTTTTTTTTCCTTTCTCAACGAAGTTCTTGGTAATTAGCAAAGGAAAAGAAAGATCCCAACTCATTTCATTCATTCGGTATCTGCGGTGAGGCGTGACCCACAACAAGTGACTTTTCCCTTTTTCCTTTTCTCTTTTTTCTTTTTTTCTTTTTATTTTTTTTGGTGAAGAATTTTCTCATTTTAGTCAAAAATGAAACTTTGCTTGAATTAAAGAAATATTTGCACACGCATGTGCAAATAATATACTGTAAATATCAACACAATTTTTTTAACCACCAAATTAGATCATCAGTGAGAGTACTGTTCATTACTCCATTTGGTTGTTAAGATTATTTAGATCAAATTGGTGCACCATTTCAGTGTAATTAGTCTCTAACACTAGCACAATTACTTAATCTTTATGTATAATAGCCTTATTAAGGTAGTGATGTTTTGCCATAATAGGAATTTAGATTGTGGAGGATTTATTACAATAGTCACCTTCCAACAACTACAAGGACTAAAGAAGAAAGCTGGTCGCTCCAAAAAGAGTCCAAACATTCAGATGAAAAATCAATGGACAGAACTTTTCCAAAATCCAAATTACATAAATATATTTTCTCCCTCATAAAAAGAGAGTCATATTTAATTTTTACTAACGATGTGTCATAAACACAAATAGATTTTTCTTTTTTTATCCTTTTTTAGATGATAATTTTTTATATTTGAAATAAGAAAAATTATCATTCGATTTTTTTTTATCTAGATGTGTTTATGTCAAACTTTAATATACATCAAAAGAAAAGGTAAAAAATTATATGAGACTCTCGTTTTGAGAGGGAAAAAAATAATAAATGTTCCCATTAATTGGATCATTGTTTTTGGGCTTGAATAAACAAAGCTTACAGGCAGACCATTAAACGACCATCAAATGGTCCTCAACTTTTCTCACTGAACCATACATTTGACCGGTGTCCACTATTTTTGTTCAACTTGTCAAAATTAACATATTGTTTTCCTTTTAAAGGTTTGCATTAATTTATGTTAAGGTACATAATGTTGCACTAACAATAAAAATTAAAGAACAAAATTAAAGGGTTTTTGTTATTCCCATCTTTTGTGTATCAAAAGTAAGAGAGAGCGAGATGCAGTTATAGGCACCAACCGCAACCACAATATGCGGTTACTAATATTAAGAATCACAATTATGCGGTTACTTGTGATTGCGGTTACATGTGATTGCGGTTGCATAACCACTTCATATATGTTTTAAAAAATTATAATATATAATTTTTATACTACTAATTCATATTATGAAAATTATTTTCACTTCAACACATGCCTATTTAAATATCTTATGTATAACATGCACAAATAATAAAAAGTTCAATTTACAAATTATAGCTACACATGAATAATATGTAAGGAACTACTATTACACATGTTAAACTAAAAAAAATAAAGTCGTGGACTTAATTACATTAATTAAAAAAATTAATAACTCACCACAAATAATGTTCTAATCCCTCATTTATGTTTCTTGTGCTCGTAGTGATTATCATGGATTTTCTTGCTTCTCATATTAATTTACATAAAATTAAAGGGAACTAATGAATTTTTAGGAAACTAAATTGATATAGATTAAATGTAATATTACACGTACAAGTTACTAAAACTCATAAGAAACAAATTAAATTACATTATTCACTTAAACCTTTATTAGATGCACTACAATTTGATATTTAGGATATATAAAACACCCACCCCCCCACACACACACACACATATATATATAAATATATAGTTTATTATAAAGTACAGTGCGATTTGTGGTTCGATTTTAAGAGTGTATCTATAACCGCAACCACAATGTGCAGTTAATAAAAAATAAAAATCACACCGTATAATATCGCATCGCATCCACAAATTGTGCGGTTGCGATTATAAATATGATTTCTTGCTCTCTCCCAATTAAGAAGGTGGAAGTTTTGTGGCTAAAAAAATGTGTGTTTGTTATTAAAAAGAAAAAAAAAATCCTTTGGTGAAGGCAATTTGGCCATCTAAATATCATTTGGCCCGTCTCCAAACTGCTGGAAGCTTAGAATTTAATTTGTTGAAGATAAAATTACTTTATCACGGAGTATATAATTATTGGAATATTGTCACAGGAAAAATTAAGTTTCTCAACACTAAATTTTTGCTCCCACGTCACTGATATGTGATTTTTCTTTAAAAATATTCCCTCCGTTCCACATATACATATACAGATACATTTTTAATTCCTTAAGTCAATTTGCAAAACAATAAATTCTATAAATAAGATTAAGTTATGAAAGAAACAAATATGATAATTAGTAATAATTTATAATAAATTTGCAATAATTGTACTCCCCAGTCCTTAAAAGATGACTAAAAGTATAAAAAAAAATTTCTCAAAAAGAATGAGATAAAGTACATAAAGTAAAATGTAAATATGTCATTTAATGGGGCTCATTAGTATAAAAAAATAAAAGTATTTATCACTTTATATAATCTTGTGGGGCTACTAAAGATAAATTTAGAACATTTTTACTTTTTTTCCTTTACTTTTAATTTTCTTAATATGTATGAAAATTAAACTTTGTTCATTCTTTTGAGGACGGAGAAAGTAATTATTTGTAGTAATATCAGATATCGATTTAAATTTTAAAATTTTATAGGTTAATGTTAAAAAATCAAATAGTATATTTCAGAACGAAAGAGTAATTACATAAGAGCGTGAAACGGGATTCTCAAATTTTAGCACACTTCTCCCCATTATCGTAAGGTTCTGCCCATTTTATGATGATGGGCCAACACATGAGTACCATAAGTGTTAGGTTACCGCTCCCATTCTCATGAGACTCTGGATCCGAATGGAACTAGTAGTAAGTAATATATTTTCTCTCTCATAAAAAGAATAAAAAGAGTCATATTTAATTTTTTATTTTTTTTAATGACGTGTTATAAACACAATTAGATATTTCTTTCATTATCCTTTTTCAGTTGATAAATTTTTATATTTGAGACAAATATAAAAAAAATTTAGATAAATTTTTTTTTTTTATCTAAATGTGTTTATGTCAAACCTTAATATACGTCAAAAAAGAAAAGGTAAAAATTTATATGAGACTCCCGTTCTGAGAAGTAAAAAAAAATGGTAAATTTTGCCCTTAATTGGATCATTGTTTTTGCGCTTGAATAAACAAAACTTACAGGCAGAGCATTAAAGGACCATTAAATGGTCCTCAACTTTTCTCCCATAGATATACTGAACCATACATTTGGGGTTTGTTTTTGAAATTGTTTTTTTTACTTATTATTTTTTTTTTCACAATAAATTTTCTACACCATTCCTTCACACCACAATTTTTTACATCACAATATTTCTACACCACAAACTTTTCTTTTTACTCCTTATCATGATATCATCTCACTACCCACTACCAACCAACACAATATTTTCGTCTCTTCCTCATCTCTAGTCCTAGCCTCCTCTTCAATCTCTGCATGCATGCATGCACGTTCCTTTTCTTCTTCCTCTTCAATATTTCTTTTTCTTCCTCTTTCGTGGCTGTTATCATTGTTTTTTTTTTCCGTTTGCCTCGTTCATTCTATTACTACACTATTTTCAAACTTTAAGGTTTGGGGGAGAAATTTCAAAAATAATCAAATTGGCCTTTCAAATTTTGTGAACTTGAGAACTGATCATGAAGATTTGAGTTTGAATTAGTGAGACTTTAGCTTGTGTGAAGGAGGAGAAGAAAAAGGAAGACAATGGTTATTGCTCAGATTTTCAATTGAACGGCAGAAACGGGGCAAAACAAATGGGTGTTGCGTTGATGGAGTCTGCGTTTGTAGGGTTTAAACGCAACCTCGAAATTTCTTGGCGTTGTGTTTTGGTCTCAAAACGCGACTTTAACGTTAACATCTGCGTTTGCACTGCTCTGCGTTTGTGCAGCTGAGCATTCGAAAGACCTGCATTGGATGAGTAAACGCGCTAAACGTCTAGTAACCGAACATACACTTGATCGGTGTTCACTATTTAGTTCAACTTGTCAAAATTAACATATTGCTTTTCTTTTAAAGGTTTGTGTTAATTTATGTTAAGGTACATAATGCTGCACTAACAATAAAAATTAAAGAATAACTTTGATAAAGGCAATTTGACCATCTAAATATTTTTTGGCACGTCTCCAAACTGCTTGAAGCTTAGAATTTAATTTGTTGGAGATCAGATTACTTTATCATGGAGTATATAATTACCGGAAGGATAATGTTAAGGTTTCAAAATTTTGATCTCAAAAATTATCTTAAATGATGTGTCAAAAATTATCTTAAATGATGTGTCATCGTTATATTGGTTGGGTAGATCTCATGATTGGCTCTTCCATTAATTATCATTAAAATATTTAATGTCGTGTCATTTGAAATCAAAAAATTGAGACCCCTAGCATTATTCTTATTAGAATATTATTATAGCAAAAATTAAGTTCTTCAAAATAATTTTTTGCTTCCACATCACTTATATGTGATTTTCCTTTAAATATACGATAATATTATGGGTCTCAAATGACATGGTAGAGAATATTTTAATAATATTTTATAGCATAGTCAATCACATAATATCTAATCAACTAATATAATGATAATACATTATTTGAGACACTTTTTGAAATTAAAATTTTGAGACTTCTAGCATTGTCCTTAAAAATATTCCCCTTGTTCCACATATACAAATACATTTTTAATTCTTTAAGTTGATTTGCAAAATAATAAATTCTATAAATAAAATTAAGTTATGAAATGAACAAATATGAAAAATTTTAATAAGTTTACAATAATTATAATTGTTGTAGTAGTATCGATTTTAAACTTAAAAATTTTATAGGTTAATGTTAAAAAATCAAATAATATATTTTAGAATGAAAGAGTATATGAACCTAGTCGAACCGACTATTGAATTGCTCATATTTAGTTCACAAAATTTATCGAATATGAAATAATATTTGATTGAAGCTCGTTCAACTACCGAGTTGAGCACGATCTCGAATCGAGCCCGAGCAGTTTAAACTTTTTGAGCGAATATGATCCGAGTATCAATAAAAAATTACAATTTGAAGATGTTCGAATAATTTATCAAACTTTAAAAAAAATTCATATTTGAATTATTTATATTTTGAGTCAAACTTGAATCAAACTTTTATTCGAGCGAATACAAATCGAACCTAAACTATTTGATTCATTTTACAACCTCAACTATATAAGAGCGTGAAATAGGCTTTTTAAATTTTAGCACACTTCTACCCATTATCGTAAGGTTCTGCCCATTTTATGATGATGGGCCAACACACACATAAGTACCATAAGTGTTAGGTCATTCTCATCAGACTGGATCCGAATGGAACTAGTAGTAAGTGATGGATTCTTCATAAACAAGATAATTGAATAGAAAAAGTAATCTTTTCTAGTATTTATTTACTTTTTCCCTATTTTAAAACACACAAACACAATATTAATTATGTGTTAGCTTAATAATTAAGACTAATATTCTGAAATTTTTAGGTTGTATGTTCAATTCTCGCAAGAATCTGTGAACTTTATTTCTCTTTTATGTGAGACTTGTGTTTCTCGGTATGTGAAGTTAGATGCCTGGTACCATAAGCTTCAAAAAAAAAAAAAAAGACTATGTTTTTCATGAATCTCAATATTCCCAATTTATGTTAGACCGATGAATCCAATCACTATGGTGATCTCTAGTCTCACTATTTTCATTTTGTTTGAACTCTAGTTATAGATACTAGTACTTAATGGCTAGTACTTAGTGGCACATGCACTATGTGTATAAATTATGTAGGATAAAATAAAAATTTTATAAAAATTAAAAGACTTAATAGAAACAAGGACGGATCTAATGAAGAGCTAGCTATAACAATTGTCATAGCTGGATTTTTGAGAAAAAATTATATAGTATACTTCTTTGTTCTAAAATATAAGTTTATTATTGATTTTTCAAAATTAATATGAGACATTTTCAAACTCTAAATTAATAAATATTCATTTAATTTTGGTCTATAGTAAATTACCTAAAAAAATGCTACTAATTATAAGATTTATTTTTTGGTAATTGTTTGTAAATTTTATTAGTTTTGAATTTAAAAATATTTTATATTGACTTTTAACATCTTGTAATTTGCGATGAAAGGAGTACTTATTATAGTTCTAAAAATATAAGTGTTTGTAATGTGAAAAAAAATATCCCCAACTTCTACATCTATTATTGCAATTTGCATTTCTAGTCTTCTTATCTTCTTAATATTTGAGTCTGTCCTAAGTCTATCTTTTCTCTCTTAAAATTTATTTTATAAATCTATTATTTCTTATATTCATAAATCTAACCCAATTAGCTCTTCTTTAAATTCACAAAATGGTAATTAAATTTCTTTACTTTTTCGAATTTTGCAATTTGTATGTAAATTTGTTGTAAGAAGGCTCATTTGTTTAATTGTTTTTGGGTATTCAAATTTCATTTTAAAGACTCAAACTTACATTAAAGAAAAATGATTTTACACCCCATGTCTACGATTTGCGAATTTAAGGTTGTGAGGAGCAAATTGGAATAAAGTACCTAAGTGTTTGAATTTTTGATTTTCAAACTAAAAACTTGCCCTTTTGAAAGTGAACTTGTGGAAATGTCAAATATGCATATAAAATAATGTTCTATTTCTGATATTAAGTTGCTAATATTCTTAAGAGATATGTGTTTGTATATTATATTTTTATTTTTTATTTCAATAGAACTTTTTTAATATATATTGCCATAGTTGGACGACACGGCATTCTCGTTCAAATATAGGTCGGTCGTACATGTGATGGTTCCCAAGAATCTAATATGACCACTTAGGTCTACGTTGCCACGATATTATTTTATGGAATAGGATTCCTAAATCCGCCCTTAAATAGAAAGATAAAAAAATTAATATAAAAAAGGACAAAATAGTACTCTTTCCGTCTCCAAAAGGATGACCAAAGGTATAATTTTTTTTGTCCCCAAAAGGATGAAATAAAGTGTATAAAGTGAATGGTAAATATGTCATTTGGTGGGATGCATTAGTATAAAAAAATAAAAGTACTTATTATTTTATATTATCTTGTAGGGTCATTAAGGATAAATTTGAAATTTTTTTATTCTATTTCTTCTACTTTTACTTTTCTTAATATGTGTGCAATTTGTACTTTACTCATTCTTTCGAAGACAGAGAGACTAAAATAATTAAAGTTGTAAGGGTAAAAAAAAATGTGACACAAGTACACCAAACCTCCAGGGAGGTTTTATAATATAGATTTTAGCTCATGACTTTTGGGTGTTACTGATTGGCCATCTTATAATGCAATCAAATTTTAACCACTCTACATTTTGATCAACAATGTGAAACTATGAAGGGTAAATTTCATTTCACCACCTGAGATTTTACTATTTTACCACTTAACCTACCTGTTGTCTAGAAAGCTACACTTAAACACCTGAAATTTTGAGGTGAAGTGAAAATGTTACATTTTTCTTCCAAACTAACTGTGCGTTCAGGTAACTCACCTAAAGAGCGTGATGCATGGTTCTAACGGTCAAGTAAGGTTGAAATTTGTCCAATATGCCCCCACCATATACATTGTCTATAAAACTCTCACTTCCTTACATATGTTCACCCTTAGCAGCTCTTTTATTCCATTTAGAACATTTGTAGTTTCTCTCTAGTTTTGATCAAGGATATTAATTCATCATATTCACAAGTAAGGTATGTAGATCAACTAATTTCTTTTTCTAGATTTACTTTATTTTCATAAATTTATTGTTGTTATTTAATTTAAAAGTTGTCCACGAGGTATTTTTTAAAATACCTCATCCCTTCTTTCGCCTGTTTAATTATGTGAATTAGGAGCCATGTCTTCGTCAAGCAATAATTTAGGATGGAATAATGGTGACTTTCGCTACATAACTAGGGTATGTAGATGTGGAAATAAGGCATCTATAAGAATTATTGACAACAAACCATCAAAGGACAAGTTGTATTTTGTATGCAATGACTGTGACTTTTGGGCATGGTGCTTGCCTTCTACAAGAACCTCAAGTGGGACAATGACTGGCACTAATGAACACAATGAGAGAATGGGAACACAATGAGGGAAAATGGAAGGGACCTAAATTGTATTCCCCAATTTCTTCAACTAGAGCAGTTTTATTACTTGGGACATCCTAAAATTGAATTGCAATGCAAATCTGAAAATATCAACTATACCAAAAATACCAAATGTATTTTCCTAAATAATTTTTGTTAAAAATATTTATTTAAATATTGAAAATAAAATATTGGAGTATATAAATTTATAAAAAAAAAGAAAAAAAAAGTGCTACAATAGTAGAGTAGTTCTACTATTACGATCGTTAAGTCATTACTCTATGATCTAAGTAATGACTCTAAGTCATGACTACGATCGTTAAATCATTACTCTACGATCGTTAAGTCATTACTCTACGATAGTGAAGTCATTATTCTACGACTGTTAAGTCATTATTCTACGATCGTTAATTCATTACTCTATGATCTAAGTGTTGATACAGAGTCATGTGTTTTGTGATAGCTTGTTTTGTGAAAAGGCTCTACAATAGAATCATGTTTTCTGTTATTCTATATCTTTCAATTTTCAACTAGTGCACAAGTGAAAATGTTAAAGAATTGACTAGGGCAAATAAACAACAACATCCAGTTTCTAAAAATAAAGAAGATACCATTGACAACAAAAACATGGAACTTAATTCAATTAACCAAAAATTTGGTCACAATACTTTACATATCAAATATTTGGCCAAAAATACCCAACTGGCCAAAAATACTCAACTGTACTATAAGACTGATTATATCCAAATATTTGACCATATCAAAATGTACCCAAAATACTTTGTCATATCAATTGTACCCAAAATACTAAACTAACCATATAAAAATGTACCAAAACTACTTATCTGGCCATATCAAACTATACCAAAAAATAGTAATTATACCAAAAATATTAAATGTAGCAGTAGTCAACATTTAGATAACACTAGACTATCAAAAGTCATAAATAACTCAAGGCAAAATCAAAGCCTTAATTCCCCCTTTTTGTCTTTTTTGGTGAAACTAATGTGCCCTTGGATATTAATTTCCTTGAGGTTGGTTTGTTCTTGATGTTGGTTCTGGTAAGCTATGAGCTTGACATAGGGTGAGAAGTTGAAGAACCCATTCTCATAGCTGGATTACTCTACATTGTAGACAAATTTGGTCCATGATTAACCCATTCGGGGTTAAGGTTAGGTTGAGAGCTTGATTTGGGTTGTTAGCATTGAAAAATTGGGATGATATTAATAACCAGTTTTACTTCTTAATACTTAAAACTATTAAAACCAATTTAAAGGAAAGCTTAATATACCTGATTACTATGCGAGTTAGTAGTAGTCCCCTTAGTTCCTTTCCCTCTTGATTACCTGATCAATTTGCAGCAAACAAAATACTCTTCGTACCAACTACTCCTCAGCTCCAAGAACTAATTTTTATCACGAACTCACTAGATTGAGTCTAAAACCTCAAGAGCCCCCTAAATCGTTATGCAATCCACTCAAATTTTAAGAAGATTTGATGGAAACCCAAAATCACCATGAAATCGCCTAATTTCAGTCTCTCTAAACCCTAGATCGCACGACACAACTGAGCCTCATTTTTGTCTTTTTTAATTTATATACGAAGGACAAATATGCATGTCTTTAGCTATTTAAAGTCACGGCATTAACACGGAAAACACTTTTTCACTTTACCACAAAACCTTAGGTGTTTAAGTGTAAGTTTTTAAACAATAGGTGATTAAGTGGAAAAATATTAAAACCTCAGGTGGTGAAATGAAATTTACCCAACTATGAATGACCAACTCGGCCCACGCCCCCTACTTTGTTTTCGAATTAAAGCTTTGCGAGCCTTACGGGCTTATTGAAAGGTCTAAGTAATCACTAGTTCAATAAGAAACTAAATCAATTTTGCATTGTGATCATTTTTGGGTAATATAGGGTTTTTTTTGGATCAAATAATCCAAAAGACTGAAATATATTAAAACTGTAGCTTGTTATAAAAGATGAAAAGATTACAAAAAAATAAACTTAAATAGTAATTCTTCCAAATAAAATAACAAATTATCAGGAAAGGCCAATTATAGCAACAACACTAGTGGACACCAAATAATCTCTTGAAATACAATCATCTTTCCAAAATAATAATAGAATATACAGATTCGAACCGTGTTTCAGCACAGACAAACAGAGCGGGTCCTGGATTTTTTAAGGCCCAGGGCAAAATTTCTCTAGCGTGCCCAGTGGCGGGGGTTCGGGGGCAGCGCCCCCAAGCCAATTTTTTTTAATACTTTTGTACTTTTGTATTTTTTTATAATTTGACGGGAGTTCGTAGTGTGTCGAGATGAAACATTTTTTTAATATAAAGGTTTGACAAAAAGTTTTTTCACAACATAATTAAAACAGTGTTTTATATCAACAATTGTAAAAGTGTTTTTAAAAAAAATAAATTAAAAAAAATAGTAAGGTTGCCTTTGTAGTTAATATTGTGCCACATTTAAGGTCATTGTGTGAAATTAATCCTATGATTGGTTATTTGTCATATTAGGCTATTTCTTTTTCTTTTCCCTTAAAATTTAAGCATTGAAAAATATGTCAATAGAGTAGAGCAATGTTGGAGTTTCATGTACACTTGAAATATAAGGCTAGTAACTGACTGCACAGATAGGAGTTTGATATTTGAAGGCTTTTTTTGGACTGTTAGTGAAAAAAAATAGAAAGCAAAATTAAAATGCAACAGCCGTGAATTGAACCCAAGTCTATACCATTGCAAAGAACTATTTTACTGCTGGAGCACTAAAACTTTAGACATATGTACACATATACACACATATATACACAAGCTTATAATTAATTTTAGGCCTCCTTTAGCTTTGGGCCCTGAGCGGTCGTCCTGGTTGCCCTGGCCCAGGGCCGACTCTGTATACAAATGAAAGAATATGGGGTTATTTTAGTAATAGTAAACACGTGATAAGTAGTTTGATGAGTTATAATTTGTTGGTCTAAAACTCAATAAAATCGCTTTTGTGACTACAAGTTATACGTGCTTAAAGAGAATGATAGCGACCTTTTCTTTTCTTTTCTTTTTTTTTGTAAAAGATCTTTTTTTTTTAATTGTGTAAGGTCACAACAAGCAGCTTCAAAGATTAAAAAGTAAGTTTTCTCTTGGTTGTTCCATAGTCCTCCTTTCTAGACCATTTCCCATGCCCATCCTAGACCCTCTAAAATTGAAATGTATTCCTAAATTTATTATATTATAATAATGTAGATTCTGAAAAAAAAAAATAAAGAGACTAGTAACAATGGATTTATTCTCAAAATAAATTAAATAGAATTAATGGCTCAATTATTTGGCCATGTTTGGTAACAGTATATAACTCCAGACGAATTAATTCTACATAGTATTTTATTGACTGTCAATTCCTCGAATAACTTCTACAAAAATATGAAATTTAAAATTATTAAAGAAATGTTTAAAAATACCAAATTTAAAAGGAAAAGAGAAGCAAAAGAAAGTAAGAATCTTTTCTGTTTGGCTCTTAGATAGTAAAACATACATCTAAACTTAATCAATCAATATCTCACTGGAGGGACCTTGTTCACGAGTCCAAATTTTCTAGCCCCACTTCATATATTAATTATAGTTAACTGCAATTTATATTTTATTTTTACATAAGGTTAATTTTGTTTGTACTTTTTTTTTGTGGAACCTATTTTATTATAATTAAATTCTAAGGATATATTACATAGTTAGGGCAGGGTACGTATAGGGGGTCTGAAAAAAAGACTAAGAGGAGAACTAAAAGGAATTTAAAAAAAACTTGTGATATTACACAGTAAAAAGAGAAATCTTTAGCAATAAGCCATTACCTTGGGCCTAATTTTTTGTTGTTATTTGTATATAAATAATAATAAATGAAAACAATAGATTTGGTGGAATACTAGATACTAAATTCAAATTTATTGTCTCATTTTTCATCTTATCTTTATTTTATATCATGTATTGCTCTGCACGTATTTTATTTAATTATAAAATTAATTATAAATAAATAAATAAAAATTAAACGAGAACAATATATATGATTAAAACAACAAATAAAAAAGAGAATAGGACAACAGAATTAAAGTCTAAATAAGACAGGAAATGTAGTAATAATAAATCTCACTTCCTTGTTTGGTAAAGCCGAGGACTTGGGACAAAAGAGACATCAAACACCCTTCCCCATGTTCCAAAAATTAGGGACGAGCGCAGTGCAATGTAGTGCGATTATAAGCATCAATCGTAACTGCAAACACAATATGCGATTATTAATATTAACAACCATAATTATGCGATTAGTTGTGGTTGCGTTGCGGTGGTGGTACGGTTGCGGTTGCATATATCTCTCGATATATATATATATAATATATCACTTTTATACTCTTAATTCACATTATGAAAATTATTTTCACTTCAACACATACATATTTAAAAATTTAATGTATAATACAAATAATAAAAAGTTCAATTTACAAATTGCAAGTATACACATGAATAATATGTAAGGAACTATTATTACATATGTTAACCTAAAAATAAATAAAATTGTGGACTTAATGACATTAATTAAAGAGATTTTAATAACTCACCACAAATAAATTCTAACACGTCATTTATGTTTCTTGTACTAATAGTGATTATCATGGATTATCTTGTCTTTCATATTAATTTACATAAAATTGAAGAGAACTAATAAATTTTTAGGAAGATATACATTAAATGTAATATTATGCGTACAAGTAACTAAAACTCATAAGAAATAAATTAAATTACATTATTCACATACAACTTTATTATATGCACTACAACTTGATATTTAGTATATATGAAACATTTATAGTTTATTATAAAGTGCAATGCAGTTTTAGGGGTGTATCCGCAACTGCAACCACAATGTACAATTAGTAAAAAAATAAAAATCCCATCGCATAACCGCACTACAACCACAACTTGCGTGGTTTTATGCGGTTGCAATGCGGTTTCGATTACAAATGCGATTTCTTGTTCTCCTATATTCCAAATTACAAGACTAAGAAGTTCCAAAAACCAACAACAGAATCTTTCAACCGATCGCCTTTCAATTCATATTACTTACACACGCTCGCGCGCGCGCACACACACACACATATATATATATATATATATATATATATGTGTGTGTGTATATATATACACACACATATATATATGTGTGTGTGTGTGAAAAAAAGAAGCGTGTGTCTTATTATTTTAAGAGATTTTATTAATATTCTCTGTCCCAGGATAAAAATTATAACTGATTTTTTGCGCATATTAAGAAAGAGAGTAAAATGATAAAATTATCCATATTTAAGTTGTCATTTAATTGCATAATTTTCTGCAAATGACTAGTGATACTCCATAAATATGTATAGAAAATAGAAGTATGACAATTAATACTAAGGCTATATTTGTATGCAAAAAATATGTTTAGGATATTAGACTATTTGTCTTAATTTAACACTATTTTGAATTATTTAATTATTTGACGAGGAACTATATTTAGCCCCTTAATGTGATACTATTAGGCCCATAAAGTCATTTGATAGCTTAAAATGGGGAGACTATTAATCTCGCATTCATCATGTGATTATATAATTATTCATAAATAACTTTAGAAATGACAAAAAATAGTCCATAGGACTATTTAAAGGACTATTAATCCCCATCGTGGGATAAAATAGCCTGAAGTAGTATTAAATTAAGACAAATAATCCAATCTCAAACATGTTTTTTACAAACAAACATAGCCTAAGGGTATTATAGGCAAATTATTGTAAAAAATAGATTACTTAAGGTAAGTAGATATATTTAACTTGAGACTCTCTAAAATAGTAATAAGGACTTTTATCCCGGGACGGAGGGAGTAATATTTTTTGTATTTCACCATTTTCATTAATAGTTGTTTTGATATTTTTTCAATTTATCTATCAAAACTACGTCGAATTAGGCACAAAACACACACATTTGTGTGTCGAAGACATATACTCCATTTTCTATCTATCTATATATATATATATATATATACACACACACACATTGTACACACAATTACACAAACGAGACACATTATAAATGAACATCCTGGTATAAGTTATAACCATCCATTTGCCTACTCTTCACTTATCTCTAAGACTTGCATAGTCTTTCTGTTTTTCGATAATATATATTACCACACACTACTAGCAAACTTACCCCATGTCTTGGATAATCTCCAAAAAGCCAAACAATCTCACAGAAGCTGAAGCTGACATTAATACTACAAACAAGCCGCCCTCAAAAGAAGATGAAGAAGAAAATAATAATAATAGCATAAGCAGCCATTTGTACTTGAAGCCCGTTCACACCTCAGGAACACTAGACAAACAAGTCGTCCTCCGCCGCATTCGCCACCGCAAGCGCGTTAAAAACCTCCGAACCACCGCTAATTCTCTCCTCGGCTATCTCTTCCCTTCCAAAAAGACTAAGGAAGATCATAATAACACCGTCGTTAAAGTCGACGAGACGACGAGGTGGATCGATGACGCTTTTGCGGCTCCTTAGTTATTCGCCGGTGGGTTTAGTATTAACTGGCAACATTTTATGGTGTCTTTGGTAAGATGTAACTTACCCGTCAGCTAATCAGCTACTTTTTGTAAATATGCTTCTTAATATTTCAGCATCTGGTACTTAATTTGGTAAACATTGTTAGTATTATTATTAATTATTAATAAAATATTGATTAATAGAGTTGGACTATGTTTGCTTGCAGTGATGTTGTATGAAATTAGACTATTTATATTTATTTATACTATTTTAATATTACTAATTAAGCCCTTCTTATTCTTTTGATTAATTAGTTTGTGATAATCCGTGAACTATATTTTACTCCTAAGAACATTTGATACCACAAAAAAGAGTACTATTTAATCTCACCTTGTTCCTTAAGAGTTTATGTTTTCATAAATGATCTTTAAATAATAAAAAAGTAGTCCATAAAATTATGATCTTAAGACAAATTCAAAGATAATATAATAATTTGAAAGTACTAAATTAGTGTAAATAAATAAGAATATTGTAAATAACGTAATTTTAATTAGAGTACGTTTAGGATTGCTTAAAAAATATGATTACTAATTTTGATTAATACTTTTGATTATAATCAATTTTTTTTATTAAAAAAAAATTGATTTGTGTTTGATAAATAAAAACACTTAAGTAAGCAATAAGTGAAAAATGCTTGGTATAAAAAAATGTAATCACTTATTATAAATGTAACTTACTAAAAATGAATGTTTTAAAAAGTAAATAGGCTTAAATACAGTTTAGACCTTAAAATTTTTAACTTTTTACACTTTAACCTTAATGTTTTAACTTTAAGACATTGAACCTTAATGTCTCTATATTTTTATAAATAAAATATTTTGGCTACCGAATTTAAGCATTTCTTATCGGAATAAGTAATGTAACTCAATATAAAGGGTAATTAAGTCTTTTAAGGGTCTATATCATTTATATCGGCTTCAATTTTTCTTTATTTTTCTTCTTCAACACTAATAACGTGATTACAATTTTATGTGCTTTTAAAGATATTTAAGGTCTTCTATCAATTCAAAAAATTAATTCTTTTAATGGTATATATATTTTATATTTTTTCTATTTTTTTCATCATCGCACACTAATCACGTGTCTACATTTTTTTTTTGTGTTTTCAAAGACATTTTAGAGTAAAAGTATTCAAAATACTCTCATTCGGATCAATTATTACTCGTCAGTACTGGCCATAAGGTTTAATTTATTAAAATTTAAGACATTAAAGTTCAATGTCTTAAAGTTAAAACATCGGGATTTAAGTTGTAAAAAGTGAAATACTTGAATGTTTAAAGTGTATTTAAGCCAAGTAAATATTGGTAATGGTTGGAATTATTAAAATAAATAGGGATAGATAAGTAATATACTTAGTTAAATTTGATTATTAGATTGACAAATAATTAGAATTTTCAAATTGGAACTTCAAGTGATTATAAAATTATAAGCAGTTTTAAAATTAATTTATCAAATACTTTTACTTTTTGAAACTGATTATAAACAGGTTTGACTACTTATGAACGATACCAAATACTCTCTTAGAATTATATGCAGCTAGATACTTTTCAATCATGGAGGGAAATTAATTCAATCTCTTCAACACATGTAAGTCCAACGAGATTAACTTATTATTTGTCTGAGAGTGATATTATTGTATATGATTCAACCAATATGGATGATAATTAATGACATCATATATATTTAGCACATAAAATTTGGAATTTCATTTCATAGCAATCATCTTTATTACCTTGAAATTAATGAAATGAATTTATTACCTTGAAATTAATGAAATGAATTTGCTCTCACAATGTTTTCTTAACAAGTCCAGAGAAGATTCATTAAATTTGAAAGATGCAAAATTACATATATGATCGATAGGGTTGAGAGAATACTTATTTTATTCAAATAAAATTTAAGTTACAAACCTTCACGATATAGCAGAAAAATAAAAAACAATCGAGAAACAATTGTTAGAGATATGTGCTTCCCACATCCAATTAATATATCTACAATCACTCATCGTTATAGGCGAAATGAGAAAACTGACTTCATAGAGTGGAAAAAGAACGAGATATTTAACATCAAACTAAGAGAAAATAAAATCTTACAAAAAAAAAATTCTATAAAAAGAGAAAATTATAATAAAAATACGAGATAATGATATTCAAAAGATTTAGGGTACGATTTTTTCAAAAGAGAAAAGAGAGTCTCCTCATATGCGAGTCTGAAAATTTTGGAAGCTAAATTTTTTAGCTAGAGAAAAAAGAGAAACGTATTGTAAGACTTTTTTTCTCCTTTATTGCACTCTCACAATGCTTTTCAAATTTCTTTCTCGTAGACCTACTTAATCTATGTTGCCTTTTGTACAATGTGGAGTATAGAATCTCTGGCTTTTGCATTATCCGAGAAGTGGATAATGTTTACTTTAAGATTAATGTAGTTTAATAATGAGTATGGTTAGACGCAACTAACTAGTGTTTATGCTTTAATATTTCCAGATCCCCCACATGTTTACTTTTATGAGTAAATAATCCTATCTCTAATATTCTTTTGCAAATCATATCTATGGATACGATCATTTCTTAAGAAAAGAATAATCCTTTAGAATAGTATCAACTTGAAAATGAATTGAATGTTTCCGAATATGTTTAAGATTTTGTACATTATTTCACAGTATCATATAGCAATAGTTCTTAGAAATGGTCTTAATAATTACAAATAGTTAGTGACAAGGTTGTAAAATGAACCAAATAATTCGAGTATGATTTGTACTCATTCGACTAAAAATTCGATTCAAACTCGACTCGAAATATAAACGATTCAAATATAAGTAAATTTTAAAGTTTGATAAACTATTCGAATCTCTTCAAATTATAATTTTCTAGTGATATTCAGCTCATATTTGCTCGAAAAGTTCGAACTGCTAAGACTCGATTCGAAATCGTGCTCGACTCATAGCTAAACGAGTCTCAATCAAATCTTTTAATATTCTCGATAAATTTTATGAACTAAATTTGAGCAACTCAATACTCGGCTGGACTCGACTCATTTACACCCCTAGTTAGTCATAATAAAATGAACACTCATCGCGCGAGTAATAGAATAAAGGGCAAATTGCAAAACTATCTTCGCACATAAATATTAAATTGTAATATAGACTCTACTATTTTAGTTTTTATATTATCTTGGCCAATGTTTTAATTTTTTGTAAAACTATCCACTCTGGTTAATTAATTTTGGTCAAAATTAGTCAATATATCATATGAGTGTTTAAGGAGTAAAAAAGTCAATTTGCTGTTTTTATTGTAGTGACAGTTAACCTCTCTGTTTGAAAGGACTAATTAAATTTAGTGTACAAATAGATTATTTTATCCCTTAAACACTCTTGTGATATGCACATGATTGTCTAATTTTGACCAAAATTTAGTCAGAGGAGGAATTTTTGTAAAGAATCAAAATATTGATTATGATATTGTAAAATTAAAATATTAGCGTTTATATTGTAATCCAATATAAATATAAAAAGACAATTCTATAATTTGTCCTAGAACAAATCACTGAAACAATTTTTAACATATCAACCATGAAGCCCAAAATGGTTTAAAATAACTCCAATACTTCAAAGGCACATCCTTTTATCAGGATCCATTTATCAACTTAGGCCATTCATAAAGCCCAACCATAGCATGGTAAAAGGTTTTGGGTCCTTAACAAAAATATACAACAATTAAAAAATATTTACAAAAACAAAACATCCACAAAATAATTACAAAAATAACGTCATCCCATCCTCCTCTTCCGTCATGCCTTCTTCCTCCTCTTTCGCCATGCCTTCTTCCTCCTCTTCCGCCATCGCCTTCTTAAGCAAAAGCTTCCCCGGCACTGACGAGGAAAAACTGAGGGACTAACCACAAAGCACTAATTCGGGTGTTCTCTTGGACTACCATTTCTCTCCTTCTCTTTTCAATGATAGCAGAGGCTACCATACCAGCCACTGAGAAACACAAGTCCTATTCATTTCCCTATCCGCTGTAACTAAACACTAGTATGGAGGTACCTAATTTCTGAAAGTGTAGTAACTAGTTTTGGTTACCTTTGTATTAAGGTTGGTTACCTCTGTATTAAGGTTTAGTTACCTTTGTATTAAAGTTTGGTTACCTTTATATTAAAGGATGGTTACCTCTGTTTTAAGGTTGGATACCTTTTGTATTAAGTTTTGGTTACCATTGTATATAGGGTTGGTTACCTTTTATATTAAAGGTTGGTTACCTCTGTATTAAGGTTTGGTTACCTTTATATTAAGGGTTGGTTACCTTAGTATTAAGGTTTGGTTACCTTTGTATTAAATATTGGTAACCAAACCTTAATACGAAGGTAACCAACCTTTAATACAAAAGTAACCAAACCTTAATACAAAGGTAACCAACCCTTAATATAAAGGTAACCAAACCTTAATACACAGGTAATCAAAAAGTAATACAGAGGTAACTAACTTTTAATACAAAAGGTAATCAACCCTTAATACAATGGTAAGCAAAACTTAATACAAAAGGTATCCAACCTTAAAACAAAGGTAACCAACCTTTAATACAAATGGTTACCTTGGTATGAAGGTTTGCCGAACCCATTAACCATTTATTCGAAAAGAAAGAAGAAAACGAGCATGGAGAGCATAAAGGTTTCCGCCATTTTTAACGAGCATGAAGAAAACGAGCATGAAGGTTTCCGCCATTTTTAACGGCTAAAAAAAACTTCTAACTTGATATAAAGTATTTATACGCAAGTGGAGAGAGGAGAAGAAGAAGAAGAAATGGAAAGAGGAGAGAGAAATGGAAAGAGAAGAAGAAGAAGAAATGGAAAGAGGAGAGAGAATACTTTTGTAAATAAAAATGAAAAAGTGTAATACTTTTGTAATTATTTTATGGATGTATGATTTTTGTAATTATTTTTAAAAATATACTAATATATGTAATTTACCCAAAGGTGGGTAATGGTCCGATGTTTTTTGTTTTTTGTTTTGAGGTTCTTGCTTTTTTCTTATTTTTTTTTAACATATCAACCATGAAGCCCAAAATGGTTTAAAATAACTCCAATACTTCAAAGGCACAGCCTTTTATCAGGATCCATTTATCAACTTAGGCCATTCATAAAGCCCAACCATAGCATGGTAAAAGGTTTTATATATAAATGGCCCGATGTTTTTTGTTTTTTGTTTTGAGGTTCTTGCTTTTTTCTTATTTTGGTCTGCCATTTCTCATTTTTTTTCTGTTTCTAACACTTCTAAACTCCCCAATTTTTTCTATTTCCCTTAAATTAAATTGTTCAAGAGAATAAATGTATTAGAGGAATTCTCATATGGATGTTATCATATTAGTTCTTAGATACTCACTTCAAGAAAATAGGCTATCTGCGACTACGTATCTACGACCGCAGGCGGTCGCTGATAGGTATCAACGACAAACTCCGGTCGCTGATATCATATTAACTCTTAGATATTCACTACAAGAAAATAGGCTATTTGCGACCGTGTATTTGCGACCGCAGGCGGTCGCTGATAGCACTCGCAGTTATTCTGGTCGCTAGCTATCCATCCGCGACCACCATCAAAGACCGAATTATCAGCGACCACTAATAGCAACGGATTCGATCGCCAGGTTGAGTCAGGCTGAGTTAGCCTTTAACGTGACATAGAGCCACGTGCCAGCGACCAGTAATAGCGACCGCATGCGGTCGCTAATATCAAAAAAAAATTAATCAGTTGCGGTCGCTGATACTAAATTTTTTATAAAAACAAATTTGCCTATTTTTTGGATATCCCAAAAAAAAATTTAGTTTTGTACCTGCTTTATATCCCAACACACAGCGATATCTATAATGCTACCAACATCCATACAATTCCATCGATCCATCCATACAAATAAAACCAACACAATATCTATAAACATCCACGCATATATAAACATAAACATGTATCGTCCGACTAAAATTTATATACAAATTAAATGTCATAATGTACAATATAAACTCCATACATTCAGTCGGTATAAAAAAAGTAATACAAATGTAGAACAAGAGAAGAGGAGAATACAAATGTCTTCAAGCATCAACTATCATCCAAATGGAGTTGTAACAAAAGAATAAAACATGTTAAATATATAGTATATATGTTGATACTGATATGACTTTATGCAAAGCAAAAAACGACCCTTTCTGATGTATTACAATAACAAAAAGCTAAACATAAACATAAAGCTAAACATAAACATAAAGCTAAACAAAACATGTATTATTGAATGTAAAGCTAAACTAAATATGCAAAGCTGTTTATAAAGCTAAAGTACATAAAGCTAAACAATGACAAGATTATCTACTCGGGCTCATCCTGATGTTGTGCTGCTCTCACCACTGCATCTGCTAACTCCTCAGGACTCAAAGACTGCAGATGCCCGCCAAGTGTAAGAAGAAGATTCCAATCTTGACATATTGCTCTCACACAGTCGGTAAGAGTGTGCGGCGTCGGATGGCGCGAGGACTGAGTAGA
Organism: Aralia elata; assembly: GCA_034770075.1. Lineage (NCBI taxonomy): Eukaryota > Viridiplantae > Streptophyta > Magnoliopsida > Apiales > Araliaceae > Aralia > Aralia elata. Next base: position 27,460,192 of record CM068377.1, on the reverse strand, counting down.
CTGACTACCAGAGCTGCCTGTGCCACTGATAGTCGGTCGTCGTTGTTGTCCTTGGCCTTTGACATAGTTTTTCTTCACAACCGATGCCCTCTTCCACAATTCATGATCAACCGGCGGCCGCGGGTGCCTTCAAGATAACACTCATTCATTAGGCTCTTATAAGTGTCATGTCAGCAGGTTAAAAATTAAATAGTTAAAAATAAATATAAAATGCTTAAGAATGACATAAAAATTTATAAACATATCAAAGTTATAAAAACAAATTACCGCTATCTAGACAGCCTCAGGCAAACCATCGCGGGTGGCCATGTATACATCCAGCCAATTAATAGGCTGACCTTGAGACTGAGCCTCCTACAAAATATGCTCGTATATTAATATGTAAACATGTAATATACTAAAACTAAAACTTAAACTTTGCAAAATACGTACCCGTGTAGTAATATGTTGCAACTGTGATATACTACCGCCCCCATATGTCCTTTTTACTTGGTCGCCTTCAAGTGCACCTAAGGTTCTGTTAGTGGCAGCAGTCTTGCGTCTTTTCACCCAACTCTCAACTCGTCACTGCTCAGACATCTTAGCTTATATGGGTTGCGTGTACCACCAGGGGCTATACTTGTGTATATACTGCTCACCCTACCCTAGATGGTCGAGCTCTGAATTATGCAGGGCTTTCTACCGTTCCTTGTTCAAGTTATCTTTTGTTCAGACGGTGCACTTTTGCCAGAATAATGTTTGTATTACTGATGCATGTGCGTCGTCCCATCTCTACTTTTTTTACAAATAAAACAACAATAATAATATTAAGACGGTGATAATATAATCCAACACTACTAAACAATATTAGTTCATTAACTATATTATCTGTTAGAATTAAAAAAAATACTTGAAATTCAGCCCAAACTGCATCCTTGTGGGCGAGAGGTGTGCGCGCCCACGTAATCATTGGCGTATGCCAGTTCTATAAGCATAATTATGTAATGCACTTCACAATCTTACTATCTTGAAAAACACTACAATATATAACAATTTACATTAAAGATAAGTAATTTTATTATAATATTTAAAATAATTTGCATTAGTATATATATATAACAATGGTAATATAAAATGCTTATATATAATAACTAGATAACGTATGTGCTGTCCGGAAGAGGTCTAATCTGTATAAGAATCTGGTCATCCGAATTAGTCAGGGCCTTCGGGACATGATTAGGCCCCCGACCCAAGCCGCGTTTTCTTTACACTGATTTAGAAGACATCTATAAATAAAAATTTCAAGATGTTATTATGAGTTATATGATATTACATATACAAATAAAATGACAATAATGACAGGTAATTATATGAAATACTTAACTACGACAACTATAAATGAAAGGTACATAAACATGACAAGGATATAGAGAACATGTATATATGTAAATGTGTATAATACAAGTAAAACTAAACATACATTTTAATGAAAATCATTTTTTGAGTCGAAACCATTTTGTATATATATTGGAGATTCATAATCATCGTCTTCTTCAGATTTAGTGTCAGTGTCAGTCAATAACGCTTCCTCCTCAGAATCAATGTCATCTTTCACAGGTACTGACTCGGGATCCAATTCATCAGGTTCAACTCCACCCTCTAACTGGTTTAGTTCGTTATTGTCCTCCACATTTATTATAAGAGGTCTATGCAACATCTCCTCTTCGTAGAACTCCCCATCTATTAATTGGACACGACTGCACGCGAGAGTATGAATTATAACTTGTCAATCTGCAGGCGGTCTATCCATTTTCCTAATAGGACTAGGAATGTAGTATACTTGTACTGTTTGAGTTGGCAACACAAATGGTGTGTTGATATACGTGGACTTATGGAGGTCAATATTGACCATTCCATGTCGATCGACATGTATCCCTTTTTCTGTATCAAACCAACGACACTTGAACAAGTTAATTTGACCCCCATAAGTACCCTTGTATGACAACTCTATGATTTCCTCCAACTCCCCGTAAAAGGCACAACCAAACTTATTGTAACAATCTCCTTGAATATATACTCCAGTATTAGCTGTTCTTTTTACCTCGAGCATATGTCTTCGTATGAAATTTATAGCCATTTATTTTGTAACCATTACGGCTGACTTGGTCCCTGATAGACTCCACGGCACGCTTGCGTGAGGTGGTCGTCGCCCGGATCGTTTCTAACAAGTTGATAGGATGGATAGCTTGCAACACCTTAACCCCTCGCCTATATGTAGACGGTAATCTTGGTACAATTGCTTGCTTAGGAAATTTGCGGAGGATGAACACCAACGACACTTCGACCCCTCGCTTATATTGAAGCGGTAATCTCGGTACTATCGACGATTGATGCGGTAGAAGACGCCACACACAACTATGAATGGTTGTATGATAAGTCAATTATGAATCTAAAAAGAAGAACTAAGGAACACTTAGGAATTCTTCAAAGAACCACAAGTAGAGAAACAAACTCACAATAGTATTGATAATCTGAAAATTGATATGAATGAAAATGATTTTACATCCTAGCATCACTTGGTATTTATAGGAACTCATGGTGTGCTAAACCATCATCATAAGTCAAGATCTAACAACTAATCACATCACATGTATCAGCCACCCAAAGAATTTAACAATCCAAAACATGTGATGTGTTAAAAGTCCAAATCAGACAACTATAAACTGATCAGCACATTGCAAGCTATTTTCACACCTGATAAATTTCGAATTTGGACTTGGGCCAAGAATGAAAATTGTATCCCTGGAGTTTCTAATGAATTTAGGCTTTTGAATCACCTCATTTGGAGTTTGGAAACTCAAGTTATGGCCAAAATACGAACTGATGTCAAACTAGTCCAAAAGTGCGGAAATGCTGATTCTTTTGTGTCGGTTCGGGTATGCTTGCTTCCAATGTGTTTATGAACTTTCGCGTGCTTGTAACCCGTCTCTATAACCTCTATGCTCGATCCAAACCTCGGTCCATAATTTATGAATCATCCCGTTAAGTCCTTCTTTGAAGCGTTTAGCTCGTGTCCTCGTAATGGGTCCAAGTGGCATATGCAATGGATCCACTTGTGTTTTTGTCAAGGGCTTGTGAACTAAGGATGTCCTCATCATACCTCTCCTCTTGAAAAGGATTTGTCCTCAAATCTTCACCTACGTCAAACGGGCTTAGATCAGAAACATTGAAAGTTGCACTAACATTATACTCACCGGGTAAGTCCAATTTGTAAGCATTGTTGTTAATGCGTTCAAGCACTTGAAATGGTCCATCTCCTCTTGGAAGTAATTTTGAACGCCTTTGAGCAGGAAAATCTTTCCTTACGCATGTGTAGCCATACCCAATCCCCGGGTTCGAAGATTACTTGACGCCGACCCTTGTTGGCCTGTTTGGCATATTGATCCGTCTTCTTCTCAATGTTGAGTCTTGTCTTCTCATGTATCTGCTTAACAAAATCAGCTTTGTTTTTGCCATCCATGTTAGTATACTCGGAAACAGGTAATGGTGACAAATCCAAGGGTGTTTAAAGGATTAAAGCCATACACAATTTCAAAAGGTGAGAATTTAGTAGCAGAGTGAACAGACCTATTATAAGCAAACTCAACATGTGGTAGACACTCTTCCCAAAGCTTAATATTCTTTTTAATGATAGCCCTCAATAAAGAAGATAGAGTTCTATTAACTACTTCCGTTTGGCCGTCAGTTTGTGGATGACAAGTAGTTGAAAACAGCAGTTTAGTTCCTAATTTACACCACAAAGTTTTCCAAAAATAGCTTAAGAACTTAGCATCTCTATCTGAAACAATTGTTCGGGGCATGCCATGCAAACGTACAATGTCTCTAAAGAATAAATCAGCAACATGGGATGCATCATCAGCTTTGTGGCATGGGATAAAATGTGCCATTTTTGAAAATCTATCCACGACCACAAATATAGAATCATGACCATGCTTAGATCTAGGTAAACCCAATACAAAGTCCATAGACAAATCAATCCAAGGTTCACTCGAAATAGGCAATGGTGTGTATAACCCATGGGGTTGAACACGAGATTTAGCTTGACGACATGTAATGCATCTATCACAAATTCTTTCTACATCTCGTTTCATATGGGGCCAATAGAAATGTTCTTTTATCACAGATAAGGTCTTATCAACGCCAAAATGTCCCATCAAACCACCCCCATGTGACTCTCGAACTAATAACTCACGCAAAGAACATGCAGGTATACATAATCGATTCTCACGAAACAAGAATCCATCCATCTTGAAGTATTTACCTACAACATTCTTTTCACAATTTTTAAACTCTTCACAAAAATCATGGTCATTATCATATAATTCTTTGATTTGTTCAAAACCAAGTAATTTTGTGTCAAGAGTATTTAACAACACATACCTTCGCGAAAGAGCATCGGCCACGACATTTTCCTTACCTTGCTTATAGCGAATGACGTATGGAAATGTCTCGATGAACTCCATCCATCGTGCATGTCTCTTGTTCAACTTGTGTTGGCCTTTCAAATATTTCAATGCTTCATGATCCGTGTGAATCACAAATTCCTTAGGCCACAGGTAATGTTGCCAAGTTTCCAATGATCGAACCAAAGCATATAACTCCTTGTCATAGGTAGGATAGTTCAAAGCTGATCCACTCAATTTTTCACTGAAATATGCCACTGGTTTTCCTTCTTGCATTAACACAGCTCCAATGCCTAATCCTGAAGCATCACATTCAATTTCAAAGGTCTTAGTGAAATTAGGCAATACAAGTAAAGGAGCGTTAGTTAATTTTTATTTAATCAAATTAAACGCTTTTTCCTGTGCATCACCCCACTTGAATCCTACACTCTTTTTGATTACTTCGGTGAGTGGTGCTGTGACTTCGCTGAAGTTCCTTACAAACCGTCTATAGAAACTTGCGAGCCCATGGAAGCTACGAACTTGACTGACATTCGTAGGAGTTGGCCATTCTTGGATTGCACGTACCTTTTCTTCGTCAACCTGTACTCCCTGTGCACTAACAACAAAGCCAAGGAACACAACTCGATCCGTACAAAATGTGCATTTGTCCATATTAGCATACAATTTTTTCTTTCCGAAGCACTTCTAGGACAGATTTTATAATGCAATGCATGCTCTCCTAAATCTTTACTGTAGATCAAGATATCATCAAAGTAGACAACTACAAATTTTCCAATGAAGGATCGCAAAACATGGTTCATTAATCTCATGAATGTGCTAGGAGCATTAGTTAAACCAAAGGGTAAGACTAACCACTCGTATAATCCATATTTTGTTTTAAAAGCAGTTTTCCATTCGTCACCCTCATGCATTCTAATTTGATGATAACCACTCTTTAAATCTATTTTAGAAAACACACAAGATCCATGCAATTCATCTAACATATCATCTAACCTAGGAATGGGATGCCGATACTTTACCGTGATGTTATTTACCGCTCGACAATCAATGCACATGCGCCACTTCCCATCTTTCTTAGGTACTAAAATAACTGGAACCGCACATGGACTCATGCTTTCTCTCACGAACCCCTTGTCCATTAGCTCGTCAACTTGCCTTTGCAATTCCTTCGTTTCCTCGGGATTGCTTCGGTATGCCGGGCGATTTGGAATGGTCGCGCGCGGGGACAAAGTCAATTTGATGTTCAATTCCCCGAATTAGTGGTAATCCTTGGGGAAGCTCCTCGGGAAATACATCCTGATAATCCTGCAAAAGAGTAGAAATAACACTAGGCAATGAAGTTTTATTAGCGTTAGTATTCAAAAGTGCCTCCCTATACCGAAGTACAATCATTGGCCTTTTAGAATCCAAAGCTCGCCTTACATCACTCCTTTTTGCAAAAATATTTGTTTTTCTCTCTTCTCCTTTCTTTTTTTCTCTCTCTTTTGTTTTCTTTTCATGATCTCTCTGTAAGTGTATTTGATCCTCATGCACCTGTTTTGGTGACATAGGACACAAGGTAACTTTTCTTTGATTGTGAACAAAAGAGTACTCATTAGTAAAAAAACCGTCGTGTTTTACTCGCCGATCGAACTGCCAAGGTCTCCCAAGTAGTAAATGACCTGCCTGCATAGGAACTACATCACAAAGGATCTCATCAACATACTTTCCCAATTGTAAACGGTACTGATACTTGCTTGGTAACTTTGATGTCGCCGCTGTCATTGAGCCACTGCAATCGGTATGGGTGAGGATGTTTGGATGTTGTAAGTCCCAATTTCTCCACCATTGTGATGCTTGCCACATTTGTACAGCTCCCACCATCAATTACAACACAACAGATCTTACCATTTACCATGCATCTAGTATGAAATAGATTCTCTCTTTGCTCGCTGCTTTCTTCCTTTACCTGTGTACTAAGCATTCTCCGTGTAACTAATACTTCACCATGCATAGCAACCTCTCTATCTTCCTCCAACGGTGGCATAGAGTCATTGTCACTATCTTCTTCCTCGGTCTCCAAATCCCCATTATCAAGCAATAACATAGTTCTTTGATTTGGGCATTGATTTACAATATGTCCCCTGCCTTGACATTTAAAGCATACAATATCTCGATTACGACTAGTAGAAGGTGTATTAGTTTTACCTTGCACCACTTGATTAGCCGCTCCCTGCTTGATTTCTGGCTTTGGTTTGAAAACAGTTGGCTTTTCCTCACGCTTCACATTATTGGATTTCCATGATGAACCTGTGGTAGTGTTTATTCGTTGGCCACCTCTCCTCTTAAGTTGCTTCTCTATTTTGATAGCCATGTGCACCATGTCTTCCAATACCACATAATGTTGACACTCCACCAAATCTGCAATATCCCAATTTAAACCTGCTGAAAATCGGGCCATGGTTGCCTCATTATCCTCGTCGATGTCAGCTCTAGACATTAGCATTTCCATTTCTTTGAAGTAGTCCTCCACACTCTTGTTTCCCTGTCTCAAATTTTGTAAGTTTCGAAACAGATCTCGATAGTAGTGGCTTGGGACAAACCTCTTTTTCATTACAGCTTTCATTTCTGCCCAAGTCTCTATTGGACGTTCTCTGCACCTCCTTCGGCTGGTCATCAATTGATCCCACCAAGTAACTGCATACTCTGAAAATTCGGTAGCTGCAATCCTAACTTTCTTGAGTTCCGAGTAGTTGTGACAGTCAAAGATCCACTCCATTTTCTTCTCCCACTCTAAATATGCCTCGGGGTCACTCCTGCCTTGGAATGTGGGAATTTTCATTTTGATGCTATCGAGATTGTTGTCCTCTCGATTTCGGCCGCCTCTATCCTTTGCAAAATGTCTCCTAGGGATAAGGTCAATTTCCCGATCCTCTTCCTCGCTAAACCTTTCATCATAGTAATTTGTTTGTCTCTGCTAGCCTTGCTTCCTTTTGTTGGGTCTTTCCTTTTGGGCGCCCACCCGGAGGGATTTGAGTTTGTTCCCCTCGAGTGACACTCAATTGATCGATGCGATCATGCACTTGTTCAATAGCCATCCCCAATTGTCTAGAAAATTCTTTCATCATAGCCTCCATCATGAGTTTTGGGTCAAAATTCGATGTAGAAGGTTCATTTTCAATTGTCTTATCTCTTGTGTTAGATATATTTCCTGCAAAATAAATATTAGTAGAAAACAAGTTCCTCACCACTCCCTTGCGTGTTTCACTCAAACAATATACCACATAAGTAGGAAACGCTCGTGTATCACACAATTAGGCTTTTACCCTCAATTAAACTTACTACTCTTGCCTTTTTCCGCTCGTAGTTCTCTCTAATAGGTTCTTTTTGAATTCTCACAAATATTACCTCAATTCTCTAATTACAATCCAATAATAACTTATCAAGAAAACAATATAGAAGGTACGACTCTCCACAAGACTTTCAAACGCCAAATATGATTCTTGCAAATGAAAATCCCGATGATAGCAATTCAACAATACAAATTTTCTGCTATATATTTTATGCAGTTTTTTTTTTTTTTTTTGACTATATTTCAATAATAAAAGTAAAGATAAGTAACTTGATAAGAAACTTAGCTTTGATACCAAATGATAGACTCCACGGCACGCTTGCGTGAGGTGGTCGTCGCCCGGATCGTTTCTAACAAGTTGATAGGATGGATAGCTTGCAACACCTTAACCCCTCGCCTATATGTAGACGGTAATCTTGGTACAATTGCTTGCTTAGGAAATTTGCGGAGGATGAACACCAACGACACTTCGACCCCTCGCTTATATTGAAGCGGTAATCTCGGTACTATCGACGATTGATGCGGTAGAAGACGCCACACACAACTATGAATGGTTGTATGATAAGTCAATTATGAATCTAAAAAGAAGAACTAAGGAACACTTAGGAATTCTTCAAAGAACCACAAGTAGAGAAACAAACTCACAATAGTATTGATAATCTGAAAATTGATATGAATGAAAATGATTTTACATCCTAGCATCACTTGGTATTTATAGGAACTCATGGTGTGCTAAAAAAACCATCATCATAAGTCAAGATCTAACAACTAATCACATCACATGTATCAGCCACCCAAAGAATTTAACAATCCAAAACATGTGATGTGTTAAAAGTCCAAATCAGACAACTATAAAACTGATCAGCACATTGCAAGCTATTTTCACACCTGATAAATTTCGAATTTGGACTTGGGCCAAGAATGAAAATTGTAGCCCTGGAGTTTCTAATGAATTTAGGCTTTTGAATCACCTCATTTGGAGTTTGGAAACTCAAGTTATGGCCAAAATACGAACTGATGTCAAACTAGTCCAAAAGTGCGGAAATGCTGATTCTTTTGTGTCGGTTCGGGTATGCTTGCTTCCAATGTGTTTATGAACTTCGCGTGCTTGTAACCCGTCTCTATAACCTCTATGCTCGATCCAACCTCGGTCCATAATTTATGAATCATCCCGTTAAGTCCTTCTTTGAAGCGTTTAGCTCGTGTCCTCATAATGGGTCCAAGTGGCATATGCAATGGATCCACTTGTGTTTTGTCAAGGGCTTGTGAACTAAGGATGTCCTCATCAGTCCCTATCTGGGCTCATAGCTAGGACTTGTACATTTGGAGGAATCGTTCCCTCATTAAGAGCCTACAAAAATTTTATTAAATTAAATGAATTTATAAATTAATACTATATACATCTGGTAGTTTAATTAACTTAACTTACTTTGTCTGTTAGCCAAAGTGCAAATTTTTTATCACGACTGAGTTGAATATCTTTATCAGTGATGCCTGACTGATTTGCTTTTAACTCATTATCGTATGATCAATACAAGTTTATAAACATTAACATATAAATAAATGGCTTTTGCAGGTTAAGATATAGGTCTAATAAATATGAATTTTACATGTATACCTCACAAATTCGTCAATCTCCTCGTAATTAAGAAGAATATAAGTATGGGCAACATGTAATTCTTGCTTAGAGAGGAATATGTGCTTCCCTTTTCCATAAGTGTGACCCGGTAGAGCAAATATAGAAAGTCGACCATTTAGTTCAATATTGCCCCCATCATCATCTCTCGGGACTCGATTGGCCTTTGTCAAGACTGCGTCGGGAAAATAATCTGAGACAAACGTAGATATCTCATCGAAACTGTATGTCTCACATATCGACCTCGACGTAAACTCTATTCTTCACCTTCCTCTTAAAGTTTTCCATCACCCTCTCGAAAGGGTACATCCATCTATATTGAACTAGACCACCAACACGAACTTCATAGGGTAGATGGATTTGCAAATGTTCCATGGAGTCAAAAAAACTAGGTGGGAATACATTTTCAAGCTAATACATAATCTCAATGATGTTCTTCTCAAGTATAGATATGTCCTTTTCATTTAATGTTTTTGAACATATGTCTCTGAAGAAACGACTAAGATCAGTCAAAGCATCCCATATTAGTTTATCAAGCAAGTCCCGAAATGCTATAGACATAAGTCTCTCCATGAACACATGACAGTTATAACTCTTCATCCCCTGTAATTTCTCACATGTAACATACCTTATTTCAAAGACTTAATCCATGTGCGCACATCTTCAACCTGCTTTTTGAACAATATATACCTTCAGCTTGACCATCTTACCATTAGGAGATTCATAAAATTCTAATCCAGGACACTTACAAATATCTTTCATGTCCAACCGTGCCTTATCATTATCTTTCGTCTTGCTCGTAACACTCATCACGGTGTTAAACACATTGTCAAACACATTCTTTTTAATATGCATCACATCTAGATTATGACGAATCAAATTTGTAGACTAATAAGGCAGTTCCCAAAAGATGTTTCTCCGAACCCAATTATGAGACTCGACAAACCCATTGATTATGTTTGAGACAACAATCTTACCGAATGGGATGATCGGCAATCTCATCACACGGTCACGCATCTCCGTCCCTGACAATCGCGGTGCAGGCATATCATTCTCTACTTTTCCTTTCTTGAAGTGTTCTTTATTTCTTCGAAACAGGTGATCTACCGGCAAGAAATGACGATGACAGTCAAACTAGCAAGGCTTTCGACCTTTTGATATATATATTGAAAGACTTTGTATGCTCTATACAATATGGACAAGCCAACTTCCCGTGTGTCCTCCATCCAGCTAACATACCATAAGCAGGGAAGTCACTTATAGTCTACATAACTGCTGCTCTAAGGTTGAAATTTGTTTTCATGGAAACATCCCAAGTCTGTACTCTATCCTCCCACAATACCTTCAACTCCTCTATAAGAGGTCTTAAGTAAACATCTAGGTTCTTTTCAGGACTCTTGGGATAGGAATCACGAGTGAAAAAACAAGTATAGTTGTTTCATACACATCTAAGGAGGCAAGTTGTATGGAGTAACAATCGCAAGCCAACAGGAGTACAGAACATCTGAGTGGTCGAACGGGTTGAAACCATCAGTAGACAATCCAAGCCTCACATTTCTAGGTTCTAATGCAAACGTAGGATGTGCTAAGTTGAAATCTTTCCAAGCCTGCCTATCCGCGGGATGGTTAAGTTCTCCATCTTTAGCTGGAGATTTCGCATGCCAAGCCATGTTTAGCTGTTATTAAAAACATGTACAATCTTTTGAGCCAATGTGTAATTGACAAATACCTTAAAATATTAAAAGGTATATTTAATTTGTCTTTTTTGTAGTCACATTTTCTTTAATAGGCCTGAACCGATCATGATTGCAAAACGTGCACTTTGTCTTCTGTTCATTTTTCTTATAAAATAACATGCAATCGTTCGGATATGCATCGATTTTTTGGTATCTAAGACCCAACTTATTCACCATTTTCTTACAATAGTAGTAGTTATCGGGTAGTTTTTCACCGTCAGGTGATAGGTGCAAAATGTTTTATGATTTTGATTCCTTTATGTTTAGTTATGTTATATGTTTTTTGTGTTTTTATACTTAATTAATGTGTTTATAGATCTTTGAAATAATTGGAATAAGTTTGCAAAATATAGAGTTTAATGCTGAGTTTTATGTTGTTTTGCAGAAGTACTCTACGATCAGCATTTGTACTCTACAATCGTTGGGTGATGGACTCTACGATACGCACAGAAGGTTCTACGATTATGGTGGATACTCTACGTTCGTAGTGTTAAGATGGCTGTTCTACAATCGCAAGAAGGTTAAGGTAGAGTCACTCGACGATTTGATATAGTACACTGCGTTCATAGAGTGGGAGCTCTACGATTGGGTAGTTGTGGACTCTACATTTTGCTGATCAGTTGCTCTACGATTTGTTACTCTGCGATACAGTGTTTTACGTTTCAACCTACGAATTGACCAGTTGTTTAAGGATTACTCTATGATGGTGTTGTCTACTCGACGATCATCCCAGTTCACTCTACGATGTCATGTTTACTCTACGAAATGATGGTGCAGAGTTTCACTCTATGATTTTGGTCGATTTGCAGGATTCTAATTTTGAGTAGGATTTGAAGTATTTGTATATTAAAGTTCGATTCCTAACATGATTTGGAGATGGAATTACAATTGTAGATGGAAGCTATAACTAATTATGGAAGTAGAATCTGATATAAAGATTCAAGTCAGGATATAGAAACTGAACACGAATTAAAAAAGGAAACTAAAGAAGACTTAGCTTTGGAAACTTAATTCTAATTGGATAAGGAAGCTACTTAAAGCTGGATTTCAAAGATTGACAAGGATTTAGAAGCTACCATATCTGCAGAGTGAAAACTTTCGAAATAGAATTAGATTAAAATTCTTCTAGGGTTTAAAGATTTTATCTATAAATACTTTCACTTGTAATCATTGTAGGGGAGACTGAGAGAGTTTTATCATATACTTTAAAATAATTTAGAGCGTTCATAGAAGCATGTCAGACTAGTTTTTTTTTATTCAGTTTTAAAGAGGACGTGGATCCTTATTTACAACTAATGGTTTGATTGAATGTACAATCACTACACCAAAAAGGGCATCTAGTGAAGAACAAATCCTTCACAAGACATAATATATCACTCACAAAAGATTTATTGCGAAGAAATATTTCCTTCACACGATTACTCGCATAAGACCTCGTCGCAATAGGGTATCCTTCGCTAAGTAGTAACTAAATATTTTTTGCGAAGGATATATTGTGAATAAATTTTTGTTCACAAATTATATTTGGTAATGGAATATTGTTATTTAGTGAAAGCTTGGTTTCCTTCATAAATAATATTTTAAGAAGGACTATTTAAAATTAGTGAATAACTTTATTCCCTCACAAATAATATATTATGAAGAACAAATTTATTTAATGAGAGAAGATTTTCCTTCACTAATTATAAATTGAGAATCTTTCTTCAATTTAGTGAGAAAAATTCTTTCATTGATGACTAACTAATTAACTAGAAAAGATTTTAGTGAGAAATAATCCTTCATTAATGTCCATTTCTCAAGTAAAATCCTTCACAAATTATAAATTTGTAAATAAAAAATTAATTGGTAAATAATCAAAATTCAGTGCAAATTATTATTAATTTTCAAATCACTGATTTCATATTTATTATTATTATTATTAATAATTGCTATAATAAATATTAAATTTAATATTTCAAGTTAATATAAATGACATAATTGTTTCAAACTAATTGATAAACTAATGCATAAAGAGCCAATAATTAAAACCAATACTCCACATATAAATAGATAATGCTCAAATCACGATAACTTCATAATTTATTATTGTATATTGGTCTCCCAAGGACCATAGTATCTACAATATTTATTAACTAACATAAGAAAACTGAAAGAATAACAACGAACTAGAAGGAATGAAGTGTACGTCATGTTAGGTTCACTTCATCATCATTTTCTTCAAGGAAATCAAGATTGGGCCTGTAAACTTCATGCTGCAAGAGAAACACCAAAATTCAATTTCAATGAGATGAGTAATAAGAAAAGATGAAACTGGTGTAGAGAGAGATTAATGAAGGATAAAGACAAAAATATAGCTATCAGTAAATTCCTCAATTGATTCGTAGTTGGTAAATATTTGAATGAAGTTGGTAAACTTCGTCCCTACCATTTTAGTTATACGTTCATTAATATATATATCAACGGACAGTTGTGGCGTACTATCATCAGTAAAAGCATCGTCTATAGACTCTATACTCAATCGACGGAGTACAATTTTATCAACCATACTCTCTAATACCTTAGGATCAATAGACGGTTGCAGTGAGGAATAAGCTATACTAGCGACCTGAATTGCATTCTATATTACTGTGTTGTAGCTACCCATGCACCCGCGGGTGGTGCTCAGTTTTCCTTCCTTTTGGTTTTGATACTTGCATTATCTGGGATACATGATGACCAATATAGTGGCAAAACTGTGCATACCGCTTGTATTAAAAAGCCATGTGGCAAGCACGAGAAATCATTTCGCCATGTCCACCTCTTTTAATAGATTTCATGTTCTGTTACACTTTTCTAACAGATCAACATTAACATAATAGGTAAATAAACAAATAAATTTCAACATAGAAACTAGCTAGTTGTCACACAGAGACATCAGACTTCCTTATCCTTGTAATCAATAAAGAGCTAACTTCTTGAATTTTTGGCACAAACTTTAAAGCATGGAAGTTACATTTGCATCTTAATTTCTACAATCAAATCATCAACCTGTATTATGCACATGGAATGACTTCGGTATGAGTTCAAGATATATTGTTTACACAGGACTAGGTCATGAGTGCTTTAATGTGTAGCATAATTATGAATAGCTACTAAAACATATCTTAGGCTCTAAGCATGCCTAAAGGCATTCGGTAGTATAGAAAACTGAAACAACATAAAACATTAACCAAAAATAGGTTTTTAAGGAAACAAAAATATTAGTAGACAATAGAAGTTAAAGTGAGCAAATGAAAATCAATGAATGTCCAGGAAAAAGAACTAAAACCATCACTGAGTAGTGATATGTAAATATTGCAAGAGGTAGCAAAACTGCAAGAAAAGAGTTCCTAAAATGGTTGAGAACTTGAGATGTGTAAGAAAAGACAAAGGGGAATCCTACTAGAAATACTCTCAACTTGAAAATACAGGACAATGAGAAGTTAAGAAAATGCAGATTTACGTAGTTGAAAACATATCATGGCATATGAATAAACTAAAAGTGTCACTATGATCGAAACTCGTGATCACGGCCACATAAGCACTATCAGCAAGGTCACAGAGCAAATGTAGGTAAATATATCTTGAAATATGTAAGATCACAGTTCAATGGTCTTAACCTGAAGTTCAGAAGGCAATGGGTCAAAGCCCAATCGGTTTCCAAATCCAAGTGGATTATTCCATTCTTTAGCAGAGGAGGAAGAACTATTGTAACATAGTCAAGATGTGTTGCTTCCTTGGGAATATGTGCATCAGTAATCTGACAAGCAAATTGAAAGAGCTTATTCAAACTCTACGATCATATATTATTTATTGAAATAAACATATAAAATGAGGAATTACATACTAGACTATCAATTGATTCCAAGTCTAGTGGTTTCAGATGAGGAGGGATCTCCTTCACAATATTTACTTCATCCTTTAATATATTCATGAAATGTTCCTCTTGATAAATATCACCAAACTGGTTGTAGTCCCAGTGAATTAAGACAATGTAAGACAGTGATTGTGACCACAAATATCAAAGAATAAAGATCATAGATATAGTTTCAGAGCTGGGGTCCTTTCAAACATTGCTATAAAGAAACTTGGGGATAACTAATGTTGCATTCAGTAAAGTTGCCACAACAACAGCATTGCATACCTGCGACGACAAAATTGATATGTTATGTAGTGATTAATAAAAGACAAGGAAAGTAGTAGATGTGACCACAACAAATAGAAAGCTTCTTTCACTTTGTAGAACACATTGCTTTTAGATAAATAGAAAGCCAACAATTAACATTGTACGAATGAAGAAACTTTAAGACTAACGAGAATATATTTTGATTGGATAATTGCATTGTGTAACAAAGTACAAACTTTTTATTAAATAGTCAGGACAATCATATTTCAAGGATTGTCTAAGAGGTAAAACTGGATAGGATGCATACCTGCAGTTAAGAATATCAATTGTCCATCCTCTGCTGCTTTTTTAGAACCTGAAACAGAGGCCTATGGAGGAACAAGTAATGCTTATAAATATTTTATTGTATACACTCTGAGCATGTTACTGACACGTGAAAATAAAATGCACATACTTCGAGTATTTTAACGGAGTAGAGTTTCAATGGTTCTTCTATAGGTATTAACTGAAAGAGAAAAACTAAACTACAACTACTTTCGTACTTTGAATATTTAATTGAGACAATTAAAAAGGAAAACTTAAGTAATTTACCTCCAAAAATAGCGCCCAGTAGCTTTGATATGTCCATTGATCAATTTAGAAGTGGTACCATCAACTGTTGAGACATCAACATATCTGCAAGCACCAAAAAGAATATGACGATGAAAGTCATTACAAATTTGATCGATGGAACCAAATTTTACAAGACAAGACACACATTTATACACATCCGCTGGTGATAACCCACAGTGAATGTTATTTGTAAGGTGAGTGGTAATGGAAAATCTAAGAATCAGAAAGTATAAACCATAAATGAGATATTTTTGAAAACTGTTACTAATGCAGAATATTTAACCAGCTTCAGTAACAACAAAGTTATTAGACAATGAGCACCTCATTTTTCAAAATCTTGACATTTTCAGCAATACATACTTACTGAGATATTTCTACGAACATGTTAACCACAAATTACTCAGTGAGACATTTGTACAAACATCTTAACTGCAAATTTACTTCAAAAAATATAATAGTTTCCTTTATTCATGGCCATCCCAATTCAAATACGAAGAAGAAAAAATAAAGTTAATATGTAGGCATGGAGCTTATCCCCATTTCTTCGCCCCCCTCCCCCAATATGATTATGCTTAATTATTTTCTTCTTTTTTTCTTCTATACTTTTTGTAACAGTTATCATACATACATACATGTGTCTGTGTATTTATGTATATAAATCATTTCATCAAGCAGTGGAAGTACTTATACGGAGAGACAAAGTTGTTGGAACAAATACCTGTACAAATTGACGGATTGACGGGCCTTCTGGGCCTTTACAGCTAGGGTTTCTGCAAATTGAGATAGAAATAACAAATTGGAAACATTCTTCACAAAATCAATTATCAATCTCGCTAATCTCTGCAAAATTTGGAGCTAAGATTTTCTCATTCGTCCCGCGTAAATTATAGGTAGAGAAGAAACCTAGCCCACACCTCCTTGATTGAAACATCTGCGCATGCACCTCTTTAATCGAAACATCCGTATATGAATTTTGGCTCAAGGTACAAAGGAGAAACCTAAATTGGTCTTTGTTCAACTTCTAACTCCTTTTGCAGACCAAGTAAAAAACTCCTAAATTAGGGACTCTGTTCCAAAAAAAAAGTGTTTGATTTTAACTTATAAAAACAACTAATATTATAAACTCTTTAAAAAGTAATATCGTAAATAAAATTATTATTTTAAAAACTTAAATAGATTTAAATTTAAATTTTAGGATATCATAAATTAGTTAATTGCAAATTGAAATATAATTCTTTTGTAGAACAAAAAAGTAATAATTTAACATATCTGTGATCTATTCCACAAAAAGAGTCTTAATCAATATAATTTTTTTATTGTCAATTTAAAATATTTTAAATTTTGAATTATTGTGGTCTGTAAGTTACTTAAAAAGTATTATTAAAAATAAATTTGTTACTGTAAAAATTAAATGTATTTATATTACAATTTATATTCACCACAATTAATTCTAAATTTTTTTTAGAATAAAACAGTGACCAATTTTATCTCTCGCAAAAAATCTCTGAACAATAATTTATAGTGAGTAATAATTCTTTCATTAATAGTTTTTTTTCTCGCAAATTTTCATCATAAATTGGCGCTAAATATCCCTCTACCACCTCAATTTTGCGAAAGAAAAAATATAAATTGTGAAGGATATTTCTTTCGCTAATAACTATAGTGTCACTACATTTTTTTTCCTTCACTGTTCTTTCGCTAGAAAACTCATCATGTGAGGGAATGAATTCCTTCACAAAATTTCCTTCACTACATCCCCAATTTCTTGTAGTGAATATTTATTCCTTCTTATATGAAACTTATTTTGATAATTGTTTTAACTGTTAAATGTTATTTGATTAACTGATTTGGTTTCTACAGGACTAAATTAGCTAATTGATATATAATATCTGCTAGATTCAGAAATAGTATTACGTAATTGATATTGTTTCTAATCATTAGTAGTTAGTGATACTGATTTTGGTCAAACTTTTGGTTATTGCTATGGTTATCAGAAGACAAGTTAAACAATTCGAGCTTATGTGTTTGTTGCTTGGAATAGTCTAATTCCTTAGTTCTTAATGTTGCTGTTATATTAAATCTAGAGAGCTTATTTTAGGTTGTATAATGGTTAAAATCTTATGAAGAGCTTATTTCATTAAGTGATAATCTAAGGGAAATTTCGAATAACAGAGCGTGTTGTTATCTAGGACTATTAGTTTCATTGAAGAGTGAATATTGTTATACTTGATTGCTTTATTGCTGTGAGAAGGTGAAACTGAACTGAAAAAATTAAAATTTTAATTCACTAGTTAATTTCATTATTTTAAATTTGTTCTTGTTAATTAATTTTATAAATTCAAACCCCCAATATTATATTTATTGTTAAGTTGTTGGAAATATTAGGATAAATTAAAAATCAACATTGTTCTCTGTGGGATCGACTCTTACTTACTGCTATATTGTGCTTAGTTCTAAGTTCGTACAGTAGAAGTAAGGTTTTTATTTTTGGTAGTACTAACGACAACTTCCATCAAGCAGCATACTCTTAATACCTTTCAAGAGCAACTCAAAACACTTATGGCTCATGTTGTGATCAGCCTTGATGTTAAGTAATGTCGCCACTACAGACAATATAGTGTGCTTGGTGCAATCATGTCACAATGGCTCGCTACCCTCGCTAACAACTTAAAGAACGCTTTGGCATCAGAATTCATAGGTTGTTTTCTGCCTTGTTCCCAATCAAAATTCGGCCCTGCAATATCATGAACCATGTCATTCATTCAATGGGCACTGCTGCCTGGATTATGTACTTATGCGATGCCACTATCTCTTCTCTGCCCATGTGCCCACTAGCATTCTACATAATTTTTCATGAACCCAGAAACAAGTAAATGATAGTTTACCATGTCTCTGTTCATGTAATTTACATTCTTACACTTCAAACAAAGGCATCTTATCTTGTTCTGACCATTCACATATTCTGGGTGACTATACGCGTACTCCAGAAACACTTGACAACCAATTCTAAATTCAGCTGTAGCACCTATTTGGGCACTTGACTTTCGTCGTTTCATCCAACTACGGTCTAAATAGACCACGGTACCTACTACAGACAAGAATTATTGCATTCCCCTTGTTAGAGATTTACAATTCAGTCCAATGTCATTTATGATGCTTATAAATACATATAGATGTATATATACATATATAACATGAGTGTACATTATAAATACTTATTCGAGAATGAAATGAGGATACATACCAAAATAAATTTACACAGCATGAGATCGACTATCCAAAGGCATGATATATTGTTGTGGATCTTAAATTAGAATGAAGTATAGTCCTATGTCATCCTACATATTTTAACTGATATCTGCACCAATCTAAAAACAACAGATTCCTAGGGGTAGAATATGAATCATTGCATCATACATGGTCTGCATATGCATTGGGACAAGTCTACATTATTTTTTTTGCATGTACGTAGGTATAATATAAATATACGCATCTGTTCAGTTACCCGACCAATGAAAAAATTTCGCCAGTCTCCCCTATAATATAGACTATCCACATGCACGAGGGCATGCATATATGGTCATTTGTAGGCACCCAAGACACAACCCAAGAGAAATATACAAATTCCCAATATAATAAGACCAAAACAATAATGAATGGATGCAAAAATAGTAAAAAGTACCAGAAAATTAAAAACTTGCTTTTGATTATTAAAATGAATATTCTATATATCTTTATAAATCTGACTTTGCATCTCTTAAAGACCGATTAAAATGACTCTGAAATTGAAAACACTTCGGAAAAGTTAGTATGTCTAAATTTGACAGTTGCTTCGGAAAAGGTCATTATGAATGAAATGCATTATGAAACAGTTTGCACCGATAAAATGGGCTGAAGATCTTCACATCAAGACTTGCTTCCTCCTTTATATAAACTTGTGTACTAATCTTCACATTATTAATTATGCATTTTTTCTGTTCTTCCACCTCCGCTGTCCTCAAATTTAGTTGTTTGAGATTTTTTAATGTAGGTATTTGCCTATTTTTTATTTAAAATTAAAGCAAGACGAGCTTTCCTTTTGTTTTTTGTTTTTTGGGGTGGGAGGCATTTATTTTAGTTTTGTTTTACAGCAAGTTCATGAAGTAATATTTATTCAATAATCTTCACAGGCTCTTGTTGATGCCCCTGATATGGTTAGGAAGGAGCCAATTGAATTTTAAGCAGCTTACACTCACCGACATCACCATTGACATCAAAAGGGTTCCAAAGAAGAAGACTGTCAAAATTATTTTATGTTCTTTGTAGTATGGGAGTAAAATTGTTATAGATTGAGTTGACATTTTTTTTATAAATTGATTACAGATGTTAACGGCAAATGGGAAAACAGTTCCTGGGGCAGGAAGCTAATTGTGCAGAAAAGAAGGGCCTCACTTAATGATTTTGATAGGTTCAAGCTTATGTTGGCAAAGATAAAGGTTCACAGTAATCCACTCCTATTTTGCTTATTCCCTAATTTAATAATAAAGGGAAAATAATGGTCATAAGTTAATCCTATACAAAATAAGTGCGATTTTAAAATCTGGATAAGAAAGCCTGAATTTAAACTGTTTTCCACAAGTAAAACAACATAACTAATTCATCATTCATATGGACATAACATAATATATGAACACAATGTGATAACTTCCCCACTATTACATCAAGAATCTACAAATTAAATTCATAAGCATCATGTCAACGTGATATTATCCAACTAAAAACACGATCCAAACCTTAACTTATTCTTTTATCTTTTTTGTTTGGGGGGAGGAATTTACTCTAGACCTTACTCATAGTTATAAAAAGATCAGGGAAGCACTTATGAGAATATATAATTAATGCACTAAAAATGTATAAAAATAGCACAATCTGATTTATAAAAATGTTTAGGCAAATAAAGAATCAAAGAACGTAAAAGGAAGTAAATAACACACTGTGATTCTCATAATCCTAATTAAGAATAGATGCAGAAAAGAGCAGACCCTAATAAATGTGAAGCCGCCACAACTACGAAAGCAAAAGAAGACGTTAATTGCCCAATACAAAAAATTGATCAGTGATATCAATCGCAATGAAACAAAAGCAGATATAGTTATGTATACATGGTGATTTTATATGTAATTGTTGGTAAATAAGGAATAGAATATATTTAGGGAGGAAGTGAAATATAACTTTGGAGAATACTTGAGAACACTTTGATTTCACTTGCTTGAAATGATCCAAGTACATGACTATTTATAGTACTCATAGGATACTTCTAGAACTACCATAATAATTACTACATGACCACATTCATGTACATGAACTTAACCATTACATATTCCAAGACATTTTAAATACATTCATGTACATACATGTACTTAGATATCACCAATTCATGTACTTAATTAATTCAAGAACAATCTAGAATTAATTTGGTTTAGTTGCTAACAAGGCCTCCCGTAAACCAAATTTATTCTTCATTCCGAGCTTAGCGATTTCCCTCTTGAAAACTTCTCCAGAAACAGGCTTTGTAAAAATGTCAGCTAGCTGCTCCTCAGATTTACAATACTTGATATTAATAATTCCATCATTCACAAGTTCCCTTAAGAAATGATATCGAATGCGAATATGCTTTGTCTTTCCATGAAGAACTGGATTTTTGGTAACTGAAATTGTTGAAGTATTATCACAAAATAATGTTGGATCAGCTTCTTGTTTTTGATTGAGATACTTCAAAATTCCTTCTAACCAGACTAGATGACACCCAGCAAGTGCAGCCGCTATATATTCAGCTTCAATTGTTGAAAGAGCGACAATTGGTTGTTTCTTTAAACTCCAAGAAGTAGCTCCACTTCCAATATTGAAAACATACCCTGAAGTACTTTTGCTATCATCAATGCTACCTCCAAAATCACTATCTGTGAATCCAGTAAGACAAACTGGAACTCCAGCTTCATAGAAAATTCCATAATCAACTGTGCCTTTCACATATCTCAAAATTCTTTTTGCTGCTTCCCAATGTTCTGAGTGAGGCTTCTCCATGAACCTGCTAATCATACTAACAGCAAACATTAAATCTGGTCTTGTGGCAGTTAAATACATCAAATTTCTAACCAAACTCCTGTAAATAGTTGGATCCACAAACTTTTCTTCACCTTTCTTGCTTAACTTAAGCCCAGTAACACATGGAGTTGAAACAGAATTAGCATTTTCCATCTTGAACTTCTTCAAAATTTCCCTTGCATATCTCCCTTGAGAAATAAAAATTCCCTTACTGGATTGGGTAACTTCAATGCCCAAAAAATGATGTAACTCTCCCAAATCAGTCATGTCAAACTCTTGTTTCACTGAAATTTTGAAATTATTAAGCATCTCCATATCATTGCCAGTAAAAATAAGATCATCAATATAGAGACTTACCACCATAAACCTTCCTTTTGAAGAATCAATTTTGGTGTATAAAGTATGCTCCTGAGGATATTTTTGAAAACTATTCCTCTCAAAGTACGAATTGATGCGGCTATACCAAGCCCTTGGTGACTGCCTCAGACCATATAAAGCCTTCTTTAACTTGTAAACTTTATCTTCTTCACCTTTTTTCACGAAACCAGGTGGCTGGTCAACATAGATCTCTTCCTCAAGAAACCCATTTAGAAATGTCGATTTGACATCCATTTGGAACAATTTCCAATTGTTTTGAGCTGCAAGAGATATAATTAAACGAACAGTATCAAGTCTTGAAACATGTGCAAATACCTCATTAAAATCTTCTCCTTCCTTTTGCGCATACCCCTTTGCAACGAGCCTCGCTTTGTACTTATTGACAGAGCCATCTGAATTTAACTTTGTCTTGAAAATCCATTTAACTCCAATGGGTCTTTTGTTTGGTGGTAAATTGACAAGCTCCCAAGTGTCATTCCTTTCAATAGCCATCATTTCTTCCTTCATGGATTGTTTCTATTTTTCTTCTTTTGCTGCATCTTCATGAGAAATTGGATCTTCCCCTGTATAGAAAGCAAAAAAAATAGCTTCTGCATCTACCGGCTCTCTAGTATCATAAATCTCCTGCAAAGTCCTTGTCTTGATTCCTTTGGGGCTGCTATTAGAAGACTCTCCTGTTGAGGAAGATGGAACATCAGATGGGTTCAAGGATGGAACATCTTCACTTGGCATGTTGCTACAATCATCCAAATCCTCCATGAGCAGTGGTGCCTCATCTGCAGTGTTTATGTCAGCATCATTGAAAAAAAAAAATTCATCAAATGTTACATCCCTGCTAATAACAATTTTCTTTGTTTTTGGATTATACAACTTGTAGGCTTTTGACCTTTCACTGTATCCAAAAAAAATACATTTTTCTGCTTTGTCATCGAGTTTTGTTCTTATTGCATCTGGCACATGAGCAAAAGCTACACTTCCAAAAATCTTCAAATGTTGGACATTTGGTTTTCTTCCATACCGAGCTTCATGAGGAGTACACTTTTTAAACTTTTTGTTGAGGACCTGTTGATCAAATAAACTGCACAAGAAACAGCTTCTGCCTAAAATTGGCGTGGCAACCTTTTCTTTTCAGCATGCACCGAACCATGTCCATGATTGTACGATTTTTCCTTTCACAAACACAATTTTGTTGTGGTGTATAACGAACTGTCAGTTCATGCCTTATGCCATTATCTTTACAAAAATTCTGAAAATCATTTGAAAGATATTCCGACCCTTGATCTGTTCTCAAAGTCTTTATGTGATAACCAGAAAACTTTTCAATTTCAGCTTTAAAATTTTTAAAAGCTTGAAAACTTTCAGATTTTTCATGAAGAAAATAAGTCCACACTTTTCTTGTGTAATCATCAATAAAAGAAATGAAATATCTGTTACCTCCAAAAGATGACACTGTCATAGGTCCACACAGGTCTGAATGAACAAGTTCAAGTGGCTGCCTTGCACCCCAAGAAGATTTTGAGGGGAATGGATTACGGTGCAACTTTCCCAACTGGCATGTTTCACAAGTCTCCTCCATTTTATTAATCTGGGGTAATCCATTCACCATTCCTTTCACTGCTAACAATTTTAGGCTGTCGAAATTCAAGTGGTCATACCTGTCATGTCATAACTTGGAAACTTCTTCATTAAAACCAACAAAACAATGAAAATTTTCCACTTGGAGTGGAAGTGGAAATAAATTATTCTCCGTCAAACTAATCTTTGCCACAACTTGATTATTTTTTGACAGAGTACACAATTTATCATGAAAGAATATATCAAATCCCTTTCGCAAAAGTTGTCCAGTACTTAGCAAATTGCTTTTGATGCATGGAACGAAGTAAACATCAGTCATTTTTTCAAACTTTCCAGATTTAGTTTTGAAAGTGACTTCTCCAACTCCTTTAATTGTATAAGCTCTAGCATCTCCAAGTTTTATTTGCCCAAAATTTGACTCCACCAGGGCAGAAAATAAATCCTTATTCCCTGTCATATGTTTGTTGGCACCACTATCCAAATACCAAACATGATTATTATTTTCTTGACAAGCAATTAACAATGACTCTGAACAATCTTTCTCAACTGATTCATTTTCATGCACTAATCCAGATTCCTTTTTGTTAGATGGTGCAAACCAACATTCACTAATTTTATGACCAGGCCTATGACAATGAAAACATTCAATATAGCCTTTTCTCCCTCTTTGATTAATACCACGACCTCTTCCTCTTTGAGAATTATTTGAATACTCAAATGACTCTTCCTTAAAATAATTATTGTTACCTGGTGATCCTCTTCCATTGCCACAAAAGTTAAAGCCTCTACCTCTGTTTTCTTGGAAGCCACCTCTTCCACGTCCACGACCTCCTCCACGGCCGCGACCACGGGGAGAACCTCGGCCTCCCGTAATTTCAGACTTGAGAGCTTGATCATTAGAAGGTAGATTTCTTTGATTAACACGAAACTCATGAGCATTTAAAGAAGCATGCGAGTCTTCCAAAGAAAGTTTTGACACATCTTTGGACTCTTCGATAGCTACCACGATAAAATCAAACTTTTGTGGTAAGCTCCGAAGAATTTTCTCAACTACTTTTTGATCTTGTAAAACTTCTCCATTAGTTGTCATTTGATTAACAATTGAAGTAACTCTTGAAAAATAATCAGCAACAGTCTCATTTTCTTGCATTTGCAACTTTTCAAATTCTAAACGCAAAGATTGAAGTCGTACCTTTTTTACTTTTTCTTCACCTTTATATATTGATTGCAAAATATTCCAAGCTTCCTTTGAAGTTGTTGCCTTTGAAATTCTATCAAAAATTGGCCTTTCAATTGCTTGATAAATTTGAAAGAGCGCCTTGTTATCCTTCTCTCTTTTATCATTTAGGCTATTTTTCTGAACTTGTGACAAACCATCTTCATTTTCCGGTTCATCATAGCCATCTTCAACAATACTCCACAACTTAAAGGACTTCAATAATACCTTCATATTATGGCTCCAATAATCAAAGTCTTCTCCGTTGAAGCGAGTAATTAGAGAGACTAGATTGTTTGAATTTGCCATCACGACGTTGCTTGAGACTTCCTTGACTTGTTATTTGCCAATTGAGACTCCGGGTCTTCTTTTTTTTTCGACAGGCTCTGATGCCAATTTGTTGGTAAATAAGGAAG
Organism: Aralia elata; assembly: GCA_034770075.1. Taxonomy (NCBI): domain Eukaryota; kingdom Viridiplantae; phylum Streptophyta; class Magnoliopsida; order Apiales; family Araliaceae; genus Aralia; species Aralia elata. The sequence goes on along the minus strand of CM068377.1, from coordinate 27,434,619 downwards.
ATAATATATTTAGGGAGGAAGTGAAATATAACTTTAGAGAATACTTGAGAACACTTTGATTTCACTTGCTTGAAGTGATCCAAGTACACGACTATTTATAGTACTCATAGGATACTTCTAGAACTACCATAATAATTATTACATGACCACATTCATGTATATGAACCTAACCATTACATATTCCAAGACATTTTAAATACATTCATGTACATACATGTACTTAGATATCACCAATTCATGTACTTAATTAATTCAAGAACAATCTAGAATTAATTTGGTTTAGTTGCTAACAGTAATACATAAATATTTAGAGAGACAGAAAGATTGGGCTGAGATTGCGAACCTGAGTTGAGAGTATTATTGAGGGTTTATGAGAGTGAGCTGAGCAGAACTGAGCTTCCACGGAAAGAAATTGTCTTTGAAAACGCGGATGTTTTGATTGATGATGAAGAGTGGAACTACGACGGCGGCATGGGCGGCATCCCTCTCTTCCCTCTTCTCCTTTTCTTTTCTTTCTTCTTTTTCTTTTCTGTCCGTCTGTCTAGTTCCTGATAGATTAAATAGGATCAGCAACCGCCTTCTACGACCACACGTGGTCGCTGATATGTAAATATGTGGTTGTATTAGTGACCGCTTTGCAGTCGTTGTTATGATCCGATCACAATAAGGCTTCTCGCCCCACGTTTGCGCCAATTTTTTGGAGGAAAATACTGTCAGCAACCGATCAACGACAGCTTTGCGGTCGCTAAAAGAAATATCGACTAAATTAATATGCGGTCGCTAATACCGGTCGTTGTTTCTACTATTAGCGACCAAAAATTGCGATCGCAGATATACTTGGTCGCTGTTGGGCCTTTTTCTTGTAGTGATTGACAAACTCAGGAATAAATATTAAGAGACTTCAAACACTCTTATATAAAATTTTGAACTATAACTTGTACGGACTCACTACTTACCAAGTGCACAGCAAAATTAAGCTGTCGACAAAAAAATAATAATTTGTTAGTTTAATAGTGTAGTATGAATAAGTAATTCTGATAATGAACTTAAGGAACATGTGTCATTTTATATTATTATCATTCAAAATAAGACTTATTTTTTGAATTTTTTTTAACGAATATGACTCTTTTTATAAAATTAATCGAAGAAAGGTCATTAAATTTTTGTGGAGTACGTTCTAAGGCAGCTTAAAATATTTTTGAAAGCAAAGTAAATCCAAATGATATCCCACTCATGGGTTGCCCACCAACTAAACTCTACATATTGACAATAACATTCACGTGCTTAATTATTTATCTAACTATTTATTTATATTATAAAGCGAAAGAAAATTGGACAGTTATTTTAGTGTAAACTCCAAAAATAAAACTTTTAAAAAATTTCAAATTTACCTTTAGATGGACGCACTTCTTAAACTTAAAAACTTTCATTTTGTCTCTCCACTCTTTTAGCAATTCCTATTTTCTCTCCCGCATTAACTCATTCATCCTACACACTTAGTATGTGTTAGAGTGATGTGCATTTGTTGGAAAGGAAAAGGCTAATGGATCTCTGAATATCAGGTCATATCATATGAAAAAGGTTACTTATTAGTTATTTCTATTATCACATGCTATCCTAAACAACCTAAAAAAACTTCGTTTTAACTATATGAGGAAAGTAATTCCCAGTTTTATATTGTACTTTGATTTTCCTTTCGAAGATTAAACAAGCAATTCTCTCATGAGAGTGTGTTCTGTCTTGAGTCCTTCTCAACATATACAGATGCAAATACGGTCGGCCCATCCCTCTAGGTTCTAACTGTCGCATCCACAGGTCGGTTTTTCTTTGAATAGTTGGCTTAGCAATTGTGATTTTTTTGCAAAAAAATTGTCTATAATTAGTACAGTGTCAGTTTGGTATTTAATAGAAATTGATGGTGCACTGCACAACTCCACACCAAAAAGCATGAAGCGGTGGTGTTGTACGCTCCGATTCAATGTAAATAAGTTGAGCCGAACTTTGATTTATCGAGTTCAAGTTCAAACAAGTGTGAGTCAAGTTGGGATTTAAAGGAACATGTCATTTCGTGTACTAACTTGGTTCATTTAGTATCGTGTTGATCTTGAATTAAAATTGAACAAGTTAAGTCTAGTTAAACTTAAACTTAACACGTTTAATTTTTATATAACAACCATTAAAAAAATAATTAATTTAATGTTAAACGAGTTAGTCTTACTCGAATCCAACCTGAACGAGTTGAACACCTAATTATTCGAACTCAATTTGTTTAATTAAAATAGATAAAATAATTTGTTTGAATTCAGCTCATTTAATAAATTTGAGTCAAGTTCAAGTTAAACTTGATCGAGCCAAACTAGACAACACTCACAGACAACGTCATTCATTGATAGCTTTGTGAGTTTTAAAATAAAGAGAAAAAAAAAGAGAATGAAAGAAATTTAGGAAGAAGAATAAAAATCTCTTATTTATGAGTTTTTAGAGAAAAGAAAAAAAAGGAGATTTTTTAAAAAAAATTCCCCAAAATTCGAAAGATTTGGAAGTAAAATTACTAAACACTCAGATTACATACTAAAATACCAAAATTACCCTTATAATAATTTTAAAATGTAATCTCACAAGACTAAATAGTAATATATTATTTTAAGTTAAAATTTCTTTTCAAAACTCAAAAATACAAAAAAAAAAAAAAAATTCCTTCACTCTTTTTTTTTCTAAAAAAAATTAATATTTTCTTTTTTTTTTCTCCCCCAAAACTCACACAAACAGTGCAAAAGTAAATGTCTTTTCCTCTGCCATGGTCGAAGTTGAACTTTAATTATGATGTAGTCTTGTGGCTGCTTTAAGATACAGGAGTGTACTCCTGTTATATTCTTACCATTAATAAGATTATTAAACAACTAGTAATATTTGTTGAACTAATTATAATCTTCATTAGTTCAGCTTGTCACAAAACTAGCATACATACGAAATTTGATACTCCCGTATGCCTTACAGCCTTAAATATTGCAAAGTAAATATAATATCAAATCCCACTGAAACTACTAGTGGGACTCCCCGATTCTCCCTTTCCCGAATCACCCTTCTAAAACCTTATCCCAACCCCCAACCAATCCTCGCCGGAAAATCATGAAATCCGCCAATCGCCGCCGTTCAAGAACTAGCTCCCTTCAACGACGTTACCGTAACGGAAGCCCCCAACGATGACGCGGCCACCTCAACCTCGAACGAATCGTACCTCAAAAACAGCTCAACCAACAACAACCTCGACATCAAAACCACAAAATCTTTTCCGGCGCACTGCTTGTTTCCGACCGTCGGACTCTCCGTCTCCGGTCCGTTGGACCAAAACACGTGCTTCAACAATTCTTCTCTCTCCTCTCCAACAAACCGGTCCGCAACAAACTCCTCGGGCCGCTCAAATATCTTCGGATCATTTGTCGCAAACGGTTGGAACCCGAATAACATCTCACCCTCTTTTACTTCAAACGCCGCATCGTGAGACTCAATGATGAGGTCACGTTTAGCTCGGCCGTATTGTGACGGCACCGGCGGCTCCATCCGGAGCGATTCGTACACGGCGGATTTCATCAGCGGCATTTGTTCCATCGCCGCCATTGTCACCTTTCCGCCGTTGGATCTGATCGCCGATCTGATCTCTTCCGCTAATTCCGCCTGCAGTTTTGCTCCGGCTTGGCCTATTGATTTAATTATGTTTGGAAAAAGAATCTTCATCCCGCCGTATGAATTAAAGCAGGTGGCGAATACCAGATTATGGCATGCTTCTTCTTTCGAGATTCCCATTTTTTCTGCTTCTTCGAGCACAGAGTCCGATGAATTGTAGAAGAATTCGTATAATTTATTGTACCCATTTTTCACTAGAAATGGAGGGAGAGGGAAAGTGTGAATCAGTAATTCTTCTAGAAGTTTCGGGAGGCCGAGGGTTTGTATTGGATGAAGATTGAACAGAAGCCATTTGGTGATCAAGTTCGGCCCGTCGGCTCCGAGTTTCGTATCGGCTGGGTTTGAGCCGTAGAGTGACCGAGCCAGGAAGTTGAACGCGGCTTGATTATTGGCTTCCGTGAAGCTGGATTTGCCATTACTGGCAATCTCGCTCTCCAGCTTTTCAAACAGCTCGGTGTAGCTGGCGTGGAACTCCGGGATGACTTTGTCGCGCCGAGATTTGAGAAGAAAGAACAGGAGCTGCTTGAGTTTTTCGTGGCTCGGCTCGGCTGGATCGAGATAAGATAGAATCCGGTACCCGCCGGTGAGGTCGGTGGACGGCATATATGTTCCGGTAAAGAGATTTTTCTTCTCAACCTTATTTACGTCGAAAAGAACAGGGAAGCTTTTACCGTCGAGTAGAACGACGACGTTTGAGTTGGAAGAAATGAAAGGGCCAGGTGGCATGTTGGTTCGTAAAACAGTTGACTGGTACTTTTGAATTCTGGACTTAAAAAATTCTGCAGGGCCTTGGTTATAGAAGTAATCAAGACGATCACGTATTGGACCAATGAAGGGTGGTCCGTAATCGCCCGGGATTTCCGATACCAAGGCGGTGATGGGTCGGAGAATGAGTCGAGGGGAGTAGGGTTTTGATGGTCTTTGCAATGGGACTTTTTGTTGGAGGAGGAGAGAAGGGGATGGTAGCGAAGAGGATGCCATTTTTTATTTTTTATTTTTGATCTTGTAGTGAGGTTTTTGACTAAATAAAAATTGAATTTGGAGATTGGAGATTGGAGTAGTAGAAAATTAAATAAAATTGAGGGTTGTTTAAGTTGTAGTACACTGGTGGTGGTGGTGGTGGTGGTGGTGGTGGTGGTGGTGGTGGTGGTGGTGATAATTTTATGATCCATTCTCATTGTATGTCCTAATATATTGAATAGTGGTAAAGAGTGGTAGTGACTTATACTGTGTGTTTGTAAGTTTGTGTGTTAAAAGTTAAATATTTTATATTATTTAAAGTAATTTTTTAAAATAAATTATGTTATTTATTATATTAATATGTAATTTACTCTTGGACCATTTCATTGCATAATAAAATTAACAATGTTTATATTTTAGTACTTCTAATTGCTAATTATTCCGGGGAATGCTAGAGAAGAGGATGCCATTTTTATTTTTATTTTTATTGCGATGAGGTCTTTGACTAAATAAAATTAAAATTGAGGGTTGTTTAAGGAGTAAAATACAAAAGACACCACAGTACTTTTAGTATATTTGAATATTGTGCCTCTTTTTATTGGTCAATGCAAAACAAGCCATTTACTATAGAAATTTTTTGATAGCAAACATTTATTTGACAGTTGGACATTGAATGTCATCGTGGCAACGATGACATGTAAGTAAATTAAATTAAGACGACAAAATTTGTTTGCCACGATAACATGTAAGTAAATCAAACTAAGACTAAAAAATTTATTTCCGTCAAAATTCGAACTCAAAACCTCAACCTCATAACTTTAAACAATTGTCCAACTGAACTACATGTTGAAGTTATAAATAAGGCAACATAAATTTTATTTATACATGCATGTTTCTCCATTTAAACGTAAAAAAAATAAATAAAAAAATAAAAATTGAAGAAGAAGATAAATAAGTGGGTAAACCCCTTCTGTGTTAGATGAATACGTTAGATAAAAGAGGCATAGTGTTGTATGATTAGAGTCCTAGCACGTACTGAGTTGATAAATACATACGAACACAATATTTATATTATTTTCATTATTTAAACTAAAAAGTTTGTTATATCAATATACTTATTAATTCTTTGCTCATGCGTGCACCAAATTTTATCTTTTAATGTTAATAGTAAGAAATAGTATGTTACTTACAAATAAGCTTACCTATGATTCTTTTACCTTATTAATTATACAATTTCGTCTTTTTAAGCAAAATTTGTAGACATTCTAATAACATAGTATAGTATGGATCAGTGAATACGCAAGATGGAACAAGTCTTCTAGCTTTGCCAACATAATTGATGAAGTTAACTGCTTACCTGCTCCACAGGGACACATGGTATATATGTTTTTTCCAATATTGATTATTGCCTATGGGTGCAGATTTTTTCACAAGTGTATGTTTTCCAATTTTAATTATTCCTTTAAAACAATGAGAAAAGATGTGGCTATGCATGCATGCAAATTTTCCACAAGTACATACTATTTTCCAATTTTAATAAATGCATACCTAATTTTCAACGGGGACCTCATTCATTTAATGATGAATACCCAAATCTGACCAATTCATCACTTGATGGTGTGATGGATTAACCAGATTTTTTTGAGCAACACATACCCAATTTGAAATATTTAAGAAAGACAGCTTCTTTTACTCCATCTAGTCCCAAGATTTTGACTTTTTAAAGTTAATTTACAAAATCTAATCAAAGGTAACAAATTAATTTTTAGTTTAGTACAAATAATTAATTTTTGTGAATTAGTCAAAAACTACTACTAATTTGGTGTTTTCTAGTTTAAACAAATTTATATCAATTTTAGAATTTTCCTGATTTCTGGACACCCTTTCAAAATTCATACTTTTCCAAATAATTTATTTTCAAATTTATAATAATTTTAGAATTTTAAGAAATAGTATGTTACTTACAAATAAGCTTACCTATGATTTCTTACTATTAACATTAAAAGATAAAATTTGGTGCATATTTGGGCTAAGAATTAATAAGTATATTGATATAACAAACCTTTTAATTTAAACAATGAAAAGAATATAAATATTGTGTTCGTATGAATTTATCAACCCAATACGTGCTAGGACTAATCATACAACACTATGCCTCCTTTATCCAAAGTATTTATCAAGCCCAGAAGGGGTTTACCAACTTATTTATCTTTTTTTCTTATTTTCTTGCGTTTAAAATGGAGAAACATGTATAAATAAATTTTATGTTGCCTTATTTATGACTACAACATGTAGCTCGGTTGAGCAATTGTTTAAGGTTATGAGGTTGAGGTTTTGAGTTCAAATCTTGACGGAAGCAATTTATAAGTAATCATTGTCACGAGGACACTCAATGCCCAGTTGTCACATAAATGTTTGTTATCTAAAATTTTTTATAGTAGATAACTTGTTTTGCATTGACCAACAAAAAATGGTACAATATTCAAATGGTCATTTTTGCATTTTACTTGTTGTTTAAGTTGTAGTACAATGGTGGTGGCTATGAGTATTTAACGATCCATTGTACATGCTTTTATATTGAACAGTGGTAAGACCGATTACTTCATTACAAAAAGAATAATTCTAGGCCGACCGGCGCCAGTGACCCTTTAGCGACCGATCGGAATTTTTTTTTTTATTTTCTTTTTTTTGGTTTTGACTCTCAAATAATTTATGTGATTTATTGGAACTGAAATTTTTAAAAAAAAAAGTGATTTAGGTGTGTTTTGGATACATATACAAAACAGTGTTGTACAGTCTGTACAACACTATTTTGTATATGTATCCAAAACACACCTAAATCACTTTTTTTTATAAAAATTTCAGTTCCAATAAATCACATAAATTAATTGAGAGTGAAAATCCAAAAAAAAAAAAAAAAAAAAAAAAATTCCGACCGGTCGCCCAGGCCGGTCGCCCCAGAAGTACTCTTACAAAAAATAAAACGGTATTTTTGAAATATATTCATTATCAAATTCAAATAAATAAAAAATTCAAAAATATTACATATATATGACCTTTTATCGTACAAATCTATTAAATAAAAAAGGAAGGAAGACATGTCCAATATCGAAGTTACTTCTATACATATGACCGGTTCAAAAAAAATAAATACAATAACTAAATGACAATAAGCCATATCAGTCCGAGCAACTTTGGGCAGTGGGACAAGTGATTGTAACAGTGATATTCTCTGGCGAAGCAAAAGCAAATATATATATATATATATATATATATATATATATATAGAATCAAGATCAGGTCCGGACTCTCGGACCTGATTAAAATGCGGATCTCAAATTTTTTTTTTCTTTATTTTTTTTTCAAAACAACTAATAAAAAATGTATATTTATTTTTAATACTGAAAAAATTTCATAATACAGTGTTTTGGATATGATTTGAATACATATAACAAACAATGTTGTATAATCAATATAACAGTGTTTGTTATATGTATCTAAATCATACCATGTGAGAAACGTATTAAAAAATGTGAAAAATGAACTATTTTAATGTCATTCTCTACTCTGTTCACACTTTAGTTTTGGATTTGGATTCGAGGCTATGATTTTTGACAGTTCATTTTATAATTTTGTAGGAACAATCACACCAATATCGTGTGAAGTACGAACGGTATGAATTAAATATGATAAAATATGGATTTGGTTTAATTATGATTAATAAAATATGGTTATAATTTTATTAAGAATTAAAATTATATAATTTATTTTTAATATGAGTTATATGAATTGAAACTAAATGATTATGGGTTCAATATATGTCAACTCATTTTTTAAATTTTAACCTTACTATTGTTATGGCTCATGCTCTCTAATTTTTTTCTCATACATTCTTTCTCCCTCTAAAAAATTTTATACACTCAATTTTTTTACACTTTCTCTCTCTATAATTTTTATTCTCTCTAAAATATTTTTTACACTTAATCTGGTTGTTTGCTTCTCTCTCCACTCTCTCTCTTCCGTGAGTGTATATATATCTAACTATACAAAACACAAATGATTTTGTATTTAAAATTTTTTTCGCTCAACCTATTAAATCATCTGGACCGTCCAAAATTTAGGATAAATCTAACTTTTCGTTCCTTCCTTCATAGTGCCGGAGGCACTACAGACAATACTAGTATATATATACTTGTGCAAAGTTGCAAATTTGTTCATTGTTCCGGAAATGTTCAACGTGAAGTTTAGTAATTTTAAAATTAAAAGCAACTAACTAAGTTGAAGAAAAGGGTAAATAAATAAAATAAAATAAAATTGAAATAGAAAAGAGGAGAAACGGAGAATCGCACACAAAGACCCTCCTGTTTTCCTCGTTTCTCGTTTCTCGTTTCCCGTTTCCCGTTTCCCGTTTCCCGTTTCAATGCCCCGTTGACCCCGCCATACATAACAGTAATAACTACTGTTCATTACTACTTCCATCTATAAAAAGTTTGATCTGTTAATATTTTTAACGTAAAAAAATTATTTTTTAATAATTATTATTTTTAAATTTATTGCATAATATTATTTTTTAATAATTAAGCATTAAAAATTAATTTTTTTATTATAGGCACTTTCAAAATAATTTACATTGATAATTTTTATATTATTAATACGAAAAAAATTATTGATACTTTTATTAGAGTTTTTCAAATTAGTTATCTAAATTTAAACTACATTTGTTTGTTTATTTATTTATTATTTTTTGCAATGGAGTGAAAATTTCTTTAAAAAATTAAAATAAAAGCAATATATATTTTTTGAAGTATATGTAGAGCTAAGCTTTAAGCTTTGTTCCTGTTATATTAACACGAGGACACGCCAAAATTCTTAGGCTTAGGACAGCAAATGGAATATATGTTGGGACAACTAATTTGGAGTTCATATGAATCAAAATTACTATCGATTAATATGGGGTCAAAATTAATTAAAATATTTTTAATTTATATTTGTAATTCATAATATGAATTCAAAACTAAATTAACTCGTAACATAAAAACTAGTTAATCAACCCAATAAGACCTAAGTAGTTTTGGTTAAGTAGATGGTTCTTAAACTAAATTGTCAGGTCTAGTATTAATAATATATTAAATGTAAGATAAATATTTAATTAACATTTTGAGAAGATAGTTGTAGTTATTAAATTATATATTAAATATTTATTTAAGTGATAAATTATTGAATTACATATTATATGTTCTTTTGATCAATTATTAAGTTAAATATTTGAATGGAGTGCAGATTTATTTAGTTATAATTATGAGAAAATAATATTATTTTAATTTTATTTAAGTCTGTAATGAATTCTGTATTAGTGTTTATATTAACAAAATTTGATTGAAATTGTAATCCGAATAGAGCTATGAAACTCAAGCTTTAAAAAGTTTTAATTTAGTTATAACAAATGGTTAGTAATAAATTCACTATAATTTTTCAACTAATTTTACAAGTATTATGTTTAAAAAAAATCACATATATTATTAATACAATTAATCGTGTGATTTGATAAAATTTTAAGTTTTAATGAATTTAATTTAGTTAAGATATTAGTTTAATAATGAAATTTACAACTGATATTAATATATAGTTGTATTTTTAATTATATAGTTGATTAGTTTGTATTTTTAATTATATAGTTAATTAGTTTTATCAATATAGATCAGTGACCTTATACATAAAAATAAGAACATAAAAATTAAACATTTGATCTAACTCAACTAGATCATGAACTACCGTATTACCGGTCCTCCTAACATGAAAAAAATTTACAGTCTCAAAAGAACGTCTTAACATCCCACAATCTCCAATAATAGTGCTTAAGTATGATTCTTCCAAAATAGGACCAGAAAGTCTACTACTAATTACATTGGCACAATCGCTCTCCACCAAAATTTTTTGTAAGCCATTCTTTAGCAAATTTTACTGCACAACGAATTGCATAATAATGTTTAGAATTTAGTACTGCTAATTGCTAATTGTTCTTTTTCTTTCTTTATTTCATTGGTAAACATATTATGAGTGCAATGTGAATACCCTTATTTCATCTCATTCCATTTAAGTTAGAAACATCTGCATGTTCGGACTTCTAGCTCAGCATATACAAAGCAACTCCACTCTTGATTATAATCAACTTTGTAAAATTGCAGGTTATAAAGGTCCGGTTCTTCTTTTTAAGCAATTAGATATAAAGTTCAGATTCAAAAGTAAGGTTATGTACATGAGGAAGATGAATGATGACAAAAAAAAAAATTAAAAATGTTATATATATTCTTAATTTTGATAATACTGTTCATATGTATTATTATATTGATATCCCTTCAAAGTGGGACACTCAAAAAAAATATTGACCAAATTAATTACCAAATGCAGTTTTATTTCTTCTAGCCCAATAGAGAAGGAAATTGAAAGGTAAAATTCCTTTGTCAAATTGGATTTTAAAATTAGAGATATATTTTTTTTAATTCGTTCCAAAATTAAAGATATATTTCTATTTTAGAATTATAAAGTAACATAATGTTCCTAATTTGCCATTATTTTTTTACTTTCATTTTCAATAACAAACAACCACAGTTAAATTCCTAGCTAATACTAAGGTTATATTTGAAAACATAAAATTATTTTTAAAAATTGTCGTTTTACAAACATATATCTAATTTTAAAACAGACGGAGTACATTATTCTCACTAAGGCCCAAAAATGTGCCTATTTTTCTCATGTCTTTTCTTTAATACTCCTAATTAACTACTCAAAATCGAAGTAAAATGTTAGCTCCGTTCCTTCCTCTTTAGAGAAAGTGCCTCAACTAGATTATTTCCTTTTTCTTTTCCCTAAATTCCATTTTTCATTTTTGTTAATATAAAAAAAATCAAGTTGTACTACTGATTTCTCCGGCTTTATTTATTTTCTCATGATTCTTTTTTTTCAATTTTGTTTTTAAAATTTTATCCACTCGCACGAACTGAAGCCAATATAAAAGGACAAGTTCATTATACAAAACGTTCTCTCTTTAACGTACAACTCACAATCTTATGAAGAAAATATTTCAGTTCACGAATTTTAAGAAACTTGCGAGATTATAACTCATTAAGTGCTCATTTGGGAAAATTGTGCGATGTTGTACGATGAGTTGAAATACTTTTAATTACTCTTGTAAGTTTTCAGTGAACCAAAATTGATATCTTAGTGAAAATTGCTTCTGTTAATTCTGGATTAAATGAATAAAATGAAATGAAAAAAAGAAATAGAATAAAAAAATGTATTTAAGATCCAAAGGTTATTAAGCAGCATAAACCTCTATTAAGAGTTTGTAAAGTCAATTGTGATGCTTCACTTAGGGACAATGGATTCACTAGCGTGGGTTTTGCTCTTCCTGATGAAAATTTATAGAAATTATTACAATTCGTATTTCATAGTGCATGTGTCTCGTCAAAGAATATGATTTTTGAAAGATTTTAGTAAAAAGTGACAAGAGTTAATCTTATAAGACGGCCCATCTATGTTGTTGTGAAATAATCATATTTATTATTTATTGCCCATAATTGTAATATTTTGGTTGATAATTTGAGTACGTTATATTTTTTTTATGTTTGTAGGATAGTTAATAGGGCAGTTCATGATCTTTGTTGAGTTAATTTCAACGTTTAAATTTCACGTTCTTATTTTTTTTAAAAGATACTTATCCTATATCGTAATTTCTTTTGATTGTTTAGAATATCTTGGAGCAATAATTTCTTTTCTTTTTTATTTTTTTGACAAAAGAGCAATAATTTCTTGAGCAATAATATTCTTAAGCCTTTTGACTATTTATAAAGAAAAAAAATTACTATATTTCTTCATTTGTATTATATTCCCTCCGTCCCAAATTAATTGCATTTCTAGGATTTTTTAAAGTCAAATTGACTATTTTTAAAACTAATCTTTTTACCATTTTTGCTAACATATAGGTGAAGATATTATAACCAAAAGAAAGTATATACAATTTATTACTAATTTCAATTTTTATAATTTTAGAAATATATTTATACATGCTTAATTATTAATTTTAAAAATAGTTAATTTGACTTAAAAAAATCCTACAAAAACAATTAATTTGGGACAGATGGAGTAATTGTTTTTCTTGGCTTAGGACATTGTGGAATACTTATTCCACCTTACTTGGCCAAATAAATTTGTTTACTGATAAAATTAAAGGGTTGAAACGAGCGAGTTAATGAATTCCCTATCCTGCCCTCGAATCACTAAAATCAGAACGAATGAGCACAAGACATGTAAGCAGCTTCAGCTTATTTCTAATGTCGTACGACTATACAATTAAAACCCAAGTTTTTAGGGTTTAAGCGGCAAAACCCAAAAAATCAGAGCGAAAATAATCACCAAACTTCTCTAAAACCCGAAAAGGGGGGGTTTTGTAAAGAAAATGGGTTTGCAATCTGCTTGTTGTTGTCTTCATAATTCAGCACCCACAATTTCATTCTCTCCAAATCAACGCTCATTCTCTCGTCATGCTGTAAGTAGTTTCTCCAAAAATTTACACTTAAAACAGTGTCTCTATCACACTTTATCTCACTTCATTTACTCTCTCTACAATATACATATATGTGTATATATATTCACTCTGTGTAGGGGTTTTGGGTTTGCTATTTGTTTGTAGGTATCTCCTACCAAGAAATCTGATAGCTTTGCCCTATTGAGAAATCAAGCGCCTGGGTTCCAGAATTCATCCATATGTATGTTCTCTGTTGAAATTTTAAATATTTTATATGTTTATACTACATTTGGCAGCTGAAAATATTTTTTGGGAATGGGATTTTATTTTATTTGTTGAAATTTTAAATATATTATATGTTTATACTACATTTCGCACCTGAAAATATTTTTTGGAAATGGGATTTTATTTTATTTGTTTGTTTGTGTTTGTTTTTGTAACCGATGATATGCACTTATTGAACTTAAAACAGCTATAGAACTGGTTTTTATTTGATGAAAAATAAATTAGAATCAAGCAAAAGAGAAGTATTAGAGCTATATTTGTAAATTAAACTGATTACTGTGGTCTGACTAAAACTTTTTGTTCAGCAAATTTGGTGCCTGGTTTGAAGACGAGAGTTAAAGATTATTCGCTTCCGTCCTTGAGCAGAGGATTTGTTGTATGTGCTTCTGGTGATAATCAAGAGGGGAAATCGAATTTCTTGGGACAGAAAAATGCTGGTGTTGATGGGGTTGAACCGTTTCGTGGTAAAGCAGGGTCTATTTCATTTTTTGGAGTGACACATCAATTGGTTGAAGAAGGTAGATTGGTGTCTGCCCCATTTAATGAAAGTGCTGGTTCGTTACTCTGGGTTTTGGCTCCTGTTGCTCTGATTTTATCACTGGTGCTGCCGCAGTTCTTCCTTGGGTTTGCAATTGATGGCCTCATCAATGATGAGGTACTTGCTGGTATGTTTTTCAAAGAGCTTTGATTCTTCTAGCTTCACAGTGGTTGTCCTATCTTCTTTATAATTATAGTCTTATTTTATTAGCAATCAGTTATGCAAAATCATTTACCGTGGAAATAACTTTAAGATGATTCTGTGATACAATGTGTTAACATGCACATGGTTTTAGTATAATTGACCTCTACTAAATCTTCAATAGTCTGCTAATCTACTAGAAGAGGACAAGATATGACGCAATTTGATCTCGAAGATTTAAATATTAGTAAAATAATATCTTGCATTTGGGTTAAATACTTAAACTAAAACACTAGCTTGATCAGACATCAGATATAAGCAAGCATGTTAAAATATTGAAGTCCTAGATTTAATATATGTACAATAGTACATGATTTAAAAATCTTACATTTAATCATTGTCACCTCATCCTCAACGTAACAGTATAAAGTAAGATATATGTTTTGTGCTTTTATTTATTCTATATTTGTATTTTGTAGTTCTTCACCATTAACAAATTGTAAGGGCCGTCAGTCTTAAATGTATATATCTGGCCTCAACTATATTGTTGAAAGATCACTTAAGGAGTTAAGGTCATCTCATGAAGTCCTTTTGTGATAAATTACCATCAGTTGAAGAAGACGAAGCCTAAATTGGTTTAGTGAGTAACACTGATTCCTCTGTTTGGTGATCAACTTTTGAATTCCCAACATTTAATGATTTTATTGATGAATGTTTCCTGATAGTCAAGGTGGAAAGAAAACTTAGATACATACCCCAAATCTCTTGGTTAAGCCAATGTTGCAATTATCCCATGTTAAAAGAATTTATATTTCAATGAAAATGGAAGGGAAGATATGTTCCTTTCAACTTCTTCTTTTTATATTTTTTCCCCCTTCAGTTCATTATTTTTGTTATGAGTGAAAGGATTGATTGCAATGACTAATGGGAAGACCAAAATGTCTTGGTCAATGATTTGATTTAGTCTGATTTCTATATCTTATTAGGGAGGGATTGTAGCTAGGGTGGTTAATTCAGAATAAAAGATAATATTGCATGATAAATTATTTTTGCTCAAGAGAAAGAAGTAGCTTTACCAAGGCACAAATTTCGTTTATTTTTTTGTAGGCACAAATTTTGTTTGTATATATTAGATTTTTTTGCGTATGTATTAGATTTTTTTTCTTTTTTTTTTGTTGGCACAAATTTCGTTTTTAGCATTTTAGGGCATTAAAGGGGTTGATCAATCATTAGACAAACTGATAAAAAAAAAAATTAATGTCGATGACTACTTGCAACTTTGTAGATGCTTGTTTGTTGGGGGGAGAAGTGAGCATAGGTTAGAAATACTCTAGAACCTTACTGGATTAAGTTAGGTAAACTGTTAGATCAGGTAAGCGGTTTTGATGACTTTAAATCTGCCTTAGTCTGGTGCAGCAAAATAAATCGTACGAATTGCTATTGTTTGATAGTTTGAAAAGTTGGAGGTACACTATAACTAAAGATCAACTAGGTTATAGACAGTGCTTAAATATCAGATAAAGAGAAGCTAAGCAAGTTTGCATTAACTTGGTAGTATTCTTTTTCTGGTTCTTGGTAGCATTACCACATAGGCACATATAGATAAAAAAATATAAAGAAGAACGTAGATGTTTAAAAATTAACACCAATGCTTATTAGTGTTAGATTTAGCATGCGTATGATTTAAAACAACCAATTTGATTAGCCATGTGACAGAATTCTAATAGATGAAATGACAAACTCTCCAGCTTAAGTTCCAAAAAGTTCCAAATCAAAATAAAAAAGAAATATATTGATTTGCATGACTATCATATTTGGACAACTGTATCACATTAATGGCAGTTATGTATTCATACATTAACTTTCATGACAATTTGCAGAAATTGTGGCTTCGTTCACTTCAGAGGTCATATTTTACATTGGGCTGGCAACATTTCTGTATGTAACTGACAAAACTCAAAGACCATATCTGCAATATAGCCCAAAGAGATGGAGCCTCATCACAGGTCTCAAAGGATACTTGTCATCTGCCTTCTTCACAATGGGTTTTAAGGTCTTTGCGCCTCTCTTCGCTGTCTACGTCACCTGGCCGGTGCTTGGCTTACCAGCCTTAGTTTCAGTTGCTCCTTTATTATCTGGTTGCCTGGCTCAATTTGCATTTGAAAAACTTCTTCAAAAGAGTGGGTCATCTTGTTGGCCGCTGGTGCCTATCATTTTTGAGGTATATGACTTTCATAATTAATTTAAGTCACGAACGATGAAATGAGATCCGTATATTAGGGAAAATTTAAATTTTTTTGGCAGGTGTATAGGTTGTATCAGTTGAGCAAAGCCGCTCACTTCATCGAAAAGTTGATGTTTGCAATGAAGGGAGTTCCTGTATCCCCACAAGTGCTGGAAAAAAGTGGTGCCTTAGTTGCTATGCTAGTAACTTTCCAAGTCCTTGGTATGGTTTGTCTCTGGTCATTGCTGACTTTTCTTCAGAGGCTCTTCCCTTCTAGACCTGTTGCAGAGAATTACTAGACTGTTCAAAGAGTTGTATAGTTAATGCTTATGCTTTTACTGTTATTTCATACATGATTTTAGATGTGCAGGATTTTGTAATGTAAACAAATCTATCGTCAGGGAACTTTTTTTAAATCAGATCTGTCGTTAGGGAACTTTTTTAAAATCAGAAGTGCCATTAGCATAAACACTCGCACACAACCTGGTGAACGAAACATATCAGCCATTTTTCCCACATGGTACTATCCGATGAAAGGGTGTAAGATCCAGGGTGACATTCACTGCTATACCATGACACGTTATCCGTTCATGAGTTAAAACATAATTGTCATCTGCTTGGTATACATAAAAGTCTATTTATGATCAATTTTCCAGAACTGACTGTATTCAGGCCCTTTTTTTACTCCCGTGGCTTGGCCTGTTCTGCCATCCTGATCAATAAATCCGTTTTCAATAGATTTGGATTCATAAGTTCCATCGTTCCCATCGGGTCCATTCAACGATGCAAAATATCACAATGTGATAAAAGAATCAATTCAAAAAGATCTTCTAATTCCAATTAGGAAATCGTTGGGCCCTTTAGGAACAGCTGCATATACACACAAGTACGAATATTTGATCAAGTATTCCAACCAAGAGGTCAGGTCATTCTTGTGAACCATTCAGTTTTCAACAACACCTTTTGTTCACGAGTTAACAAAAAGATTATTGTTCACTAAATATTTCACCTAACTACCAAAGATCATTAATTTGCCAGAACTGTCCATATTCTGCATAGACCATTCAGTTTTCAACCAAAAGCATTCATTCAGGAGTTATCTAGAAACCATTTGAAGAATGTTTCCTCAGGGAAAACAATAACTAGGTTCCTTATTCGACTTGAGTTGACCAATTCACCGGAACCAACTAACTATTCTGGTGTGCACATGTAAGACTCTTATCTATAAAAAGCTTGAATAGCAACACCATTCTCATATCCTGCTCTAGCAAATCAAGAGATACTTGGAGCATCACTTTGAACCTCATGCAGGAACAATTTGAAGCTAATGTAGAGCTGTAGACAAACAATCAACTGATAAAATATCAACTACAAGGTTATTGCACCGTACCGGCCCAAACACCAGTCAAACCCATTCCTTGATAGAAAATGTCGAGGAAAGTACACAATTGATCACTTCCTCAAGTGCTCTATGAAGATCCATTTCGTAATAACGAAGACTAAGAGTAGGGTATATAACTAGCTACAAAGAAACAAAATAACATTACAAAGTTAGGAACTAAATTCAACAGATGGAGATATACGACCAATTAAGGAACTTCAAATGTTTAAAAAAAAACATATGACTAATAGAAATGTAAATTGAGAAACAAATTTATTAAAATGAATCAGTCACAGAATTGAGAAGCTGAGCTTATATACTAAACAGAGAGAGAGAGAGAGAGAGAGAGATTAGACTAATAACCACCTAATTAACTAACAAACAAACTGACTTATTTACAGAATGACGAAACTACCCTTCTATATTATTAACATGCCCCCTCAGGTTAGGAGTTTGAAACAAATTGTGAACACCTAACTTGGTAATCAAAGCAGACAATGCTTTTGTAAAAACATCAGCAGGTTGCAAGTGAGAAGGTAGATGAGCTGTAGAAATCCTTTGTTGAAGAAGTCCTTCTCTAACAAGATGACAGACTATTTCTATGTGCTTAGTGTGCCCATGAAACACAGGATTTGAGGTAATGTACAGGGCTGACTTATTGTCACAATATAAGGTCACAGGGGTGAGAGATTTTACCCCAAAATCCTGCAGCAGAGCTAACATCCAAGTAATCTCATACACAGCAGGTATTAGTCATTGCTCTATGTTAAGCTTCAGCTGAAGATCTTGAGAGTTGGTTGCTTCTTGCTTGCTTTTCTATGAAATAAGAGGAGAGCCTAGAAGCACACAATAACCAGTCAAATATTGTCTTGACAATTTACAACCTCCCAAGTCAGCATCACAAAATGCTTTCAAAGATAAAGCACTGGTGACAGAGAGAAGGAGACCTTGTCCAGGAGACTACTTTAGGTATCTAACCAATTTGAGAGCAACATGCAGATTCTCTTCCATAGGACTGGCAAGAAACTGAGCCAATATATGGACTGAATAGGAGATATCAGGCCTAGTAATAGTTAAGTAAATGAGTCTCCCAACCAACCTTTTGTAGGTACTGATATCTGAGGGAGTTAAAGAATCACCAGAGGCTTAAAGGAGAGTATGATGTTGATCCATTGATACCTTGGATGGTGTTGCTCCAGTGATCACTGTGAGATTGTTTAAAGCCAAACTGATTTAAAGGTGAAGATAGTTTAAGGAACTATTGTCTAGGAACCTGCTTCAAGCCATATAAAGATTTACTCAGTTTAACCAAAGGAGCAGTGGAGTCAGTAGCAACCTTGTTGGTAGTATGATGAAAATCAGAAGAGCCATCTACACCTCTTCATCAAGGTCTCCATGTAGGAAAACATTTGTCACATCCATTTGTGTTAAAGACCACCCTTTAATAGCTGCAACAACAATAAGCACTCTCACAATTGTCATCTTTGTTACAGAAGCAAAGGTTTCAATGTAATCTAGGCCTGCAGTCTGAGTAAAGCCCTTAGCCAATAACCTAGTCTTGTATCTAGGGGTGCAAACGAATATATAAGGATACGGATACGGAAAATCAATTTACTATCCGTTTCGTATCATGTATTCGGTGGATTTTAAAAATGCTATCCGTATCCAGTATTCGAAATAATATCCAAATATGTATAATATCCATTTCTGTTTATTTTATTTGAATAACCAGATTATTCAAATATTAAGGTATTCGAATTCGTTTATCAGTCACCTAATATAAAATTTATTCAAAATATTTACAAAAAAAAATGAATAATTACTCATCACCAATCACAATTTAAAGTTTAAACCATACATAATAATTAAACATCCTAATCATAAAGGGGAGAAAAATGTCAAACACATCATCATACACCATTGATCATAAAAATCAAAATTTAAACATCCTAGAGAAAGTATCAAATTAACATCATTGAAAAGATGGTAAAACTCTTGTTCTTCTTTGCAATCATCCTTCATTAATTTGCATCCTAACTAATTGCAGTTGTAAGAGAAAAATAAATAATATTAGTATAATGTTAAATCTAAAATAATTAATATAATGTTAAGCATTAACTTTTACAAGATTTCATGTAAAAGTTCATGGCATCATTATTACAATAATTAATATAATGTTATGGCATGAACTTTTTTTTACCTCATTCTTAATAAAGTAATACTTAAAACCTTCAATCCAACTATTTGGCAATAAACTTGCACATTTCAGCATTCAAACCAAGAAATAAAAGAAGTTCAGCAGACCGGATTAAAGCTCATAGCATTATAGGAGGTAAACAACTTACAAATACTAAACTCCTAATCCTCACTATCTCCAATGGAAGCACTAAATTCAATTGTAGATTCTCCAGCTGTATATAAATAGTAAACATAAATAAAATTAGCACAAGTATTAAACAATTTAAAGAACAATTATAAATTAATCATACTTACATTTATCCACTTCAACTTCCGGCAACCAATCTTTGACACACATTAGAGTTTCCACCGTTGCCGAATTTAATGATGCACGAATGTCAGTGATAACTCTATGTGCGTGGCTAAAAGATGACTCCGAAGCAACGGAAGAAGTAGGAATAGCAAGAATATCACGAGCCATCTTTGCAAGAGTTGGAAACTTAGTTCCATAATGCTTCCACCAATGCAAAATATTAAAAGCTAGTGGATTATCATCATCCAAAGGGTGCAAAGTCTCTTCAAGATATTTCTCCAACTCACTTTTTTTCACAACATTAGATGCACAATCTTTGGCTACAAACTTCTTAAACGAGAAAAATCCACTTGGATTATTTTTTGACTTTGATAAATTATCTTCATGGCTTATGGATGAAGTACTAATGTCACCCCTTGCTTCAAACCCACCAGTATCAACATATTCGGTAAATAACTCAAACAAAAATTTACGAACTTTGCTTATATATATTTCGGCATAATCACCATGCATTTCCCTACAAGCCCACTCAACAATTTTCATCTTATAACGAGGATCAAGAATCACCGCAATCGTAAGAATCAAGTTAAATTCCTCCCAATACTTATCAAATTTTGCTTGCATCTCAATGGCCATTGTAGAAATATAATAAATATCACTATCTTTCCACTCCAACAACTTCATGCGAATTGAATGCACTTCCATGTAATACAAATTTGACGTAGGATACTTAATTCCTGAAAGTCTTTTTGTCACGTCATTAAACAAACTTAAACAATCACAAACGTTCTTTCCCCTTTCCCATTCTTCCGAAGAAGGCAAAAAATTATAACCATTATCTAAATCGGCTAAACGCTTAATTGCATCCCGAAGCTCCAAAGCACTCACAAGCATATCAAAGGTGGAGTTCCATCTAGTTTCCACATCCAATGGAATACGCCTTTTAGAATTCAATCTTGTTTGGGTCAAAGCAAAGGCAAATTTTTCATCTCTAGCGGGTGAGCTATCAATATATTTTACAGTTTTCCGAATCACCTCAATTAAACCATGAACTATCTTCAAACCTTGTTTAACAATCAGATTTATAATATGAGGAGAACATCGAAGATGAAACATGTCACCATTATGCAACAAAGCATTCTTACCATTCAACCATGTTTTGATACCTTCTAACATTCCGGAATTATTTGAAGCATTGTCAACAACAACACTAGACAACTTTCTATCAATATTCCATTCAAGAATTTGATGTTTTAACCACTCACTTAAATTCACACCATGATGTGAATATTCAACAACATGAAAAGCAATTACTTTTTTATGCAATTCCCATGCATCATCAATATAATGACAAGTTACACAAAAATAACCTCGATTTTGAAAGTTCAATTTCCATCCATCGGTAGTTAAACTAACTCTACATGGTAAACTCTCAATTTCTTTATAAATTCTAGCCCTCTCTTCTTCAAACATATCACCCAAATCTTTTTTCACAGTGTTTCTTGAACGAAATTTATAAGTTGGCATAATATATGAAATCCAAAGACGAAAGTAGTCATGCTCAGCCATAAAAAAAGAATAATCATGTTTTGCAACCATTTTTGCATACAAATATCTTTCAACTAATGGGTCATATTTATATGTAGTTACCTTCGGAGTATGGTTCTCATTGGTGACACACTTCCCAAGAAGTTGCATAGGGTTAACACATCGTCTCTTGGCAAGAGCACAATTATTTTTATGATTTTTCAAATGAGTCGTGCCTTTATCGCTTGATCCGTCAAATTTTCTTTTACAATGTTTGCAAGTAGCAACAACATTGTTACCCGTTCCAACCCTATCAAAATCTGCCCAAACACTTGATGTCAAAACTCTTGTTTTATGACCAGTCGCGGTTGGGGCTATCTCTTGATCAATCGTATTAGATGTATCATTAGGAGCATTAGTTGTAGCATTATCAGAAGCAGCTAAACTATCAACAGGTGCAACTGAGGTAGCACTGCTACTACCTACTTGTTGAGCCATTTTTTAACCTGCAATTATTAAATTAAGCAGAACTAAAGATTTATGACTTTCAAAATCATTACTATTATACAGAACAAAAACATTTCCAACAAAGTAACAAAAACATTTCCAATAAAAAAATTTGTGAATCAATGCCAAAAGATGCTCCAGTTATGACAACTACATTACCAGCAACATTTTCGGTTAGCAAAGGTCTTACCACCACAAAACGCACAAGCTTGAACAACAGAAACAAAGGTAACAACAAAACTGCTATTATCAGTGATATCAGACGAAATACAACCTTCATAATTTTGTGAATCAGGTCCATCACTTCAACATATATAAATAAATTCCCAAATTACCAATTAATTAATACACTAGTCAATATATATATATATGTTTAACTACGTACTGCTATATATATTCTTTCATTTACTTTCATATACAACATGGCCAAAATTCAAAAGCTTCGCCCAAATCCAATGTTCGAAAAAGCGGTTGAGGCGTACGCCTTGAGGCGCGCCTCGTCGCGAGGCGGAGGGAAGGTGAGGCGAGGCCTACGCCTCTAGGGGAAAATCAGAGTCGTGCGCTAAATTTGGCTGAGGCTTGCGCCTCGTGGCGATGCGCCTCAAGGCGTAACAAGGCGCAGGCCTTGGATTTTACGGGTTTGACCCGAACAAAAGTGGGTTAAAAAAAAAAACCAGCAGCTAAAACCTAAATCGATCGCAAGCAAGAAAGCCAAATTAGTTTACCGCGTCGACTTCAGCAGAGAGAGAGAGTTTCGACAGAGGAAGAGTAGCCGATCGCGATTCGCGACAAAACAAAGAGGGAGAGTTCGGCAGGTCGTGACTTCAGCAGCTTGACTACGGTATGTTCTTCTTCTCTCAACTTCTCTTCTTCTCTTCTTCTTCGACTTCTTCTTCTGCTTTTTTTTTGGGTACTGATCTGCTCTTCTTCTGATTTTTTTTTTCTTTCTGGGATGGTATGGCTATGCTCTGTTTCTTTTTGGGTTGGGGTATCAGGTCAGTAAGCTTGCTGAGTTGCTGATTGATTCTATTTTTTTTATATATATGAAGTGATATGGTTTGATTATTAAAGTGGAACCCATACGTGGCAATCTTATAAACCCATACGTGGTGAAGTGATAAGCATGCAAGCATACTGCATACCACTATACCAGAGCTGAATTGAATAGATGATTAATTTTTTATATGGTTTGATTATTATTATAAACCCATTTAATGAAGTAAACCCATTTACTGCATACCATAGCTGAATTGGTTTAATCAAAGCAATAAAACGTGAATGTGACATATATATACAATTAATAAATATATTTAATATATTATATATATTTAATATATATTAAATATATATAATATAAATATATTAAATATATATTTAATATATATTAAATATATATAATATATATATATATATTAAATATATATTAAATATATTTAATAAATATATATTATATATTAAATACATTTATTAAATGTATTTAATATATAATATATATATTAAATATATATTAAATATATTTATTAAATATATATTATATATTAAATACATTTATTAAATGTATTTAATATATAATATATATTTCTTAAATACATTTAATAAATGTATTTAATATATAATATATATTTATTAAATATATTTAATAAATATATATTTAATATATATTAATATGTTTAATATATATGATACTGATACATAATATATAATATTTATAATTTAATATATATATAATATTAAATATATTAATATATATTAATATGTTTAATATATATGATACTGAATTACTGATACAAAATATATAATATTTAATTATTTTTTTTAAATGTTTTTGCTAAATAATATATAATATGTTCATATAAATCATATATGTACTAATAGAGTAATATTGTACTAATATATATATATATTAATATATATAGATATTAAATTTATATATATATATTTAATAGATATATATGATACTAATACATAATATATAATATTTAATTTATTTATTTATTTCAATTTTTTTTGCTAAATAATATATAATACTATGTATATATAATATGTTCAATTTTTTTTTTTTACAGTGAATTGTTATTATGGGTAAGAAAGATCCAGCTTGGAAATATGGCACCGAAGCTCCTGGAGTTAATAAATCTCATTTATATGTGGAATGTAATTTTTGTAAGAAAATTTGTAAAGGAGGGATTACAAGGCTGAAAAATCATCTTGTGGGTAATCATAGTAACGTTGAGGCTTGCAAAAAAGTACCAACTGAAGTGAAGGAAGAGCTTGCGTCTTTGATGAAAAAAAGTGTCGACTCAAAGGAGGAAAGACAAAGAAGTGAAGCTGAAAAAATACAAAGTGGGTCTTATTATGGTGGTCATCCATCCTTGGGAGGTTCAAGTGTGGGTAGTGCCTCCGCGAGGGGAGTTCGGGGACCCATGGACAGATTTGTTGTAGATGTTGATGCTGTTGATGATGATGCTACAACAAATTGTACCGTATTTTCAAAGGAGGCTCGTAATGCAGTCTGTCTTGATATTGGTAGATTCTTCTTTGAAAACGGGATTCCCTTTAATGCTGCAGCCAGTCATTCATTTATAAATATGTGCCGCTCAATTGGGAACTACGGTCGTGGTTTGAAACCCCCCACTCCATACGAGCTTAGCTCTTGGGTATTGAAGCAGGAAGAGAAGACTACAAAGGCCTTTGTTGAGGAGGTAAAGAAGACTTGGTCACATACGGGGGTGTCAATCTTGTCGGATGGTTGGAAAGATATAAGGGGAAGACAACTAATAAACTTTCTTGTAAACAACCCCCATGGCACAATATTTTTGAAATCTGTTGATGCATCTGATGCAGTTAAAGATGCTAATTTGATGTTTAAACTACTTGATGAGGTTGTTGAGGAAGTGGGAGAAGATCTTGTTATTCAAGTAGTCACTGACAATGCATCTAATTATAAGGCGGCGGGGAGAATGCTAATGGAGAAGAGGCCACGTATGTGGTGGACACCGTGTGCCGCGCATTGCATCGATTTGATGCTTGAGAAGCTTGGAGAGTTGCCTCAACATAAAAATGCTTTGACAAAGGCCAAGAAGGTAATTACTAGTATTATTATTATTTGGTTAATGGTTATAATTTTTTTTATTCAATGAATACTTGAATTATTATTTTTTTGTGATGAATGCCATTATGTAATTGTAGGTAAGCAACTTCATATATAATCATGGATGGGTATTGGCATTGATGAGGGCCAACACTAATAAAGACCTTGTTCGGCCAGCCGCCACTAGATTTGCCACTGCTTATTTAACTTTGCAGAGTATGCATAGTTTGAGACAGCCTTTGGAGGCTATGTTTACATCTAGGGAGTGGGTAAATTGTAGTTGGGCAAAAAAACCTGAAGGTAGAGAGGCAAGAAAAATCATTCTGAGCGATAGGAATTTTTGGGGTAGTGTGGGATATGCAATTAAGACCACAAAACCTCTCGTAAGTGTATTGAGGATGACAGATTCAGAAAAGGTGCCGGGAATGGGATTTTTATATGGTGCCATGGACAACGCAAAAGAAGAGATTGCAAAAAATTTGGATAATGAGGAGGGGGCCTATAAAGAGATATGGAGCATAATAGATGCTAAGTGGGACAATCAGTTGCATCGGCATTTGCACGCGGCTGCATATTTTTTGAATCCTCATTTTCATTATGATGACAATTTCTGTGCCAATGTGGAAGTTAAGGTGGGATTGTACGCTTGTATGGACAAGCTTATTCCTAACTCCGAGGAAAGAGAGAAAGCTGATTTGCAACTGGATGCATTCCGATTGAGACAAGGGTTATTTGGCTACACAAATGCCAAAAACACTTGTAAGAAACGTGCTCCCGGTAAGTACTGCGATTAATGTATTTATCTGCTTTCATTTTGATTAAACGTGGTCTTGGTAAGATTGATATATGTTTTAATATTGATCCAGCTGATTGGTGGATCGCATATGGAGATGAAGCTCCAGAATTAAGAAACTTTGCAGTGAAGATTTTGAGCTTAACTTGCTCATCTTCGGCGTGTGAGCGTAATTGGAGTACTTTCAGTCAGGTATTTATTAGATATAAATCATTTATATTCTCAACCATTGGATCTCACTAATGCTCAATTACTTGTAATTAATATAGATACATACAAAGAGAAGGAATCGACTGTCCGCATCTAGGCTTAACTCATTGGCTTACGTTATGTACAATAAAAAATTGAAAGATCGGCACATCAAAAAGAAGGCACTAACAGAAGAAGAGGATCCATTGGTTGTTGATAGTGTGCCATCTGATAATGAGTGGGTTGCGGGGGAAAATGATGAAAATATCTCGGGAGTGACTTATGGGAATGATGATATTGAGGAGGGTGAAGGAACTCATGGGAATGAAAAGACAATTGGAGGAGAAGAGACTAACGTGAGGGAGATTACACTTGGAGGGAAAGGGACTCAAGGAACAAGTAGTAAACAAGGAAGTCAAAAGAGAAAGAGAAAGACTTTGCAGTCAAAAACTAAAACAAAAGGTTAGTGTCATTACTCATTTGTCTTTAAAGTGTTCTTTAAAAAAACATACTCATTTGGATTAAATATATACTCACTTGTTTATTTATAGATAAAGGGAAGGGATTGCAATTGGTAGATGAAGAACCGGAGTTTGAGGATCTTAGCACTGACAATGAGGAGGATGACAGAGCTATTAGATACGATGATGATTCCATGGAGGATCCTCTTAGTGATGATAGGGATGATGATGGTGGGGATGATGATCAAGGATTTGATCCATTTTTCAGGCCACTGGATACGAATGATACACTACTTATATAGTGATGGAAGATCACTATATAAGTAGTTGATGATATTATGTTGTTTTCATGTTTTGTAATGATACATTAATGTGACATTGGTTATTTATGTATTTTATGACCTTGATTATAATGGTGGATTATTTTATGATTTTATTAGCATTTTTGTATAATTTTTTGGGGACTTTTAGGTCTTCAAATCAAGGCTTCCGCCTCGCTCCGCCTCGAGGCTTACGCCTCGCCTCGTACGGAGAAAAACGCCTCGTACCGCTTTTAGCTTTTTCGAACATTGCCCAAATCAATTTTAGGGTTCTAAAGTCAGATCCCCAAATTTTTTGTCGATTGGGCTGAGAAGAAAATGTTAAAAGCTTATGACACAGATTTAGATCCAAAATTACAAATTAAAAACTGCATAATCATACAATTTCATCACTTAAACTAACTAATCAGAGCCAATCAGACAGATCGTAACTGAGAACATGCGCCTGAGAGTGAGAACTGAGAAAGATAAAGGATAAACGACTGAGAACTGAGAACTTTGTAATTGTAACTAACTAAAATAAGAAAAAAAATGAATTTTAAAGTAAAGTTCATTAATGAATGAATGTTAATTTATTTATTTTTAATAAATACAATAATCAATGCTCTAAATTACAATTCAAATAAGTTTTCATCATTTTTGAAATCCTAAATTTCAAAATGAATGCTCTACTTATTAATGTTTAGATGTCCATTTTATGTGTGTGAAGTAATACTGTAGTGTATGAATATTTATAATCTATAATTAAATTCAAAAGTTTACATTGAATATTTAATTATTTTTTCTCAAATACTTGATTAAAACTTTAATAATATGTTTATGGGGAGTTTTATTTATTATTTATCCTCAATACATAATTATAAAAAAATTATTTTATTTGATTATATTTATGTTAAGTGCGAATTATAATGTATATGTGATCCAAAATTGACATTGAGCTTACTTTAAATATTTGGACTTCTAGTTTCTAAATAATTGGGCAAATGAAAATGTTAAATACTCCCTCCACCTGAAAATTCATAAACGTAAATTAATCTATTCAACTCTCCCTTCTAGATTAATTCTAAATTAATTCGGACCTAACACATTTTAACAATAAAATTATATAGTCCATTGCTCCCGCCTCCTGGCATCTCAAGTAAGTTTTGAAAGTAAAAAACTTGTAGCAAACTAATAGCTATAGTTTTGTTCTTGTAGTATATAATTTTCTTGTTAACTAATACATTTTAGATATTTTAACTTTATAGTAGTAAAAATCCATTAATTATACTTAAATCAATTTATTTCAGTTTATTAATATTATAATAAAAGTGTTATTTCCTACTTTTTAGAAGTGAAATGACATTTTTTAAAATAATTTTCGTATGATAGTGAAAACTAATTATTATATAAGGAAGACCATTTAAAAAAAATTATTTTGCTTATTATATAATAATTCATATATAGATATATATATATATTCATAAATATATATATATATGTAATTTATTCAGATACGAATTCCGAATACGGATTCGAATCTAAATTCGGATTTCGGATAACCGCTATCCGCCGGATATATTTACGGTCGAATGTTAAACGAATACGAATACGCCCACATCCGTATTCGTATCCGTTTATTTGCGGATACCTTTTAAACCAAATACGGATATATCCGCTTTTTTTCGAATACAGATGTGGACGAATACGAATTTTCCGGTAACCATTTATAGCCCTACTTGTATCCTCCACAATTCTATCTGGCTTATATTTCACATTATACAACCATTTACAACCTACAACTGGCTTATTAGGTGGAGTTCATCATTCGAGGATTGGGGAATGACTATCTTTTGGGCTCAATAAAGTGTAGCATATGATGCAATTTTCATTAATTTGATGCTCATCAAGGCAACAGAATTACAACAGAATTTTATAGGCAATAATCATATTCATAATTCATATCATTCGAGACGATCTACAATTGCATATACTCAAACACGAAAAGGATTTTTTTTTATGTTACAAAAAAAAACACTAAATCCCATATTATATCTAAAGAGAAGATAACCCAAGCTTTATTTTAAATTATCAGTTTCATGATTGACTGCTAACTGGCTAGAATTCCCACTTTCCCAATCCTCAAATGAACAGGAAACTTAACAATTTTGCGGCTATTGCCATCTTCATTCCAAGTTCGCGTAAAATGTTCAATCACATTATCACTCAAAAACTCTACACCCTTTTTTTTTGTCGTTTGATAAGCAGACCATGATTTAGGTACGTAAAATATTCATCTAAACTCATCAATCTCCCCGTTTTGAACTCAAATATATTAAAGTAAGAAACTTGTTTATCCTTATGAGAAAGACGATTACTTTTATATATTTTAACTTCTAAAAATCATATACCAATAAGCCAAAACAGAAAAATAAAGTAAGGATCATTTCCATCCCTTCTATCTATATAATATCTATTTACTCCTTTCGTTCCAAAATTAGAGATACATTTTGACTTTTTAGAGTCAATTCGCGAAATCCTAAAATTCAAAATTGATATAAAATTATTTAGTTTTAGTACAAACAAATATAACAATTGTAAACTAATTATAAAATACTACTAATTATCATCTCAAGATATGCTTATTGAACTATATGTCTTAACGAGCGGGAATCGTCGGGGTATTTGTGTAAATAGGTATAATCCATGGAATCGTGTTTCCAAAATTTAAACAAATTATATAAATTTTGAGTTTTAAGATTTCGCGAATTGACTTTAAAAAGTCAAAATGTACCACCTGCACTTCCTATTGTTCCTATAGGTTATTGAGGATGTTTTTGATGAGTGGGTTGTGTTGACCAAGCATGTGATTACTGATAGTTTTTGGTGAAGTGGCGCAACAGGCCTCCGGATGATTGTACATAGATTAGTGTTGAGGAGTTTTGTTGGCTTGATCCAGACCTTTTGGAGAGATATGAGGCTTTCATTTCGTCAGAGGCTTCGTTTTCGCAGCCGGGGAGAGTTGATTGGGATCAATCCGTGAGACGTCATCGTCGTGGATGATTCGCTATTTAGTTATTTATTTATCAGTTGTCTATTTATTTAATTTGTTGGATTTCTTATTTATTGGTTTATTTCAGTATTGAGTTAATTATTTAGAGGCTCAATTGTTACTAGGCTTACAATTATTAGAGTTTATTTTCTTATAAATATGTTTGTAAGACATGTCAGTCTCTGAACACTTTGATATTAAAATTATTCTGATTGTTGGTTCCGATCAATATACTTGTTCCACCTGCACTTCCTATTGTTCCTATGGGTTATTGAGGATGTTTTTGATGAGCAAGTTATTTCGACCAAACAGGGTGGTTATCGACAGTTTTTGGTGATGTGGCACAACAAGTCTCCGGATGATTGTACACAAAGGTATAAATGAATCGAGTCGAGTATTGAGTTGCTCAGATTTGGTTCATAAAATTTATCGAGTATAAAATAAGGTTTGATTGAGGCTCGTTTAGCTACCGAATCGAACACGATCTCGAATCGAGTCCGAACAGTTTGAACTTTTCGAACGAATATCATCCGAGTATCAATAGAAAATTGCAATTTGAGAAGGTTCGAGTAATTTATCGAACTTTAAAATTTGCTCATATTTGAATCATTTATATTTCGAGTCGAGCTTGAATCGAAATTTTATTCGAGCGAGTACAAATCGAGCCCGAACTATTTGCTCATTTTACAACCTTAATTGTACATGGATTAGTGCTGAGGAGTTCTGTCGGCTTGATATAGACCTTTTGGAGAGATATGAGGCTTTCATTTCGCCAAAGGCTTTCATTTCGCAGCTAGGGAGAGTTGATAGGGATCGATCCGTGAGACATCGTCGTCGTGGACGATTCGTTATTTAGTTATTTGTTTATCAATTGTCTATTTATTTAGTTTGTTGGACTTCTTATTTATTGATTTATTTCAGTATTGGGTTAATTATTTAGAGGCTCAATTGTTACTGGGCTTACAGTTATTAAAGTTTATTTTCTTATAAATATGCTTGTAAGTCATGTCAGACTCTGAACACTTTGATATTGAAATTATTCTGATTGTTGGTTTCGATCAATATACTTCCTCCCTTCTGCGGTCAGGAAACCCTAGGGGTAGTAATTCTCCTACAGTTGAATCACTGATGTAGGACAGATTTATAAGATGAGTTTCGTTATTAATCGATAGATAAATAAAACTAGGATCCAAACTCTACGCTTAAATTCTAGGGTTTAGAGTTTCAACTCGGCGTCTATTAACTCTAGATAGATATCTCCACGATATAAAGAAAACCAATAATAATCTCAATACTTAGAATGTACTCCGTGTAAAGATTACATCGGTATTTAAACAAAAACAACCCTAAATTAGACTTGGAGACCAATAAAATAACAAAAGACAAAAATACCCCAACTAATTAAAACAAGTCCATAATAATGAAACAAACAAAATAAATAAATAAGGAAACTAAATTATCGATCCCCATCAATCACCCTAGTTCTTATCATTTTCTTTGTTAATTTTACCACTTTCAATTAATTACCTGTTAATAATTTCCATCCTACATCATCTGCTAGAAAAAAAAAAGAAAAAAAAGAGTAGCTTTCTCTTATATGAGATAAAAGTTTAGGCTTATAATTTTAAAATAATAGAAGAATTAAAGCCTTCTGACTTTTACTCCCCTATTGTATATGAATCCCATTTCCAGAGTAGAAGTTATTAAGGTTTCCTAAGCTATCTCTAACATGCTTTCCTAAGGTTTTTTTTTTCTTTGTACAATCCAACTCATAATGTTCTATATTTACAAGTACCCATGTAATGGTACCCTTTAGTAGATATTGCGCACAGTATTATGGATTTAGCACAGAGCACATGAAACAAAATTCTTAACAAATTTAACCAAAACAATTAGTAGATATGTATTTAGCAAACAGAAATTATCAACTCAAAAATACCAAGAACCCAAGCTTCAATTTTGCAAAATGAAGATACACATGCAAATAAACCATAAGAAGGTAAAATTAGACAAACATGGTAGAAAATACACACATAATTTCACTGCTCACCAAATTCAAAACTAAGCTTTAGTGATTAAGATTAACAATCAACCACATAATTGAAATGATAATAGTGAACAGTTAATTCATACATTATTGAACCACAAATAAGTCTCTTATACTTTGTTTGGTTCCCATTCCTTGGCATGTATGAAATGGAATGACTTAAGGAATGGAATGGGAATGAGAATGGAATGGTCATTCTCATTTTTATGTTTGGTTTGTTCATTCATTCCGTCAGGAATAGAATCACCATTCTACTTTAGGTATTTGGTTTACATGAATTACATTATGAATGGAATGTGAAATGATTTTTTTTCATTTTTTATATACTACTAACTTATAAAAATGAATGAAAAAAATAAATTAAATAGAACTAAAAGAACAACTTCACTAGAAAAATATTTTTTTATATTTTTATACATTTAAAATTCAAATAAACACTTTCATGCATGAATTTTTTTTTTTAAAAAAAGCCTTGATGAACAATAATAAGGACTAATAATAAACAATAAGTTGTTTACCAATAAGTTATTTCAATAAGCCGTTTACCAATAATAAACAATAAGTTATTTACCAATAAGCTGGTTAAATAAGCCGTTTACCAATAAGTTGTTCAAATAATAAGTTGTTTACGAATAATAAGGACTAATAAGCTATTTAAATAAGTTGTTTACCAATAATAAGCTATTTACCGATAAGTTGTTTAAATAATAAGTTGTTTACTATTAATAAACTATTTATCAATAATAAGCTATTTAAATAATAAGTTGTTTACCAATAAACTGTTTAAATAATAAGTTGTTTAAATAATAAGCTGTTTAAATAATAAGTATGTTACCAATAAGTTGTTTGCCAATAATAACTTGTTTACCAATAATAACTTGTTTACTAATAAGCTGTTTAAATAATAAGTTGTTTGCCAATAAGCTGTTTAAATAATCAGTTGTTAATTATTAATAAGTTGTTTACCAATAAGCTGTTTAAATAATAAGTTGTTTACCAATAATAAGCTGTTTAAATAATAAGTTGCTTATCAATAAGCTGTTTAAATAATAAGTTGTTTACCAATAAACTATTTAAATAATAAGTTGTTTACCAATAAGCTGTTTAAATAAGTTGTTTATCAATAATAAGCTGTTTACCAATAATAAGCTGTTTAAATAATAAGTTGTTTACTAATAATAAACTGTTTGAATAATAAGTTGTTTATCAATAATAAGCTGTTTGCATAATAAGTTGTTTATCAATAATAAGCTGTTTAAATAATAAGTTGTTTAAATAAGTTGTTTACCAATAATAAGTTGTTTGAATAATAAGTTGTTTGAATAATAAGTTGTTTAAATAATAAGTTGTTTATCAATAATAAGTTGTTTACTAATAAGTTTATTATATTTCAGATAAGATGTTTACCAATAATAAAATGAACGAAGCAGAAGGGAATGAAATAAACCCACCTATTTAGAAAGGAATGAAAAATAATATTTCAGATAGGAATGGAATAACTAAATGAATGGAATGCTCATTCTAACTAACTAACCAAACATGTTTTTAGTCATTCTAGAAGGAATGGTCATTCCATTCCCAGCTAATTCCATTCCATTCCCACCACCCAAACACAGCATTAGGCATTTTATCAAACGCCGTCAATCTGTATACGACGGAAATTGAAGCATAATTTAGGGCTTAATCTAGCAAACAAACAATGCTTTTGAGGAAAAATAGAAGCTTTGTTGGTTAGGGTTTCATGTCATTTTTGAAAAACTTATGCTTTTAGGGTTATGTTTTTGTGAAAAATTTATGGTTGAAGCCTTGAGTGTTTAGAGAGACAAAATAAGAGAATACCGCGTGTAACTCTTTGTCGAACAAGCCGGATTTAAGCTCTGTTTGAAATTCCGCACACTATCAAACAAGCTCGATTTAAGCCCCTTATGCACCCACAGACACATATAAGTCGTTCAAGTATTTTATCAACCACTTTGAGATGCAACTGTAAACAATGAGAAACGAATCGAGAAAATTGATGCCAGAAAATGATTGTAGAGAAATAATCACCGATAAATATAGTAGAAACTAACCTGGAAACTAGTGAAGGTTTAGCCGTGCGGCCTGTCGGATAAAAAAAACTCTGAAGTGTAATTAATTTTAAGTGAAACTATAATGTACAATTTGTAATATAGTCTCACAAAAGTTACTCTCTGTCCCCAGAAAAAGAGAAAAAAATAGTTTTGATCATAATTAATTTTTAATGGCTGAATGACACATATGACCCTCCAAGTTGTTATCCACTTTCAATGTCGTCCCTAAAGTACATTTTTCGTCAATTGGGTCCTTAAAGTGGCTTTTTTTTGCGTTTCCGTTCCTTTTACTCGATTTGACCCAAACCCGACCCATTTTTACCAAATTTTGACCCAATCCGACCCATTTTGACCCGACCCAATTTCACTAATTTTTTTTTTTTAAAAAAACTAAAATAATATTTTATTTTAAAATATTAAAAATAATATTTTATTTTAAAATATTAAAAATTATTATTATTTTAAATATTTTTAAAAATAATTCTTATTTTTAGGAAAAAAATATAGATTCATAAAATATAGATTCAAACAAATTAAATAAAAAAATAAAACTTTATTTTAAAAAAAAGTAGATTTTTTTTTTCATTTTATATGTAAAATACAAAAAACAGAAAAAGATAAATAAAAAAATTGATTCAATTTTTTTTAAAAAAAATTTAAAAAGTTTTAAAAATTATAATTTTTTTGAGGAAAAAAAATTAGAAAATTTATCATTTTTAAAAAAAATGAGTAAAGTTTTATAAAATATAGATTCAAAAAAATTAAACAAAAAAATTAAACTTTATTTTCAGAAAAAATAGAAATTTTTAATTTTTTTTACAAATGAGTAAAGTTTCATAAAATATAGATTCAAAAAAAGTAAATAAATTTTTTTTTTATTTTCATAAAACAAAACTAGAAATATTTATTTTTTAAAAGATGGGTAAATTTTCATAAATAATTAAGAATTAAAAAAATTAAACTTTAATTTTTTTTGAATCTATATTTTATGAAATTTTACTCATTTTTGAAAAAAATAAAAGTTTTTAATTTTTTTTCTTCTGAAAATAATTATTATTTTTAAAACTTTTTAAAAATAATATTTTATTTTTAAATATAAAAATAATTATTATTTTAAAATTATTCTAAAAATAATATTTTATTTTAAAATATTAAAAATAATTATTTTTAAATAAATATTTTGAACCTATATTTTATGAAAGTTTACTCATTTTATGAAAAAATAAAAGTTTTTAATATTTTTTTGAAAATAATAATAATTTTTAAAAATATTAAAAATAATAATTTTTAATATTTTAAAATAAAATATTATTTTTAAAAGAATTTTTAACTAATAATTATTTTTTAAATAATTTTAAAAACTTTTTAGTTTTTTTAAAAAAAAAATTAATTGATGAAATTGGGTCGGGTCAAACTGGGTCAGTTTCGGTCAAAATGGGTCGGGTGGGGTAAAATAGGGTAAAAGGAACAGAAACGCCAAAAAATGTCACTTTAAGGACCCAATTGACGAAAAATGTACTTTAAGGACGACATTGAAAGTAGGTGGTAACTTGGAGGGTGATAAGTGTCATTCAGCCAATTTTTAATATCCTAATTTTAAATTATATTAATATTAATTTTTAATTCTTGAAATAATAATTTTATATTTAATTATGTGTTTTAACTTTTAAGTAGCTTACGGTATTACTTAGTACATCAATCAAATCAAATAAATTTGCATTAATTTTGGATTTCAAAATTTGCATATTGATTAGCAAAAAAAATCAAAATAAGAATTTCATGATGAAACAGATGGAGTATTACAAAAATTAAAATGAGAAAGCTTTCACATCGAGTCAAATATTTCTAATTGTCTAAATAATTTGAAATTCAATTAAACGTCATTAGTAAAAAACTAATATAAAAAATACTTTCTTCAACGTATAAATGATATTTTTTAAAATATATTTTTTACATATTAAAAAAAATCAAATCGATGAGAACAATATTAAAAAGTTTTTATATTATTCATTGTAGATCCCATTAAATATATTAATAATATTTTCTCTTTTCGTAAAATTAGTGAACCCCACTTAAGGGTAAACTAGTTAATATATAACTTTTTGCATTTAATTTGTATACTTGAGACATCTTTTGATTTGATAGATAAAAATATTTATATATTTGAGAAATCTTCTATAAGACTTGAGAGTATAAAATCTACTTGTTACTATAACCTAAATGACTTATTTCTCATATCAAATTATTAGATATAACATAAGGCATAAAAGTGAGTTCATTTGATATTTTTTTCCTTTTAAATCTGCGACTCATAAAACTCAAAATTTATGTTAATTTATTTAATATTAATCAATGCAATAATTCGTATTAGAAACTAATTAAAAAGTATTACTAAATTTTATGTATAAAATTATTATTTTGAAAATTAAAATAATTGCACATTTCAATTTAAATTTCCAAATTTTGTAAATTAACTAATATCAAACTCAAAGTGGACTATTTTTTTACTCTTTTATAGAGCTAAAGGAATATGTACTTAAAACAATTTTGTGAATTATGGCACTTATTGGCACCAATTTCAAATAGCTTATTCAAATAATAGAGTCAAAAATTTATGTTCAAACTTGGCTTATTTAAATTCTCAAGTCTAGTCAATTCAAAAAAAAAATCATTTACAGACGCAAGTTCTTATATGGAAGGTCCTCTCAATGTACTGCACAAATGGAATACATTGAACAGGGATGACATATCTGACAATGCTGACTACCAACAGAAATCACAATGGATATATTTCACAACAAATATACAAGAATTACAGGATGCATCAATCTAGAGTCCGTGTGTCCCAAATAATGTTTTCTCTCTGTTAGTGCACGACTAGTGCACATAAAAATACTCCTACTCTTACTGAATTGTTAACCTCCAAACTTTCCTCCAAACTAGTTGATGTAGGCGACGGATTATGGTAGGACCTCATTCGACTTGCAAGACGTGCAACCCTTCCGCAAAAAATATATCTATGTGCACATCCGGTTTCACATCCAAAGACGCATAAAGGTAAAATAGTAGTAAAAATATTGTAAAGAGAGGTGAAAGAAAGTGTTGTAGATTGAGGAGAGAAAAATACTTCTATTACAAATTTTACACAAATGTGTCTATAAATGTAAAACTGGACGTGCACATATATATACTCTTCCGTGAAACTTCTAACATGCTTCTGCTTTGAGGATAGTTGAAGCTCGTTACAGAAATGTTAACCGCAGTAAAACTTTTAATACAGGCTTTTGATGATAGATCGAGCTTTACAGAAATGTTTAACAGCGGTAATCATTGCAAGATTGTACCAGAAAAAGTGTTTAATATGCCTCTCACATCAGCTATCGCCATTACGGGTTTCCCTATGCTTTGAGGATAGAGATAGATTACAGAGCATGGTTTTGATGTCTTTCGAGTGATCAGCATCAATGCCCTCTCTCCTTGCAGAACTATTAGCTGCTGCCTGTTCTTTCAGGGCTTCCTTTTCCAATTTCTTCTTCTCAGCATCTGCCTGCTGTGCATTTTCGTTGCGAGCTTTGTTGAACATTTTAGTAAAGACGAACAAAATTTGTGTCACTGCACACAGAGAATCAAGAAAGCTCGTAAGTTGGCACATCTGAACTACAGATTTGATGTCAAAAAAAGGGGTAAAAAAGTTGGATTTCTTTTTCTTTTTCTTTTTCTTTTTTAAGTTTTTAAGACGATCACAAATTGTACCCTATAATCTAGTCCCAAATTCAATTTTCAAGACAACTTTATTTTTGATTTAAAGCACTGTAAACTTTGAGAGCCTAAATTTTAGTGTGGGGAGGGTGTAAATTGTTGACACTCAACGTTTTAGGTGCTTGCTTTAATCGAAAATAAAGTTTAGAATGGAATACGATTTTAAGCCTAAGCTATAGGGTGTAATTTGTGATTTAGTAATTTAAAATTTAACTAGTACAAGTACTAAGAACATGAACTAGTTTTCAACATCGCGTGTTCTCGGGGTTCTCCCCTGTTCTGGGGCTCTAGTGGAATTTTATAAAACATTAGCATTATTCCAGAGAGAGAATCAACATATAAATTAATCACTCATACGGTTGACTAGGTGGTAAGACCTTTAATCCCTTTATTACCAAATGAAAACACAAACAATCTCATTTCGGTGCAAGTTGAAAATTTGTAATAGTTAAAAGATGTTACTATGACAAAAACACATTGCATGCATGGAGGCTTCAGGAGGACTTTAATTGGAGACTTGGAGTATGGTGTCATGGACGCCAAATTCATACCCAAGGAAAAAGGATAATATTATGTTGCAAACAACTAGTGACAAAAACACAAAATGTTAAAGAGAATAACAGAAAGTTCAAATCAAACCTTGCTCAAAGGGACATCGTGCAGGATCTTCCCCGAAATACTGAGACAGTGAATCTGCATTTCTTCCCTGTGGGCAAGTGTGCTAGAACTTAGAAGGGAAGGACAGCAAATTACATATCCAATGTAAAGAGTAACATGTCAGGAGTTGGGACAAAAAGGTACTCACCACTTCAGAGTACAAGGAGATCAGAGACCTAACTTCAGCTTCAGCAGTATCAAGGAAACTCTTCAAGACCTGGAAGGATGGGTTTAGAATCCATAAAGGTAAAAAATATCTTGATGGATTTACAAAACCTCAGGCGGAGAAAGCAGCAAGAAGCTTTCACCTCAACTAAATTTAAGAATTTGGATTCACTCACATTTGATATTTTCCCATGTAAATGTAAGAATATATAAGCAAATCAAACCAAAGAAACATAGTCAATAAGAGATTGCATCGATTCTAGATACAATATCAGTGACGGTTACAAAAAAAATGTTTTTCCCCTTTTTCTTAGAGGTGACATTCCCACCAAATGATGAGAATGAAATAAAACTATTTAACAACAGTATATAACATTCCTTGCTGGTTTGATTTTAAGTACCAAAGCGATATGCTATTAGGAAACTCAGGAGTAAGGTGTGATAAGCTTAATTGTAAATCTAAAGGAAGTATATTTCTTAGTGTAGAAACCTAGACCAGTATATACTTATCTAACCTTCTGGAAGCCTGAAGATACAGCCCCGTCGTTCTCTGCAGCAGTGAGTTCCAGCTCAACCTTTTAAGACCTTTACTCACTGCTTGCATTTCTTCAGCCAAATTCTTCAGTTGAATCTAACCACACGGAAATCAAGATGGAACAAGAATCAAAGAGTACGAGTCTTCTGTCGTCTACCCGAAAAGTTGCATAAACATGAGTATTTAACATGCTTGTTAAAAATGTATTGACGTACTTTAGAGGCTGCTTCTAAATGACCAAGATCCTTGTAATAATCCAACAACTCTGGCATTTTCTCAGAAAGGAGCTAATGAACACAATGAAGAAGTTGAGCACAGCATCATGAGTACCCATAATAAACTTTGATAGTATATATGAAAATGCATGTAGAATTTGTGAGAAGGAAAATACTCAAACATTGGGGAAAGGGCAGGAAGTAGATGGACTGATATGCGAAATAAAATTTTGAAAAATACCTGTGCGTAATACATATAGTCCATTATTTAATACCCTTCCCATTTTATGTGCCTACACTAAATAAACACGTTATTTAAGGAGAGAAAAGCCGAATCAATGTATTCCACAATTATCCCTTCATTCACTATCTAATGGGGTCCACAAGTGTTTCATTATCATTTTTGTGTAAGGGTAATGTAGACTATTCATATGCATTGCGTATTAAATTTGATCCAATACACTTACTAAGAAGCTCCTAAACAACTTCTGGCACAAGAACAACTTAGAATTGTGCCTACTTCCTCCAAATTATATTTCCAAATTCTAGAATTTTAAAGTTTTAACTGCTCTAATACCTAAAGAAAACTTTTAAAACATCCTTGTGAAGATTCTGAAACTTCAACACTGGTGCATTTCATAAGTGAGAATATTCACAATAATACCTTCAAAGATAATGCATCAATGTCATTTTGTTGTTTCTTGCACAAGTATCAGAAAGTTTAAGAAGGCTATCCAGTTTAAATCCTACAGCAGATCCTGCAATATAAACAGAAATGTGCACATTGCGTTAGGAATGGGACTATTGCTCGGTGGCTTTCTCAGTAGTACTACATTAATCTAAGAAATTAGTACCTCGAGCAGTGCCCTGATTTAACGCATTTCCCAAAGTGAGAATTGTCTGCATTATCTGGCGTAATTTGGTAGATTCTTTTACCTATATTAATGTGCATGAAAAATTAAGATGTGAATAACATATGCAATTCCCATAGTATTAAATCAATTCACATTACTAAAGTTACCTCACTAGCAGCATTTTTTACTATAAGCAGATTACGTTTTAAGTCATTCACCTGAAATAAGACAAGTCTTTAAGCATGAATTGCTACAAGAAACAACATAACTCAAAGTAGAATAACATAAAAACAAGAACAAAATCATTTACCTGACTAGAAAAAGTAATTTTAAATGAAAATACTCGTAATTTGGATTCAACAAGTGGGACCTTCATCAACTCCATGAAAAACTGAAACACTCAAAACACTATTTCTTAGTAACATACGATAAAGATTTTGCACTTCTTTTGTTACATTACATGCTCAAGAATGAAAAGAGAGACCTGTTCACACTTTCCAAGCATTTCCTTGTCCCCCGTGTAGTTTTGAAATATAGAAAAAGAGCAGTAACAAAAAAAAAAGGAAAAAAACAACAACTAAGTAACAATAATAAAGATATATAATGGTACAAGTATGCTATCATCCGAAAGCATGTTCAATAAATTAAGAAAATTAATCTTAACAAAATAGCAACACCAAATTCCTAGTCAAAATGTATCATGCAGCAAGTCATCAACACACTACTAAATCTTCGGATAAGTATTATACTACCTAATTACTTCTATGTTGAATGAATTCTCAACTTCTATGCATGTATAATTCATCACAACAGCTATCAGTGACCAATCTCTTTATAAGACGTGTCGAATTGTCTTTTTTCTTACTAGCTTAAGGGAAGTTCATATTGGCTCCCTTTTTCCAGTTAGTGCCATCAACTTGAAGTCTTGGAGCAAGCACTATTTACGCACCAGAACATCCTCTAGTCCTTATTACAGATGGCATAACAATTTGAAGTACTTTATGCTATTGTGTGAAGTTATGCCATCTCCAGCATCTCATATTCTCATAATGTAAATATCATGCAAGGTAGTCATGGAGCCAGGAATTTTTGATAAGGTGGTTGAAGTAATGTACAAAAATTGTGTTCTTGGTCTATGGAAAGACTAGTTAGGATAAACTCCAATTGCGAACAGCTTTTGTCAAAAGGTGTTTCTCTCTGTCTCAGTTGTCTTACAAAATAAAGGATTCTTCTTCAAATGTTCCCTTTTCTAATACTTTTCCATCGGCAATATAAAATATTAAAGGTTGCTAACACTACTTAATATTGTAACGAATGTGATTTTTGTTAATAATTAAAAATATTTATCGAATTAAATAAATATTTTAGTTGGCTTATTTATGATTTTATTTCTTAAGGAATTAGGTTTAATTCCATTTAATTTAAATATTAGAACATATTTAAATGGTGTGACATAAGAACCATATGATAAGAGAATTATGAAAATAATTTAAAATGGGTTTTGGGGAGTCTAGCCAAACATGGCCTTGTGACTCTTGAGTTAACTTAACTGATAAGGCTCTTTGTTTTTTTTTAACTGATGGCTTTATGCGTAGCTTTTATCAGTCTTTCATCTTTTACGTGTTTTATTTGGCTAAGTTTGAGAATAGGGAGGAGAGAAATTAAGGGAGTTTGAGAGTTTTGTGGTTTTAGAGAAGAGTTCTGGAGAATCAAGGTGGAGAAGGAGGGCTAAATTAACAATTTTCATCATCTCACTAGTGTAAAGAGCAATCTAAGGTAATAAACTAATGTTCAATTTCTTAGTTCTTAATTTTCTGAAACTTCTTCTCTGTAAATGACTTTTGTTGAATGATGGGTTAAGAAATTGGATTATTTATGCTCTTAGATATGTATAAATCATTCTATGTTGTTATAATTGGGTTTTCAGAAAATCAAATCCATGTATGCAGGTTAACAAGAAGATATTGAGTTCTTCATTGAAAGTTGGATTTTTATGAGTAACTTGTTAAAGAATTGGTTATATATGGTTGTTGGGTTGTAATAATCTGTTATATGTTGTTTATAAAAGATTTTGAGTGATCAAATCCATGAAAAATTTGTTTAAGAGGAAGAAATTGATTTTTGGTTGAATATGTACAAAATGGCTTATTTTGGAGTCAAAATTGATGTTTAATTCATGTAATAATCTGTAAAGTGATAGTTGTTTATGTTAATATGTTAAGAAACGAAAAGAATACAAGTGGAATGAACCAATCTGGTTAAGAAACGAGTCCATAGTGTTTGATCTCGCTAAATATGTTAAAATATGAAGAAATAGCAAGAACCTTGATTTTGGAGACTCTAAATTGGTTATTAGTGTTGTTTGTGTTATTAGAATGGTTAAGTATATATGTTATGTTGTTTTGGTTGAGTTTATAACGTCTGAATATGCCTAAATTGTTGTTGTAGTTTTGGGAGTTTGGTTCGCTGCAGGGGAGAAGCAGCCTGCAGTACCTGTGTCTGCGCACCAGCGCGACCGCGCTGGTGCCAAGGCTAAACAGGGTGCGGCCGCGCCTGCACTAGAACAGAAATGGATATTTTTTTTTAACTGTTCAGTCCTTAGAACCCAACGTAACCTAGCCTAATGAACATGAAGAAGCTTTAAACACGTATTAAGTTGTATCAAGAGTAGGTAATCACAAAGTTGAATTGTAAGCTATGATTTGGTAAGTTTTAGGAGACTTTAACTTGTTGTTTGTGAGAATTTGAATGCTAAGACTTATGTTGTATGCTTGTAGAGATTTCTGATTCGTGCTATGTGGTTAGTTAGGAAGTTCAAATCATGAACTAAGTTGCTAAGTTGTACTAAAGTGGAAAGTGAAACCGTTAATCATAGTTGTAATGAAACTAATTTATATTGTGATCCTAATGGTATGTAGGACATTTGGTGAACGTAAGTTGTGATTGTATAGATTACGCATGAGGCAAGTTCCTTATCTCTAACTTGTTTATTATTACTCAAGTTTCCTTAACTTTACTCTTGTATTGAGCAAGTCTCATAACCTTGGCTTATCGTTATTCAAGCAAGGTTTCTTATAATGTTCAACGCTTATGTTTTTGTTAAGCCTTTTAATTCTTATGAAAGCATGACTTTGATACATGATGCTTATCCATTTATGATTCATTAATATCCTACTATTGTTAAAGTATTTCCTTTTGCAATATTTTATTGTTGTTGAACTCTCGAATGATGTCGAACCTTTATTGATTCAACTAATCCTTAGTTGATGAATGTTCTAAGATCTAAAATTTCTATTGAAGCTATTTCAAGCCAAACTTTCTTTGGAACGGACTCTAATGTCAAAACTGAGATGAACCACCCTAATGTAGGGGATTATACTACGCAATAGCGTTAAAATGTTTGTGCACAATACATTGTACGAAGAGCTGATCACCCGGAGTACGAGATGGATGGTCCATATAGTCTATAAGACTGTTAAAGGTTACGGTAGAGATACTTGTTAACCTAGGACATAGTTCGTGGTCTTGTGACCCTCAGATGTACTTTTGATCTTGCTTTCTAATCTTGATCCAAAAGCCAAGTTTTCTATTGAGCTATCAGTTCTTGATTATCGTTGACTGATTCAGGAAAAAACTATATTATTTAATTGAATCCTATTCATTGTTCATTTCTATGTTATTGTTATTATTGTTACCCTGGTGAGTGATTGTTTTGCTCACCCTTGCACAAAACCTTGCAGCTAAGATTGAGAAGTCTGACGAGCCGTCCACGAGTAAGGGCAAGAGCAAAATGAACAAATGATGAAGATTAATTTACTTGTATTTGATTAAGCTTATGTAACAAGACTTAATAATTATTACTATGTTTTTATTTCCACAAATGTTGTAATAAAGGTTAGATAACCTGGGATTTTATTTGAGATGTAATCCTTTAATGGGACGTTGGTTTATGAAGTTTATTATTATCCTTTATTGTGGGTAGTTACATGTGTATGTTTTGGACAGTGAGCACCAAATCTGTGGGTTTGAAGTACCCGGATTTGGGGGTGTCACAAATATTACCAACAATATTAAAACTCTCATTCAGTTCACTTATAAGGATATAATTATTTCGGTTATATACATCTTTTTTAGCTCTATAAATAGGCAATTTCAATCAGTACTAGAGAATTTAGCTGATTAAGAATATAGGGGACACAACCATGATTAATATCCATTATTATTATTATTATTAGGAAATGATCTCAATAAACAAATAAAAATAAATAATTTAACAAATCTAACAATATGATCAATATCCAATTATTAATAATGACAAGAATCTCAATATTTTCAGCAACTTTAATAATCATAATCTAATATTTGCAATAATGAAAGTAATCCCAATATTTTCATAAACATTCAATACTTCCAAGATTAATGAAAAAATTCTCCATTTAATAATTTAATGGTGGCAAAATAATGGTGGCGGTTGGGATGTGATTTTCTTCCAT
Source organism: Aralia elata (assembly GCA_034770075.1). NCBI lineage: Eukaryota > Viridiplantae > Streptophyta > Magnoliopsida > Apiales > Araliaceae > Aralia > Aralia elata. The sequence goes on along the minus strand of CM068377.1, from coordinate 27,389,675 downwards.
AGGTGTGCTACCAAACCTTCGCCAAATTTCCCTGTTGGTGTGCCCATTCCTTATTATCTGAGATTGTGTGCCAGAGCTTTGCCTATAAAAGGATTGCTCGGATAAGTGTTATTATACACACCCTCACTTTTGATATTGCTCTTCTTGAGCATTTCTAACTCTAATGCTTGCTACTGGGCTTGTGTTGTTGTGAATATGTGTTGGTGTATCATGTTGCTCATCCGAGCACTCCTTTTATAGCCAAAGCTTAGGACAGAAACAAAGAAAATTGTGAAGGATAAGCACATGAATAATGGTTGGTGGGGCTGGTGGCTTTGGAAAAATAAGTTAAGTAGCCAAGCAGCAAAATCACATGCCAACATTGCCCCCCACTCTCTTATTGCAAAGAACTTAAAATAAGAAAGTACACAAATTTGTACCAATAAAATATCCGTGACTGTTGAAGACGAACTGCCACACCCAAACACCATACGTCGAACGGAAACTTCTGGCTCTTAATATTGCCCCTCACTCCTCTATTCAAGTCTGAGATAGATAAATAACCGACTTTATCACCACCGGATGCAAATAATCAACGTCCAGGAGCTCAAACTTTGTATTGATAGATGGTGATTTATATAGGCGTGCATACTCTTCGCCTTTGCTGAAGTGTTTGGTCCCGTCCGAAGCAGAGTACGTACTTCGGGAAGTTCACGAAGGGATCTGCGGAGATCACATGGGAGCGAAGGCTTTGGCGTACAAGGTGCTTCGACAGGGTTACTACTAGCCTACTATCTTTAAGGAAGCTAAGGAATATGTTCAGAAGTGCCCTAAATGTCAGTTGAACAGTCCTATTCCTCATCAGCCGCCTGAAGAACTGTTCTCGGTCTTGTCTCCAATCCCTTTCGCAGTATGGGGAATTGATATCTTGGGACCGTTACCGAAGGCAAAGGGGCAGGTCAGTTTTGTGATAGTGGCCATCGATTACATGACTAAATGGGTAGAGGCCAAACCCCTTCGAAAGATCACGGAGCAAGAATGTCTTAAGTTTCTCAAGGAGTTCGTGGTTTTTCGCTTCGGGATCCCTATGGTGATCGTATCAGACAATGGTACAGTTTGTGGGTTCGAGGTTCGAAGAGTTCCTGAGGGATTTGGGCATCCAGCATCGGAAGACTTCGGTTGCCCATCCTCAGTCCAATGGTCAAGTAGAAGTCACTAACCGGACTCTACTCAACGGAATTAAAAAGAGATTGGATGAAGCTAAGGGAAGATGGCCCGAGGAGTTGCTTAGTGTTCTATGGGCGTATCGGACCACTCCTCGGACAACGACAGGCGATTCGCCGTTCAGATTGGCTTATGAGACCGATGCCCTCATTCCAGTAGAAATCGGTCTCCCTCTCTTCGGGTCAGTCAATATAAGGAATTATACAACGATGAGGTCTTCAACTCAACTTGGATTTGCTGGAGGAAGTTCGGGATTCGGCCTTGGTACGGTTAGCACCTGCTCGGCACTATAATTGGTACAAATTTGCGTACTCTCTTATTTTAAGTTCCTTGCAATAAGAGAGTGGGGGGCAATGTTGGCATGTGATTTTGCTGCTTGGCAGCTTAACTTATTTTTCCAAAGCCACCAGCCCCACCAACCATTATCCATGTGCCTATCCTTCACAATTTTCTTTATTTGTGTCCTAAGCTTTGGCTATAAAAGGAGTGCTCGGATGAGCAACATGACACACCAACACATATTCACAACAACACAAGCCCAGTAGCAAGCAGTAGCGTTAGAAATGATCAAGAAGAGCAATATCAAAAGTGAGGGTGTAAAGAGAAATAAATAATTAATTTCTCTTAATTTATTTTTCAGTTGAGAGTTTGTATCCTCCATATTATTTTCATAGTGGATTTTCGAGATCTCTCCCCGTGGTTTTTTCCCTATTGGGTTTCCACGTAAAATTTTGGCGTTATTATTTTATTTCCATGTGTTATTATTTTATTCCATATACACACACTAAAATAATTATATATATCCTCTGTTAAACGTCTTTTCGGCTCGTTATTTGGTGATTTGGCGAGCGATCAGAATTTGGCGTTAACATTGGCGCTAGAAGGAGGGCGGTTTTAGTGTTGAATCAAAATCACCCATTATTGATTAAACAATTATGAGAGATAGCAACTAAAGGAGGATGGTTCAAATATTCATAACAAGATACCTTCATTTCAACCCAAACACCTTGATTTCTATATTCAAATCTGGATCAGCCGACCACAAGAATTTCTCGAAGAGATCCTCAAGAGCCTTGATTACTCTCTTATAAGACAAGGGCCGACCATGGTATTTAACTAGCAAGGAGCCAACTCGTGTGCTCAAACCAGACACTAGAGGATCTGTAAGCTAATTTTCAATTCCTGCCACACAAATGCAACTCATAAAATTAAGGTTGAAGCCCGTTAAGGCATTCAAACACCAACTACACACTTTTAGTTAAATGGGTTGACACGATTAATAAACAGATTAATGCTAGTTTTGAGAATCTTGACATGATTAATTAACGGGTCGTGTTAGGGTAGACATATTTATGTAATGCCTATAACCCAACCTGACACAACACGATTGCTACCCCTATATGGGATCCTCTCATCGCTTTTCCCCTTCAAAGTTAAATCTAAAAACTACAATCCAAGACAACAATAACAACATACACACAGAGGCCTATGGAATTTCTTAATGATTCTTACATAAGAACATTCTCAGAGATAGATCTGCCTCTAACAAAAGCATTTTGTTGGAAAAAAAAATATATTTAAAACAAAGAAATTGAGAAATTTTACGAAGATAAGAAAAAGGATTTACAAACATTCTTCAAAATACCAAAGATAAACCCTATATTACTGTTTCAGGATACTGCAGCAGAACAGCCATGTAACTTCTATCTTTTAGGTACTTAAACAAACAGTAAGCCTTATCCCATCCCTAGCCTATTACAAGCTACAGAACCCACCATATTAACCACCCCTTCACCCTTAAACCCATCTTAATAAATCTTATAAAATCCTTTTTATTGAATCTGTCCGACACTATTTCCAGTTATCAGCTACTGAAAAGAAAACCTGACACCACATTGTCAACACTGACAATAGAGGCTAAATAGTTCACATAAGACTAAACCGCTAGAGCCAAGCCATGCTTTGATTTGCCGAGTTGCAACTCGTTTAAAAGTTAAACGAGCCAAGTCGAGTGGGACTTTAAACAAGTCTGAAATTTGGTGTACGAATCCGGCCCATTTAGCAAATGAGTCGAGCTCGAGCGGAGTTTAACCGAGCCAAGTAAGCCCTGGTCGTTTAACTTTTTATTATAAAAATTAATAACATAATTAATTAAATGCAAAACGAGTCTGGTTTACTCGAGTCGAGCTCGAACAGGACACCATATTGTTCGAGCTTAGCTCATTTAACTAAACGGACAAAGGAGCTTGTACGAGCTCAGCTCGTTTAACGAGCTCGAGTCGGGCTTACGCAAGCCAAGCTTGCGAGCAGCCCCCGGTTTGTTTATAGCTCTATACACCACTAACCATTTTCCACTTCCTCAACTTTGGAATAATCATGGATATTGGATACTGCGAAATAAGTCATGAACTGAACATTTCTTTGTATCCTTGAAAATTGCCATTATGGAATTGGAATGGATAGGCCATGCATCATTTAAGTTGATATGGCCCCATAAATATCAAACAATATAGCAACCATTTCATTGTGAAATACATACTCCCTCCGTCCTTAAAAGATGACTTAAGGTACAAAGAGTAAGGGGTAAGTATGTCATTTAATGGGGTCCATTAGTATAAAAGAATAAAAGGACACGTCACTTTATGTAATATTGTGGGACTAAGAATAAATATGGAATTTTTTTACTCACTTTTCTCTTACTTCTCTTAATTTGTGTGAAAAATGTACTTATGTCATCCTTTTGAGGACGGAGGGAGTATTATTTAGAACCATAAATCCATGGTACGATGGAATGCATAGAAATACAACATCAATACAACCATAAATCTGAAGTTGTTCATCAAATTTCACCTAAATGATAGACTTCTATTATCCATGTCAATACATGCTCAAAGCAAATTTTGTATCCCTTTATACTTCAATATTTTATACCAAACTAAAATATTTCCATTTAGTAAATGGTAAAGTAAGGCACATATATCGATAATCAAAATTCATAAACTGTATTGCAGTAAAGTAGAAATAAGCAAATCCAGTTCAACAACCAAACATACATCGATTAGAAATTTAACCATTCTGTGTAGTAGACACAAGTACTTGGGGAGATGATTCCATCAGGTGTGCACATACTGATTCGGGGACAAACACCACATGGGATTGAAGCCATCGCCCCGGTTTTCTGAGCCTGCCCGATCCCTCCCCCAGTTACACATCTATAACAAACTTCTCCAATAGGGATAGAATGATATTCCGCCAAACCAGTGCTCTTCACCTCTAAAATCTCATTGTCCAAAACCATAGACCTCAATATCTCTGCAATTTGCTGACTGCTGACCTCAACCTTGGCAATTTTATTCCTCTTAAAAAACTCATAAACTCCTTCTGCAGTAGCAACCTTCAGCTTACCTATTATCTTTAAGCATAAATCTTTGAGAATACCAATGAAATCTTTGTCAAGCTTCCCATCCACATACCATGCCCCGCCTGTGAGTTCCTTTGATGGTTCAAACTCTGAAGCCATGTAGTGCTTTCCCCCTCTATATTTGATATTAGGAACCTCCTTTATCAATTTTTTACCCATGAGTGTCTTGATCGATTTATTCACTTGAGTGTGCTGTAGCTTTGTATCTCGTCTGATGTCCCCAATCGAGATTCCCAAATCCTCTTTAGCTTTAATGATATTGAGGACTACACGATCAGCATCCCCAAGAGACTGTGAACTCTGGCCACCATCTCTTTTTCGCTTAAGGGCCAAAGTGTTTTGTGATCGGCTCATTCCTATCAAAACAAAATAATAATTCAAGGGAGAACTTCAATACAATGTTATCTCTAAAATGGCTCAAGTCTCCAATGCGGGGGAGAAACAGAAACTTAATCATCATAGAAGCATAGAAATACAATCCATAGCCTGAAATAGTATGCGACAAAGATCAGATGAGGGCAAGCAGAATTTCAGAACCATCTGTCAGAACATAATGTTGCTATCGTAAGCAAATGACTTTTGGAAATAGTACCTTCTCTCATAGTGGTGCATATACTTTATAGTCATATGCATTAAAAAGAAAGAAAATTGGGAAAGAAAAGTAAGAACGAATTCATTAAAATATGAAAAAACATTATAGAATAGGGATTTCAGTCAAATCAATTGCAGAATGGCATTACCTTTCTCTCCCTACCTCTCTTAGTCTTGCATGTAGAGGCAAGAAAAGCTTGATTTAATAATAAACGTAAAACTGTAGAACTCAGTTTGTATGCCGTAAAATACTTGATCGAAAAGAAGAATTTTTCTTATCGTTTTAATGTTTGGATGACATTTGAAAAATTAGTGAAAATAAAACAAGTTCAACTAATTGATTTTATAATTACAATAATTGAGTCGCTATGTGTATCAGGAGAAATTGGAGGACAGACGTAATGGAGGTGTAATGGAGGGGATGATCTTAATCCATATAATAGATAATATGGTTTATAACCAACAAAAACCCAGAATAATAGATCAAAAATATGAATATATTTAAAACCATCTAAACGCATGATATAATCAAATTCTACAAACAAAGTGCAAAATGATCAACAAAATGAAATTGGTAGTATAAGAATCAAATTATCAATGTTTTAAACTATCGACTCAACCATATTCAAAACAACCCCTATTACTCATTTCTGATCACCATTCAATCCCAGTAGCATCCAAGTCCTTTATGCAATAAGCGACACGGATAATTCGTTCAAGAATTTTATCAAACACTTGAGAAGCATAGATTATTTTTATCAATGTTGTAGCAAAACAATGTTGCAGAATTCTTCAACACCAAAAAGAATAACAAAGTGAACATTTTAATTCAAAATTCAAAAGGATCCATAAAATGAAATTGGTAGTATAAGATTTAATCAACAAAATTCTAAACTACTGACTCTAAACACTATTCCAAACAACCCCTATTACTCCTTTTCGATTACCATACAATCTCAGGAGGGCCTATTCGGGAATGACTTATTTTAAAATAACTTATAAGTTAAAATATAAGTTGACTTATAAGTTGTTTTAAGTTGTGACTTATAAGTAAAAGCGTTCGACTGATAATGACTTATAAGTCAGAAATTAAGTTAAAACAAGTTATGAAGGTGTTTGACTGATAATGACTTATAAGTTAAAATAAAATGTAAAGATTACTAAAAAGGACATTATAAAAAGATACATTGATTCAATATCATATCGAAGGTTATTATTGGTAAACAACTTATTTAAACAGCTTATTGGTAAACAGCTTATTATTTAAACAGTTTATTGGTAAACAACTTATTATTTAAACAGTTTATTAGTAAACATCTTATTGGTAAACAACTTATTATTGGTAAACAGTTTATTATTTAAACAGCTTATTATTGGTAAACAGTTTATCATTTAAACAGCTTATTGGTAACCAGCTTATTTAATCAGCTTATTAATAAACAACTTATTATTGGTAACCAGCTTATTAATAGTAAACAACTTATTATTTAAACAGCTTATTGGTAAACATCTTATTATTGGTAAACAGTTTATTGGTAAACAGCTTATTATTTAAACAACTTATTATTTAAACAGCTTATTGGGATTTCCCTCTATAATGTAATCCTGATGACCATATATATGACCATTCATTCAATAAACTTATCTTTGAGATTATTCTCTCTTTTCCTTGTGGACTCGAGGTTAGTTGTCGATTCAAGACCCCTAGTGGCTTCTAGGGTTGTTTTACCTAGAGGATTCTAGAATTGGATTGAAGACAAGTTCTACTTTCTTGTGCTATCATTTTTCTCTGTGTCAAGAATTAATTAAGTTTGGGCTTGGGTTCAAGAGATGTCATTTTAAGCTCAGGTTAGGGTGTTCTCAAAAAAAATGCTCAAGTTAGGGTGGGTTTAGGTAGAATCTGTGATAAGTAGGTTGAGCATGGGCAAACTCCAGTGTGCTTGTGTTGAAACCTTGAAAGATATATGATTGAAACTAAAGATGGTATTTTGAAGAAGGACAAAACTGAATATTGAGGCACAAGCAGCACAGCAGCACAGCACCACAACCATATAGATTTACTGGAATTCTATGCCCGGCCTAATACCATTCTTCATTTTACCCAAATCATAACCTTAATACATTATCAAACAATACATATTGTAAACCTGAAACGCAGGCATCATAATATAGTTCATGTTGGAGTTGGACTAGATTTGATTGAATTATGGTGGGCAAACCTGGCCAAAGAGCAAACTTTAGGACAAACCTTTATATTATCCAAAAAACATAAAAAAATAAGAGACATTGTCGTTTTTTAGGAACTTTTATAATGTAAGACCCTCTTATATAAAATCAAAAAATTAGTAAATCTATGACATTGAAATTATAATGAAATTTCAATACATAGATCACAGTTGGTAATAAAAAACTATTTAAGGTGACAAAATATAAAAACACTGTAACATAAAATTTCTAAGTTCATAATCATCCCACAAGTGCCAATACAAGGTGTGAAGTTATTGCTCTGTGATATGGAAAAGAATTACCTCACGATTTGAAACACACATCATGTTTCAAACAGAGTTGCTGAAAATTACTAAAAATTAAGCTGCTCACATTTTCCTAATTAAGCAAAACCCAGTATACAACAATTCATTCAATCAATCAATCAAACATTTGAACCACATAAATTAACAACAAACGGAATTGAATCGAAACCCACATGCTCTGAAACTACAGTCAAAATTAAAGAGGTAAAGAAGAAGAAAAACCACATGCCAAAGATTCAAACATAACATAATACTCAAATATTTGGTCTAGGGTTTGGTACCTAACAGCAATCGAAGGAGTCGCAGCAATCGAAGGAGTAGCAGGAGTAGCAGCCGTGGAGCGAAGGAGGGAGAAGCCAAGAAATTGACAGATCGAGCGCAGAGAGAGAGAGCAGAGCAGGAGAGATCTTCAATTTTAGCCGTTGTGAAAAAATGTTTACGTTGGAAGAAGAGAAGAGTAGAGAAAGAGAGGTTTTTAGGTTAGAAGGGATAGAGATGTAATTTATCAAGATAAAGAGGGGGTAAAAAAGATATTATATTTTGTTAAAGTAGCTTATTAAGAATGACTTATAAGTTATTTTTAAATAAGTTACAATTCCTTATTTATTTTTTCTGACTTAAAAACCAACTTATAAATTACAAAATAAGTAATTGTCAACACTCGAACAGTGACAAATGACTTGTAAGTTACTGCCGAACACCCCCAACTGCTGAATGGATAAGGAGAGAATAAGAGATCGATAGGTAGTGGTTATAGAGGTGAATGGAGAAGAAGAGAAAAGAACAACAGTAATGGTGATAGAGGTGAACGGAGAAATCGACGGTCAGTGGAGGGAGGGAAGTAATGGTCGATTGTGGTGGATGCCTGGGTGGTGTAAAAGAAAGGTTTGTAAAAGGGGGAAAGTTAGAAAAGTTTTAAGACCTAAACGAAAGAGGGAACCGAAGACCAATCTATATAACAAAATACAACTCATTTTGAAAATTTTTTGTTTTCCCGCTCACTCTAAAAATACATCTGGGCCGTCAAAAAATTGGGATAAATCTAGCCGTTCTTTGTATCACTTCTTCCAATTGCTACTAAAAAGCACGAAATCCTCCGAGAAGAGGAGCAAGTTGGTTTACGACACTCTCTTCCCCCCTCACTGTCGCTGAGCTCCCTTCTTCCCCACCCGCCGCGCACAAGCTCTTCTCCCTCACTGTCCGGCCAAACCTACCGACCGAAGCTAGCCACCCCTCCACCCAGATTTCGGCCGAAACCCAAATAGTGCCGGAGGCACGGGTTAAAGAGCTATTTATATTATAAAGGTTGAATGATATTTCTGTCCCTCCAAGTTGTCACTCACTTTTAAAGTCGTCCTTAAAGTTTATTTTCGTCAATTAGGTCCTTAAAGTGATATTTTTTATCGATTCCATTATTTTTATCCGATTTTACTGTAACCTGACCCATTTATCTTTTACCCGATTTGACTCTATTTTTTGTTTTATTTTTTAAATCATATTTTATAAAACTTTACTCTTTTTTTTCTAAAAATAAAGTTTTATTTTTTTATTTTGTTTTTTTTTGAATCTATATTTTAAGAAACTTTACTCATATTTTAAATTAAAAAAATAAATTTTCTATTTTTTTCTGAAAATAAATTTTTATTTTTTTGAATATATATTTTATGAAACTTTACTCATTTAAAAAAAATCTATTTTTTTCTAAAAATAAAGTGTTTTTCTTCTGAAAATAAAGAAAATAAAATCGGGTAACTTTGAGGGACAAAAGTACAAAAAATGTCAAATCGAGTAAAAGATAAATGGGTCGGGTTGGGTCGGGTTACAATCAAATCGAGTAATAGGAACGGAATCGACAAAAAATGTCACGTTAAAGACCTAATTGACGAAAAATAAACTTTAGGGACAACTTTAAAAGTGAGTGACAACTCGGAGGGACAGAAGTACCATTCAACCAATTATAAATCTAAAAATTTTGATACGGCTGCTATTTGTCTCTAATCCGTTTCTGTCTTAAGTTTTAAATAAATAAATAAAATTTTAAAATGATTTGAGACGCATAATATCGGTCTCTAATTGTCAACATAATATTTTAAATAAATAAATTTAACCAAATATTTGAGACGATTAATTCCGTTTCAAAATTAGTTTCTAACATAAAATTATATATTAAAAAAATTGGCATGAAATATATTCATGTCAAATTTTGTCTCTCCTATTTGAAACAGAATTGTTGGTTTCAAAATCCGTTTCGAATTTTACATGCTCAATGTCCTCGATACAGACTGAAATTGGTTTCAAAATCTATCTCAAAATCAAATAATTTGAGACGGAATGTTGTCCGTCTCTAAATTTCCGTTTCAGATACTCAATTTTCTAATAGTGGCATTTTTCCCTTATAAATTTTAGTTTAGTTTTCATGGATTAGTGGTGGTCATTGGATCAAAAAGTAAGATTTTTATAAGTCGTTTTGATATTTCTGGATCCACTAGTTAAAGTAGAAATTAAACTCGCAAGTGAATTCATATGTTCAAAAAGGCATTTCTCATAGAATATCCACCTATGTTACATGGATTTGACGATTCGTAAAAGGTTATGGACACAACATAGACACACCTATTATTTTAAAATATTTCGACTCATTTTCCACTAAACTGATGTGTCCGTACACCCATCCATACCCAGTGCCGGCCCTGGCCCAGGGCAACCGCCCAGGGTCTATAACTGAGGGGGGCACTTATTTATAAACTTATGTAGTTATGTATATATGTATTAAAAAAACACAAATATTTGGCTGCTTACTTTCACTTTTTTTTGTCTTTTACTTTTCATCTACCCAACACATACTTTTTCCTTTTCCTAAACATAGAAAATAATAAAAGTACTCCACTCATGACTCACCCCCACTTCCCATTCCATCTTCTCGACAGAAGAGAGGAAGAAAATTTATTAAATTTATCACTTCTCTCATTTCTCTCTCTTACATATATCAAACACAATCAAAGCTTTCATTTTTCTCTCTCATAAATTATGCTCGGTGAAGAAGAGAAAAGAAGGGGAACTGAATTGAGAGAACAAGAGGAATATGGACTTATGAAGCGAAATATTCAGTTATCAATTGTTATTTGGGTAAGTGTTTCTTTAATTTGTTCATTCTGATATGTAAAGTTAATTATTTATGTATAACCTCATACGGTCGTCATACTTTCAATTAGATAAGAAATATTAATATTGAGGATTTATTGTATGTCTTAGGTAATGAAAAATTATTAATTTGAACTTTGAAGATAATTTCTGAATTTTTAGGTTTTAGGGATTTTCAATTTGAATACTAGAGAAAAAACTAGTATCTGATTGGGGGAAAACTACTAAACTAGAAGTCATTAGCGGCAAGAAGAGGTGATTTTTGTTCATCAATCATCATCAAGCCTTAGATTTCATCAAACAAGCTTTGATTAAAAGGTAATTTATGTAAATAACTATGAAATCTGTTTTTATTTATTTATTAAAACTTTTTCTTATTTATTATTTGATTCAACAGAAAACTTGGCTGGGATTCTTGTTCTTTATAATTGAAAGTTTCAAGTGGAAGAAAATATGCTCAAAATCCAGGTTTAATTGTTCTTTGTTAATTAGTTTTATTGTTTTTTATTGTGTTGTGTTTATTATAAAAGTTAAAAAATGTTTCCTAAGAAACAACTTTCAGAAAATCTCAAGAGACAAAGAAAGAAAAAAGAAGAAGAAATTGCTCAAAGTTTAAGAGGATCTTTGAATAAATATTTTGTTAAACAAACCAATGCTTCACTTGAAAATTTAGATGAAGATTTACCAAATGAATATGAACAACCAATTCAATTGGAAGAATTAGTAGAAAATGAGAATGATGTGAATGAAGAAATTGGCGATCTAGATGAAAATGAAAATAGTGATGAACCTTTCCTTGATGAAAATGAAAATATTGATGAACCTTGCCATGAAAATGAAAGTCCCGAAACAAGATTTGATTTGAACATTTATGATCCACGAGTTTGAGATAATCTTAATGCAAAAATGAGAGATTTACTTGTAGAAAAAGGTCCCCTGAGAGAAACTAATCTCAAATTCCCCATGAACGAACACAATAGACATTGCTCTTAGTGAATTGAAGAGTAGGTTTGAACAATTGCATTGTTTTGAATCTATTTTTGGGTTCTTATTTGATGCTGCAAAGTTGACTTTGTTTGATGATAATGAATTGAAAAGTTCTTGTGTGAATCTTGAAAATGCTTTAAAACATGGTGATGTTTCTGATGTTGCTGCAAGAGACTTATTTTCAGAATTACAAGTATTGCAAGTGATGTTACCAAAAGAAGCATATGAAACAAATAAACCATGGACATCCATTAAAATTCTTGAGTTTGTAAAGAGTGTGGATATGTTTCCTAATGTAATGGTTGCTTATAGGGTATTATTGACTATACATGTGACTGTAACATCTGCTGAACGAACACAATAGACATTGCTCTTAGTGAATTGAAGAGTAGGTTTGAACAATTGCATTGTTTTGAATCTATTTTTGGGTTCTTATTTGATGCTGCAAAGTTGACTTTGTTTGATGATAATGAATTGAAAAGTTCTTGTGTGAATCTTGAAAATGCTTTAAAACATGGTGATGTTTCTGATGTTGCTGCAAGAGACTTATTTTCAGAATTACAAGTATTGCAAGTGATGTTACCAAAAGAAGCATATGAAACAAATAAACCATGGACATCCATTAAAATTCTTGAGTTTGTAAAGAGTGTGGATATGTTTCCTAATGTAATGGTTGCTTATAGGGTATTATTGACTATACATGTGACTGTGACATCTGCTGAAAGAAGTTTTTCTAAATTAAAATTATTGAAATCTTACTTGCGGACCACCATGACTCAAGATAGGCTAAATGGATTAGCGATATTATGCATTGAAAAGGATATGTTAGAAAACATTAAATATGATGGTATAATTGATGATTTTGCATCTAAAAGTGCAACAAGAAGACATTTTAAATGATGTTTTGTGGTTCAGATTTCATTGCTATTTTTATTTTGTAGGTACATGTGATGATTCTTTGCTTCGATTAATTGTGGAGGATGAAAAGAAGATTCGGGAGGAAGCATGTAGACTCAAATATGTAGTTTTCGTTTTTTAATGCAATGTTTACAATCCGGGGTACTCTTTTTCATTCGTTTGGGGTTTTGTCTTATTGGATTATCCCCAAACAAGGTTTTAATGAGACCCCAAAGTGTTCTTTCTTATCTTTTGTAAATTCTTATAATTTTAATAAAATTAATTAGTTGATAATTTATTTATTTTTTTGTTTAATTTGTATAAAGGGGCACACTAAAAAAAATTTGTCCGGGGCCTTAAAAAACCAAGGACTGGCTCTGTCCATACCCGTGTCATGTCGACGCAAGTACTAGTGAATATTAAGAAGAAACAATGTAACACACATCCACATATTTAGTACTCAATGTATGAGTCTTACCTTGAACATATATATACATATATGCTAACAAAACTTGTGATTAATTTCCAATTGTGCAGGTTGTAATTGACTGCCGATTCTTTACAATGTTTGCGGAGCAGGAACTTTGCTTGGTTCAGAATTGTGTTTTGTAGAGGCAAGATATATTGATCTCATCTATAACTTGAGGACTTGAAAAAATTTCTTAACCTGAATTAATTGGGTTAAAAGTTTTACATCGGTTAAATTTGGTTTAAAAGCTTATTATATAATAAAACAATTGGCTTTAAGTTATATAAATATTTTAACACGATATATATGTGGCATAATGATGTTCATCAGCATTGAACATCATCACTTGAGACCTCTCCACTTAATATCAATTAATTTTAACGTAGATACTTCAACATAATTGATGATTGCTCTTAAATATATAATGCATTCCTTTCGTTATCTTCAACTGTAGGATTGCTTTATAATTCCAGAATCATATTTCCAAGCCCTCTCGCATGGGTCAGGCTCAGATCATGGTCATCATGTTGTGCAGCTATTAGTTGAAGCCCTAGGTACATTTTTCTCACTCAAAAGAATTCTTTATTAATAATTTGAGTTTTAATTAATTTCTCCTTAACTATTTGACCAATTAAAGTTATCAAAAATATTGACCGACTATTTTTGCATGTTTCTGATAGGAACTGCCATGCTTATTTTCGGGGTAGGATTGCATGCAATGTTTGTGGGAACACATAATTTGACCGGGAAAAGGATCCTCACTGATCCTAACATTTAATGTTGCGTTTGGATTGAATGAATGGAATAGAGAAAAGAATGAAATAATTTTAAAGTATTTCAAATGTATGTTTGGTTGTTGTTGATGGTAGATGGTATAATATGATAGCAAAATTATTACATATATCCATTCTATTGGAATGAATTTTATTAATTCCACCACCTCCCACATGGAATAAAAATCAAGGGGATGGAATGAATTTTCATTCCATTAGAATGATTTATCCTCCAAAATAATTATCAAATACACTATTTTTCATTTTATTCCTCCTTCCATTCCATTCCATTTCCTCAAGGGTTAAATACACTTATGTCCCTCGAAGTATAACCCCTTTTACACTTGTGACCCTAATGTTTAAAACCTTACATTAGCCTACTCCAAGTACACTTAAGTAAACAAAAGTGACCCTAAATCCATTTCCGGCCAAAAAAATCGCCTGAGTGCTGACGTGTCACCGAAAAAATTATATTTTTATAATTTTCAACGTATTTCACTGTATTTTACCATTTAAAAAAATTAATACATGTATATACTTATTAAATTCGTATACTTATATTAAATCCGTATAATTTGATTATAAAATTATAAATACAATTTAAAATTATAAAAAATTATAAATACAATTATAAAAATAAACTAAAAACATTATAAAATAAATTAAAGATATTTGAATATAAATTAAGAGTAGATTAACAAACAAAAAAATTAGCCACAAAAATTATACCCAAATTGATAAAACAAAATTCTCTCTGTCCTCCCATTTCCTATTTTCATTTCTCTCTCCTCCGATCTCTCTCTCTATAAAATCCCCAAATCCCTCTCTGTTCTTAATCCTCAATACCAGATCCAGATCTAAAATGCGTGAGATTCTTCACATTCAAGAACGCTAATGCAGCAACCAAATTGGTGCCAAGTTCTAGGAGGTCGTTTGTGCCGAACACGGCATCGATTCCACCAGAAAATACCAAGGTGATTCGGACCTTTAGCTTGAGCGAATCAATGTGTATTACAATGAGGCAAGTTCTCAAAGGTATGTACCTAGAGTTGTGTTCATGGATCTAGAGCCTGGAACCATGGACAGTCTCCGATTTGGTCCTTATGGTCAGATCTTTCGTTCGGACAACTTCATCTTTGGCCAATCTGGTGTTGGGAACAACTGGGCTAAGGGCCATTACACTGAATGAGCTGAGTTGATTGATTTTGTGCTCGATGTTGCGAGGAATGAAGACCAAAAATCAGAATCCATGAGAATAGAGAGAATTTTGTTTTGTAATTTTGGATTTTGGGTTTGATTGTTTTGTAATCCATGAGAACAGAGAGAATCCATGAGAACAGAGAGATAAATTGCCGCTTGCTATGGATATTTTTAGTTACTAGTATTTGTTATGTAATTTTGGATTTAGGGTTTGATTGTTTGTGTTAATTGAGGATGAATGAAGAATCTGGGTTTGGGTATAATTTTTGTGGCTAATTTTTTTTTTGTTAATCTTCTCTTAATTTATATTCAAATATATTTAATTTATTTTTTAATGTTTTTAGTTTATTTTTATAATTGTATTTATAATTTTTATTATTTTAAATTGTATTTATAATTTTATAATCAAATTATACGAATTTAATAAGTATATACATGTATTAATTTTTTTTAATGATAAAATACAGTGAAATACGTTGAAAATTATAAAAATATGACTTTTTCGGTGACGCGTCAGCACTGAAGCGATCTTTTTGGCCGGAAATGGATTTAGGGTCACTTTTGTTTACTTAAGTGTACTTGGAGTAGACTAATGTAAGATTTTAAACATTAGAGTCACAAGTGTAAAAGGGGTCATACTTCGAGGAACATAAGTGTATTTAACCCTTTCCTCAATCAGAACTTCTCTGGCCTTTTCTATCTCCAGGTATATCATATTTACTTGTATCACTATTTATGTCAACAAATTGGTAGTCTAATTAACCTGTTTCTAATGTTTTCTTTTTGGGTAGTCGTATTTTAGTGCAAAAAAGTGATTTATTTTTAATGTAATGTATGCAATGTGAGCTTGTACTCTGCGTATCAAAAATTGTATATTTTAGCTAAAAAATCATTTTTTTTTGCTGAAAATATAAATAATTTTTACAAGTAAATTAACTCCCAAGTACACGTGTAGTATTTGATCAAATGTCGTTAAGATATCTTCAGAAAATTTGATCAAATGTCATTATGATATCTAACTATGTTAATAATTAACTGTTTCAGTTCAAGTGGGAGTATGGGACAAATTCATGACCATACCTTTGGTTACTGGTTTGGATCTGGCCTGTTTTGCCGTAGCTCTTTTCATTTCCTCAGCTTGCATATATCTTCCTTCTTTCTAGACTTACTACATCAGATCAAATTAACTAGCAGATCAAATTAACTAGCAGATACGCAGCCAAAGAATTAATTAGGATCAATCATTCATTAAAAAAAATTTAAATTAAACTAAATTCAAATCAAGTCTAATCTATTACTGACCAAAAACTGAAACTAATCATACATTCTTTTTGTAGCTATAATATTTATAAATATAGCTAGTCTATAGATGAAGAAAGACATGGGAGTGACCAGGGCTGCTGTGTGTACTATATAGTTCTTGGAAACTAATATGTTCTTTAATTTATTTATAATATTTTCTTTTATACTTGTAGGAACTTTAATTGTAAGATTTTGTAATGCAAGTACATCTATATCTATTTTCATTCTACATCATATAGCGTTATTTTTTTTATTTTATTTTTTTGATCAAATAAAGAATTTTATTAATCCAAAACATCTTTTACAACCAAAGGAAGGATACTAGAATAAATATCTTCCAACCAAAAAATAAAAAAACTTAAAAGTCGAGATTTGAGCTAGAGCAGCCAAACCATGAGCCACCGAATTGCCTATTCTACGAGTATGAGATAAATTACAATCCTCAAAATCATCTTATAACTTCAAACAATCATCCAACAAAGTATCCAAATAAAAATTCTTTAATTCTTAACTAACAAGGCGTTGAATAACATTGCTACACCATATCGCGTGATTGATTTGGTTCAATACATAAACCACAAGTCAACAAAGCCAATGTTCGTTTAAGGGATTAGGTACAGGAGTAGACTATTAGTCGCATGTAAAAAAATAATATTATATTTGTTTTATTATCTCTAAACTATATTGTTAGTCCCGTTCAAAAAAAATGCAGCATATAAGGGACTAATTAGAAGGATCGAGGGGTTGAGTTTCACAATCATCCGTCTCAATAATATTTTAGTGATAAAAAATTGGTTAAAAAAATGATACGAAATAATGTGGATGATAGTTATTGGTTAGAACTATTGGACTCACCTATGTATGGTAGAACATCCACTAATTATAACCTGACACATCATTTTGTATTTAATTTTTTGTAGTCATTTTTTGTCACCGTAACATTACTCCCATATGTGAATAAAATTGTCATTATTTTTTTAACTAAAATTATAATAAAAAGCTCAATTTCGTCAAAAAAATAAGGGTAAGGTTGTCCTATTTGATAACAGAAAATTAAGTTATGAAATTTAAGAGTTGTAATTTACTGAATTTTAAGTACTTAAACCAGTTGATATTATTCTATAATTGAAGTTAGCTCTGTCTGGTATTCGGAGCTTTAATTCTTTTATGAGTAATGTTACAGGAACAAAATGTAGTTATAAAAAGATGGATATTAAATGAGGCGTCAAATTGTAACTAATTAATACTCTATCATATATGCGTTGGTCTAATGGCTATAGCCAATTACAAACACATCATTTTGTATTTCATTTCTATAGTAATCAAAAGCATTATCATTTTATCATTTTGTATTTCATTTCTATAGTAATCAAAAGCATTATCATTTTTTATCCAACCTTTTTTTCGATTGTTAAAGTTGCATTTTACACATTAAAATAAAATTTCTCAATAATACGTAATAAGTTTTACGTTTTGAACTTAATACGAAACGGATGAAGTTAGTACAAATCTTAATATTTGAATATATATATATATATATATATATATATATATATCAATAGAAAATAAGATTCTCATTATCACACCCGAAACTATGAGATATGAACCGGTCAAGCTGTAAAAACCTGACCCGACCAGATATCGCCTAAAAAGTTAACTGACCTATCCCGGCCCAACCTGAACCTTTCCATTTTTATCTCCAAAATCTTCCCTTCCAACAGTGCTCCCTCCGTCCCAAATTAATTGCTCAATTTTAACTTTTTAAAGTCAAATTGACCATTTTAAAACTAATCTTTTTACTATTTTTGCTAAAATATAGGTGAAGAGATTATAACCAAAAAAAAGTATATACAATTTATTACTAACCCCAATTTTTATAATTTTAGAAATATATTTATATATGCTTAATTATTAATTCTAAAAATAGTCAATTTGACTTAAAAAAGTCAAAACTGAACAATTAATTTGGGACGGAGAGAGTAATAAACAACTACAACAATATTCTTCATTTAACTCTAAAAAGAACAATTTCATCACTATTCCCTAATCACTATATAGTTTTTACCAGTATTTTTGGAGTTTTTATTACCTCTTGAAGAAAAATAACTACTTATTCTTTAGACTTTGTAACATTTATGAGAAAAATAAAAATTTACTCTCTTAAAAAACTAATTTTACAGTTTTTTAACTTATGCACACACGGTGTGCGCTAATGAAACTAGTATTTTATATATATATATATATATATATATATATATATAGGGTAACAATCCATAACAACTGGTTGTTAGAATTACTATTCCAGCAACCATGATCTACACCCTTGATTAATAAAATAGACGGCCAAAATTTTAAAAAAATTCTCACCTGCCGCTACAAACTGTGCGACAGTACTAACACCTCTAGCGGCACTCTATTTTACGCATTTGTCCCTCTTTGTCTTAGACCAGCTTGTTTCATAATTTACTCATGCCGCTACAGCCCGCAACGGCGGTACTCTTGCTTCATTACCGCACCTTTAATAAATAAACCTACCTCCTTCCTTTATAAACCAACCTCCTTCCTTTAATAAAGTGTTTAACCAAGTTACAAGTTACTGCACTTACCCTCCTTCATTTAATAAACTTTAAATTTTAAATATTAAATATTAAATTAATAATATTAAATATTAAATATTAAATTAATAATATTAAATATTAAATATTAATATTCAATATTTAACATTTAATATTAATATTAAATATCAAATTAATAATATTCATTTTAATATTAAAATTTTAATTTTAATATTAATATTCAAAATTTAACATTTAAAATTTAAAATTTTAATATTCAATATTTAACATTTAATATTAATATTAAAATTAAAATTTTAATATTAAAATGAATTTATGAATTCGAAACAATGTAATAAATAACCGTCTATGGATTTTTAAAACACTTATCCGAGTGTGTGCGTATATATAGGGGATGATCCACAGTCATCGCTGGCTGTAGGTGTTTTTTTAGCTAACTAATCTTATATCGTCCATTCAAAATTAGAACGGTTGAGATTAAAAGGGTTGAATTAGTATGCAACTCTTTCTTGCGGATACCGCAACAAAGAGTTGCGGATACTAATTGCACCTCAAATTACCCTAATGCCCTGTTCATGAAAGTCTCCCGGTACAATCCGCGAGTATTTGTTGTGGATAGTTCGCTCAAAAAAATTTCTGCATACTATTCTAACAAATACTCTTTGATGAATTTCTACTACCTGCTTTGAGCTTATTAATGGATTTACATAATTCAATTTACTTTTGGTTATAATTATGAACAAGCAATTTTATGAAAGTTGATGGGATGTTTAATAACATTTATATCTCAAGCATCACTCTAGAGCAAATTTATGGTGTCATTTGTGTTGCTTGGAGAAATTTGTTTGTTTAATCTCAAAGAAAAAGTTATGTTTAATGCATTGATGGGGAACAAAAAATAGAACTTCTTTCACTTGCTGACAAAAGTAATCCTTTGCGTGTTAATTTTATGGAGTCGCAGTTGGATGAGAGTCCCTATTATCTAACGCAAATCTCACTGTTCATTTATTGATCCAAAATCTGAAATTACTCTCATTTACACAACTATTATGCAAATGATAAACCCACTAAAAAAACAATCCTCATACCATCCACACAACTATTGTGCGGACGATATATAATTTGTGAGTTCTCTTCCGCATAATAATTATGCGGGCAGAATATATCATCCGCACAACTATTGTGCAGACGATATTAATCTTAAGCAATTCGATCTTCTCTTAAACAGTCAGAGATGAGTTGGAAAATTAAAAGCTCCTATCCAACTTTGAATTTGAATATGGATGTGTGTGTGTGTGTGTATATATATATATATATAACAATCATATACATATATAGACACACTGTCACAAAATGTCAGCAGAGTACTTGCTTATCCATAGTTGGAAAATATATTTAAAAAAACAAACAAAATAATCCTCCCATTCTCAGATTATTATCATAAATATTTTCTCTCTGTTTCAGATTCACTGCACCGGTTATTGGAAGAAATATGGAACCTACAGATTTGTAAAATGAAGAAATTCAAAAACAAAAAATAAGACCTCTATTGAACTTAATTAATAGACAAGACCCCTTAACCATAAACCCTTGTAACAGAACTGCACTCTCTCAGGTTTAGACAATGATGCTCTTGTTGCAGAGAACCATCAACCATGTAATGTAACTCAGCCGTATGCTATTACTACCTCTGTTCCAAATATAAGGGCACTAAAATTAATTAAAAAAATTAAAAAAAATTGGAGCAGACAGCTATTATACTGCAAATTTATTTAGTGAAGGCTCACATACAAAGACAATATTTTCATGTCATGCAACAAGTCCCCATTTTTAGCCCAGTGACGTTACAAAAATTAATTGCTACGAATATAAAATATTTATATTCATAGTGGGGTTGCAATAACTTTGATCTTGGTTTGGTGGGGGAAGACAAATGAAGTTACAAATAGGAGAGAAAATATTACACAACCTGAAAAAAATTGATACAAACATGAAGTCTGTTCAACCTGCTATGTAGTATTTGAAAAAATATCTACTAATAAACCAAAGTAGAAACAACTTTACACTCATCTTCTAACGATTTACAGGGTAATTCCTTTCTACATGGACGCCAAGATTTCTCTCATTTCTGATACAGATGGAATGTTTTCAGTAGGGTAAATTTTGGCAACAAGCTGCGCAAAGCTGTCGTATTTGTCCAGAAATTCCTTCTGTCAGTAAGTAAAAGTTCAGTTAGATATACGTGAGACATTATTCCACTGCCGCTAGCGTCCACATAATGAATAACATAATTATCTACCATAAGTCGAATTCAAATAGGACATGATTGATATTAACAGTAAAATGTAAATAGTGTTGGCCTTGTGCAGTCAAGTTATCAAGTTTATATCTTTAAGAGGCAATGGCAAACCTTATTATACATGTGTACATGACCAAAAAAAAGGTTCAACCAACAGGAGGAGAGACAGAGAGAGCTTTGAATATAGCAGACCTTATTTACTCCCTCCGAAAAAGAAAAAGCCATATTATGGCGTAAGACTTTTATTATACTCCCTCCCGTCCAAAATATAAGATTATTAACTTTTTAAAGTCAATTAAAAATATTTTCAAACTCAAAATTGACATAAATTCCTTTAATTTTAGCCAATACAACGATGAATATTGTAAACTATCTCAAAAATACTACTCATTGCACAATTTATTTTTCCATCAATCGAATCACTTTTTCAAGAAATACAAGACATCTAAGTCATACAAGTAAAGAGATCTCATTGATAAGAAAGAAAAAAAATGTGAACGGGAATTGGATTGATGAGAAAATAGAATCCTGGGTCGCAAACAGTAATTCGATTGATGATGAAAGAGAAATCTTGGTTTAGTTCTCTATCTTAATTACAGAAAAAAGGATTGATCAAATTTTATTGAGTCTGACTCATAGTGATCGTTTATCAAAAAGAATGACTGGCAAATGATTGAACAACCGGGAGCAATTTACTTACGATACTTAGGTGGTGTTTGATAAAATTGAGTATTAAGAGCTGAACACTTTAGACATTTGAATAATATAGAGCCTCTGTCCAGAATTGGATCTGAATGAAAAAATGTTGTTTGATAATTAATTTTTCTAAAATGTCTGAATAACAGTATTTTACTATTTTAACCCTATGAACAATTTGTAAAATTTATAAATACAGTTGTAAAAATTCAGATATTGTGCCATGTAACTATCATACATTTTCACAATTCATTATAGAAACTGAAATGCAAGTATATTTTCAAATATATAATCATTTTTCATTGTCCAGAACTGTGAGCTCTTCTAATTCCTCGAGAAACAGCCTCTCTCTCCTCAAACTCCTTCCTTTCTCTCTTTAACCTCTCAATTTCTCTCTCCTCCTCCAACTGAATCCACCCCTGCTTCCTCTTCTCCTTCTTCGCCGCCTTCCTTTTCTCCTTCCGGCTCCGGCTTCCCTTTCATGGCGTGGATTCCTGCGCGCATTGCGAGGTTCCTACTTCTTCTCCTTCGATTTCAATCGATTTAGTCATTGGGGTTTTTGGATTTGAGTTCGATCAACTGTTTTGCTATTTGAATAATTATACTTTAACAAGCTTTTTCGATCTGTTTTCATCTTTTTTGATCTGGGTTTTGCATCAGCTACTTAATAAATTTGGGGATACAAAAGGAATTTTATAATATTAAAGAGGCTATTTTGGTCCCAAAAAAAATAACTTTAATTCAGATTGATCTCTGAAGTGTTTAGATTTGATTTTGTATCTTACCGATTAAGAGGCATTAAGAGGCAAATTTTTTTTAACCAAACAAGATTAGCCTCTGACCGAATCAGAGACAGCTCTATTAAGAGGCATTCAGAGCTAATCAAACAGCACCTTAGTTGAAATTCATAAAAAGTATCTAATAAATTATGAGTTCAATACATCCTATTTAGCAGAAATATGAATATTCCTTGCTCATTATCAGACAATTACTTATTCACAAACTTTCATAATCTTTAATGAATTATATCAATTTTGAGTTTAAAAATGTATCAAATTGACTTTCAAAAGTCAATCTCAATTTTGAGTTTAAAAATGTATCAAATTGACTTTCAAAAGTCAACAATGATCTTATAATTTGAAACGGATGAAGTATTTTACTTTATGAATATTAAGGTCCGCAAAAGACGCAATTAGACATAATTTGTTGATGATTTTTGTTCAACGTTAACCTTTACTGACTAAAATTATTAATTGTGAAAATTTTAATTGAAAAAAATTATGTCTAACTGCAGCCCAAGTCAACCTTAATATTTTTTTTAAAAAAATAAAAAGCTAATTAAATAGGTCAATCCTTTTTCTTTTCCAAGACGGAGATAGTATATGGCAATCAAGGTGGGAGAGAGATAGAGGACAACACTATAAATAATCTCTCTCTCTCTCTCTCTCTATATATATATATATATGCATCAACTGGAATGAAATTTGGCATCTTAAAGACTAAGATGTTTTCTCAAGTTTTGTCAACGAAATGTTTTGTGGATTCTTAGTCTCGGGTTCTAATCAAGATATTCTATATTAAGATTCACGGGGTAACATAAAAGCATAAGTACAGTTTCCACAAATTTTCTTCTAAAGGAATTGTTTGCATGATTGACGTTTGATTGCTTAAACGAATTCATTAGTGAAGTGGACTAGTAATAGTAAAATTAATCACAAGGAATAAGCAAAAACAGTAAAAGAGGTTATAGAGAAGGTTTATGAGGATCTATGCCTGGGAACCTAAGGAGAGGGAATAATGTGCCTACAAACTTGCTAAGACGAGAGAATAACAAGAGACTTGACCTACATCAGATACATCAAGTACAAGATTAAAGACTCCTAGTAAGAGAGGATGTGATTATGGAAAGGTGGAGTTGCTTCGATAACTATTTAATGGAAAGAGTGATTGAAACTAGGGAAAACTAAAGAATAGTTATTGATGATTTAGCAATACATCATGTAGTGAATTCCGCTAATTTTTCTGCTAATTTTTGGGAATTCCACTAATTTTTCTGAATTGTCTTGATGTGGAGTGAAGTACCTTTTTTTCACTTTGGCCTTCCATTTTTCCAATGTCACCTACTTTCATCAAACAATTGTGTTTATACTCATCAGGAGCATTGGTATTTTCCTATAAAAGAAGAAACAACTCTTAAGATATTTTTAAAGACTCCTAGTAAGAGAGGATGTGATTATGGAAAGGTGGAGGAGTTGCTTCGATAAACTATTTAATGGAAAGAGTGATTGAAACTAGGAAAACTAAAGAATAGTTATTGATGATGCAAAAAATAGGTTTGTCCATAAAATCAGAATATTTGATGTCAAGGACTCTTTGAAGAAGATGAAATCAGGTAATGGTATGGGGCATGACGGTGTCTCGTTGATGTTTGGAGGTGCTTGGTGGTGTGCCTTAAGTTTGTTGACTAGTCTGTTTAACAATATCCCATAGACTAAAAAGATGCTCAAGGAGTGGAGAAGGTAGAGCACATCAGTGCCAATTATAAGCAAAAGGGAGATTTCAATGGAGGCAATATTCTTGATTAGACAATTGATGGAAATGTATAGAGGAAATAGGAAGGACCTCCATATGGTGTCAATCTAAGGGCCCTTTGATGGTTTCTTGAGAAGAAAAAAGTACCTATGAAATAGGTTGATATGATTCAGGACATGTATGACGGAGAAAATACTTGTGTGAAGACTTGTGACGACACGTAAAGTTATTTCTCAATCATAATAGGATTATGCCAAGGATCAACGTTAAGCCCTTATATTTTTACCTTAGTCATGGATAAATCAACAAAAAGACGTTCAAGACCTTCAAGATGATGCGACATGTTGTATGTTTTTTTTGTTGAAGACAGTGACAGTCGATGAGACTAGAGCCTATGCTAATGCTATGTTAAAGTTATGGGAAGAACATTGGAAGGGTTTTAAAAGAAATCGAAGTAAACATAATATATGAAGTGCGAGTTCCTCAATTTATAAAGAAGACATGAATATATGGGATATGAGATGCCCAATAAAATTATGAGAATATCTTTAAATGCTTGGGATCAATTTCACATAAATAGATATATTAATGAAGAAGTAAGCCACAGGATTAGAACATAATGGATGAAGTGGCGTGGTGTATCAGGGTGTTATAAAATCCTACAATCCTAGCCAAGTTAAAAGGCAGTTTTATAAGACAATGGGAGATCAGCAATGCTATATAGATCTGCATCTTAGGCGACCAAGAAGTAATATGTGCATAAGATATGAGTTACTAAAATGAAAATGTTAAGGTGGATTGTGGTCATTAGATTGAATCGGATTAGACGAGAATATTCAAAGAAAGGATGAGTGCCATCGATTGAGAAGAACATGAGGGAACATTGGTTCGGACAGTTTGGCCCTATCTAAACGACTAATGTTAGCATATAAATGCTCTAGTACAAAAGGGAATCTTGTATCATGGGGAGAGGAACGCCAGAAATTACTCCGAGGAAAGTTGTTTAAAGAGAGACATGATTTGTCACATAAATGGGTAGAAGAGGAATGTAATTGCATGTCGGAAGCCGAACAGGGTATTCCACTTTTAATCATGTTTTTCTGCTTCTCTCTTCTCCCTTTCATCTTCTAATTATTTTCCTTTTAGTGTTCTTATAGTGAAAACGAACAATACACTCTTACTTTAGCAGGAGGGTATACTGAACTGCTTAATATACAACGTCGTTTACCTCCCTTTACAAATTGATATCAATTTTCACAAATCCTATCCTCTGCAAATTGCACATCTCCAGATTTCTTATTTATAGGGCTCCTTTTCAACTAAAGCTAAGACGAAGCCCACGGTGCTGGGGAGGCGATTGATCCAGGAGGTGAGGCAGTGGATGTGGCGGTGGATCCTGGAGGTGGGCGGCCAACGATCACGACAGTGAATTTTCTAGTATCTCTCACTCACCTTTTTTTCACGACATAGGAATCTTTTTTTCTTACTCTGACGACCACAGATGGTGGGGTTTGGGATTGTGTTATTCAGATGATCGCATCCTCTATAAAAATTAAAAACGACGTCGTTTGTTGTTGCGGTGTATACTCCCTGCATTAGCAGGGACCCTGTGGGTCCTTTCTTATACGTATGTATGTAGTTTTCTATATGTGTACATGTTTATTTTACCTAACTCCACTCAATTCAGTTCTTTTATTTTAAATTTGTTTATTTATTTATTTGAATATACTTTACATATGGAAATCATTTTAAGCTAACCGAACTAATTTAGGATAAAGAAATTATTAAGTTGAAGATTTCTGAGATTAACATTCTTTCTATAACTCTTGCTGATCTAGCTTTAGTTTCATAATCAGTGAAATAGAAGATTACAGTCATGCAACTTGCAGATTGTCATGATACTCCCTCCGTCTCAAATTAATTGCTCAGTTTTGACTTTTTTAAGTCAAATTGACTATTTTTAGAATTAATAATTAAACATATATAAATATATTTCTAAAATTATAAAAATTTGGGTTAGTAATAAATTGTATATATTTTCTTTTGGTTATAATCTCTTCACCTATATTTTAGCAAAAATAATAAAAAGATTAGTTTTAAAAATGGTCAATTTGACTTTAAAAAGTCAAAATTGAGCAATTAATTTGGGACGGAGGGAGTATTACATAAACTGTAAACTCATGGGTAATAAGACCAAAATACCTTGCACTTGTCCCATAGTGAAGGCAGCAATTCCTCCGAGGTTAAGTTCTTCTGCAACTTCTTATACATTGCCATGATGGATTTATCGACCTGTAGGAACAAGTAATATTTCAGCAAAACGTATCTCAAAGTACGGTTGGAGTTACAAGGGGGCAGCTTGGGGGCTTCAAAGCGACTCCCAATTCTCCCCAACTTCCTTGAATGTTACCCATTTACCCCCTCCTCCCCCAAAAAATTTGCAAGTAAAAACAAATAACCGGAAATATTGAAGGTAATTCATGACTTACCCCAGATAAACTGGATTTCACCACCTTCCGCAGATCCATTTTTGACAATCCTAGTTGGAATGGAATCTGAAAATTTTGAGTTAATACAATCAGCCTTTGAACTAGGTAATTGAATTACAATTTAAACACAAATGCCCAGCAAAGAGAATGTAGAGTAAAAGATGTAGAGAAATTCAACTTTTAATCTAGGGGGACAAAAATCAAGGTGGGTGGGTAATGATCATAGTTGTCACGGCGCCACGGCGAGACACGACGGTAGTTGACCGCTAGGACAAATAGGCCTTTATCCCGTCTGTATGGCGACAAGTCGTTAACAATGTGAAATTTATACATTTATTTATTTTACTTAAAAAGTATATTGAACAATAAAATTTTATATATATTAAAACTCAAAACATCATAACTAACACTATGGAATACAATTAAAACACAATTACATGAATACTTCACAAATTCAAAAATAAAACAATTGACATTGAAAACTAGCAGAACAAATCACCAAACACTACATAGAAAATAAAGAATCAACAAAGTCAACAACCATCACACATTACAAGTCTAAATAAGTAATAAAATTACACCACATAACAAGTCCATAGGTTATGATGAGTCATGGGTGCAAAATGACTTAATCACTTAACTTGGCCTAACTACCAATGCGTGAGCCTTGGCAGCTCAGCGTTCAAGGCGTAACCTTTTCCTTCTCTAGCACCAGGACGATTGTCGTCGCCTAGGCGACGCCATGACAACTATGGGTATGATTGATGACAATTACTCCCATAAATGATGTCTTAAGTATACTTTTCACACAATTCAATGTAGGAAAGAAAAGTAGAGGAAAGAGAATAATTATGTTTCCATTTTACCCATCATGACCCCACATAAGTACATTAAGGATTCTATCTTTTTCCTAAAAATAGTGAGACCTAATTAAGCACTTTTGAGGGTAATAGATTTATAGTAGTATAACATTTTGAATCTGAATTGTATACTTTGGATGACTTGTCTAGGACAAATTTTTTGTACTTGGTCATATCTTATAGGACAAATTTTTTTGCATCAATACTGTGATATATCCTTCAGACTTTAAGGTTTAAGCTTGTAATAACCCCATGAAATGATCCCCATGAAAGCATGGGATTGACTCTAGGTACCCCTACAACCTTCATTTGCAATCAACAGAATAGCTGCAGATTTCTTGGCAAAGTTAACATTTTCAGTTCAGGAATTTGATCTTTTATGGTTGTTCATAAAAGACGCTTCCCATGTGTTTGGAAGGAGGAATAAGAGAATATTTTCCAGTGGGAAAAATTAAAAATGGCTATGATAGATGACAAATCAACATGCATCAGTGCCCCGATATATCCTTCAGGCATCAAGGTTTAAGCATCAAAAGAACCCTCTAAAATGATCCTGTGAAAGAATGAGATTAACTCTAGGTACTTCTACAGTCTTACTCGTGCCCACTCCACTCATCAGAATAGATGCCAATTTCATGGCAAATGTAACATTTTCAATCCAGCAAATTGGTGTTCTCAAGACCAGGAGGTAGCCCGTAGCCCAGATAAAATTCTTTAAGCATGTTCAGGAATTTAATATTGACTATACTAAGAAAAACAAGAACAGTAGCAGTCTAAGTGGTGCTCAAAAATAAATCTAGGCACTAACCTCTTCTGGCGTGATTGTGTACATTAAATCCTCAATTTTTCGAGCAAACTGGAAAAGTCTTTCAAATTGCTGCAAATAAAAATAAAAACAAAAGGAAAATAAATGAAAAAACATCATATTTATAATATGCAACTGGAATAAACTTTAAGGCTACGTTTGTTTGAAAAAATAATGAATGGGATAGGACTATCTGTACTAATATAGCATCATTGGTGACTATTTTATCCCATGATTAGTCCGTTATTTAATCTATGGACTATTTGTTATCATTTCTAAGGTCATTTGATACATAAAAAAGGGGATTATATTTATCCACCTTTCCACTTAGAATTATAATCCATTATTCAATGGCCTTAAAAATGAGAAAACATAGTTCATGTGATTCAATAACGGATAATCATGGGATAAAATAGTCCGTAGTGGTAATAAATTAGTACGAATAGTCCGATCCCACCCATCATTTTTGCAAACAAAGGATCCCAAGAGGAAAACTGAAGATTGAAGAAAATCTGAAACATAATGCAACAAATCAAGGTGGCCTTCTTACATAATATATGATCACGCTGATATGACGTGTGCAAGCTTGTTCATAAGATTCACTTGCTTGGTGATAAAATTTGGCTAAAGTGGGTACAACATTCGCTAGGTCATACAGACTGCATACAACTGTTTCTAATCAGTATACTGAAAGTGATTTCGGTTAAGAAACAAAAACCTACTCTAAAATAACTTATATTGAAGCAATCATCACGTAAAATATAATAGAATATATATTTAATATGTAGACTTATAGTAGATCACAATTACCTATTCTGAAATGCAGCATAATTCTCTAAAAGCAATATATCAGCATATTTTGGATCTGCCTGAGCAATTTTGTCCAAAGTCACAAACATTATGCTAACCTGTCGAGCAAATTTCACCACAGTTTAGCTCAAAGAATACCATTTGTAATCGAAGAATGATCTACAATCCATCAAACTGAATTAATTGGGGAACATACTAATAAGTTTGACATGTGGAACTTCATTTACTGTCAGATTAGAAATGAAAGGAGAAAAGGAACCAAAAAAAAAGAGGCTTAAAGTTACAGGGTAAACCTTAGTTTCTTAGAGCATTATGTAATATCTTCATCTCTCTTTCCTATTGTAAGTCAAGTATGAAGGAAAAAGACGTGCCATCCCTCATTTTACTCTGTCTTTGCAAGGCCATGGACCATTTTAGTAAAATAAAATATAAGTTAAGGGAGTAGTTTGATAATAATTAATTAGTAGCTTCTAGAAATGGTGATGGGTGAGGGCACTGTTAATGATGAATTTATTTTCCGGAAGTTTTGGTCAGCAGCTAGTGTGGGAGTGATTGTGTGAGGATAGGGTTCTGGACCTCCGGTGAATGAACTGATGGCATTAATGAAGATGAAGATGAAGATGAACAGTGCTTTTTAGGGCTGGTTTCTGGAATGTGGGATTGTAGGACACTAATCTTGGGACGACACATTATTTTAGGACAATGATTACAGTAGTGTTAGGTTGCTAAAGATCAAACAATACCAAATTGATGTTGAACAAGGTTTAGTAGAGATTTAGAATAAAGATAAAAGAGAGAAATAAGCGCTGACCCAATGTTACATGGATAACAATTCAATATGGTACTTGCAACGTAAACAACAACGGAGATCGTCAATTTCTATAGTACGAGGTATGGTTGGGGTAGGCTTCTTTGGACCACTTAACTGTTACGTATATGTTAATAAGGAATGTGGTACGCTGGGTAGATTTCTTGAAAGATATAGTTAAACAGATTGAGTTGTTTCTAAGCGTAAGAATGGAGTTCTTTTAGAAATTACATGTAATAAATAACGTATTCAGTCTTTTATTAGTTAATATATGGAAAACTGAGGAAAATTAGCAACATTCTATGAATGTGATAGGAAATAGGAAAAAGAACTTTTTGAAGCCAAACTTAGAACGTTCGTACAAAAACGCGACTCGCTAACATGCTGGCAAGTTTGGGTTAACTTATCCGCATAGGGAATTGGTTGAAACACGCACGAAAGCACAAAGTTTTTAACTCAAAATAACAATAAGATCAATTTTAAATAATAACTAAGACTGCATATGTTTATACAGAGTATGGAAACCCTAATTAAAGTATAAATTAAGTAACCTAACTTAATAAAGAAGCAAATCCTAATAATATCCTACTGCTATAATTAAAAGAAAAACATTAATTACAATAGATTTTTAATAATAATATTTTGCAATTCCCATTTGTTCTTTTTGACCATTCCACATCACTAAGGCAGTGAACAAGCCACCAAGGTGTACTTTAAGGTGAGCTTGCATAAATTTTATGTCTTACAGCAATGAATGAAAGCAGCAAGGCGAACCTGGAAATGCCTTTTGAAATTTGAACACTGGTTAGGACAAAATTTTGTTGACTGGAATTGACATTTATTAAGACTAGATTTCAATCAATATTCAAAAAGCCCGAGTGGTTCACTGGTTTGCTTTGAGAAGTTGATAGAAAGGTTGTTGGAGTTCACTGGTACAATACTTGCTAACCACGAAAAATCATTTTACTCCTCAAACAGAAAAAGAATTTCAATCAATAGTTTTTCAATATAAAAAATTATATTAAAAAAAAAAAAGCAAAAAGAACTAGATTTTTTTAAAAGAAAAATTGAATAGAAACACCTTATTAATATGATAATTGTGAATATAGGCCCATCCCAATAGAATTAGGAAGATTACAGGATAATGGAGTATCTTAAAACGTATCGCATGTTCGAGACAAGCGGCGTTCCACAAGGCTAGTTTCAAGAATGCATTTACTATGTCACACTTCTAAGACAAGTAAATTCCATGAAGGAATGTCTTAGAAAAAGGTAGATTTCAGGCCAGATTTTTTAATAGTAGATTTCATCAGTTCCACTGTACAGATGAATCTTCCGCTACAGTGATATTCTTGTTTCACTAGCCATTAGGCTTGAGAGTGCACTTCTTGCTGTTTGGGTGTCTTCATCTTGGAATTACCACAATAGCAACACGTAAAACTACAATCTCTACAAGGTGCATAATATTCAAGAAAGCTTTGAGGAACAAAACACATTTGTCCTTCCTAATAATCAGGTATAAAACCACTTCATAAGTTCAAACAATGCAAACTTCTTTAGTCAAGTACATGTTACACTATTACTACAGCTCATGTTAATTAATTATCATAGTTCACACTACAAGGATAGAAACAGAAAACTCAATTTAATGAAGCTTTCTCCGAAATTCTAGCAACGAAGCTCTGAAATCTGCTAATAGTACATATCAACAATGTTTGCCAATTTATACATGTGCCATAACCAAAATGTAAAAAAAAAAAAAAAAAATGGTTTGTGGGAGGTGGGTACTTACAAATTTAGTATATGCCTGATCAACCAAATCCCTAGATTGTCCCTGGATGTACTGCTCCATACGGGTTGCAAGAGTAGCGAATCTATGCAGAAGCGACATGAACATTCAAAAAAAGAATTAAATACAGATCATAGCATACTAATAAAATTAGCAATAAACCACTAGGGAGGAACTTAAGATAACAATTGAACTTAAAGTAATGGTTGTGTCATTATTGTTTATATGATGAACGGTATAAAACTTCTACTTACTCCCTTTCCTAAATGTTTAGTCCCTTCTTAAGATCCCAAGTCCCAACTCTTTGTTGAGACGATCGTTTTACATTCACACTTCAGTTCCGAAGTACAACCCTCAGAAAGCACATGATTCATCTTCCAAACGTTCTGAGCTACAAAATTTGTTCGGAAACTAACCACCTATAACCAAAAAGCTCAAATTGAGGGAAAGTATTCTAGAAGGATAAAATTAACCACTTGATGCGCATAGAATGCGTTCATATGGGTGCTTCTGCCTCTTTGTTTCTATTTGTATGATTTAAGTACTCACAAGCCATACTGGGTAGGATAGAATTAGAAACGAAGATATTCGAATGACAGTTGGGGTGGCACCAATCGAAAAGAAGATGAGTGAATATCAGTTAAGATGATTTGGTCATATTCAACTTCCACTATAGATGCATTGGTAAAAAGGGAAGTCTTGTATTAGGAGGAAGATATAAGAAGAGGGAGGTGTAGGCCGAAAACTTTTTGCGGATAGTTGTATAAAGGGGCTTGGTGTAATAAAAGAAATGAGTGGAGGAATATAATCCGCATATCAGAATACATGCATGCGTGTATGTATGTATGTATTTTTCTATATGTAGGTGTGCTTTTATTTTATCTCTAATCCTTTCTTTCGTATTATTTAATAATATTTATTTTATTCTTTTCTTATTTAATACGATCTGTGTATCGGAAGTGAATTTGGGCGTTCACGTCCTTTTGTTTATCTTTCACTTTTTCCTCCAATATTTTTCTCTTTTCATTTTTTATTTATATATATGTGTGTGTGTGTGTGTGTTTGTATGTGTTTTTATATATGTAGGTGGGTTTTATTTTTATTCATTTCACGCATTTCTATTTTTTATTTTATTTTACTCTTTTCTTCTTTTTTTTTCAAATTCATCCTTTTATCCTTTATTTCTCTCCTTGTCTTTCTAATCTTACAATTTATTTTCAGCCTGTCCCAACTAGTTTGGGATAAAAGACGTTATTGAGTTGAGCTGAGAATTTAAGGGGTTTTTATATTTTGAGTTTTCTTCTTCCCTTTCAACTTTTTTGTTTACATATGGAATTCATTTTCCGCCTGCCACAATTACTTTGGGATGAAAGAAAAAGGCATTGTCGAGTTAAGTAGAGGTCCATATGCATAGTGTACAATATTTTCCTCATCCAATCTTCCCTCAATCGAGTTAAAAAGGACTAGTAGTCTAGGATACTTTTAGCAGTTAGCACATTGAAGAAAACCATATGACATCACTACATAAAGCTAAACTTTTTGCTAGAAACTTTACTTTCAAGATGTGAAACTACTTTACGCATCCAAAATCAGAAAGATTTAATTTCAAAAAAGCAGTTTATGATTCTAAACCTATCTCATGCAGCTGACCAGAAAGTGGAGTGACTTAACCTGAGAATTGCCCAACTCATGGAAAGAACACAAATTTGAACAAGTGAAATCTGAATCACCTAGGTATATATGACAAGACACCCATCTGCCGAACATTTCGCTCATTTCTTTCTATCTGGTGGCAAGCTTCCTCTACAAACTGCAATTCAGTTAATAACCTCATTGGTTAAATCAAATTAAATGGAGGAAAATTGTAATGAATTGTGTAACAGAAAAAATATAACTCACACGGGCGAACTGTGTAGAGATTCTGTCTTCGAGGGCATCAAGCAAGAGACGCACAAATCCTGCTGCATCAGCTTTCTGACCAGATATATACCGTTCTGTAATCCCATGCATGGATATGCAGCGCAGAGGGTCAATTTTGTATGCCCAATCTACCACAGCATGGAAGTCTTCCTAAAAAGTTAAAAGGGAAAAAATTCAACATGTCAAGAAAAAAAAAAGTTCTGTTCACCAAAAAAATGAAACTCCTTGTTTAAATTTAAAAAACATCACAACTGGGAAACAAACTACCAGCCTGTGCTGAGCAGCAGTTGAAAAATTAGAATATATGGAAAAATTATCACAAAAAGATTGAAAAGTGTGTGCGCGCACGCGTGGGGTGTATAAGCAGAATAACCCAGCAATAAGAATCGAATTCAC
The DNA here is from genome assembly GCA_034770075.1 of Aralia elata. Classification (NCBI taxonomy): domain Eukaryota; kingdom Viridiplantae; phylum Streptophyta; class Magnoliopsida; order Apiales; family Araliaceae; genus Aralia; species Aralia elata. The sequence goes on along the minus strand of CM068377.1, from coordinate 27,355,180 downwards.
CATAAAGACTAGGAAATTGATTTAGCTGGATCACCTTATAGCAGTTAAAACTGCAGTTGTTAAAGAACAAGAAAGTACATTTCTTTAAAATTAATAAAATCCAAAGAAACAACATCACTTAGTCCTTTAGCCAATGTTAGTAAACCTATTCTATCTGTAATTTTTTTCTCATGATTAGTTTATTGATAGGGTAATTGAATGGTTCGTTTTAAGTGTGGTAACAGAAGCAACAAGACCAGTTAGAAGTCTGTAAAGATCAACCTAGAACCTAAGAATGATTCGAACCAAGTTAGGGAAATAGAGTTCAAATTTAGAGTAGTGGGAGGAAGAATGGCCAAGAAAAGGTCTTGGGGAGGGAGAACGCGATAAGGGAGGGAAACTTCTCAAAAATGTTCGATATTCATTCATAATCAGCATAAAAATGAAATTACATGAGCTACTCGTACTTGACTACTAGATAGAGCCTACTGTAAATAGACAGTAACGTGCTCCTGCCTTAATCCTTATCCTAATCATGCACATGGACCACGTGAGGTCGCACTATCTAATAACAAGCAACTTTCAACAAAAAAGGAAAAATAGCACTATTTTATACTACTCCCTGCATCATTTTAAATGATCCTAATAAGTTGGCACAGACTTTAAGATTGTGTCTACTAAATAATATTTTAGAGTTATTTTAATATAATAATTCCTTGAATATGGGAACCACAAGTTTTGAAATGGACAACTTTGAGGGTCAAAAAACTCTAATTTAAATAGGATGTGGGGGGTTAAGTGAAATATAGTACTTAATTCTTTTTTCATTCATTTAATGCCTATTGGTGTTCCAAAAGTACACATAAAACTTTGAAATGAAATAAAGTGAAAAGGTTCAAATAATTTGGAACTTCAGAAAAGGAAAGGAGATCAATAAAGAACGGAAGGAGTATTATAAAGCGCCGGAATTCTAAGTTGTGTAAGGATGTCTCATTAGATGGTTAATACTTGAAAGAACATGTAAGGATGTACAAGTTGCATGAGGGTGTCTGATTTAGCAGTGTAAGAGTAACTTCTCAAACAAGGCACTTATTTTTTCTCCTCGCAAAATATAAGTACTCCCTCCATCTCAGGATAAATGTTCTCTATTGATTTTTATGGTCAAAATGATCATTATTAAATTAATAATTAAGCATATACATTTAGAATTTTAAAATCCCAAACCTTGACGTTAGTACAAAATTTTGTGTAGTTTGTAATGTTCATAGTCTCTTTGCATGTATCTAAGAGATTAATATGATCCATTGATTTTTAAAAATGGTCGATTTGACAATGAAAAACAACAGAGGACATTTATCATGGGGAACAGGGAGAAGAAAAATAACAGGACTATAGTAGAAAAAAAATAGGACTCTGCAGACAGATGGAGGAACAAATTGCACAACTATAATAACATATTATTGTATTACTTGTATTCCATCAAGCAAATCACGAAGTGAATCATTTAGTTCCCCCAGCTCCGAAATTCTTTTACCTACAAAATTACAAAAAACAAGGCTGAACCAACTTTCCACATTACATAGAAAACAGGGCCCAATAGAGAAAGTTACCACTTTTGCCGTCACTGTCATCAATGTCCATTATTCCTAAATCATCATCATTGTCATCATCCCCATTAGGTCCACTTTTCTTGCCATTGGCAGGACCGCCTGGTGGAGCAAGTCCAGGAACTTCAAAACACATGAAGTGTGCAAAAAAAGAACTCTGCAGTTTTACCATTTCAATAGATTATTTCAGCTAGACTAAAAATATAATTTAGAATTCAGGGGAGAGGCGGGATCATGGCTAACCTCATCAACAAGGAGTGGGATAAATATCGTGAGCATTTTGGCATAAGCTTCTGAAACTGTAGAAGTATCTGCATTATTCACACTTTGATTGGAACCTGTGGAACCTTCAAGCCAGACAGTTGGATTTCTTGATGCTTTCGTACTAGCTCGAAGCTCATTTGCAAACTCACGAGCCTGTAGAGGATTAAGAATACAAGACAACATTCAAAATTGAAATAACCTAGAAAGTGCAATCAACATCGCATAGCCACAAAGTTCAGCTTAAAAATCTGAAATTCAATAGAAATAAATTAGGTGCCATAATACCGTGAGGAACTTCAAACTACGAATTGTACCATTATTATCAAAGGGTAAAGGAATAACCAAAAAAATGACACCACACTCGTCCTAAACAGTAATATATATAAAGCCTTGACACATGCTAGACTCAAATGCATATAATACATAAAGTTTTGAATTTTCATTCATCATAAATTTTGTGTATGCACTTTTGTTATTCACCTTGCCAATATTGACCTTCTTGACAGCGGATTCAACTTTAACTAAACTTCCTAATGTCACTCCTATTCAAAAGTTAGCTCAAACAAATGACCTAATATTTATGTCTTGATGCTAAACTAAACCACCAACAACCGAGTTCCCATGTAATGAAAAATAACCAAGTAAATGCCTTAAAGTGTCTGGAGTAACTTCTTTCAGATCGTCAACTGCATGCTAAAACTACGTAACCAAAGTTGGGCAAGGAAGGTATACAAATGATTCACAATTCTTCTCTCCAATAATTTATTGAACATGGAAAACAAGAAACAAATATGAATAACGGGAAAGCTTTTGCTTAAATTCTTAATGTATCATGACCTCACGGCGTATAAGCAAATTAAGGGAGCTACAATAAGCTTTCCTTAATGGGCCCAAGCAATTCTTATCAAGGCTCTGCAAAGGCAAAACAGAAAAATGAATTTCAGTAAGTAATAACAGAAAGAATAATAACTACCAATAATGTTTATGTCATTTGACCTTCAAGTGCTGCAAAAGGCGAGCATACGTCCTGCATTTATACCTCAGATCAGCATGATCGGGTCTCTTCAATTGTCCCCGCTGTTTTAACCAAGAGATCAGTGAAAAAATGAGAGTTCTGCTTCTCAAGTATAGCCAATAATCAATTATAAAGAAACATCCCATTAAAATACCTGAGAGAAGTAACTCTTGTCACTTATCATGAAATCCACCAAACTAGCAAAATAGTTTCTCAAGAACTCAGACGCTCTCCGAACAAAAGTAGTTTTCAATTTGTCAAGTTCTGCCCGTTTCTCTTTAACCTGTAAAAATTCCATCCTCCGTTCTTAGAAAGATACTACGTCGTAGATCTTTTTATACCCATTGTGATAGGAAATAAGATACAGTTCAGGATTGCGTTGTAAGTGATTCACGCCAAATCAAAATGTTTATAGGGAAAATGCATGGCAATGAAAAAAGACCCAATAAGTTTGACAAAAAAAATGTATGCATATCACAGACGTGATGGAATTATGATAAAACAAATAAAGTATATAATAAGTTACAAAATCATCTGACAGTAGTAGAAGTAGCACCAACTGGAGATCAAGTGACAAGAAAATCCTCTCAGATAGTTTCTGCATGTACAATGAATACCAGAAACTACAAACCAAGTACAAGTGAAAAAAATACCCATTGATGGTAATGGTCGGTGGAAGAGAAGATCATTATTAATATCGATGGAAATATATGTAGCAACAGCTACATACTCATACACCAACAGATCTATTAACGTTTTTTGATAGATAAGTTTGGCCCTAAGCATGGGGATTGGAAATTTAGAAACAGCAAGCTTGAGGTTATTTTCTACACCTCTACCATTTAGCCCACCCCTTGGGTTGATTGATGAAATTTTACATATATTATCACACCAAAAACATACAATTTTACAGCTGCAAGTAAGTGAGGCACAGAATCAGCAAACATAGATATTCGCAAATACATGTATTCAGATAATTGGAACTGTTTGAGAATAACAACGCAGCAAAAACAATAGCAAATAAAAATCGAAAGAAAAACAATCACACAAGACACAAGATTTACGTGATTCACCCAAAACATTTGGGCTAGTCCACGATCGGCGGCCGACAGTTTCACTATCTCTTAGAAAATTCGTACATCACACAATTGCAGGATCCCCTCTTTATATAACTAACATAAGTAACCCTAATTCACCCGAAAGTACAAAACTACATCTCTAGATTTGGGCCTGGGGCGTTGCCCCCGGACCCCCCGCTAAATTATTAGTAGTGGCCAATACCACCTCTGAATTAAAGTTTGGATCAAGCTTCACTAATAACAATCTCCCATTTGAAGACTGATATATGCACTTCTCCTTCAACACAGCTTCACGATCAACCGCCGACAATTCCAATCATCACCTCAGATTAATTAAAGTTGAGGCTCAACTTCTCTCTATCAACAACCTTCGTCAACATATCTACTGGATTTCTACTCCCATCAACTTTATCAAGCTTCAACTGACCATCTTCCAAAACCTGTCGGATGAAGTGATACCTCGGCTGAATATGCTTCATTCTCACATGAAAACTTATCTAAAACCTTCGTCAACATATCACCTCAGATTAATTAAAGTTGAGGCCCAACTTCTCTCTATCAACAACCTTTGTCACTCCACAAAGTACTATTTTCTTCTTTCCAACCCTACTCTCCCAAGAACCGCTGAAGCCAAATCATCTCCTTACTTGCCTCAGTAGCTGCAACATACTCTGCTTCTGTAGTCGAAAGAGCAACTATCTTCTGTAGCTTAGAAAACCAGCTGCATGCAGTTCCGCCAACTGTAAAGACATAACCAGTTGTACTCTATCATCGTCTCTATCCGTCTCTATCCCTGAATGATCAAAATCAACAAATCCCTGCACAACAACATTACTTCCCCTAAAACACAAACAGTAACTGGATGTACCTCTAAGATACCTCAATATCCACTTTACTACTTGCCAATGTTTCTTCATGGGTTCTGCATGTACCTACTTACAACTCCCACTGCATGTGCAATGTCTGGCCTCATACTAACCATCGCATACACCAAGCTGCCAACCGCCGAAGAGTAAAGAACTCTTTCCATGTACTCTTTTTCCTCATCAGATGAAGGACACATCTTCGAGAGCTTGAAGTAATTCGCCAATGGAGTAGTTTCTGCCTTCACTTAATCCATGTTGAATCTTTTAAATACCTTCTCGACATAGTATTCTTGAGATAACCACAACTTTTTCAACTTTCTATCTCTCTTTATTTGCATGCCAAGAATCTGCCTCGCCTCACCCAAATCTTTCATCTCAAAGACTTTGGATAAATTCTTCTTGAGATCCTTAATTTTCTGCATACTTGTACATGCAACTAGCATGTCATCCACATAAGCAAATTTATGATAATAAACACAATGATCAGAATGACATCTCGCAAAATTCACTCCTTGCATAAAATTGTCAAACTTCAAATACCACTGCCTAGGAGCTTGCTTGAGGCCATACAAGCTCCTCTTTAATTTGCAGACCATTTTCTCCTTACCCTTGACTTCAAACCCCTCTAGCTGATGCATGTAGATCTCCTCATCCAAATCACCATGAAGAAATGTCGTTTTCACATCTAACTGCTCAAGCTGTAAATCCTCTACTGCAACAATACTTAACAGAATACGAATAGAAGTCATCTTCACAACAGGAGAAAATATTTCATTGAAATCAATACCTTTCTTCTGCGCATACCCTTTTACCACAGGTCTTGCCTTATACCTCTTCTTCCCCCCAACTTCATCTTTTACCATGTATGCCCATTTGTTGAACGCCGTCTTTTTCCCATCCAGTAGCTTTACCAAGTCCCAAGTATTGTTCTTCTTCAAAGGGTCCATCTCCTCTTTCATGGCTAGCTCCCACTTCTTCTTGAAATTATTTTGCATTGCTTCCTGAAAACACTCTCAGGTTCACCAGCATTAGTATACAACACATAATATAATGCTTGGGAATACCTATCTGGAGGTCGTGTTTGTCTCTGCGATCTTCTAAGAATAGGAGTTTCAGGCTCCTCATCTTGAAGATTTCCACCATTAGACTCTCATCACTATCAGACTCATCATTGTGCACAGTAGGTATCAATCCATCCGCTATATCATCAAATTCTGCAAATTCTTTTTTTGCATCTTTCTCACCTTCTTGTTGTTGCCTATCTTTGTACATGCACTTTTCATTGAATACAACATCCCTAGATCTGATGATTTTGTTAAGTTGATAATCCCATAAACGATAACCATACTCATCACCACCATATCCAATAAAAGCACATTTGATAGATTTAGCATCAAGCTTCTTCCTATCACTCCTATCAATCAAAGAATAGGTAATACAACCAAACGTTCTAAGAAAACAATAGTTCACCTGTTTTCCTAACCATCTCTTCTGGAATCCCACCATCTAATGCACTTGATGGACTTCAATTAATCAGAAAAACTGCAATATCCACAGCTGCTCCCCAAAACTATAATGGTAGTCCAGAATGTATTCCTGGATGGTTCTATTCATTCTCTCAGCAACTCCGTTTTGTTGTGGTGTCTTTCGAACTGTAAATACCCGTCTAATTCCATGTTCAGCACAGTACTTTAAGAACCCACCATCATGGTATTCACCACCATTATCCGTCTTTAAACACTTCACTTTCTTCCCTGTTTCAGTTTCAACCATAGCTTTCCGCTTCTTGAAAACATTATACACATCAGACTTTTCTTTGATTGCATAAACCCATGTTTTTCTAGTGGAATCATCTATAAATGAAACAAAGTAATAATTACCACTGAAAGATTTTACCTGAACAGGTCCCCAAACATATGAATATATGAGGTCTAATCTTTCTGCTTCCATTGTTTTCCCTCCTTTCTGAAAGCTAACTCGCTTCTGCTTGCCATAAACACAGTCTTCGCAGAATTCAAAATCAATGCTTTAGACATAAGGTAACAACTGTCTTGAGTGCAAATTTCGCATACCACTCTTCACTCAAGTGCCCAAGTCTATGATGTCATAGCTCAGTGTTACCTAAAACATGGTTCGTATCGGTACACAGTACGCTATATTGCTAAAATGCGGTACGCTAGGGTATCTTTGTATAAGTTCTTATAGTTAAGAATTCTCTTCAAATCTAAATGTAATAAACCTAAATTTTATAGATGATTTTTAATTGAATCAATAAGTTGATTGTTTTATAAATAATTTAGTACGAATTTAATGGTTGAACATCCAATACTAAGTTATAATATTAATATTTGCACAATTATAGGTTAAACATCAAAGAATTTTTTTCATATGCTAAATTTAGAGTATTGGTACGTAAGAGTATCCTATTTTGGTATGCAAATACCAATACGCGATTTGCTAGGTCAATGAGAGTATTTGATGTCATAGCTTCGTACTCTCATCTGCAGAAGTTGCTAAAACAACAGGATCATTCACACTGTTAAGGACATACATAAAGCCGATCAGATTTCCCTTAGTCACTACTAGGGATCCTCTAGAGATCTTCCATTGTCCATTGCCGAAAACAACTGAATATCCTTCCTTGTCCAACCTGCATGCTGAGATCAGATTCTTCTTCAATTCAGGAATGTGTCGGGCTTCATTAAGCTTCAAGTGACAACCATCCGGTAATTTGAATAAGATTGTCCTTTTGCCAACAACCTTAAACTTCTCACCATTACCCACAGTTACGTTCCCAAAATCTCCAGTAACGTAATCATGAAAATATTCTCTATTACAAGTATAATGGAAAGAAGCAGCAGTCTATAAACCAATCTCCAAAAATATCCACAGATGCATATAAGCACATATCACCATATACCCGATCATCATTTGTCGCAACAACATTGACTTCTTCATCACTCTTTTGCTTTCCTTTATTACCACCATCAGCTTCCTTGCAATTAATTTTCATGCAACCTGACTTGCCACAATTCCAGCAATTCCCTTTAATTTTCCCATCAGTCTTCCCTCTGCCCTTTGACTTCGATTGCCTTTGGATATTGATTTTCTGTTCTTCAAACGGCTTTCCCTGTTTTTATGTCTCCTCCTTTCAACCGATAACCTAGCACCAGAGGTAGATTCCTATGCACTCTTCCTGCTCATCTCATCATTTAGTATACAACTGACTACGTCGTCATATACTAATTTTCCAGTAACTGTATTATTACTCACGACCATGACCAAGTTACTCCAACTTTCTGGCAAGGAACATAAAAACAGTAAAGCAATGATTTCATCTTCAAATTCCAATTTTACAGATGCCAACTGATTTATAATCATATTAAACTCATTTAAATGATCCGTAACAGAATCAGTTTCACCCATAGTCATATGAAACAACTTTTTCATAAGAAAAACTTTGTGAGAAGCAGAGGGTTTTTCATATAACTTAGCTAGTGCTTCTATCAGTCTGTGTGTCGTGGTCTCCTTGCTGATATTGAAGGCCACCTGTGAGAACAAGCACAATCTGACTGTAGCCAACACCTTCCGATCCAGAATTTTCCACTTTGCATCATCCATGTCTTTCAGTTTGGCTTTCTGCAATGGCTTATACAGATCCTTCTGGTACAGGACATCTTCCATCTGCATCTTCCACCATGCGAAATTCTGCCCGTTGAATTTCTCGATCCGCGATTTTCCATCTTCTGCCATCGCTCCCACTCAAACGAAAACCTCTACTGAATTCGTTTAGAGCCTTATGTCATGTCCTGCGAAAAGTTCTAGAGATTATCCCACGCGGAAGCCGCACTGGCGCTTATGTGAGGCTTACTTTAGGGCAAAGATGTGGGCAAGTCTCTAGAACGTTCTCCAACATGGTAGAAAGCGCTACCTAGTTTCACATGGTTGTGGATTAATGGAGAAGCTTGTTGAGTATTTTAGGAAGGTCCTAGAATACTCAAGATAATTGTAGAATATGTATGTAACTAGAAACTTGTACCTAGAACTTTCTAAGAAGTTACTTGTAATCTTAGGTTATAAAATCCTCCATTAAGATGAGATGGCTATAAATAGGAGGTGATCTCATTTGGCCAAACCATCGAATCGAATGGAATGGGATAGAATCCAATCCAAGGCCATCCTAAGCAAAGCATTCTCCAAGCATTCTTATGTAAAGCTTTCTTATGTAATAAAACATTCTTTCTTTAAAGTACTCTCTTATTCCTTTCCAAGCTTCCTTTTTGGTTCTTGTGGTGTTTAACTTGGTGGAAGGCTTACTTAGCAACTTTCTAGGAAGATTGTTGTCTAAGGCTGCACAGTGGGGCCTAGAATTCTCTAAGGTCGTGACACCTAGCTCTGATACCAGTTGTTAGAGAAAAACAACGCAACGAAAACAATAGCAAAGAAAAAACGAAAAAAAAAATAATCACACAAGACACAAGATATAAGTAGTTCACCCAAAACGTTTGGGCTAGTCCACGGTAGGCGGCTGCAGTTTCACTATCTCTTAGAAAATCCGTACATCATATAATTGCAAGATCCCCTCCTTATATAACGAACATAAGTAACCCTAATTCACCTGAAAGTACAAAACTTCCCCTCCCCTTCTAAATTAATTCGTAGCGGCAATCAAACGATGATAATCACCTCTGAGTTAAAGTTTGGTCCGTTTGGATCAGGCTTCACCAATAACAGAAACCATAGACCTTGTGCATCTGCGTTTGACCGGGTCAAGCATTATTCCATATCTATGGCCATGGTTTGATGTGATATGAATGCATATCTATAACCATGGTTATCAAGTCGTCGCCTAGGCGACGCCTAGGCGTCCAGTCGGTGCATATTAGGAAGGCGTCGGGCCGACTTGGTGGGAGGGGAGAAAGTCGAGCGACTTGGTGGACGACTTGGGCGCCTTGGACGACTTGGTGGACGACTTGGTGGTTGAGCAAATTTTTTTTTTTCTACTTTGACACACACACACTCCTTGCTGCCACCAAGGATTGAACCCCCAACCTCATGTTTGACATGGGTTGAGTACTGATGATACTTGGTGAAGACAAACCTTAGTGTTAATGGGCAGCAAAATTTATATATATATACACACATATATGTGTATATTATATATATATATACACACACATCCCCATGCTCCATATATATATATATATATGTGTGTATATATATTTTATATAAATATACACACATCCCTGTGCTCCATTAGCTGTTGCCCCTCCACTAGCTTCTGATTTTGCTGCCCCACTAAGGTTTATCTTTACTTGGGAGAGCATAAACCAAGTAAAATATATTATTTTGCTCTCACTCTTTACATTACTTTATATGTTCAATTTCTTTTATGTTGTGTAATGACAAAGTAAACATCAGACAACAAAGTTCAAAGCTCCAAACAACCAGGAACTGATAAACTTAATACGCTAAGAATACCTAGACATCAAAACTTTTATGAACTGTAAAACATGTAACCTGTTTGGGACATATGAATTAATCTATTATACATATACATATACATATACATATATATATATACATATATATATATATATATATTCCCCAACAATTACCCATGTTTAAGAGAAAGAACTTGCTTTAATAAAGTATATTGAATTAAACTAAATATTACAAAGGTATCACCATTTATATAATTTGAAGTTGTACAAGTTCAAAAAATTACAAGTTTACAACTATAATAAAATTATTCATTTTGACTTGATCTTGTTCACTTCTTGTTGTGATTTGATATGCTACATGTATTATGAATATGGTAAATCATTAGAAAAATAAATATATCAAGATTAAATATATATATAATTTTATTCATATAAAATTTACATTGTTAACGACTTGTCGACTTGTGGACGACTAGTCGGACGCCTTGTCGCCTAAGCGCTTAAGCTCCCGGCTGTCGCCTCGCCTCGACTTGTCGCCTTGATAACTATGTCTATAACACATATTTCCTATATCATACACAATCTGCTTCTAGTAAAAGACGTAACTAAAACAAAAACAAAAACAAAAAACAAAACAAAAAAACAGTGTACGTACAGCTAGATTATTTGCGTAGCAAGGATCCAAGTTAGGTACTTCAAGACCACGTAAAGCACTGGTTAACCACTCACATGCTTCAATATTTTGAAGCATCCGTGCCTCATCAAATGAACCTCCTGTTAGACAGGCTGCATACTGCATAAGCGAAAAATGATCAAAAGCCAGCATTACTTTGCTTGACAAAAATTAATATCTTTCTATTAATTCCAAGAACAATGTAACTAGGAATACCTCGGAAGGGATACGCAATCTTTCAAGAAGCCTATCAAGTTCCTCAATCAAAGATTTATTATTTACAGACTGCATTTCCAGCTTGTTATTGCGGGTTTCTATCTGCATTCGCAACAGAGAATATTGCATATCAAGAGAAAATATGGCACCCCGAAACTAACAAAAGATAATTAAAAGACAGTTGTATATGATTAAGTAAAGATATTATCTAAAATGATGAAGGAAAATATAATAACTTCAACTCCAATACACCTTTGGAAGGATCAAACTTAAACCCAAGTCAGTCTTTTACGATCAAGAAACTACTTAGTTCACTTCATATAAAAATGAAATATGTTCTCTCTCTCTCTGGATTAGTCAGTTGGTAATGAAATAGTTTCACTTCTCTGAAATAGTTTCTTTAGATTATCAAAAGATTTGCAACTGAACAGAACATAATCAGCACGATTCAACAAAGCTTTTTCACAACAACCGAGCAACGTGAAGCAGGCACAAAACCAACTGATTACATCTCAGGCAAACCCACAACAGATGTCACATGACATTACATCCTTCTCAGGTGTAATGTCGAATGTATGTATGTATGTATGTATGTATGTATGTATGTATGTATGTATGTATGTATGTGTATATAGAAGGAATAGCAAATAAAACATGGATATAATAGACTTCAAAAATCACAGGATAGAGATTAAGACCGTACCGACTCAATGTCCTCTCTCATGTGTCTAAGTTTTACATTGAAAATGCCTAGCCATTCATCCATATCCTCAACACAATTGGAGGCAGTTTCAAGCCCCTGCAATACCTGCAGGACAATAGTCGTTATTTTGAAAGGACAACATAGATTTCCTTGATAAATAAGTACACTCCCAAATAAAAAATTGAAAAAGTAATTTATCCAAAAGGTAAACAAAAATTGTCCAAATATAAGGCTTCATGCCCCTCTTGTCCAAATAAAGAAAACTTTTGATCAATGTTATAGAAGTAGCCTAAATAATTGTGGGCTCAGGCATAACCATTCCAAAATTCTTAAATAAGCACATGCAAGGTGGATATATAGGTATGTGTTCTTCCCTTAGTGGATTGGATCAATGCTATGCGCAGCTGCATCCAAGCATTGTGCCAAGAAATGCATAATGTTCTAGTGATGGATGCATAATCATAACTGGTACTTGGCATGGAAGTGGAAGTACAGTGATAGAGACATCAATAGGATGAAACATAAACTGTCAGAATGTAGGAACTAGCTCATGCTCACATTTTTGTAATATATTAAATGGTTACCTCATCTATCAAAGGTTCACTCTCCAAAATGGCATGCACATTTGCAGCTTCTAAAGCTTGAAGTTCTCGCTTTAATCGCTCAGAAAAAGCCTCTGCTTCACCAATACCCATGACATAGCTGCAAACAATGCATGCACAATATCATCAGAACTAGGTTATAGTAGTATCAACAATAAGCAACAAAAGGATTCATTTTATTGGCAAATTAGTTTGCACCTATGCATTTCGAAAAAATACTAGATAGGAAAACCAAATTGAAAAATTAAGTATCACCAAGTTTAGGACAAGCTACCTTAAATTAACCTAAGAGGAAAACATTCCATCTACAATAAGTAAAAGACATTTTGATTGGAACTTCAATTAAAACTCCCCTTACAAGCAGGAAAATTGTAAATAAAACAACCTTAAGTTAGTTTCATTTATAACCATGAAAGAAGTATGTTTTTCGACGACTCATATTTGTTTATTTTTCATTATTATAAAGTTGTTAACTTGTATGACTAAATCATATGAAAATTTACACACACTCATATTTTTGCAAGTTCTTTGCATCAATACGGTTGGATTGTCAAGTAAAGACCAAAAACTACATCGTTTCACCTACTTTGCACGAAAAAAAAAACTGCAAGGCCTTCCATTATTCCCACACACACACACACCCCTATGTATAACAATTTTTTGAATTTACTTAGATACTTTGATATACTACCTCAGACTTGAAAAGACTTTCATAAATACATTTTTCACACAAACCAAGAAAGTAAAACTAAAATACTAAAGATGCGTTTAATATACATCCAATACTTTCCTATAACAGTGGGCCCCAAAAAAGGAAAGTGTTGGAACAAATTTCAACTGTTTCAACTTTTATTGAGGTTCATAAGTTTTAAATATTTGACTTGTGCAAATCAAACATTATTTGTGCAAATCACGCACTACTTTTGCAGCTTCGACATTAAAATTACGCACATCTTATTCTTCTTCTTTTCTTTTTTTTTCTTTCTGAAACAGTAGAGGCAGTGTCCAAGAGTGTCTACAGCATGTCCTGACGTGTCCAATATTTAAAAAATAAAAATATATTGCGGGGATGTGTCAGGGACATGTCCGAGGCGTGTCTGTGTATGGTATGTCCCCGACACGGACTTGTTGACCTCTCGGACATGTCCATGTTTCATATTTGGAGAATGCGACTTTCTTCCAAATTATCTGTCATAGTTTTGTTTGGCTTCTGTCATTTGGAAGGCATTTATTTGGTCTATGGTTTTAGTTACAAATGATATTTATCAAGTGCGCAGAACTCACAAGGCTCTATGCCCAGATATTTGTGTTATGTGTAAGCAAAATGGTGAGACACACTCATTTAGTTTTGTGTAAGCAAAATGGTGAGACACTCATTAATGTTTGCATATGCAACATGGTGAGACACTCATTTATTTTTTCACTGTCCCGTAGCCTGGGGTTTGTGGAACTCTATTTTTGGATCATTAAGAGAAGCGTGAGTTTGCCCTGCCTAGATGGAGGATTTGTTGTTTATACGGTACAAAGGTTTTGGAGGGAGTAAGGATGTGAAGACCCTTTGGAATTGTGCGATATTCTCTGTTTTTGAGGCATTTGGACTGAGCACGATGCTAAGCCTTTTAGAGAAAGCCATATACCTTTTGTTTAGTTGCGAGATACTCCCTCCGTCCCGTATTAAACGTCATAATTTCTTTTTTAGGATGTTCCACAATAAATGTCCTATTTCTATATTTGAAACTACTTTTATCCTATTTTCCACTTATACCCTCATAATCTTTTTACTCAACTTTTGTTGGAAATTGAAGAAATGAAAAAAGGTTTACACTGTGAAGTGATAAATTATTATACCACTCTCTCTCATATTACCAGTATAACATGTCTTCTATTTAATGACTCTCTAGACTCTCTCTCTATTCATTATAGCTTTTATTACTTATTGGGAATGTGTGAATAATAAAAAAATGATCTAGAGAACTAATTCACATAGGGAAGAAGTAATACTTCATAGAAAAGTGGAGAAATACTTCAATTAATAAGTAATTCAAAAAGGCAATTTAGGTAAAAAAAATATTATTAATCAGCGTGTCGAAACCAATTAGAACGTTTATTTTGGGACGGAGGGAGTAGGATATTTTTCCTTGCTTTTTTATGGGGCCTCTGGCATGGGTGCATTTAGAGGTATTTTTGTGACTGGTCTTCGTAGAGATTGGAGAATTGCCTTCTTTCAAATTGTTTTTTTTTTCTTTTTCCTTCCTAGATTAGACGGACTGTTTGTCCCCCTTTGCTTGTACTCTCTCTTTTCATATAATAAAATTTCTTCTTTTATCAATAAAAAGAAAAAAAATTGTCACGGTTAAACCCATATATTTATTCAAGCTCCAACATGTTATAATAAACTTATTTTTAAGGAAATATATCTGTCAATATTGACGTCATAGTTGTCACGGCATCGCTTAGGCGATGCCTAAGCGAGACGATAAAGAGAGGGCATAGCGAGGGTGGACATGAGAAACAGCTGCTAAGGCGTGCGCCTTGGCAACTCGGCATCCCTAGGCGACGACATGCGAAGCCGAGCTGCCAAGGCAGCAACTCTGACCCAAGTGAGGTTTTAAACCATTTACCCATAACCCATGGGCATGACCCATTGACCCATCGATTAAAACAAAGGGAATGAAGGGGAAAAATCAGAAAACCTAAAACAAAAGGGATTGATCGACTTGCTGATTCATTCGCGACTTCTTTGGAGTTCGACTCCTTCGATCATCGCAGCTCCATCGCAACCCATCGCAGACAATCGCAAGCAACTTCTTCTTCTTCTTTACTCATCGCAGGCGACTTCTTCTTCTTTACTCATCATTGGCAGACTTCTTCACTCTATCACACAGGTTTGTTTCCTTTTTCTTGTTAGTTCTCTTCCTCTCGTCCTTTGTTTGCTACTTCTCTTCCTCTCATCCTCTCTTACCCAGACCAGCCCCTTTGAGGCTTTGACTGATTATCTTTGTTTCTCTCCTCGTTGATTCTCTGTTTAAATTAAGTGGCAATTTTATTGTTTTTCAAGTCTTTTAGTATATCTTTGTGGGAGGCCTGATTTAAAAGTGGGTAAATAGCCCATTAATTGTTTCTTTAAGTTACTAACTTTCAAGGTTTAGTTTATTTTTCAAGGTTTAGTTTTAGATCAAGTTTTAGTTTGTTGAATTCTTCATTTCTTCTACTAGTTTTTAATATCAAGTATATTATTTTTGGATTGTTATTGCTAAGTTAGTATTTACATAATTGTGTTTTTAATGTTATTTCATAGTGTTATGTTCTGGGTTGTAATGTATATAAAATTTTATTGCCAATATACTTGTAAAATAAAATAAATAATATATAAATTACGTATTGTAAACGACTTGTCGCCATACAGACGTCATGGCGGTCACCTTGTTGCCTAGGCGTCCTGCCAGTCGGCTACCGTCATGCGTCGTCGTGGCACCGTGACAACGATGATTGACGTCGATGACTTGTTCATCCTACCATTCCAGGATTTGTCTTAATGGGTTCTTGTGGGGCATGGTTCAAAGACGCGGTAGCGGCTTATGTTTCAGAAGGTTATTTTTTGACTCGTTTCAGTTTCGGGTGATACGCACCATTAGCTAGATAAGAACTTCAAAAAAAGTAAAAAAATTATGAAAAAAATTCCAAATAATAAGAACAAGAAGATGAATCAATTAAGTTCGCAAAAAACACTATCTAATGCACATAACATTGTCCAAATGATAAAACAAACATCTCGCATATATGTTTAATCAATTTTACGTTTGAATAAAGTTGATATTGATGTTGTTTTAGTTCAAATGATTGAGCACATGTTCTGTAGAATTTAAGTACAATTTAACTTAACTAAATATATTTTAAGTGCAATTTTTTCAAATTTCTTCAAGTTGTACTTAACTAGGTACTATATAGGTACAATTTAACTTAACTAAATATATTTTAAGTGAAATTTTTTCAAGTTGTACTTAACTAGGGTCTAGGTACTATATTGGTACACTTTAATTATAATCGAAGTACAATTTAGCTTCACTAATTATATATTGAGTACATTTTTTTATATTTTTTTAGTTATACTTAAATAGGTGTTATATAAGTATATTTTAAGTACAATTTAACTTAATTAAGTACATTTGAAGTACAAGATTTTTTTTTTACTTTTTCTAAATTATACTTAACTAGGTACTACATAGGTCATTTCAATATAGAGAAAGACTCGTTCTCTTTTGTCATCTCCCTTTTATAACTTTCAATATATTCGGGTTTTTTTATGGCATTTCACCCCTTCAAGCCGTGATTTCTCATTTATTTGGTCTGAAACCGCTACGTAATGCCAAGTTGCCGAAAGTTACCCTTTACATGAATAATTCCCTTTACGCCGTGATTTCTCTTTTATTTGGCCCGAAACCGTTACGTTACGCCGAGTTGCCGAAATTTCGCCAAACTGGCCGTGGTCAATCAAATTAGAAATCTTGTCTTCTAAAAAAGGGGTATTGTCTTTCTTCATTTCCTCCTTGGATAGAGAGCTTCCTAAAACGATTACTGCAAACTTTCTAACTTACCATTTACATGAATAATTCTTAATTTTTGATTCGTGTCAAGGTTGCGGTTAGGCCCGGCCGATACTTAACCGATACGCCAATATTTCGGCATAACGGCCGATACTTTAAACCATGTTGTGGGGTGTGGGTGTCTATACCTCAAACCAATCTACATAGTTAACCTTAATACTTGATAGAGTAGAGATTATATGTAGTGAAGGTTTTAAGGCAAAATTGCTTTTATTGTGCTAGCATTATCAGACAGACAAACAGACAGACGGACAAACAGACAGACAAATGTTACTATGTTAGTGACTCAGTCTAATGGACCTTCAAGGACTTTTAAACAACAAATCAAGGATATTAAGAGTTGATCAATGTCCTACAACATTTTTTCACTCATAATCTACTCTAAGATTGTATCTCGAAAAGGACTTTAATTTTATTTCTTTCATAATTGATTTTAACATAGCAAATAGAAATAAAGATTCTGATATTTCACATAAACATAAAACTTAGGACAGAGAGAAAAACTACGTACGTGCCTAGAAGGGCCTCCATGTCCTCTTCCTCTGCTTGAGACACAAGCTCTCTTTCAACAGTCACTTTCATGTCAATGTCTTCCACCGCAGCTTCCTCTGTTTGAGGGCCATCTTGAGGATTCCGTTGATTGGTGATTGCGGGTGTGTTATCCTACATTGGAAAAAAGATATTGATTCGCGATAGTTATAAATTTACCAGTCATTTGATCACAAAATGATTTTTCATCATATAACCATGAAAGAACCAAATTTAGAAGAAAGGGGTAGAGTCTTGTAGAGAGGCCTGTCACAATACTCTTGAGAAAGAGTGAAATCTAACTAGGCAACTTAATAAAATACCTTCAGATTTGTATTTTTGTTATTGATTAGAGTCCGGGTGAATCCCATGCTAAATAAAGAAAATTTGTTTACCCATCAGCAATCATCATGATATGGATGATCATAAGATCCTTTTCTCTTTGATCATTCAGATCTTCGCTTATATTAGAAATTATACGTTCCTAAAATTTAGAAAATACAAACGAAGGAAAACGTTTTGGGGAGTATGTGGCTATGCAACACAAATCGATGGTCTAGGACATACATTCTGAAAATAAAAAAAGAAAACAGGAGATTGTTGCAAGGGATTCGAGGACAAGGCGATGGAATCTAAAAGGAGAGAACATGAATACTTTCGGAGACAAAATGCTCAAAGGAGGATCTTGACAAATAGATGAGGAAATTAATATGAGTGGAATAAAGTGCCAAACTGTATTCAAAGATTAGTTAGGGAAGTGCTTGGACAGAAAGAAAGGGAATGGACCTCCAAATAAGGAAACGTGGTTGTGGAAGGTCCAAGAGACTATTAAGTGGTAAAAGAAGTGCTATAAATGCTTACACAAATGCAGAAATATAGAGAATGTGCAGAGATATAATTGGCCAGCAAAGAAAGCAAATAGAGATGATAGAGACAAGATTAAGTGCCATGAAATTCTATCTGAGATGATACCAGATAATAAAAAAGGAAAGTTGATGAAGTACTGATATTAGATAAACCTTAAAAACAGTAGGAGAATTCATTGAGACTGTGAGGCAGAAGCAAGGTAAATGTTTCAACATAAAGAAACAAACTTCCTCACCTTCGCCCAAAGAGCCATCTCCACAACATCTATACCAACAACTTTAGGAAGACGACCTAGTACATCTTTGCAGATGTTAAAGATGCACATTACAAGACGGTTCCTGCAAAATAAGAAAATTGAAAGAGAATTTATGAACTATTAGGAAGAAAAAGAAAAAGAATATCAAAGAGTAGGCACTTAAATGTACACATTCATGTAGTGTCACCTGTCATCGATATTACGCATGGTCCAATTAGGAGGTGCAACACTCTGGCTTCTAAGGTTATCAAATCCCTACAGGGAACTCAGTTGATAAGTTTCAAAACAATTTTTTAAATGTACTGCACCCTATAATTTACACCAATTATAACTTAGAAGGAATGTAAAGCTCTCCATGGTCATGTAAAGAATAAGTAATACCAGCATAAATGTACATCCACTTGGATCATTAGTAACAACCTCCACCTTAGAAAGATGCTTCAGCTTGTATATTTTTGCAGGCTACAGGTGCAAGGAATATTTGATTCAGAAGTTATTAGATATAATCATCAACGTTAAGCAAGTAAGTTCATATGATAAATCAATACTATTATATTATTCCTTTCATTAACATTTTGTTTGTAATACTGTTTTCTTCTCATTCATGCGTTTTCAGGTGAATTTATATATTTTGTTGAATGTGTCTAGTGCACGGCCCGCCATCTCGCCGTGGCGCCGTGACAACTATGAGTGCACCATTACATCTGACATCATAAACAGACCTACTCTAACTGAAATGAGTAATAGCTTCAAACCTGTACTCATGGTGTTCGTGTGATTATCACCTGAGTGTATATATATACTTATAACAATCCTAAAGGTGCTCATGATTCACAAGGACAAAATAATTTCTATAAAAAATGAACAGCTAAAGGTGAAATCTGGAATTTACCTCAAGAACTCCTCCAGTGGAATACTTCAAGACACGAAGAAAAGCTTTAGTCCGCTGACCTTTTGCTTTCGCTGCACGAACAACACATGGATATAACTAAGTGGTCATAAGTATTAATGATGGAGATCACAAGTCAAGAACGAAGAAGAGATTTATTATTAATATTTATTATTTGGAGTTTTTATTATGTTTAATGTGATAGTAACAAATGTAATTTATTTATTAGTGGAGATTAGGACATTAATTAGTGATTAGGAATAATGTTTAGTAAGGTTATTTTAGTCGTATTAGGGTTTCAAGTTTCTTTAAATAGTGACGTAATCTCCGCAAGATTAATATTCTACAGAATATTGATTATTGATACTGAACTATGAGCTATTTTACTCTATTATGCGCATGTTTCAAAGTATCGGTCGTTACGCTGAAATATCGGCATATTTCAGCGTAATCAATAGGTTCGGCACCAATAGGTTGGTGCCGAACTGCAACCTTGACGCGAGTCGCAAAATTAAGAATTATTTATGTAAAGGGTAATTTTCGACAAAATTTCGGCAATTAGGCATAACATATCGATTTCGGACCAAATAAAGAAGAAATCACGGCGTGAAGGGGAGAAACGTCACCCAAAAAAATTCGAATATGCTGAAAGCTATAAAAAAGAGATGATAAAAGAGAACGTACCTTTCTCTATAAATTATACTTATGTAGTACCTAGTTTGGTATACCTTAAATAAAAGAAAAGATATTATACTTTAAATATACTTAGTTAAGTTAGATTGTACTTAAAATGTACCTATATAGCACCTAGTTAAGTATAACTTTAAAATATATATATATATATATAAATGTCTTAATATATAATTAGTTGTTAACTTGTACTTAAATTATATTAAATTGTACCTATATAGTACCTAGTTAAGTACAACTTCAAAAAAATGAACTTAAATATACTTAGTTAAGTTAAATTGTACTTACATTATACAAAATATGTGCGCTCTACAGAACATATGTGTTCAACTATTTGAGCTAAGACAACATCAATGCCAATTTTATCCAAACGTAAAATTGATTAAACATATGTGTGAGATGTCTGTTTTATCATTTGCATATTGTTGTGTGCATAATGCATTAGATAGTATTTTTTGTGAACTTAATTGATTTATCTTGTTGTTCTTATTACTTAGAATTTTTTTACTATTTTGAAGCTCCTAACTAGCTAACGGTGCATATCACCCGAAATCGATACCGATACCGAGTCAAAAAATGATCTACCGAAACATAGGCTGCTACTGTGACTTTAAACCATGATTCTGAGACTAAGAAACCCTAGGGGTTGTGATGTGCAGAGCATCATCCAAGTAAAAGATTCTTGGAGTAATGAGGTGCGAATTTCAGCAAAGTTAGTTTTTCCTTTATTATTCAATTGGTTTCCAAAATTGTCCTACTTCAAATATCGTCCTACATCAATTAAACTAGATTGGGTGTATTTGAGTTGTGTTATTTCATTAAACTAAATGAATTTCATATCTCCAAAACAGTATAGGTAAGCCACAAATTATAAAAGTAAATAAATTGTCACATCACTAAACACCACCAAGAGTCCAGAGGTGGGGTTGCATTGTCAGGCAATGTAAAAGTATGTACAGCTTGACTTTGGCTAGCAGAAATCAAAGTAATGGTTAGAAATGTGTCAGTGTATTAAAGAGAAATGCGTATCAAACAAGCATATATAGCAAGGAGTAAATACCATCATTTCACCTCAAGGAAAAGGGTCAATCTCATTAGCTAAAACCTTGATAACTTGTGGAGAATTTCTTTTGCAAGTAAAGTTGAAGTAACTTGTTGATATTCTTGTAAAGTTACATGCAAACATAGCAGAGTTCCATCGTGGATCTAAGAACTCCTAATCCTTATAATTTGCAGAAAAGTTTTATTTTCTAAAATCAAGAAAGACAATATATTTTATTAAAATTCGTAATCCATATCACTTGGTATTATCATTAGACTAATTACTCAGTTATACCTCACAAAGTTCTCCTCGAATGTTCCCTTACTGACCTCTAGCTCAAATCATAAAATGAGTTATATGAACACTTTTGACAGCTTTACTCAATCAATCAATACAGATTCCACAATGACAGCACCAGCTCTACCATTTATTCACTCAAAACTTTCACCATTAATCCCATATTCTCATCTCATCCACTGTCATTACCAAACCATACCCCCCAAGATTCTCTATAGCTTGATCCCCAAACATTCATGCAAACAACAAAATCTTTCTACTAGACTTCGTATTCACTCTGCATATCAAAATCACATAACCATCTCCTTATTTCATTTCTAATAATCCCTATTTTGTAATAATATCATCCTGCCGCACCAGAAAAGGGTTCCAGCTAGCATTCCCCAAAAAATTATAACTATCATTGAATTAATGATAGAAATTGAACTTCAAACGAAGTCCAATGACCAATATTTACTTAAACTACACCTATCCTCATTCAACACAAGCAAACTATATTGGTAAAAACTGACCAAATAACTAACAAAAATTTTATTAAAAAAAATCACATTAGTTGCATCCAAAATGGGAATTGGAGTCAGATCACAATGAGAAACTATTCAAATTATAGACATTGAGAATTACATCTGAAATTGACGTAAACATAAATTAAGATAGAGAGAAAGAGATGCGTACTGGAGATGGCGAGAACTCTAGGTTTAGCCATGTTACCACGACCTAGTTTGGCAGATTTACCCCATACCCCTTGGCTCTTGGCGACGCGGATCGACATTACGATCTTCTGTTTGGTGCCCTCAATTGCCGCCTCGCAGGCTCGCCGTAGCTCTACATCGTCTGCGCTTGATTTCGCCATTTTCTCTCTCTAAAACACTATCCAGCTCGAGCTCTGATGAGAGAGGAAAATAATCAGCAGGCAATTAAAACCTCTTCTTCTCTCTCTGTACCATTGGCATGGGACAAAGAATAATCAGCATCTTAACTGCGTTCTTGCACCAGAAAATGGGCATGGGTTAATTACTCCGGTTGGATACCGGGTATGGTACCCAGATGCAGTCTGGTTACTAATAATTGTTTTATTAATGGTGAAAATGATCTCCACCATTACGAGTTTTTATTAAGAGGTTCAGGTCTTCCAATTAAGAAAAGGATCTTCTTATACATTTTCAACACGTGTACAATAATTTTCTTTTTAACTAATAGCCCATAACATATGAGAGCTAATTTGTATTAATTATGTACGACCATTACACGTGTCGAAAATATAATCGAAGGTTTTAAGAAGACCTGGACCTCCTAATAAAAATTCCACCATTACACCTGCTCTCCAATTTCATCTAATACACTATATTTTTATAGTTGTAAATAGTATAATTAAAATCAATACCAATTAATTAATTTATTATATTAAATAGCATAATTATTTCAAAAATAAAAGTAATTCGGCACATTTTTACCAGTTGATGAACATGTGGATTTTTCATCAAAATTTTAATGGATTTTTTTAGACTTTTAAAGTGAAAATATTTTTTATAATTTTAATTTTTTGTAAAATTGATCTTAATATCATCAACTATCTATTAACATATTTTGATCATCACTAACAAAACTAATAAAATTGAATAATTGATGTATTTGATGGAATTACAAAAAATGTGTAATAGAGGGAGCCAAATCCGTGAAAAGAAATACCTTAATCATTTATGAGATAAGAATCTACTCCATCCGTCCCTAAAAGAATGAACAAAATATAATATGCACACATATTAAAGAGAAATAAAAAGTTTTAAATTTATTCCTAGTGGGCTCACAAGATTATATAAAATGATGAGTATTTTTTTGGGTACTTAACATTAATATACAACAATTAGAAAGTAATTACAAAAATAAAACACGCACAAAATAATTACAAAAATTACAAAATAATTACACACAAAATACATGAGAGAGGAAGAGGGAAGAGGAAAGAGGAAGGAGGGAGGGGGGAGGGGGGAGGGGGGAGGGGGAGGGGGAGGGGGAGGGGGGAGGCAGGCGGGAAGGAGGCGGGGGAGGGATGGGGAAGGCAGGAGGGAGAGAGGGAGGCGGCGGGAGGGGAAAGGGAGGGCGGCGGGAGGGAGGGAAGCGGTGGGGGAAGGTAGGCGGGAGGGAGGAGGGAGGCGGAGGAAGGGAGGAGGGTTGGTTACAGGTGGGAATAACACCCTTAATACAGAGGTAACCAATCTTAAATACCAAGGTAACCAAAACTTAATACGAAGGTAATCAACCCTTAATATAAAGGTAACCAAACCTTAATACAGAGGTAACCAACTTTTAATACAAATGTAACCAAACCTTAATACGAAGGTAACCAACCCTTAATATAAAAGTAACCAAAACCTTAATACATAGGTAACCAAACATTAATATAAAGGTAATCAACTTTTAATACAAAAGGTAACCAACCCTGAATACAATGGTAACAAAAACTTAATACAAAAGGTATCCAACCTTAAAACAGCGGTAACCAACCTTTAATATAAAGGTAACCAAACTGTAATACAAATGTAACTAAACCTTAATACAGAGGTAATCAACCTTAAATACAAAGGTAACCAAAATTAGTTACTATACTAAAACACACACAATACACAAGAAGGCAGGCGGAAAGGAGGCGGGGGAGAGGGGCATGGAAGAGGAAGGAGGGAGGGGAGGGGGGGGAGGCAAGCGGGGGGGGGGGAGGGGGAAGGCAAGCGGGAGGAAGGAGGGAGGCGGGAGGAAGGAGGGAGGCGGCGGGAGGGAGTGAGGGAGGCGACGGTCGGGGAGAGGGCGGCGGGAGGAGGAGAGAGAAATGGAAAGAGAAGAAGAAGAAATGGAAAGAGGAGAGAAGAGAGAGGAGAGAGAATACTTTTGTAAATAAAAATGAAAAAGTGTAATACTTTTGTAATTATTTTATGGATGTATGATTTTTGTAATTATTTTCAAAATTGTACTAATATATGTAATTCTTCCTATTTTTTTTATACTAATGGATCTCATTAAATGACTTAGTTACTCTTCACTTTATGTATTTTTATTTTATCTTTTTCGGGATAAATTTTTTTTTTTATCTTTAGTCGTCCTTTTGGAAACGGAGAGAATATTTGATAAAGTAAAAATGAAAATTCTTTCTTTCTATTCAATATGGTGAGTTATTTTACTTTTTTTTAATGGTAACAAAAATTTGAGTCGAGTTTATTTTTAATAATTGTCCTCAATTAAATGTCCTACGGATTAAGAAATTAAATAATGTTTTGGTTTCCGGGTGGGAGCAGCATTCAAAATGGTGCATACCAAACAAAAATCATCAAATTGATGCAATGTTATTTATAAATTATGTTTCGTTATTTGTAATAAAAAAAATTCAGGGTAGAAAAAATTACCTTTTTATATATTTGTAAGCTTTATTTAGAAAAGAGAAGATACTTATCTCCTTTATTTTTGGAAGGAAGAAAATTATTGGTATATCTCTACTTCCTAAAGAAAATGATCTCACGTCATAAAAATACCCGACGGTAAATTAGGTATTACAAAAGTTGCATCAATTTTCAATTTTATTTTATTTTTTATACAAAAAAACTGTCATTCTATTTTATTCTATTTTAGATATTTGGTGACTATTTGAAAACAAATTTTATGAGTTTGAGATTTTCGATTTGAACACTCGGAAATAAAAAACTTGTGCTTTTGGAAGTGCAATGAGCCAATTTTTTTGAATATTTCATGGGTGTACAATTTAGTCCTTAAATTGTCGAAAAAAATAACGAAACCTCATATATAAATTTGTCCATGATTTTTTTTTTCAAAATTTTTTTGTAATTGTATTAGTAAACACTATTCAACTTTTTGCTTAAAAGTATTTTAACTCAATGCACTATACCACTAAGAGCCCGTTCGTCAACGACTTATCAAAATGACTTAAAATTAAAAGGAACAATTACATATAAGTTGTGTTAAGTTGTGATTTATAAATAAAAGCGTTCGACATCAATTGGACTTATAAGTCATAAATTAAGTTAAAACAAGTTATGAAAGTGTTTGACTCATAATGACTTATAAGTTAAAATCAAATGTAAAGATTACTAAAAAAGACATTAATTAAAAGAGGGGCAAAATAGACATTACATTTGGTCAAACTAACTTATTTTAAAATGACTTATAAGTCATTTTAAAATAAGTTACAAATACTTGCTTATTTTTTTGACTTAAAAATCAACTTATAAGTTTATTATGGATTAATGAGAAGAAACTTAGTCAAGTTCAAATGTTAGTTTATTTATAACCTCTTACATTCTGGTGATGAACTGCATAATCCTGTGTTGTGTTCTGAAATAGCTTCTAAATGTTGTTGTACTGCATTTATACTGTGTTTGGTTCTCATTCATTGGCATGTATGGAATGGAATGACTTAAGGAATGGAATAGGAATGGGAATGGAATGGTCATTCTCATTTTTATGTTTGGTTTGTTCATTCATTCCGTCAGGAATAGAATCACCATTTTACTTTAGGTGTTTGGTTTACATGAATTACATTATGAATAGAATGCGAAATGATTTTTTTTTCATTTTTTATATACTACTAACTTATAAAAATGAATGAAAAAAATAAATTAAATAAAACTAAAAAAACATCTTCGCTAGAAAAATATTTTTTTTATATTTTTATGCATTTAAAATTCAAATAAACACTTTCATGCATGATTTTTTTTTTTAAAAAAAAAGCCTTGATGAACAATAATAAGGACTAATAATAAACAATAAGTTGTTTACCAATAAGTTATTTCAATAAGCCGTTTACCAATAATAAACAATAAGTTATTTACCAATAAGCTGTTTAAATAAGCCGTTTAAATAAGCCGTTTACCAATAAGTTGTTCAAATAATAAGTTGTTTAAATAATAAGTTGGTTACCAATAATAAGAACTAATAAGCTATTTAAATAAGTTGTTTACCAATAATAAGCTATTTACCAATAAGTTGTTTAAATTATAAGTTGTTTACTATTAATAAACTATTTATCAATAATAAGCTATTTAAATAATAAGTTGTTTACCAATAAGCTGTTTAAATAATAAGTTGGTTACCAATAAGTTGTTTGCCAACAATAAGTTGTTTACCAATAATAACTTGTTTACCAATAATAACTTGTTTACTAATAAGCTGTTTAAATAATAAGTTGTTTGCCAATAAGCTGTTTAAATAATCAGTTGTTAATTATTAATAAGTTGTTTACCAATAAGCTGTTTACCAACAATAAGCTATTTAAATAATAAGTTGTTTACCAATAAGCTGTTTAAATAATAAGTTGTTTATCAATAAACTGTTTAAATAAGTTATTTACCAATAATAAGCTGTTTACCAATAATAAGTTGTTTATCATTAATAAGCTGTTTGAATAATAAGTTGTTTATCAATAATAAGTTGTTTGAATAATAAGTTGTTTACCAATAATAAGCTGTTTAAATAATAAGTTGTTTACCAATAATAAAATGAACGAAGCAGAAGGGAATGAAATAAACCCACCTATTTAGAAAGGAATGAAAAATAATATTTCAAATAGGAATGGAATAACTAAAGGAATGGAATGCTCATTCCAACTAACTAACCAAACATGTTTTTAGTCATTCCAGAAGGAATGACCATTCCATTCCCAGCTCATTCCATTCCATTCCCACCAACCAAACACATTACAATTTGGAGGTCAACTTCCCTTCTTGTGCCTGCGCTTTTTACGCTTTAAATCTCAATGTTTTTAATTTTAAGACATTGAACCTCACTGTATCTATATTTTTATAAATTAAACTTTTTGATTACCGAATTAAGTATTTTTTAACGAAATAAGTCATCTAACTTAAAATAAAGGGTAATTAAGTCTTTTAAGAATCTATATCGTTTACATTGGTTTCGATTTTTTTTAATTTTTCTTCTTCATCACATATTAACCACGTGATTACAAATTTTTGTGCTTTTAAAGATATTTGAGATCTTCTATCAATCCGGAAAATTAAATTTTTTTAACAATATATATCATTTATATTGGATTTAATATTTTTTTCCTCATCACGCACTAACCACGTGTCTATATTTTTTTTGTATTTCTAAAGATATTTTGGAGTAAAATTACTCAAAATACTCTCATTCGGATCAATTATTATTCGTCGGTGGCCACAAGGTTTAATTTATAAAAAATTTAACATTAGGGATTAAGTTATAAAAAATAAAAAACTTGAATGTTTAAAGTGTATTTAAACCAAACTTGAATTATAACTTGGACGGACTAAATCATAAAGGAAACTGATATTTTCACAACACTTTTTGATATTTTCATATGAAAAGTATCGCTATAGATGTATAGCAACGGGAAAAACCGTCACTATAGGATCTATAGCGACACTTTTCATGTGAAAATATCATTTTCTGTTGTGTAAATATCGGTTTCCAATCATAAATTGAACTCTATAGTATAGGCTTAAAATCGTTTCTACCTTAAACTTTATTTTTGATTAAAAACGCCTTATTCGCACCCTCTGCACTTAGTGCAAGCCAAAATAATTTGCACATTAAATTAAAGTGTGGAGGTTGCAAATTGTTTTGGCTGTACTTTTAATTGAAAATAAAGTTTTGGGTGAAAATCGATTTTGCGCCTAAACTTTAATTGCAAATAGTCAAGATAAACTCTGGTGTTGATTTCTTCGTATATATCTATCTAACAAAACACAACTGTTTTTGAATTTTTCGCTCACTCTAATAAAACATCAGTACCGTCCAAAGTTTGTGATAAATCTCACCGTCCAAGTGTCGGAGTCACGGTGAAATACTAGCACATATATAAATCACAAAACTGACTAGACTCAACGCCTTCCTCTCAAAGTACTGTTGTATATAACAGGATTTTAATCTTTTCATGAAAGAATCACCTTATACAATAGTCAATAACTATGATCACCTCATCCCCGTCGTCCTCTGTGAGATCGATTAGCAGGGAACTTGAGGTTCAGTTTAATGTTGTAACTTGCCCCCTCCTCCTGGCCTGTCGTCTCTGCAAAAACAGCAAATCCGCGAGCAAACGCAAAAGAGCCAGTCCCCCCAACAACAGTGAGTTCATCTTTGTCCTTATGTCCAATATCCTTGGCCTGAACACTAAGACTACCCCAATATTCATGCGTATCAAACGTGAAATAGATAACATTGAATGCAGAATGAGCGAAGTGTTCAATCGGGATTATGAAGCCTTGCGCTTTTCCGACGACTCGTGAGGTGTTTTCCGGGCCTTCAGTGAGGGCGCGGTGGAAGATTAATGCTCCGGCATCTGATGGCACCACCGTGTGGGTATTTGAGGCTGAAACTTGAGTTTGTTGAAGGTATAAGGACAAGGCCATCCAGGGCCTTGTGGGATTTTTTGCTGGATTTCTGTGGGAGAATATGGCTAGGAGTATAACTGCAAGTGTAGCCAAAGAGACTGCAGTGCAGAAAATGATCTTGGGAAGCATCATAATTCTCTTTCCTTTTGGCTTTGGGGTGCTTCTTTATATATATTAGGGAGTTGCTTAAATAAGTACTCCTATTTTTGCAAGTGTTTTTGTTCATCTTTTGATGTTTTGGCCACCTAATCCACCTTTACCCACTGCACCTAAACCAATATCAACAAGGCTCATGTCATGTCTTCTGCAAATATTCACAGTAATATGTTGAGTAGATTACTATTATTACATGAATGAATGAGAATGACAATAAGTTAGGATTTGAAATTATAAGATTTCAATTTGAGACATTAATAAATTTAAAAATGGGATTATTCACTATATATTACTCCCTCCGTTTTGGCATAAAAGTCATTATTATTTTAGGTAGTCTCAATTAGTTATGTGCAGAAAATTATGTTATTAAATAAGAATTTAAATATGAACAATTTTGTCATTTTATCTTCTTTCTTAATATGCACAAAAAGTCGATACGAATTTTTATCCTGGGACCGAAGGAGTATATATGAAATAATAAATCTAACAACGAGTAATAATTTTTAAATATTTTACTATATTATTTAAATATTTTACGATATTCATTATTATATTGACTAAAATTAAATAAATACAATATTGTATAGAAGAATGCTGAATGCATATCCAAACTAGAAGCGGGACTGTTTGGTTATTATATCTGATTTTTGTTTCCCTTTCCAGTTTTTGCTTTCTAAATTTTCTGAAAATGAGAATGTGTTTGGTTACTATATTGTATGATGGTTTTTATTTTATTTTAGTAGAATAAAAAAAAAATAACTTATAAAGTACTACTAATTATAAGATTTATTATCTGAAAACTTAATTGAATCGTGTCAATTTTGAGTTTGAAAATGTCTCAAATTAATTTTTCAAAAGTCAATATTAACCTTATAAATTGGGTGGGGGGGGGGGGGGAATAATTGGTTTATACCTTAAGAGCTCAATAACCCTCCCCATAGTATGTTTCTAATCATTTACACATTTAAAAACAGAAAACAGGGGAACAACAAAAACACAAATTATTTAAAGTTTAAGAATATGAAAACAAAAAAAAAATAAAAAAATAGAGAGTTGAAAGCTCAATTTATTAGGCCTTGAACATTTTTAATACACCCACTTACATTAAATCCAACAAAATAATGTGCATCTTCAAAAATAAAACTAATAGCAGAACATGTACTGAACTTATGGAAATTAACAAAAAAAAAAAAAAATTGTTGAAGAGAAGACCAGAGTAAATATCAAAATTAGAGGACAGCAATAAAAATTCACTGAAAAGACATTATGTTTTTAGTTTACTTCTTCTTTCATGGTAGTTTGAACTGGATTGCATGTCCACAATTTTTTAATTTTTAATTTTAATTTTAATTTTTTTTGAGGAGGGTGGTGAGGTAAGGGTTAGGTTAATAATTCAATTCCAAATGTATTTTTATGCTGTCATAACATACTCAATGGTCAATGCACATGAAAAGTCTAAACATAACTTATAGGTTAATGTTAAGGTCTAAAGAAAAACTGACGAAATACATAAATATGAGAGGGAAGAGTGAGGAAGGAGAAAATAAAGAAAAATAAAAGAAGTTACATACACCAAATAGAGTATATATGTCATCTAGTTATATAACTAGAAAAACAAAAGGATACGATGCGATGAAAATTCTTACTGAAATTCGTGTCAGAATTTAAAAATACATATATAAATAAAGTTTAGACCTTATTGAAATTCATATAAAACAAATATAATCAGGCAGCCGTTCGAAGGGCCTCAATTTATGATTTTTCAGAATTAGTGAGGTATGCTACTGCAAATTAAAAGTAGGGAAGAAAAAAAATAGTTGGAAAAGCATAAAGAGAGAGAAAAACGCCCAAAATACAAAATTAAAAATTTTAAAAATAATAAATGGAATGCAGAAATATGAAAAATAAAAGAAAAATCATTATCATCTCAAATAAATAATGAGACAGAGAAATGATATATTTAGGAAAGCCAAATGACGTCCTGAAAATATCTTTAAAAAAAAATGAAGCTATTTTTTAAATCCCAATTAGAATCATCTGCTCCTGAGATACTAAATGCATAAAAGAGGAGGGAGATAGGGAAGAAAAAGATACTAAAATGTAACACCCTAGTCAGTCCCACATCGAAAGATAAGTAAAAAATTTGTCTGTATATAAGAAATTGAGTTACTATTAATGTATAAATAAAAAATGGATGGAAAAGGAGGCAATTTACAATTTTATTTACATGTATCAACTGAGAGTTGTCTGTCCAACATAAAAACAAGAAAACTGTTCATCTGGATCCTTCCCAATATAGTTCTATTGTGTAAAAAGTTTCTTTCTAAATTCCATACAAATCCAAGCCAAATTCAATCTGCAACCAAGGAGTAATAAGAAACCTCATCTACATTTCTTTTTGTGTAGTTACTAAAATGTGCAGTTAATAATAAATAAATAAATTCATGATCAGTTATTGCAGTGCTATTTACAGGGGTAAAAAGCAAGAACACTTCATAGCAGGAAGAACCCATTGATACTTTATTAACACCGTTTCGAACACAACTGGCACATTCCAAAATAACAGTTATTCGGACATCCTTTCCCTTGGCCATGAACCTCCTTTTTTGATTTTTGATCTGAACCGAAGAAGAAGAAAGGAAGGAAAAAATATAAGTTACTAACTTGAAATCCAATTATGAAAGATTTCGCTGCAATCAATATCAATATAGTAAATAATATACAAAGGTTTCTAAACTATATTTCAAATCATATAGTCATCAAACCCGCCCAACCAGCAACTAGAGCTGTATGCATTATATGAGCAGATTAGTCAAAGAACGTATGGAAAACTCAATTGATCACGAGTAGTGAAACGAACCACCGCATTAAACCACAGGCACATGAGCAGATTAGTCAATGACGTATGTTCCCTTACAATTACAGAAGCTTCGGCAAGAGCTGCACAGATAGATACTGAGGTAAGAATATATAAAACCTTAACACAACAAAAATTGGTCAACGCAAGTACTTAATGGATGGGTTTCGGGTTTTATGACCCTCCAATTGTCTCTCCCAATGAATGTCTATTTCAAAAAAATAATATTCTCTCCGTCCCAAATTAATTGCATTTCTTGGACTTTTTAAAGTCAAATTGACTATTTTTAAAACTAATCTTTTTACTATTTTTGCTAACATATAGGTGAAGATATTATAACCAAAAGAAAGTATATACAATTTATTACTAATTTCAATTTTTATAATTTTAGAAATATATTTATATATGCTTAATTATTAATTTTAAAAATAATCAATTTGACTTTAAAAAATCCTAGAAAAGCAATTAATTTGGGACGGAGGGAGTAATACTTTGTTTGATTTTTCTGTTTTTGTTCGTGGACAAAACAAACACAAACTAAAATAAAACTTGTTGCTCCCTAGTCCCTACATAATAAAATGTTTAATAGAAAATGCAACTGTAATATCTATAGATTTTAATACTCTCCTTCATTATTGTTCTTGATATTAATAGCATTATTTATAATTTATATTCCTTGGAGAAAGAACTGCAGTTAGAAGAGTACCTTTCTTTCCATTAAACCTCTTCTCCTCAGGTAGGCCATCCAGACGGTATTGAGACAGTTGTATCTCCACTTCTTCAGAGGTGGCCTTGTTTTTCTTGACAACAGCCTTTGCTTCATCATACACACTACTACGAGCTCCATGTTTAGAAATTGCAAGTACAGAATTTGAACTCCAAAGAAGGGATCCCAGCACACCCAAAGGAAGATTCCTAACGAACACAACTCGCCCCTTCCCAATATAGTGATTGTAATACCCATGCCTTTTTTAGTCCCACGTCGCCTGATTTACCAACTCTCTCTTCTTTATTAGCCTATATATATAAAAGTATGACTTTTTAACTCACTCACTCTTCTTTATTAGCCTATATATATAAAACTAATACTTTTATTTTATTTACTAAACAATAAGGATTTTCTTATTTTAAGAAAAGACTTTTTTATAAAAATAAGAAAATAAGAAAATTCTTATTGTTTAGCAAATAAAATAAAAGTATTAGTTTTATATATATAGACTAATAAAGGAGAGAGAGTTAGTAAATCAGGCGATGTGGGACTAAGAAAGGCATGGGTATTACATTACGTATTCAACGATATTTTTCTGAATTTAATTCGTTCGGTTTGCTTCTCGTTTTAAATTCGGATATTATCGCATATGATTATTGTTTCTTAAATTCATATGATAATTTGTTTGGATTTGGATATTTGAAAATTCGTTATTTGTACTCTTTAGACTTGTAGAGCATATCTAGTATTTGTTTTGATCATACAGAGATGTACATGCTAACGTATCTTGAGACTTTGTATTTATATTTATTCAGTTAACACGTACACTTAGAACCCTTTTGTTGTTATTGCGTCGCATATATTGTGACATGATATTTTGTTAGATGATACCGTAGGGTATACCTTGAGTTAACCACCTGTGGGGGTACTATAGGCATGTTCTCTTGGCACCGAGACATGACACTTCCGTGGCGGTGTGATCAGTCAACGGTG
Organism: Aralia elata; assembly: GCA_034770075.1. NCBI lineage: Eukaryota > Viridiplantae > Streptophyta > Magnoliopsida > Apiales > Araliaceae > Aralia > Aralia elata. The sequence continues at coordinate 27,321,471 of CM068377.1, read as the reverse complement.
TCTCCATTTTGTGTTTTGGTGGGCGATGGCCAAATTCGGTGTTTCGTTGTGAGAGGCGTATGGGTCGACCCTAGTTTCTGTTTAGTTTTGTTTTATAGATTGGTGAAGTTTGTGCCGAACACATCTTTCAATTTTTGCACGCATCTGGATTGTGCAGTCCGATGTGTTACTGTCTAAATGGTAGTATTTTGACTTGCCTATTTGTTTTGTTTTGAGGTCGATATGAAATACCACCCTGCCATTTCTTTAGACTATTAGGTTATTGTGATACATCTCAGTTCAGTTTAATTGATTTTGTTATTCATTTTAGTTCGGTTCATAATTCTGTATTGTATAGTCGTACTGAGCATTTGACTCATGCTATATTTTTCTTCCGACAGGTACTCAAGGAGATCATGAGCAAGTGTGATGAGAGCTCCTCACCTAGTTGGTTTAGATATTTTGGTTATGTTTTGATGTTTGGGTCTCTGTTTAGAGTTGTATTGAACCTTTATTAAGATTAAGATGTATTAAACAGTATGTATTTTGAGCCAATTGGGTAGTTATTAATACCTCTTTAGACTAATCTTTTGCGATTTATAATTTTGATATTAGTTTATATATCTATTATATCTGTTTGTAGCCTCCCTTTCTATTTTGGGAAAGGGGTGTTACAGTGATCCTTGGCAATCCCGTGTCCTGCTGCTTCCTGTGCAGCAAGAGTTATTACATCCCAAAATGCCACATAGCAAACCTGCATCAGTTCAGCAGTTTTAGAAAATTAAAATAAAGCAAGCATTAGCTCCAAAGAGACCACTGCGCATGAGATTACTACCTTCTGAAGTGATGTCTGACATTCAGATAAGTTGATAAAGATCATCTCCACCACCAAATGTACAAGTAGATACCACAACTTTGCATGTTCTCATGACACTTTTGTTTTCATCAGAAACTTTAAACCCGCCATTCTAGCTCACTATAGAAACCACAAATACAACCTGAAGTAGTAGTATCCAACTTCTTTCCATGACTATATGTCCAATTAACTCTTAACCTAAACTTAGCACCACCACAAATTTGCTCTCTGTTGCACTATATCTATAATTCTATATGCAAATCAGATTTAGTATTTTACACAAACATGAAGATTATTCAACTCACTCATAGTTCAAATATATAATGTTTATGACAATTAGATTAACTAGCTAATTAACTACCAATTAACATGCATCCATTATCATACAAAATTAACCTAGCTAAAGATCCTTTTTCCTTTCCACTTTGTCTACTTGACAACAAAATAATAGTTCAACAAGTTAATTTGTAATAGCAAATGTATAAACATTACAATTGATGATCTTCAGGAGGACTTACGTTGCCTCATTACAAGGTAATTTAATTGTAATAGCAAATGTATAAACAAGTATATTAATTAATTTATTTTTTTAAAACGAATTTATTATTTTAAACAAATTTAAAGAAAAAAATAGATTCAACGCCAATGTAACTGGCGTTGGAACTTTTTTAACTTGAACAAATTGTCTTCTTCCTATTTCCTAGATAACAATGCTTCTCAGATTCTTGTCTTCTTCTCACATGACAATGCCTTTGTCTTCTTCCTACTTCCTAGATAACAATGCTTGTCTGCTTTGGAATGAGAGATTGTAGTAGTAGTATAAAATAAATAAATAAATAAATAAATAACAATGCTTCTCAGATAAGATACTTTGAAATGAGAGATCGGAGTATAAAAACAATGCTTCTCAGATAAGAATTCTTTGGAATGAGAGGTTGGAGTATTAATAATAATAATAATAATAATAATTTTTATTCAACGCTTAACTTTTTTTAACTTTTTTAAAAAAAAAATAAAAAAATAACGTCAATTTGACTAGCGTTTAACTATTTTTAATATTTTTTTGAATTTATTTTTTTAAAAAAATAAGAAAGGTGACAGACTCTCTCTTCAGAGCCAATTTAACAAAAAAAAAATATAAAAGTTGGCATACTCCAATTCCAATGCTTTGTCTTCTTCTCAACACACTTTTAATTCCTGTAAGTGCAAGGCTGCAATTTTTAAGATTTCTCGGTCCCAAATTAATTATTTAGTTTTGATTTTTTTAAATCAAATTGACTATTTTTATAATTAATAATTAAGCACATATAAATATATTTCTAAAATTATAAAAATTGGGGTTAGTAATAAATTGTATATACTTTCTTTTGGTTATAATCTATTCACCTGTATTTTAACAAAAATAGTAAAAAAATTAGTTTTAAAAATGGTCAATTTGACTTTAAAAGGTTAAAATTGAACAATTAATTTGGGACGGAGGGAGTATTTATTCAACGACTGGCGTTATAATTTTTATTTTTAATTTTTTTAACATTCAACGTTAATGTGATTGATGTTTAACTCAATATTAATTTTTATTTTTTTGAATTTCACTCTCTTCAACACTAACGTGGCTGGCGTTTAACTTTTTAAAAATTTTTTTAAAAAAAAAATTCTCTTCAACATCAGTCACATTGGCATTATAACATTTTTTTATTTTTTTTTACATTAACCAAACCCTCCCTTTCTTCTCTATCCTCCTGTCTCTTTTCACTCTTTTAATCAAATCATTCGTTGCATCTCACTTTCTACTCTCCACTTTTTCCTTTTCTTCCTTCATCAATCCTTTTACCCATCCGTGAATCCTTCTCTTTCTCTTCTCATTCCTTCCTTCATTCCTTCCTTCATAAATCCTTCTCCATCCTATCTCTTTTCACTATTTTCTTCCATTTTTTGGGGTAAATTTTCATCTATCTCTATTTTTTCTATAAATTTTATTCAAAACACCCCTAAAAGGTATAAAGGTATGTATATTAATATTTTGTATAATTACTTTAATATTATTGTAAAATTAAATAATGAGAGTGTTACTTTAATTTTATTTTTTTGTCCATATTATTAGTGTTAAATTTGTTTAATTATTAAACCTTCAAATACAGTAAATAAAATATTATTAACAAGCTATATTATTACAGTTATTTAAAATATATTCACTTGTTTGTGTAAGTGTTTATGAATAAAGTTCAATAAATTAGTAATATTTTATTTTTTATATTTATAAATGTCTAAAAGTAATACTTTATTTTCGCGCAATGTTGTATATTATGTTGACGTAGAAAATCATACATTAGTTAAATATGATATTCTTGATTAAGTACTAATGATAATATTTTTGTAGCAGGCGTATGGCTAATGGTGATTGGATTCACCCCGGTCCCGTTGATAGATCATTATTGACTCTCCAGTCTTTCCATCGTTCAAAAAATATATGGTGGGGTCAGGTATGTATTATTTATTTACTGTGTTTATTCATACTTAATAAACAATGTATATTAGGATATTATTTTATAGTATTATTACAAGTAATAATTTATTTGACTCATTTGTTCGTAATATATTCATAAATTTTTAACTACATTGTGTAAATTGTTCTTGTACGGTTGTAGATATGGACTTGGGAGCACTTTACATCTATAGCGCCGCGTAGGCAACCAGATCATGATGACATATTTACAGACATGCTATCAGAGTCTAGCTTATCTACATTATTTCTAATGTCACGCAGGCTGTGGGGTGCAAGGTAATTGAAACTTATCATCTATATAAAGTAAGGTTGATGTTGGTGTGACGCCCCCAAATTCGGGTCTCCAAATACCCGGATCCGGTCATCACGATCCAACATAAACATCCACCTATAACAACATATGGTATCTAAAATGCGGAATAAAATAAACATACGTTGTTCATTACAAGGTGTTACTAGTCCCAGAATACGATTAACCTTAAACATTTACACAATCCATGCCCTAAATAGCTATCAGGGTTTAATTTACATTAACAGTAATTAACTAACACATGAATCTAAAGTCTGCTACGAGAAGTCTATTATTTCATCTTTTCTTTTCCTTTGTTCTTCCCTGACGTCTCGGGTTTAGCTGCAATGAAATCATGATATAGCAAGAATGAGCAACGAGTTTGCCCAGCAAGTTTAAAGTGCAATAATAAAAATATATCATGATGAAGGGACATTAAAGGGATTTCAACAATAGAATAATCAGAAGCAAGAACATTAAATGCTTTTGGAACAATTGATAGTCAAATAGACTTTGAACGATAACTTCCAGAGGAGTCAATAGCTGGTTGACCCTCTGGTTACTGGCTACAGAATAACGTACTTGAGGGGATCAGCCTCGCGTACCCTATGTATATGCATAACATTTAATTCTGCTGTTTGTACCTTATATACGGTACGTGGGGTACTCCCCTATAAATAAAGGGGTGTTCATACAGTCTAAGAATCCTTACCATTGATTGGTTCGGATAGCTTTTATAAATTCTCGCATAATTGTCTGACCGAACAAGGGTTCAGACTTAACCATGAATGGTTTATAAATTCCTGAATTTAAATATACGAATTTCAAATGCACGAGTGCGAATGTCAATAAATATACAGATGTGGAATAATTTAGAAAGTAATTAGTCCACTTATGACATGCTTGGAGATAAAAACTCAAGCTTAAAGGATAACTTGCAACAGTATATATATACCTTTTTGCACGAATTAAAAATAGTGCATAAGGTTTAGAAATTTGCTCAATGTAAAAGTTGAGTAAAGAAGAACTTGCAATAATGTAAGAAGTTTAGGGTTAGGAACTTGCCTGTTCGCTCAGCTACAATTTAAATCTTAGCTTTAATTATTTGACCTTGGATAACCTATCAGCTGGTAGAGTTGGTTTATCCATTAGCATTGCGTAATTATACCCACTTATGCTATTTATTTAACAGATAAACAATTCACCGAATACATTTAATTACTACCTAGCCATCAGTTAAACAGAATTTAATTTTAATGGCCTCTAGCTATTATTTAAAATAAACAATAGTAAATCATGGTTGCCTCTCGTTTGAGTACCCTTCTAACTGTGGGTTAAAATTTCTTATTTATTAGTTACAAAATAATTAATAAATTTAACATGATTTGATAACAACAAAATAGTAGTTGATCTCTTACTTAATCTTTTATTTACCTAATTACTATTTACCTTAAGGGTGATTGAGTAATTATTACACTAGTTCCTTATTCAACCTTAGTTAGATACTCAGTGTACAAATTCTACACACACTTAATTATTAAATATTTATTGAGTAATTCTTGAGTGCCTGTTATCTTTGTTTATTAAGGGCCACAGATAATTAACTTATAAATCTCACTCATACTTAATCATTATTTCATTAATGATTAAGTAATTATTATTCTTATTAGCTTTATTCATACCTAATTATTATTAATCAAATAATAATTAGATATTCATTATCTTTATTTATTAAGTAATGTTTGATAAATAATTATTAAATACTTATTATCTTCATTTATTATTAGTAAATAATAACAAATGATTATTTCATTACCTGTATTCATTATTTATTGCTAAATAATAATTATTTTGTTAACTTATTGAATTAAATATTTCGTATCTTTATTTATTATTTTTTTTTTTGATAAATAATAAATAATTTATTTCATTGAATTTTACTCATACTTAAATATTATTTAAGGTTAATTAAATATTTATTACCTTTATTTATTATTTATTGATAAATAATAAATAATTATCTGTTAACCTTGTTCATACCTAATTATCATTTAATATTAATTAAATAATAATTAAATATTTATTATCTTTATTTATTAATTTTATTTGTACTTAATTATTATTTAAAATAATAATTAAATATTTATTATCCTTATTTATTATTTATTAATAAATAATAAATAATTATTTCTTTAATCTTACTCATATTTAATTATTATAAATAATAATTAAATATTTATTATCCTTATTTATTTATTTATTAATAAATAATAAATAATTATTTCTTTAATCTTACTCATATTTAATTATTATAAATAATAATTAAATATTTATTATCCTTATTTATTATTTATTAATAAATAATAAATAATTATTTCTTTAATCTTACTCATATTTAATTATTATAAATAATAATTAAATGTGTATTATCCTTACCTATAACAATAATTAATTTACCAATACCCAATTATTATTATCCAGAACAGTTCAATACAACCCAACAAAGAGCAACATACATTATTCAAAAACCAGATTCTAAATCAGAATAACCCAACACAGATTTAACGTAATACAAATCCAAAACAATTGTATTGCATAAGTTTAATACCTGCAACTGCTAGAACTTTTCTAGGTTCGACAGTTCCTAATCAAAGAGTTAACACAGTACCATTATCCCAATACAGAACAACCATACTCGAATTACAATATTATAACCCAGCACAATTGGCAACTACACAGAACACAATAGCAACAAAATTCGGCTGATAGAATGAAGGAAATTTACACAGCAACACAAACCATATCCCAATCTAAAATTTTCCAAAAATACAACCCAATACAGAGAGTAATTTTGCTAATACAGAGGACAACCATTTCCAGTTTAAAGGAAAATTAAACCCAGTATATAGGACCAATTATACCTTCGTATTTGGTCGGCACTGTGATGACTCCTAACTGCTGCTCTCCTCCTTCTCCCACAGTACACAACCCAACCGCTCATTCACAATAGCCTTCCCCCGTTCCCTCTTCTCTCTGTATCTTCTCACAAGTTGAAAACCTAGTTTCTAATTTGGGAATTCTCTCAATCAAAGGAAATCGGCAGCTAGGGTATGGGGGTGGGGATTCAATTTATAGAAAGAAAATTACCCAAACCATTTGGGTAATACCCCAAACGACTGGTTATTGACCTTTGGTAAGGAGAGGGGATGAGCTGTGACTGACTCCCATCAGCCGACTGGACTCGCCGGCAATTCTCGAGCCGCGTGCTTCACTCCGTCAGTCGCCGGTCGTGTCGCTGAAATTCCGGGACCTCCGGGACCTCCGGGACCTCCGGTCCTTGCCGCTTGTGGCTCGGTCGCTCGTGACTCTCCTCCTTTCCCCGCTGGTTTCGCCGGCGCCTTCTCCACCTGTCCGTTTCAACCGATCGATTTGATAGCCTCGATCGTTTCTTGCTTGGCTGGTTCTGACGTGAAGGTTTGAGGGATTAGGTTTCTTTTCCCTCTCGCTCAGCTGTTTCCCCCAATTCGTTTTCTTGCTAACTGAATCCCCCTCCCAATTTCGTTTACCGGTTGTCCCAATTTGGCCTTAGCTGGTTTTACCAAATAGATTAGGGGTGGATCGACCCGAGTGCAACGGGTACAACCCAACTGCAATGACCCAAACCGGCTGGAACAAAAATAAGGAATGGGCTCAGCTTATAATAAAGTTTGGCCCAACAGGGAGTAAAAATATGGACTCAGCCCAATAGGAATTAAAAGAATTTGGGTTTAACTTAGAAATAAAGAAATGGGCCAATCTAAATAAAGGAAAAGTGAACCAAATTAATTTAATCGCATTGTATTCCTAATGTCTTAAATTAAATAGCTACCCTATTAATTATTTATTTCAAATATTTATTTTGACCAAAACTCTTTATTCAAATTATTTAATCCGATAATGATAAAATTATTTGTTAAATTTCCAAATTTTCTTGCACATAACATCTTAGGGTTAACTCACTAATTTATTTAAACTATCAGTGAGTCCCTTTAGTGCGCAGAAAATCATTGGACCACGTAGTTATATAATTAATCAATAATACCCACATGGATTCAATTAAATTAAAAATTTATGTGTAAAATGGATTTTATTTATAAAAATGAATTTGATACAATGTTTAAAAATTCTCGGACATTACAGTTGGTCACTATGTTTTTAGGATGCATAGGTTTTGTTTATATAGTATTTTCAATTTTTTTTTGTTTTCATTTCTAAAAGTTCTAGAAAAATGAGTTTGGACTGCATTTCCATTTTCTAGTTGAAACAATCTAAATTAGTTAGAAAGTACCAAAAAAGTTTTTTTGTGATTTTTTTTCCCAAGAGGGAGCAAAGATTATTTGGTTTGAATTTGTGACGCCCCCAAAATAGGTCCATACAACCCATTTTGAGTCGCCAATAACATTCCACAAAATAAAAATACAAATACGAATTTTTCTATTTACAACTAACAAGTGTTGTGCAAAATACGACAACACAATACAAATACATCTTAAATTCTCAATACATTTATTGTCACACTAATAGGAAGGTATTGAGACACTTCTATTATTTCGGATCATCACTCCATTCCCCGGCTAGTCTCCTCTACACTCTCTTTTCCTGAGGAGAACAATGAAACAAAAAGGAAAAGGGTGAGCACAAATAGCCCAGTAAGAAATATCATGACTAAGATAATGAAGAATAAAAATTATCTTTAGTCTTCAACAGAATTAAATCAGAGATTTAAAGATATTTTAATTGTTTAACAACAACAATTGCAGCGGAAGCAACAATCCATTAGAAGAGTCAAGTAGATTATAATATCTACCATCTTCTATACATTAAAGGATCACCACCAATATTTTATCCCTGTAACACCAATCAACAATTCCTGTTTATGAACATCCAAATCAACAGTTTATATTCAACAGTCTCTCTTTGCACTACGTGCCAAAGATATTTATTTGTAACACCAATCAACAATTTCAACAGCCTCTCTTTGCACTACGTGCCAAAGATATTTATTTGTAACACCAATCAACAATTTCAACAACCTCTCTTTGCACTACGTGCCAAAGTTATTTATTTGTAACATCACCAGTCATGATCATGCCAAACACCAGTTCATCTTTGCACTACGGGCCAAAGAGAACTTTCACCATATGCCTTTGTTTGTAACACCAAAAGTCATGATTATACCAATACACAGTTTGGTCAAAATCATGTCACGCCAGTTCATCTTTGCACTACGGGCCAAAGAGAACTATCACCACAATTTAAATATGAGAATGAGGATGATGACAATGATACAGTGAGATTAAGGATAAGAAAAGCTTTATAATTTAATCAGTATCAAAGATTGACCAAATTGCCAACACGATGACCAAATTGTGGAGTCAAATTCAAGAATGATATTCAAGAAATTATTTCATGCTTCAACTATAACGTATAAAATGAAATAGAAAGATTCAAGTGAAAAGATATTAGATGAAGCATAAACTATTAAGGATATTCTACTAATTTTCAGGGATTTTCTCCATTTAAAAATAAGGTTTTGGAAACAAACAAAGATTTCTTATCATAAATGGAGAAATGTGAAAGAAAAAGATATCCCTTAAAGAGTACAAAAGAAATGATACGTTATACGAGTATAACAGAATATATGAAATTGCAAATGGATTTTCACCCGTCATGCGATAATCCGCGTAGACAGATTATTTCCACAACAGATTAATAAGTAATGAATACAAAAGGTTATTCACCAGGTACGACACTCGTACATACAGGTTATTCCCACAGAATAATAAGGAATGAATACAAAGGGTTATTCACCAGGTACGACACTCGTATATACAGGTTATTCCCACAGAATAATAAGGAATGAATACAAAAGGATATTCACCAGGTACGACACTCGTACATACAGGTTATTTCCACAGAATAATAAGGAATGAAGACAAAAGGATATTCACCAGGCATGCGTCATACCGCATGGACAGGTTATCCCCACAAATTAATACAGAATGAATAACAACCTTTATGAGTATAATATCACTTACGAACATGAAAACAAATGATATTATATATGAGTATGAAAGAAATGATATTCCCTACCTTAGTTAACAAGTGACTGGATGTTACTTTCTATGAAGTTTACTAACTTCGGATAATACTAGTATTCTCACAAATACTCACAATAGCCTAGCACACTAAGAGAACTTGAGAAAATTAGAGAGAGGGAGAAAGTATAAGCAATGAAGGTGTGAAAATTTCTTAAGCAAACCCTCCCTATTTATAGGAAAATCAAGGTGAGGGCATTTTAGTCTTTTCCCTAAATTTTCTTGATTTATTACTCTTATACCCTTGGCATATTCTTTTAATATACTTTATGCCATAGTATATTCTTAGAATATGCTTTCACTTAGGTTTTTAACCCTAAGGTAAAATAAAAACTGAATTAACTATTTACTGACGGTAATTACTATTGAATGACATGTGGGTCCCACGAAAAAAATAAAATCTGAAGAAATTATTCTACGAAAATAATTTGTGGGTCCCACCGATCAAATAGTTATGGGTCCCACGGAATAAAGTGTGGGTCTCATAGAAATATAAGTTAACTTTCAACAAACGCTTCACGTATTTTTAATCAACACTATTTTAGACTTTCAACAATTATTCACCGTTAATATTATAGACTTATAATATTGACAACCAGATCATTCCCAGGAAAAAGGGGGCCTTCCGTATAAACGGCGCGCAATTAAATAACATTTTTTCTTGACAGAATTTTTAGACATTGTCAATAATGCTAAAATATCATATCAAATAATATGAGTTAAAGTGTCATGACAAATAATAAAAAGTAGTATGCAGATGCTACTGTAACAATTATTGAATCAAAATACTGTGTCATAGTTACTTTATCAATTATTGAATAAATAATATAAAATACTGTGCAACACCGTGTGCTTGTGAAATACCGCGTACTACTGTGGAATAACGCGTTTTACTATTCTTTTTATCACCGGGTATTTCAACAGTTATCGGTTAAAGTTTTGCCGTCAATTTCTATCACTTTCTATATCCGACAGTTAACCTGTTGTGGGGCCCACTATCATTGACAATATTGTCATTTCGGCGCCGTCGTACGATACCGAATATAATATTCTCCGACAAAAATAATATTCCCCGACAAAAGGAATATTCTCCGACATACACTGTTTATCAGATAATTTGCATATAACACCCTTAACTATCATTTATAACAATTAAACACTTTACTATTTAAAAAAATAATCATAAAAAAAATAATAAACTTTATTTCATAAAGTCGGGATCTTACAGAATTGGGAGTAATTTTTCTAAATACTATTAACAGTAACTATCCCTTGTAGGTGGAACGTGCACTATATGGTGGACCGTATTACTCAACATATCGTGTTAATCCATCGATACAGTCTAGACATACTGAGAGATGATCAATTTGTTTGGCAGCCTTATATAAAAGATGTGATGAATTTGTTGTCAGCATATTGTAGTATCGGTCAGAGTCTTTGGCGTGTTAGATGCCCACTAATATATTTTGAGGTGGTGGAATGACATTATGTCGACAGAGTGCTTCGACGGTTTGGTAAACAACAGTTCATACCTCGGGCGCCAGAAAATAACATTTATCTTCACAGTATTAATGGTCGCTCGCATACAAACTGGGAGGCACAACACCACTACCACATAGCGTTGTGGGATACTAGGGGAACTCTTGTGGTTACTGGAGAGGATACACATGAGCGTCCAAAGTGTGACCCTGATTACATGCCTTGGTATCGAAGCATTATACGACGTCAAATTTTAAATCCTAGGCTGGCTCAGCAGACGACAGGGAAATTCGAGGGAACACACTACAACTTATTTGGTATGAAAATAATTAATTCATTGTTACACTGTTATTTTTTAAATGATGATGATTATTATTTGTTACAACTCTGTATAGACTAAAACAATATAACATTTTATCGTATGACATGACATATTTTATGTATATTATCTTACAGGTTGAAAATCTTGCACGTGTATACCATACATTGGTAGAGGGATACAGGTGCATAAACGTAGATGACAACGCATTTCTTTATATTACTGAAGCTATGAGGATCTGTACTAGGGTCCTTACTAATGTAGGTCAATCACACTTGTTAGACCATCAGTTAACCGATTCCGTCGCACAATCTAGGGAACCCCGCACACGTGAACGTGGCAGTCGACATACAGATACATCCTCAACACCAGTTTACACCGAACACAGACATGTACGAGGCGATATTAGAGGTCGTGAGGACATCCAACCAGCATCTCAGCCACGCGACATCCCGTCAGCATCTCAGTAACGCGACATCCCGTCTTTATCTCGGACGCTACAAGATGATGTGGAGACAGATGATATGGACTATGATCCATCTCAATTTTGTACTCTGCATCATTTGGTATATACACAACCATTCCCTAGTCCACTTCCATCACGTGGCGGAGTTCTATCAAGTTATCAAGTTTTCCCCTCAATGTCGCAATTTTTATCTTTCCAGTTATCAGCACTTATACAGGACGAGTCGACATTGCCCACATTTTCACCTGCACAGCATGTTGAGACACCTTCTACATACATTCAGGGATTACATAGAGGACTTCCGAGAGAGGCTAGAGATAGAGGGAGGTCATGTGGCACACATGATCGGGTGCATAGATAGATAAGTTTAGATTTTCTTGTGTCTGTCTTATTGGATTGTATTTAGTATTGAAATTGTAAAAATATATGTGTGTGTGTATGTGTGTGTGTGTGTGTGTGTCACAACAAAAATTGATATACCATCAAAATCCTTAATATCAAAACAATAGCTTAATCTATCCACCAAAAAAAAAAATTAAATGTCACAATATAACAAATTTAACACTACTAACATGGACAAAAAAATAAAATTAAAATAACATTAAATTTTATAATAAAATTAAAATGAGCACAACAAATACTAATATAATACCTTTAGGGGTGTTTTGAACAAAATTAATGGAGAAAAATGGAGGCAAAAAAACTCACCGACAAAAATGAAAGGAAAGAGTAGTGAGAATAGATAAGATAAAGGGGCGAATGAAAAAAATGAGAGGAGAAAAAGTAATGTGGCAAATGAGTATAAGGGTTTGGATGGATAAAAAAAATAAAAAAATTCAACGCTAGTCAAATTGACGTTAGAGCTTTTTAATTTTTTTTAATTTGCTTTATAAATCAGATAGTCGTTAGTTATAAAAAAAATATCAAATTCAACACCAGTCAAATTGGCGTTAGAGCCTTTTTGATTTTTTTTTAAAAATTTGCATTATAAATCAGATTGTTATTAGTTGTAAAAAAAAATCCAACGCCAGTCAGATTGGCGTTAGATTGTCCTTTTTGTTTTTTTTTTAAAATTTGCTTTATAATATTTTTTTAAAATTTGCTTTATAAATTTTTTTTAAAAAAAATTACATTTTTAATAAATAAATAAATGGGTTAAGATAAGTTAAGTAGTTAATTAACGTAAGAAATGTGGTTATCAACCAACGTCAATTCAATTGGCGTTCAAACTCTCCAACGCCAATTCAATTGGCGTTGAGGCTATAGTCTAGAGAACCCAACCAAAATGGATGTATTTAGAAAGTTGAACGTAATTTAAGCCATTTTCGAAAAAATTTCAGGGAAAGAGAGTGATGAGCAACGAAAAACGGTTTTCCAACACCTTCCGTTAATTCCTAACCCCAAAGTCAAATGGAATTAGATTTATAATCAGATATGAACAACGTCGTTTCGTTCGTTGTTGCCCTGAGATTCATGTAAAATATGGAGTATACATTTTGGGAACCGTTATTTCCACAACAGAAAATGATATTTCCACAACAAAAGTGTCGCTATAGATCCTATAGCGACAGTTTTCATCGTGGCTATATATCTATAGCGACACTTTTGTTGTGGAAATATCAAAAAGTGTTGTGGAAATATCAGTTCCCATTTCTACATTTTTTGTTTTGTTTAATTCATAGAAAAGGTATAATAAATGCATAATTGCACAATTTTTCTTTATGTTTATGTACCTCCATCAACAATTCAAATTTAAATTAGTTCTTTTATTAATTAAGAAATACTTTTCAAATTATTTATTTAAAGAATACTCTATTATTTTGCTTTTCTTAAACAAAAACAAAAGCCTCTATTTAACAAATAAAAGTATATTTGATAAAACTTTTATTTATTTATTCTTTTTGTATATGGAATATGATATTCTACTTATCTGATTTTACTTTTCCTTTTTAGGGAAAAAAAATACTCAGGATGCAAGAAAAGCACCTCAACATAAGGAGATGAGTTTAAAAGAAAAGGCATACACCAATATCATTATTAACATTATGAACTTATGAATTTGCAAGGAAGCCTCGAGTTATTCTTTAGGTTTTTGCGGGCTTGGTTTGTAGGGGGTAATGGTTTGTATCTTTAGGTTTTTGCGTAATTGGTTTGCAGGGGGTAATGGTTTGTATTGTTTTGTGGGCTTATAATAGTTGAGTCTTGTTATATATTACAAAAGTTTTTGTTCAAATTATGATTGAGATATGTGTATACATGAATATGTAAGAATTAAGAAAGATTTTACTTTAATTTATTTTATTTTATGGCATGCACTTTTACGTTGGTCGCAATACAATTTTCTCAAATATTTATCTATAAGTATATCATTTTTCATAATAGTTTGTATAGTTGTAGGAGGTAATGGTTTGTTTTCTTGAGTATTTAGTGGGTTTGTTTCATGTAATATTTAGGTTTGAACTAATGATGTTCCACTGTTATATGTTAATGAAGTTTTCTGTGTTTCACCAAAAAAAAGAAAAAGAAAAAAGAAAAAAACTTGCTCACCCATTACAGAACGCCAAGAAACAGTAAACACATATCTGAGAACCGATAAGAGAATATAAAATTTGAGTTCGTTTCTTAAAAATGAGGATTCTTGAACAATAACAAAGAAATATCCCAAGAACTTACTAAAAGAAAAAATAATTACATTGGAAATCTTGTTATTTGAGAATAATTATATTATTTTTCCTCGTCCATCCATTCCTCCCGTTGAAAGAACTTGCTTGATCAATATAATAAAAATGTAAAGTAAGTTAACAATATACAAATTAATCCAAAGAGAGTATAAACAATAAATGCACATATATATTGCGAATGTTTACGTCAATTTTTTAATTGACATTTACGTGGATAAATATTAGTAGTAATTTTTTGGAGAGTTGTGTAATAAGTGAGACTTTCTTATAATTCATATCAATCTCATGTATTGATAAGTTTTGCAATTGTAATTCGGCCTAAATTTATCGCAATAAGTAACAAGACTCTAAATGCACTTAAACATTTGTGCATGAATTACTGGATTCATGTATAACGTCATGGACTTCATGCTTGAACTAATTTCCAGTTGTCTGAAGCACAAATTACAAATAACAATAAAAGTTAAATTTACATGGAATGCTGCAGGGGTAACACGAGTTTGCAAAATTTCCGGTTCTTCCAGTATACACACACCTGTTGCTAATTGAATATTGCCTTTACAAACAATAACTCTTCTGATAGATCTACAAACAAACCTGGAAGGCATGCGAAAGGAAAAATAGAGCAGAGCTATTAATATGAAAACATTTCTTAAATGTACACAATTTCTAAATCTTAATGTCGAAAAAAAAAAATGAAAAAGAAGATAACTTCTGAAAGGGAACAAGAGGGCACACAAATTTTTATAACTTTCAACTGCAAAACACTCTTCTAATCAAAATAAATAGACCAACAAACGATGCCAAAGTACTTGCAAATAAGTTACATTCTTAACTAAGTAGCATGCAAGAAGAAAGACTAAAAACTAGATAAATCGGGCATTATACAGGCTCTGCAATTTCCAGAACACAGAAATGATTGTGAAGAAGTTTAGCATAGAGAACTGGGAAGATGAAAGCTTGGAAAATTCTTAAATGCAAAGGATGAGGACGCCTGAAAGAGGAGGGGAAGACAATGATGGTACAAGTGGTACATGGAGCACGATTATGTCACAATATTATCGATCATCACTATTAACAAGTCATAAACATGTGGTAGCAGAAGTTCAAATAGAACTTTGATCAGTTAAATCTGAACCAAAATGCTATAATGAAATGTCAATCTCTTCACTACATCAGAGAAGTACAGCTATTACAGATGAGCAAAAACTTTGAAAAGAGAGAGCACCAATTTATGCATATGGATTTTCAACTAACTACTTTCTCTATACAATTTCGTAAAATCATCATTCCAAGTACTCCAGATTGAATTAAAAAATGCAATATATCCAGCCTGCATTAAAGGAAAACAATAACCGTTCCAGTTTCTGCAGAGTACAAGGGGGAATGTATTTACTACATCTAGTTAATAACCTGCTAATCTTCGTATCACAAGCAAAACCACTTCCCAAGAGATCTTTGAATTATTTTAATTAGACGGAAACTCGGAAAGCATGCCAAGCACTTCAAAATATAATTTATGAAGTTTCAACTGATTCCAACTCTGTGTCATATATACTGAAAATTCATGTTACGCATTTAGCTAAAATGAACAACTTAAAACATTTTTACACTCCCCCTCCCCTTCCCTTCTCTATACACTTCTAAAACCTTGTACAACTGGTGTCAGCGACTAAAGTGAGGTGTAACAAGTAGTTTAAGAAGCTAAGAGAAATAACTTAACATATTTTGAGTCTTTGACAAAGCATTCAAATTTGAATTCTAACCTCAACGCTTAGAGAATTGTGGAGCTTTTCGAGCTTTCTTGAGACCAACTTTCTTCCTCTCAACTACTCTTGCGTCCCTGGTAAGAAGACCCTCCTTCCTCAGAGGTGTTCTATGGTCCTCACTCACCTTTAGTAAAGCACGTGCAATACCAAGGGAGATTGCTTGAGCCTGCCCAGAAAGACCGCCACCGTGTGCCTTGACAAATACATCATAAGTACTTTCATATCCCAAGGTCACCAAAGGAACTTTAACATATTGAAGCCACAGCGGATTTCCTTGAAGATATTCCTGCACGGCATTAACAGCGTAATGGTAGGATGAATAATTATGTAAATTCATTGAAATAACTTGGAGAGTAAACAGCACTGTTTTAAGAAAATGATCCTGCAATATACAAGTCAACCAGAGTATCACATCATATCACGTGCTCACGAAGCTGAATGCCATAAGCCTAGAAGATCCACACAAGGTTCGTAACTATAATAATGAACAATACAAAAATATTTTACAAACCATGGAGGAAAACATCATGTGTAAAAAACTCTTGGTATATATATGAACAAATTGTATAAGCAAATCAAATGATGTGTTCTTCCTTAAGCACATGCAATTGCTGCCAGATGTTTTATAGAAAGAGTAATGTTGCATACACCTAATTTAGGCACCCGCAGACATTGCTCGTTACCAACTTTAAGGGTTTTATTAATCGAACAATGGAACCTAACTTTTCTATTCATTTCAGCAAAACTTTTGACATATTAGCTGGTGCACAAAGATGCAAAGATTAGGTGTATGTTGTATTTAGCGTTTTCCTTTCTGATATAACTCAACTTTCTTAGAAAAGTGAGTTTTCATTGAACCATTCTAACTGACAGGTAAAATACAAACCAGTACCCAGTTAACCTTTACTCAAAATTTTCATCTTGATGCACATTTTTTTTTTTTCGCTGAACCATTCTAACTGACAGGTAAATTACAAACCAGTACCCAGTTAATCACAACCTTTACTCAAATTTTTCATCTTGATGCAAGTTTTTAACCCAAGAAACTTGCTTCTTTTCTTTTACCTTTATTCTCATTTGTCTATGGCACCGTTCCGCAAGTTTTGTAAAGATCACTAAATCTAAATTTCAGCCTTAGTACTCCGCATAAGTTATTCATTTCTTCTAACAACATTTGAATTCACTCAATTACAAAACAAATTCTAAACCAGAGAATATACAAGTGTAGAATTTCAAAAACACAAGCTGGCAAGCATCATCCTAAATTCCTGAGAATCAAACTGCTATACATAACATACAATTTTTTTTTTATTTTTTTTATATTACATCAGTTCGAATACACACAAAAGCTTATCCATTGAAAAATTCATTCTAGTATGTAATTTCAACCTTTATCTAACAACATTCGAATTTACTCGATTCAAAACAAAACCTACAACAAAGAATATGTAAGCGTAGAATCTCACCTTGGCGTCACGATAGTTGATGATGACTTTTCCATTACCTTCCTTAAGAACCACACGAGCAATGGCAGATTTCCGACGACCGGTGCCAAAGATTGTCTGAGCAGCAAATCCACCAGGAAGCGTTGCCTTTATAAACTTCTTAATATCCTCTGTCTCCGATTCCACGGCCGCGACGGCATTTGCGGCGACGACGAGAGGAGAGCTTTTCCTTGCGTGGGATAAGGATACAGGCTTAGCGAAGGATAGAGAGAATGAATTAGGTTTTTGAGAAATTTGAGAAGAGAAAGATAGAGACGAAAATGATGAAGTAAGAGAAGACATTGAAATCGCCATTTTTTTCCCTTTTTGCTGAGATCTTCTTCTGTTCTGTTTGGATTTTTGAAGAGTGGAAGAAGAAGAGCAGAAGCTTGAGAATTGGGAGTGGAGGATAATGTAACCTTAATTGACGATACTGCCCTCTCACTGATCGAGGACCGAGGTAACGGATTGTTTGTTTCGATGAAATTTACCCCCCTTTTTTATTTTATTTATTTAAGACAGAATTTAAACTCGCTCACGCTATTTTGCCACTACAAATATTTACGTATTACAAAAAGAAAAATTATCAAATTATAATTAAGAAATACATAAATACATGAAATATATAAAATTATAAAGATAATTCACCATATTAATAATATTTTAACAACTAAAAAATAGCTGCAAAATAAAATATAAAATTATGTGTATAATTGTTAATAGTTATAATCTCTAGACCAATTCATGCATAATAAAACATTAATCATTTACAATTATACATATTTTGTATTTATTTTCTTGTAACCGTATTTTATCACCGTAACGTTACTCTTAATATAATTATATATCCTTTTAAAGACAAGTAGTTCTCTTTCTATGTGCCATACATAAAAATATAAAGTTACATATCAAATTCATTGTTTGATTATAGGAGGGTCACTTTTTTTTCTTTCTAAAAGTAAAAACCCCTAATATGTAAAGCATCTTTCATTTACAATTCCATTCAGAGGGTACTTCTGCATCATAGGAAGCAAAATGATGATTGAACTCAGCAAATCATCATTTACTAAATACATACATACATACATACATATATATACATACATACGTATATATATATATATACACACACACACACAATCTTTACTCCTCAATTAAACTAAACAGAACAAACCACTAAAAAAATTTACGGGTCAAGAAAAATGATTTCAGCTAGTGCCGAAGCTCGTCTGAAACGAAGCAATTCTTTTAGCAACTCCCATCCTCCATCCATTGAAGCAGGCTTGACAGTCATCTTCTCTAGCACAGGGGAATTCGCAAGCAGAAAGTTGATGAAATTCAGCTCCCGTTTAACATTAGAGATGCCAGTCATTTTAACAAGTCGCAGTTGGCTAAACGGGCAATTGTGACGATACTCTTCTGAGATGGTTTCATCTGATCTCACTGAAGCCAGTTCCTCTGGCCGGGCCTACACGAAGTTAATATAATATTCTTAAGCCCAGCTCTTTCCGCATAAGAATTGCATAGATTGAGCACCTCAAGTATATATATCAAGGTAAAATGAACGTTAATTGAATGTTTGAATAGGTGCTCATGAACTTCATGTTATAATAGATAACAAGGAAAAACTCACCAAAATCTCAAGCTCTTGCAGGTTAGGTGAACTTCTAAGAATACAAACAGCCGCCAAACTCTCCGCCCTATCGTTGAAATTTATGCGTATAGAAACGTAATTTAGCTCAATACACGGAGTTGGCAGTCTTTCTGGGACATTACCAGCAGCCAAATACTGGAAACAAATAGAAGATAGAGAAACTCAGTCGTCAACAGCTGAAATAAAGAAAGTTGTGCTAATTATATTTAGAATTTAATTTGTGCACTCAAAATAGATTTAATAGATTGCAAACTTGGTATCATGGAAAAAACAAATATGCATTGTTCAATGGAACCTTAAGATGCCATTGTTTTCAACAAATATTTAAAAAGAAAACCTTTAGGATAAAGAGAGCAAAATTAACTCCCCACCCCCACCCCAAAAAAAAAACTCTCCTGTACAAAACCTATGACTAATCAATCTGTATGAACAATTCAAAACCTCAAAAATGATACTTATGAAATTGTTACCTTCAGAAAGAAACTCTGCACCTCAAGCCTTTGAATACGAGGCAATGGAGCAAAAAATTTGATCATATTGCCAGTACTGCCAAAAGGCGGATTTTGGTCATATCCAGCATTCGCATACAAGCCAATGGAAACAGTAGCCAGATTGAAAGTACTATCAAAATTGATTTCTTCGAAAACACCTCCAATGTCAAAGAATAGGAGATTTGGAGCACGAATTTTAAGATGGGAGAAACCATCAAAATTCATCAATGTCAGTCGCTCAAGTAGAGCACAGCTAGATATCAGATATTCAAATACATCTTGGTCTATGGTAATGTGCTGAAGATCGAGGCTCTTCAAGCTCCTAAACCCATTAAATGTTGGAGGAGGTTTTAACAGACAGTTAAATAATTCTAGATGAATCAACTTCTGGCAAAAATACAAAGAAGATGGTAGCTTATAGCGATGGCCTTTCCATATTTCTAGGATAAATTCTTTGACAGATCCTCTTGAAAGGAAAAGAATCCATCTATCAATGTCATTGACACCTTGAAGATCTCTGTGAGACAGCTTGAACTTGTGTATAGGCCCAGTATGAAGTAACAGCACATGATCAACTATGTTAACAAGCTTATTTCTAATGAACACTTGATCTTGGGAAGATACCAAGAGAGACTGATTATCAAATATAAGATCTGGAAGACTAATCCATTTGTACCTCCACTTTCTTGACAAAATACTTGTCCTCACAACATCCCTCAGCGATAAACAAGACAAAATTTTGTCGATGATATGCACCGGTAGGTTGCTGATATTGTCTACATCCATTTCCATATTGCAGGGGACCTTGGGTGGTTCTCTTCGCTTCTGAAAAAATTAGAAGTAAGAACAAAATCATTTCCAAGAATCAGGGGGATCCATGTCCTTCAGTATGTATGTTATCAACTATGGGCGTGCAACAAGCATGCACATGCAGAAGGGCAAAAAGACACGCATATGTAATCCCTCCGTTTCGAAGTGAGTGTCATGTTTAAAACGAACGTATATAGCACGGACTTGAAATGGCACATTTAGATATGACAAATTACATATTTATGCTAAAAAATAACTGTTGATAAACTATATTAAAAAAATTAAATCCTTACATAAGAGCTCTTTGAATGTCTTATAACCCACGACAAAATCACAATTTTGAAGATGACATTCAATTTGGGAGGGTAGGAATATGTATGTTTATATATACAGACAGATAAATTTGATAAGTTATAAACATTTAAATATGTATCGAGAGGGGGTTTGAAAAGGTTAGAGTTCAATACTTTTCCTGTCTACAAAGTTTAAAACAACTGCCAAAATGCCATTTCACTCACCACTAGGGGTTAATTGCCAATTTATTAGTTCAATTATATATATCTGCTAAGAGTACGCAAAAGAGAAAATATGGGGAAAAAAAGGTTAATGTTAAGGAGTTGCTAGATGCTCTCCTTATGGTGGTGACAGAAACTGCAGGCATGTTACCCAGACAGACACATGTTACACATCAATTCAAAAAGAAAAAAATCACAGATTTTTGAGGTTTGTTGCTTGAATCCTGTATATGATAACCCAAGCAAGCCAACCTTGGAAAATTTGCCAATTTGCGGAACTCCAGGTTCTTTGATTATTTTTATTTTTGTTTTTTGTAGATTAATGAAGAAATTTTCATTGAAGATGAGAGAAAGGAATTAAAATGTAGGTGGAGGATCCCAAAAGTAAAACAAAAGAAAGCAAGTGGAAAAAATGATCCAGGCACAAGCCCAAAGAAAAGTGATTTCTTTATTATTTTCATGTGTGCATCTCTTTGTGTACTCCCCTATACTTGGAATAACCCACTTTTATAAAGGTTTTTATTCTAATATCACCCAAATACGTCAACCTAATAATAATATTTTTAACCTAAACAAGTAGTTATTTGTCCATAAAACGAAATTAAAAACATGTACCTTAAAATGTACCCTGGTCAAATGTTCCCTGGTCAATTCTAAAAGGAAACCTAAAGTTGAGACTTGAGAGATTAGCGGGCGATTCCAGCTGTTCCTGTCTCATCTCTACCTGCCGCTGCAGATTGAGGTTTTACTTCCTAATGAGATTATTGCATCGTGACATAAAGAATACTAGTGCTTTCTCATCAAATGGAAAGATCGTCTAGACTACGAAACTACATGGACTCCGTCCGAGGATAAATTTCGCTGCCTTGACCCTGCCCTTTGGTGCAGTACCTCAGTTTTCAATATCAGGAGGCTAGTTCTTCTCAGCCGGATGAATGAAAAAGATTACAGGTATTACTAGGGCTACATTTATGTAAGGTCTTTATTTAATATTTCATAGGAATTTTAGTAGTTTCTTGTTTTAGGGAATAGGGATTAAGCATCTTGGTTGCCTATATAAGGCTATTTGATGTATTGGATGGTTAGTTTTGATGATTAAATACTGATATTACTTTTTCTCTAAATCCTGGTCTCTCCTGTATCACTGTCATATGCAAAGACGCAACTTACCATACTACTTATTTGCAGCAATGAGAATATCTGGGACAAGCACTTGGCAGTTGCAGACAGATTGAAAAATCATTAGGACCTCATCTCAACAACTTCTACTGGCCAAAATCTGATTCAGAGAAAGTGAGGGAAATTAGTAACTTCATTACAGTAACGAGCAAGGTATAAGCATTAGAAATGTAGGAGCTCGACTAGTGCAAGAGTCATTTAAGACAAAAAAGAAGAACACCCAGCATTATTTGTGTTAAAAAATAACTCCAGGTTTTTGGTTGTATGCAACAGTCTATAATTTGTTAATTTTTCCATTTCTTAACATATGAAGGAAACTGACATTTCTCCTTCGAGAAGGATTACCCATGATCATCGGTGATTTGAAAAATACATTAACCTAATTAGTTTTCCTGTGTTTGCGGCGGTTCCCTCTGCATTATAGTTTCATCTGACATTACTTTTTACACACCCTCCGTCCTGCAAAGATAGACATTTTCAAGTTTTAGTTTTGCCTCTAAATGATTGAATTTTGTCCAGCAAAATGATTCTTAAATTTTTCCTCAATGACGAACAACATATTCTGAAATTATTAAAGATATCAAAGCTGACAAATCTTTTCAGGATTAATGGAGTGAACCATATGAAATGGAAATCTCACTTAACATCACATCATTGCAATCACAAAAATGCTCAAATTTTGCCACAATTTTTTGAGATGCAACAAAATGAGCCATCAGATATAAAGAATTTTAAGAAACTGGGCCACAACCCAAACAATAATTAACACTTGAGTTTATATTATCTGAAATGGTAAAAATATGATAAAATTCAATTGATTTGTAATGGGTGTTTAGGAAAATTAAGATTACATACACGTACTCCAATGAATAATGAACGGCTGAAATTGAAATCATCTTGCTTCTAGTTCCATTGCCGCACATAATTCGCAGAGGCAATCGAATTTTTAACGACTCATTTTCAAGTAAATAAATTGGGAAATTGGAGAGAGAAACCCAGGGGTGGCAATTGCAGAAGCAGAAGAACCCTTAAAATGAGATACTCCATATTTAAGTTTTTCTGGAAACCCAAAAGGAAGAAAGAAGCAAAAGAGAAAGGAAAATTTAGTTCAATTGCTTGGATTTAAACCCGGGTTGCCTGCTGAAAGACAGATATCTTAAACCGGAGTAGATTATGATATTACGACGACAAAATTTTTTTTATAAAAATTAATTTATAAAATATGATGCAATAAAATATAATTAGTAAATGATTTATCGTAATGAATGAATTTACTGATAGCAACTAACCACTATTAATCACGTTATTTTTTAAATAATTTTATATAATTTTTTTTTGTCATCAAAATATTATTAATAAATTATTTCTCAGTTCACTATTACATCATGTCAAAAGGCAAAATGACACACTGTCTCAAATTAAAAATTACTCATTGTACTAAAATAATTTTCAACTTTGATCATTGATCAAACTAAATTACAATTTATTTTAGTAAAAGTCAATAAGTGCTATAGATTTCACCATCATAATCAAAAAAATTTTGATTTTTTAAAAACAGTAATTAATTTTGAATGGAAAATACATTTAGGGCACCCAAAGAGCGGCGTACGTCTTTTATTTATTGTTTTCATCTTCTTAGTAAATAAAAATGTCATGACTTTGTAAAACTAATAATTGTAGTAGTGGTGGAGAAATTATAGGTAATGAAAAAGTTATAGGCTGATGAATATGCATCAATATATACACACACACACTATAACTTTATAAATTAGTATGTATATATTTAGATTATATCTTTTATTGTGTGTATTAAAAACAAACTTTTTTAATAAGAAAACCAAAAATCTATTGAAAAGCAAAATATGTTATTATAAAAATTTTCCTCAAGAATAAAAAACATTAAAAACTTAGAAAATGATTATATAACTTGTAAAATGTAATAAATTTAATAATTTTGTGTTGCTAGTGCGCATATATGTGTATATATAATTGGGAACATCAATCATGAAAAATATAAAAAAAATAAATAACAATATATAGTCCTCAATATATTCTCTTGACATATGAACATTTTTCATCTTTAGATCACCGTGAAGATTTTATTAGAATTAATAATATATAGATTTTTTTGAAATTGATTTTGGTTTGAGTTTCTATAAATTTAGATTTGATTCTTTCCATATATATATATAAAATTATTTTTTAAGCCTAAAAAATAAACTTATGTGATTGTGTCTTTAATTCTCGATTTTCATTCTAAAACCTCACCAACTATGTTGTCGATAATCAGGAGTAATGTTCTTCATCTTTCTATCTAGGTTATGAGTATGGGCTATCTAGGTTATGCCTGAGCACAACATAAATGATGCATTTTTAAAAAAAAATTGGATTAATTTTTTAATACATCTTTTTTTTTCAACTCTAATGATTATTAATGTTTCTTATATCTTTTTTTTTATAAAAAAATATATGTATTTGTTTTGAAATTTTTTTTATTTTGTTCAATTGATCTTTAGATTTAATATATATATATATATATATATATATATATATATAGAGATAATAGTTTGAGTACATAGTAAAAGAAAGCAAGTCAAATTAATAAAGACCAAAACAGATAAAATCGACTATGTACCTAAAAGACATGTGACTAATTTCGGTGAAAATTTTAATAAGACCAAGTAAAACTGTAAAAGTAATAATTGTGGTATGTTTTTATGATGTTTAAATTATAATATTTTCGGGGTATATTTTTTTGCATCTGTAATTATTTTTATTTTATACATTTAAATTTAGCAAAAAAAGAGTAATAAGATTGCAAAATTTGAATTACATAGATGGAGTCTAGTACTTGATTGAGAAATTTAAATTTTGGGGCCAAAATCAAAAAAAATGTTTGAAGCCAACAATTTTATAGTTGACCCTATACCTATTTTGTACCTAACACGAGTAATTTAAGTACCAAGCATGTCCCATGTACACGTCAGTCAGTAATTGCTTTCAAGTAGTAATTACCAATAATTAAACATTTAAAGAAAGAGTAATAAATGAAGGGACCAGACCAGCAAATATTTTGATTTTCTGCTTTACCAATACGAACCGTGTTGACACTGTTGTCAATTGCCGCACTCCTTTGACTATTGACTTTTATGTGCTTATATATTGAAAATTAGTAAAATTGATGAATATAATAATATCGTACCACAAATTTTAACAAGCCCACTTCCTTCAACCAATCCTCTTTCCCTCTCAACTTAATGCTCAATCCTCTTAGCTGAGATCTCGTCTCCTTTTTTTTCCCTTTCAATTCAAGGTATGTACTGTTTTTTTGCTCTTTCATTCTTTGCTTCTACTCATTGATTTTATTCTGCGTTTGATTTGG
Organism: Aralia elata; assembly: GCA_034770075.1. Classification (NCBI taxonomy): domain Eukaryota; kingdom Viridiplantae; phylum Streptophyta; class Magnoliopsida; order Apiales; family Araliaceae; genus Aralia; species Aralia elata. The sequence goes on along the minus strand of CM068377.1, from coordinate 27,295,478 downwards.
ATAAAAATGGTACCAGAAATTTCTCTCTCTCTCTTTTTTTTTCTCCATTCTGCAATTTTACAGACTGTTTTGTTTAGAAATTGAAGTTCTGATTTGGGTTTGTGATTTAGTTTTGTAATATATGTGTTTTATGATTTGGTTGTTATATGATAGTTGAAAAGCGTTTAATACAGCATGGGCTTTTGTTAATTATGATGATAATCATTACCATCATTATCTTTACTTGATACTTGAAGGTAATCTTTGAAGTTCAAAATTTAAATTGGGCGAGAAGTTTTTGATGGGTGAATTGGTTTTGGTATATTGTGACACCTCTATAATGAACAAACAAAGTAGAAAAGAATAAAGAAAGAGACTGTAAGATTACCATTTTAAATTGGGATTTTATGAACAATACCCATTGTCAGTTTTTTCAATTTTTGTGCTGTATTAGATTTCTTTTCTTATGTGGACTAAAATTTTCCTTTATAGGCTAGCTACCTCCTTTTGTGGGAATCCATACACTTGCATTTACTCAATACGACTCTGTCTAATAAGAAAATGTATTGTTACCAAGTTCATTCTAGTGTAGAGGTTAAGTGTTGGCATGGCATTAAGAGCTGAGGTTTGGGGTTTAAAACTCGTTGCTTACTATTTAAAAAGAGTAAACAAAATTCCATCATATTTTCTAGCAGTGTTTTTGAAAAGTTATGTTTACCACACCAACTGCTTCTTCTTCGTTCGTCCTTTATTTTTTAAAATATTTCTTATGACGTTTTATAAAAATTTTGTTTCTATCTTGTTGCTAAGAAATTTAAACGTAATTTCGTTCTGCAGTGTTGTTTTTACCTTATATTCTCATCTATCCTATTAATTGAACCTTATAACAGAAGCCAACCAAATTTCACAACTCATTACATATGGCTATATAAATAAGATCAAAGCTTAGATGCCATATACTAAGTATTGAAAACCCCTAGTTGGTTTTGTTGATTCTTTCAAAGTCAGTTGGTTAAAGCGAAACACACTAAGGTGTTGTTTGATAAAACTGAATGAAAAGTTCTGAATGTATAAGAGAATCTGAATGAAGTTGAAGTTTTGAATAGAGAATGAAATGATGTGTTCGATAATTGTCTGTCTAAAACATCTCAATATATGTATTTACCTATTTTATCCCTCTGGACTACTATGAACAAATTTATTATGTAATTATAAATAAACAATGTTATCTAAGAAAAATTAAATATAAACTTGTGAACAATATTTGATGGAGTATTACTATTAGTTATATAACTTTAGGAATAAACACTAAATTTTTTTAATAACATTCTATCAGTCCATACAATCAAAACAAAAGACTATAACAATATTCATTAAATTGGTTATTGACAAATTTGTTAAAGAAAAAAAATCAAAAAACAATTTGTACACAACAAAATTTGTTTACAATAGTAAACAAAAGTTGGATATTAAATGTAATTTTTAATTGTCTATGAGAGTAGGTAGGTAAAAATATCATTCAATACTACTTCTTACTGATTCAGCCACAATTTTCTGGATGAATCGTTCGCACATTCATTCAGACGCATTTAGAGTTTAAAAATTATAAAACAAACGGTCTGAATGACTTATTCGGTCATATTAAGACTTATTCAGATATAAACAAACAGCCCCTAAGAGTTTCATGTTTTACTTGCCTTCAACTTTGAATTTTTGTGCAGTTTAAATATTCTCATTTCTCACGCTTTTATATGTTTATATATATCTCAGGGGTACATGAAGATTTGAGGCATTTATTTTCTTTTTCTTGAACAGTTTTTGGATTTCTAAATCATCGTTTGGATTGAAAGAAATAGAGGGTACAACTAAGATCATCTTTTCTTGAGCAACAGTCCTTTGGATGATAATGATTTTGGGCTAATCTGTTCTATCTGAGACTATTCTAATCATCCATTTATGCAGATTCTCTATCATTTGAATGTGAGTAACTATTTGTTATTATCATTATTTTGTTTGAAAAAATGATATATATTGCGACAACAAAGTTGCAACTTTTGTTTTGAGTAGACACATCTACCGATTATCCATGTATTTGCACTTATTTACATAGTGTGCCATTGTATCTAAGCTCAACAAAAGTTGCAATATTTTTTGCAAGATATAGTGGACTATTTTGTTTGTATATATAGCCTTTTTGTCATGAATGCAATGAACATTTTTGAACTGGAAGAATTTTCTTTAAGAAGAAACTTTTTATGTTGCTTATTTGGTTTGGGATACTGAGGACAACAATATTATGATCATATTTAGTTATGGTTTGAGGAGTGACTTTGTTGGTTGCATAGATCTGAATGCCCATTATTGAGTTCTTCGACTCATTGTTACTCTAGATGGTGAAGATGTAGTGCGGTTTTGCGGTGCGGCCCTTAAAATTAGGTGCGGTTGGGTGGCATCCAGAAACCGCACCTCAACCGCACCTACAAAACAACATATATATATACACACATGTTTGTAAATATATAAATATTTATATATGCATACAAACTTGTAACCAAATAAATATAATATATATAATACAATAGATCTTTTTATACTTAATGTTCTAATAATTAATATTTTTTTGAGGAATCAATTTCGCTCCAAAGTTTACAAATATAATTATCTTATTTTTTTCTAATTTTATTAAAAAGAAAAACAAATATAAAAGTCATTCATGACTTATCTTTTTTTGTTTTTACATTTGACAAAATTAGAATGAAGATAATATTTATATAACTAGAAGACTTCTAAGAGTAATGCTTTATAAACTATGTTGTTAATTGTTATTTTTTTATTTGAAACATTCTAGTTATTGTTAAGAACAATATTAATTTCTTATTAATTTAATTTGAATGAAAGTAATACTAATTAATATTTTCAATTTGTGTAATGTATATTTTTTCTTCTGTTTAAGTGTGGTTTTGCACCTGCATCCGCACCACAACTGTAAGAAACCACATTGATGCGGTTGCTAAAAGTTAAAAACCACATATTGCGGTTGCGGTGGGAGCTTAAAACTGGACCTCGCTCTCCCCTATAGACTAATCTTTTTTTTTTTCTCTTTAAGTTAAGGGTACCCGAAAGGTGGCATCTGACTAAGGACTGTGATCCAATATTGGGTTATTTACATAGAGGGATGGAAAAAATTGTGAGATTCTTCCAATGTATCATTTTTAGGTCCAATGAAATTCATAGGGTATTAGAAGAAGCCCTATCAAATAGAGATTTTTTTTCTTTCAACCATATTTCAACTGTTAATAAGATATATATGGACCACTATTAAAAAGAGTATTACACCCTGGTTCGTCATGAACTACACTTTTTAAAAGCTTTTTTGTAGATTTAATTTGTTTTCTTGCATAACTATGTTAGTACTTTTTTCATTGAAATTTGCTTTAAAACCAGTTAAAAGTTTCACAAAATTCCTCTTTTCCTCCCATTATTTCATATTTAATACTCTAGAAAAACAACTTCATAATATTTGGTATATCGTAGTCAGTTATATTATGTTGCATGATTTTGATTGTGTCTAGAGGTAAGAAGTAGGCCAATATTTTGATGATGATTTTATGGCAATTCACAACATTCCTAAGTACTCCAACTTTGAGTAAGTTTGCACATATAATATGAAGTATGTGCAACTTAAGGTTAAAAGCCAACTTTTCAGAATTTAGTATAGGGAAGAGAATTCAAATCAAAAGAATAATACCATTTTCTACGGTAAGAGCATATCTTCGGATATAGAGCTAACAAGCAGAGAGAACTTAAATTTGATGAAAAATGACGATTCTTCCAGTACTAGTTGGTAGTATGACGCACACAGTTTTGTTCCCCTATACATATACCAGAAAAGAGAAGGGAAAATTATATATTATAATCCCTCTGCCCCATTATAAAAGTCCTAGTTGACTTTTTGCGCATATTAAGAAAGAGAATAAAATGACAGAATTGTTTATATTTAAGACTAAAGTTATCATTATTGTACTTTATTAATTAATTTGAAAAAAATATATATTACTCCTACTTCTCATTGGAATCAATTTCATTAATGCATTTAATACTACTTCCAACTAAGTATTTGAATTCCTTCAAAAAGTTATTATAACTTCTCATCTAGTTGCATAGTTTTTTGTACATGACAAATAATGCTTCATAAATATGCATAGAGAATAGAAATATAGAACAATTAATCCTAAGGGTATAAGAAATCTTTTGTAAAAAATAGATTATTTAAGGTAAGTGGACATTTAACTTGGGACTGTCCAAAATAGTAATAAAGACTTTTATCTTGGGTAGTTGTTACACAAAAACGTCTAAGATTTGACATTGACATCCTTGGTTATATATTGTTTCCACTTCTTATGTTTGTGATTCTTTTGCAGTTAAACCCTTTCTTAGCCATGAGCAGATAAGATTTTCCATTATGGGTTGGCTTAGCAAAATTTTTAAAGGCTCAAGTCATAAAGTATCAGAAGGGCAATATGATTGGAGATATGGCGCAAATTCAGCTGAGAATTACCCTTCTACTTCACGGGTAACTCATTGCTACCTCTGGACATGTCTTTATATATATTTACATAAGAGCTACTGCATGGATATGCTATATTGTTTTCTCATAGTGTGCTCTGTGAGGGTCATAATTTCATGCCTTGGAGTTAATCGAAAATGCTAAGGTGACATTTTGAGTCTAGCTTTTGCATTACTATAGGAGTTTATATTATGCCACATGTCCCTTTTGTGCCTTTGCCTTAGAATCGTTAATTGATTTAATCAAACTTGTATACTAATCCTCTTTATTGGGGAATCTGGATATGTAGGATACATGGTCAGAGACTGAAGATATTGATCACGCAATTGCGTTATCCTTGTCAGAAGAGGATAGGAAAGGGAAAAATGTAATTGGTAAGTAATCTGGCCCTCTAGTGCCTGCAAAATGAATACTCCTCTAACTATACAATCCTAGGAAAAAAGTTAGTTTAAATTAGAAACTACCTATCATCAATGTGTTAACTTGCTGAAACTTTCTAGCTTTCTGCTTAAGGCTAGATTTCTTGTACTACTTCCAATATTGATTTATAGACTAGTAACTTATCCAAAAATCACTAATTAAAATTCAGTATTAATAACACTGTAACAGACAATCTGTGAAATACTACGCAAGTCCTTTTGTTATCTATGTTTTTAGTATGTGTTCTTGCATCATATACATCTTGATACCAATCAAACTGATTAGTTTTTCAACCTTTTGGATAGATGATGAATCCCAATTGAAAGAAGATGAACAACTTGCTAGAGCTCTACAAGAAAGCTTGAATGCTGAGTCTCCACCCCAGCATGGAAACAGAAATGGAAATGAAAGTGGGAACGGGATAGGAAATGAAAATGTTACTGAAAACAGGATAGAAAATGGAAATGTGACCGGACACAAAATAGGAAATGGAAATTTTTATCAACCTATACCTTTCCCTTACTCCACAGGCTTCAGGTATAAGAGCTTATTATCTCGATTAAAGTTTTCGTCTTACTTTTCTGGCAACCTTTTTAAGGGAAAGCTTTGTTTATGGACCCTTTTTTCTCTTTCGTTCACTTTCTTTTTCCTTTACTTTTCACAAATTTGTAATCGTAAGGACAATTCGCAAAAATATGCCCTCATGTTTACCCACTTTTGCAATGTTCTCCATGATGTTCCAGTTTTGCAATGTCCTCCACCACGTCTTTAGTTTTTACAATTCTATCACCTCTCCCAATTGAATTGTGGAAAATCAGCTCATGTGACTAAAGTGTGATCCAAATTAAGGGTACTTTGTCTGCTTAATAAATCAAGTGCTTCCCTCCAACTAGAAGGGCAAATTGGTTCATGTTAGTGGGAAAAAATACTCTTAAATTTTGTCATATTTTTGTCCAATTTAATAGGGAAGAGGTGATAGATTTGCAAAAATAGGAGAGATGGAGGAAATCGCAAAAATTGAAATAGCATGAAGCACATTGCTGAAGTTGGTAAACATATTGGGACTTGCAGATTTTTCTAATTGGAATTAATCAATTTCAATTGTTAGTTATAATCTTAGTTTGAAACTTTAGTTCCTTTATTATGAGTCATGATTAGCCTCATGCTGGAGGAATTGGGAGTATGATGTCCACAGTTCAAACTTATGGACCTAAAATCAGCCCAGATTTAGAAGAACTAATAGATATGGTTTGCCGTTACTTCAGCTGCTTATTATTTCATTTTTCCTTCAAGTTAAGCCTTTTGTATTTTTAGATTGTCTTAGACAGGATCCCAATCAACAACACATGTAAATTGTGTCCTGTGACTCCTGAGTCCTGTCAGTCTTTGCGACTAGTATATGTTTCTTGGGTCATGTTTATCGTTTGTTTTTCGGTTTTTCCTTTTAAATTTGTTTTTCCTTACCCTGATTTGTTGTTGGCATCCTATTTTGAGTTGGTTCTATTGCATGCGGACATGCATTCACGCATTAACCTTCTTCTTGCATCTGAAGAAGGAAAGGAGGATGTATTCATTATTTCCTCTTCATTTTCTTTGTGGATTACTGACTCATCAAATAATGACACTGACTCTGTGTTGCTTCTGCCACTTCTCTTCTAACTTTTTGATATTCTTTTACTTTACATGTCTTGGTGGCTTAGTAGGTAGTATGACATAATATAGTTCGATCTATTTACATTCATTTTAAGAAGTGATATACTTAGTTGAGTATGCTTACGCTTGTGATAGATGCATCAATTATACAAATTATCTGTGCTAAATGTAAGAAACTAGCTTACAGAATCAATAATTGAGAAGATCATTAAGACTTGAGCTTGCCTGTTAGTATTTGAAGTGGAGTTACTTTTTCCTAACATAAAAAAGAGCTATTCTTGGGTGAAAAAAGTAGATACATTTTAATCTAGTTGAATAGATAAAAGTTTTTCACATATCAAGAAGTTCATGTGATGGGTCTTAATTTGAAGTGTCACAAAGTGTGCAAAGAATAACACTTAACAGGGGACTATATAAGGAATATTTGTGGTAGGACATAAGGGGAAAACTTGCAACTTCTTGTCCTTGATTTACATGTAAATTTTGATACTTAAGGTAAAAGCTTCATAACTCACTTAGACATGTTATTCTATTATTTTTTTATTTTTTATAATTGAATTCAATATTTAGACCCTGTTTTCTTGAGAAAGGAGATGTATGCATAAGTTTGTTTCACCCTCGTGCATTTTAAGTTCTATACCTCAACACTGTCCCTCTTTATTTTATTCTCAGTGACTGTAAAACATTTATTCAGAAACATGATTTAACGATGGTTTGTTAATTTTAATTTTCTTTTCTGTGGTAGGATATGTGCTGGTTGTAATGCTGAGATTGGCCATGGACGATTTTTGAGTTGCATGGGTGCAGTTTGGCATCCAGAATGTTTCCGATGCCATGCTTGTAACCAACCAATATCTGACTATGAGGTACTAACTTCTTTAGATAGACTGCTAAAATCTGCTTGTGAGCTGATTCTTTGACTTGCACCGGTTCTTTAGACTTCCTCACAAAGACCATGTTTTTTGAAAAAGCTCACTTGGAGATTTAACACCTACCGAAAAGAATGGCTTTGACTAAGTCACTAAGGAGAACTCTATGTTTATAATTTCTTCCTTTGTTATAAATTGTAAAAACACCCTTTTCAGCATGGAGTTAGTGTATTTATTTACTATAATGATTCATTATTTGCTTGGGATTATATTGGTTAATTTTGCCGGTCTTTTTTCTCTTCTAGTTTTCTATGTCTGGGAATTACCCTTATCACAAAACTTGCTACAAGGCACACTATCACCCAAAGTGCGATGTTTGCAATCACTTTGTAAGTATCTCTTTGTATCAACGAAAAGACTCTTAATATTATCCTGCATATTCTTAGAATATTCTATTGATTTTATCTTGTATTATTGTTTTCCATCCTAATGTGAATGGACACCTTAAGCCCTTTGTGAAGGTATATCATCATTGAATTTGATGACTATTAGTGGCTTTTCGTTTTAGATACACGGAGCTCATGTGCTTTTATTTTCCACTGAGAACTAAATGGATGGGTTTTATTTGTGTTAACAAACCTATCGAGTATATAAAATGATACGTGCTTCTAACATCCTATTATGGTGACCTATATTGATATGGTAATTAGTATTATGAGTTTTAAATAAGTTTGTGCTTTATAAGACACTTTATTACATATCATATGAGTGAGAGTGAAGGCACAGAACTGAAACAGGTGAAACTTGAATTCGGTTAACTTATTTGTAAAGCCTTTATTATAAACAAATTACAGTCTCCCAGTTGGCAGTTCTCCTTTGAAGTCTGCCTCATTATACTTTGTTTTGTGCTTGTTATTGAGTTCAGTAACTTTTTGTTTTTCTTCTCTTTTTCACGTTTCTTCTTTAGTTTCTTCCATATCTGTGGAGTACCAAAACAAAAATGTGTGTGTTGAATGTCTCTTCCAGAGTGAAAAGAGGAGGTTGCTCCTCTGAAAGGACAAATAAATAAAAAAAATTTGAGTGTAAACAGTTGACATAAGTGTGATTCATTTATGTGCGGATAGTCATTTTGTTACCTATCCACCAAGTAAAGGAAGATAGAAATAGGAACCCTGGGGTGGTGGTGGGTTTGAAGAGATCATACTTTGGCAGTTCTAATGATCTTGAGCATAATCTGAATGATATTATCTAAACCTTGTCTAGCTCATTTAAAAAGGTTCATATTTCTTGTCCGATGTCAAAGCTCTTGGAAACACTAACTAGTTATTGGCATTTTCAAATCATTGGCATCTAACCTTCCATTATAAGATATACCCCAAGTTACATGGACTCTGATGGAGTTTCTGGTTGGACACGGGTGCTTGGTTATTCTGTAGATTGTTTCAGTTTCTTCAAACCCGAAATTCTTCTATAATCACCGAATCATACGCTGCTGTATCTGACCCTCTTTAAAGTTTCTGTTTCCTTGCTAGCGCATATTATTCCTAGTTTCCTGAGGTTTCATTCTATATAATTTTTCAACTGACAAGTGCTTATTAATGTAGGTTTCTTGAATTCTTCTTATTCTTTGAGATAATTTGGTCATTGTCTTTGTGTTATTCTTTAAAACTTATATTATCCTTCTACAGATTCCAACAAATGCTGCTGGTCTTATTGAATATAGGGCACATCCTTTTTGGGCCCAAAAATATTGTCCTTTCCATGAGCATGACGGAACTCCTCGGTGTTGTAGCTGTGAGCGAATGGAGGTCAGTTTGAACGAATTTCACATTGTCATGCTTCTTGAATATACCAGGTTGAGATGGTTTTTTGTTTCATGTTGGGTTTATGGATAGTTTGCTTGTCGTATGCAGGCACTGGACACAAAATACGTTGCCCTTGATGATGGCCGTAAGCTTTGCCTCGAGTGTCTGGATTCTGCAATCATGGATACCAACCAGTGTCAACCTCTATATCTTGATATCCAAGAATTTTATGAAGGTTTAAATATGAAGGTTGAACAGCAAGTTCCATTGCTTTTGGTTGAGAGACAAGCACTTAATGAAGCCATGGATGGAGAGAAGAATGTAAGGGAATTTGCGTTGAAACTGTCAGATAGGTTATAATTTTATTTTTCTGTTTTTATTAGTTAGGGGCAGTTCTTTGAAGGTTAATAAAGTTATTTTGAATTCTCTTTCTGAATAGGGTCATCATCACATGCCTGAGACTAGAGGACTATGCCTTTCTGAGGAACAAACTGTCAGCACTGTAAGGAATTTGTGTATTCCTGTTTGTTTCTTTGTCCTCAATTATTCATAATTTTCATTTAAGAAACTTTATTATTTACTTTGGAAAATACCAGATTTTGAGGCGACCTAGAATAGGGGCAGGAAATCGAGTCATGGACATGAGAACAGAGCCCTATAAGCTGACTCGTCGTTGTGAGGTGACAGCAATTCTCATTTTATATGGCCTTCCCAGGTATTGTTTCACTTTCTGCCTGGTTAAATGTAAAAGGAAATTTCTATATATCTTACCTTACTCATGATGTCATAATCCCTCCTATCATGCATATATGCGATGCACGTTAGCAAACAATGATTCCAGGATGCACAATCATGAGCAGAACAATTTTGTATCACTGTCGCAGGTCATGTTCATTAGTATAATATGAGATTTTGCTTCAGTGAATTTGGATTAAAACAATGCAGCAGTTCATGTACGGAACTGTTTGAAGTCTTGATTTTTAATGTATGTCAAATCAATTTTTCACTGAATTAAAATGCAGATGGAGGAAGTAGGTTTTGATCGATGATTGGCACAAGGAGGGAGTCTTGATTAATATGTTTGAATGTAGGAAGTAGGTTTTGATCGATGATTGGCACAGGGAGGGAGTCTTGATTAATATGTCTGAATATTATATTGATATGACTGACAAAAAGTGTTTCTTTCCATTTAAAATGTCTGGTTTTGAGGAATCATCATAAGATAAGAAAAGAACACTTTTATCTTTCTAGGTGTCAACCAGTCACTAGTTTTTAATATGTTGTACTTCAGTTTTGTCTATTTTTTATTTATTTTTTATTTTTTTGTGTGTTGTGTGTGTCGTACACTTCAGTGATTTGATCTCATAGTCTAAAACATCTGACTGAATACCCTCTGAATACAGGTTGCTGACTGGATCTATCCTAGCTCATGAGATGATGCACGCGTGGCTGCGACTGAGAGGTGCTCTACTATCCGTGCCATATCTTTTTAAAGCGATTGCAGAAACCAGTTAACTATTATCATGTAAATTTAGTACTTGCGGAATAAGTTGAGTCTGTTTGTTTCCTTCACCAACTATAAATATGATCACATCTAGATTTCAAAAGGCATACTTATTACTTTACATGATTTTTTTTTTTTTTTTGTGATGGCTTTATTTTACATGGGTTTGTGTTGTTCAGCTCTAAAGGCTGAAATGTACATTATTTTTCAATTTGACAATCAATTTGACTCGAGTGTTTGGAGTTTCTGAATTGCTGATTTATATATCTTTTGTTCAAAGGTTATCGGACTCTCAGTCCTGATGTTGAAGAAGGTATCTGTCAGGTGCTAGCTCACATGTGGTTAGAATCCCAGAAAATTTCTGTATCAACCAGTAACGTTGCTTCCACACCATCTCATCAGGGGACAAGGTCTCCTTTCGATAAAAAGCTTGGGCAGTTTTTCAAACACCAGATTGAATCAGATATGTCACCAGTATATGGAAATGGTTTCAGAGCTGGAAACCAGGCAGTGCTTAAATACGGTCTTCAAAGGACCCTGGAACACATTAGGTTCACTGGGACCTTTCCTTTTTGAAGTTTTGGGCCTGCCTATCGATACTTATTTCCAGTCGGAGATAGTATGCTTGGCTTCTTCATAGCACCTTAGGGTGGCTGATAGAAATTATACCACTATACAGGGAGAAAAGCTCTAGTTACATACCATGTAGATTTATTCCCTTCATGTACTTTCTCTTTATTATATAATAAAATCAATATTCATTTTACTTTTCGTTGTCGCAACAGTCTCTTATTTATGAAATTTTTCTTAAATATGCATATTCTTTCGTTTTTCGGTGCTCAGCTGCTGAGCCATGGATCTTCAGCAAATGTTTGATTACGGATAGCCAATTACAATATATTTAGAGTTGTAAACGAACCGGGCTACCCTTGGCTCGTCCAGCTCGATTTGAGCTCGTTAAATGAGCCGAGTTCGAACAAACTCCTTTGCCTCCTTTGCCTGCTTAGTTAAATGAGTCGAGCCTGAGCAATGTGGTGTCCGGCTCGTTTTAAAATTTAATTAATTAATTTTTCGTATTTTTATAAAAAAATGGTTAAATAGCTGGGCTTAAGTTCGACTAGGCTAGGGCTTAAGCCCGACTTGAGTTCGAGCTCGACTCGTTTATTAAATGGGCTGAGTTTGTACACCAAATCTCAGGCTCATTTAAAGCCCGCTTGACTCGGTTCGTTTAACTTTTAAACGAACTTGAGCTGGCAAGTCCAAACCCGGCTTCTTTACAGCTCTAGATATATAATCATAGACATGTGATTTCAAGGCATCCCCTTATCACATGGAAGAAACTGTTGGAAGTTCCTTGTGCTGGGTAGGTTTGGACTTGGAGTCTTGACAGTTGAAACTATTGGAAGGGAAGACTAAGAAGGAAAGGTAATTAACTTACTGACTCTAAATTGGAGATGCTATGAGTTCAAGTATATTTCATTTGTTTCCATTTCGAAGTCCCTGGAAGGCAAAGGATGCATAGATATTATCCGTTCCACATTTTCCTGATGCATCTTCGGAGAAAGGAAATGCTCCTGAGCATCTGCCTTGCAATACTTGATATATGGATGCAACCCCTTAAAGTGAAGCAAAGTTATGGGCCATTCACCTTCACTTGGTCACACTGACAATGTAAGTCATCCCTTATATCTGCTTGTTGTCTTCTTCCTCTTCTTCTTCTCCTCTCTCTATAAACACACACACACACACATGCATGTGTGTGCACACGCGCGCGTGTATATATGTGTGGCTTTTGGGTAAGTGTTCGTTGGTCTATTGGTAGGGACACTCAATTTTGGGTACTCCCTCGTTACAATTACTCCCAGTACTGAAGAAATTGGATTAGATCTCAGGTTTTTAGAGAATGACTGCCAATTACTGCCTAGAGACTTTACCTAGGCTAGCTAGCACCAATATTTGAGTAATTCTGTAACTTTAGCCCTTGTTTTTATATTGACATGAATTAGGGATTTCCCCCCAACAATGTGATACCAATTGGTGTGAAATGGAATTCTAGATTGAACAGATAACTGACCTACAACAAGAAGAAAATATTTGAGTAACAAAATCACTTGTAAACTTAGCTGTTCACTAGTTTGCCTTCTGATATATTTACAAAATAATAGTACATTTGATTGTTTCTAGTTTCTTCTCCCCATGTGAGATGCAGTGACTGGAAACTTAAGGAAGTTGCTTATATTTTTTCTTCAAGCATTCAACAGAAAAATTATGACCTTTCTAAATCAACTTGAATTTTCACCAGACTTGACACTACCTCACTCATGCTTGGTCTGCCAGCAGGATCCCGCGTCAAGCAGCTAAGGCTTAATTTTATCACTCGCATTGCATATTCCATTCCCCTATTTTCTCCAAGTATAGGATCAATGAAGTAACTAAGCTCAGTTTCTTCATTTTCACCCCTTACGACAGAGGCAATTGCTGCTGTAAGTAGTACTTCTTTACCTCCCTGCATAAATACAGCATCTTTTCCTGTTATCAGTTCTAACATCACCACTCCAAAGGCATAGACATCAATTTTAGTAGTTATCGACCCTGTCTCAAAATACTCAGGTGCCATATAACCTCTGGTGCCCACTACCCTCGTTGTCGGGGCATTACCATTTGTGTCCTTCATCGCTGTTCTTGCATGACTGAAATTTGAAATCTTCGCTCTTAGATTGCTGTCTAGAAGAATATTGCTGCTCTTTATATCCTTATGCACATAGGCTGGTTTAGTAAAGTTATGAAGATAGTGGAGTCCATGGGCGACATCCAGGGCAATCTGAATCCTCTTGATCCAGCTGTCAGTCTCTTTCGCCCTTTTCTTGCAAATCCAATCTCTTAAAGAACCATTCCTCATGTACTCATAAACAAGGTAAAAGCAGTCGTGGTTTCTGCAGATACCATGTAGCTTGATCAAATTGAAGTGGTTGATCTTGTTCAACATGTTCACCTCCTTGGACACGTCTAAACTCATCTTTTTAATGGCTAGAATTTCCCCACCAAGCATTCCCTTATAAACAGAATTCTTCACCCTACTTTTGGGAGAAAAATTCTCCGTAGCTTCCTTTAGTTCCTCAAAGCCAAAAACTCTGAGGACTTGTTCAAAACTAGCAATTTCAACATGAAGGTCTTCTTGTGACTCCTCTTCTGTTTTCCCATTTCCATTACTCCGGGAAACTCCTTTCCCTTTTTTCTTGTAGAACCAAAGGGTAGTCATAGAAATGAAAATCATCACAGAACAACCCATTACAACTGCAACACCCACGTATAGTTTCCCTTTTGATTTCTTCTTCCCAACATTAGAACTAGGTGGAGGTGAAATGCTCGGTTTCTGCTTCTGAATTATGGTATTTAAACTCGAAGGTTCAGTTTTCTGAGGAACTAAAATGGTTGTAAAAGGAAAAAGAGTTGGATTTCCTTTCAAAAACCCATTTGCATCAAGTATACTTTTTCCACTTGCATTGAATCTCTTACCAATATCCAGAATATTATCACCATTCATAATTGAATAAGTAAGCAGATATTTTGTGCCATTTGCAGCCTGTTTCTTTGTAGGACAAGCACATCGAAGTGGGACTTGCAGCTGAAGACCGGGATACAATCTGAACTCACTGTAAGGATTTACGCGCTTAAGGGCATCACATGTTGACAATCCTTGGTACGTGTTATTTGCTACTATGAAATAGGTTTCATTAACTGCTTGTATAGTAAATGGGGCGTTGGCTTGATAGTATTGACCTGAACAAGAGCAGTTCACAGGAACAATAACCTCTTTGTCTATTGGAAATATGTCAACTATTGTAACATTGTTGATTCGGGCAAGCTCTGATGGATCCGATGAAGTGAGAGTTGAAATGGTGGAAACTGAATCATAAGGAGGCCGAGATTTGAAGATCAGAAAGGCCTGGCAAGTGGAATATTGTCCGTTGCAAGTGTAAAGAAAAGCCGGTGATGGCCCTGTTTTGTCGTCGTTGTTACAGCTGAGTACTGAATTTGCTGAGTAATTTTGTTGAGCTGTGATACATGAAGTAAGAAAACTGAGAGTGAAGAAAAAACTAAGGTGAACCCAATTCATATCCATTTTTTTTTGTGCCTTGGAAAAAATGAAATATGTGTTTTGGTAGATAAAAGAATTTGGAGATTTGATTATGATCTTGTAGCCTAGGTGGAGTAGTTGCAAGAAAATCAGCTGAAGCGCGTAAAAATTATAAAATTAGTCAATATAGAGCAGGAAACATCATGAATTTGCGCCAGAAATTCATTCTGGCTTGGACATATTCATCCTACTTGCTTCACACTTTGTTAGGTGGTATTTTTAAATCTTTGGCTATAGCGAAAGGCTAGACTATTATTATTGACCTGATCACTTTTGATCTATAAAAATAGTTTTATTCGTAAATTTTTATAAATATGAATATATTCTAATTTAGTAATAACGACGGTATAATAAAATTACAATGGTAACTTTTATAATATTGTGTCATTTTAGTTTTTCTTTTTTTTTCTTTTTTTTATTTTAACAAATAAATTATGTAACAAATCGCCAGCATTTCAATTTTATATTATTAAATTGAAGATTATGTGTAGTTTTTATATTATTTCAGTCAAATCTAAGTTGTTACGTTATTTACCAAGATGATACAATATATGTAACTTCCATAACGACCTGTCCAACACGGCCAGATACGTATTGACGTCGAAACTTAGGCCCTGCAGTTTTTTTATTTTTATTTCTTAAATTCTTTTCTGAAGACATCCGGATACTCCTATGTGTACAAATGTGAGTTGTACGAATAAGTCTTTATTAATAAAATGCTCACAACAGTTGGCATTATGTTTGTTTGTAAAAATTATACTTGAGATATGATTATTAATCTCAAGTGTCTTGTCAGTTTTTAAATTTGAACTTGAGACTATTAGTTCAGGTATTATAAAATGGCTTAATATGAAAAACTATTTAATACTACGTTTAACTAGGTATTAAATTTCGGGATTATAATCCTTGCAAACAAACATGTAATTTTTGGATCTTAATTTATTTATTTATTTGACTCTACAATATTATTTATATTCTGATTTTGTTCTCTTTAATTTTATTGAAACATCTAATTCAAAATCAATTGACAATGAGTGAAGATACCCCTCCCCTCATGCATAATTTTGAGCCAAAATTTTAATTGGGTGGTGTAGAATATGTGGGCTGTTGATTTGAATGGTACTTAGAGTTATGTAACAGAATCGTTGAATTCAATAAATTATCGAACTGGCCCGGGTCGGTATAACATAGTTCGGTAATTAGATAATATTACCGATATTTTGGTACTGGTTTCAATATCACATTTTTGAGATTTTTAGTAATTGGTTCGGTACGGTATGTATACCGATGAACACCCTTTGGTGCTTGCTCTAGTATCATATTGAAACATCCAACTCAAAATCAATCGCCAAATGAGTGGAGTAACCTATTAAATTATATATTGGGTATTCATGTCATAATTGTTCGATGTAAGACTTTATATCTCAACAAATTTAACTATTTATCTTTTCATATTTTGTTCATATATTACAATATACTCCCTCTATAATAAAATTAGAAATACATTTTTCTTTTTAGTTCATTCCAAAATTAGAGATGTATTTCTATTTAAGACTATAAAGTGACATGATATTCCTAATTTGTCATTACTTTTCTATTATTATTTTTAATATACGTTAGAACTTGTAGCTCATATAGTGTGTATGAGAGGTACTAAGAAATTCTTGAAAAAAGGCTAAGTGCGGTGCGCAGAACTCGCCCATCGCAGTTGGGCCGAAGGTTTGGGGGGTGAAGCCCCCCACGGTATGGTACGATGTTATAAGGGTATTATGGGTATTCAGGCTATAATGTGATTTAGGATTGGAATAGAAGTAGCGATTATACTTCCATGGACGTACTCAAGTTTGGAGAACTGCGTAAATCTCTGTGTTGATTATTTGCTGTCATGTGCGTGTGTGTGATCCGATAATAACAATATCAAACCACCATAGTTGAATTCCAAGTTAACACTAAGATTATATTTGAGAACATAAAATTATCCTTAAAAATTATCGTTTTACAAATATATTCATAATTTTAGAACGGAGGGAGTAATAAATAGGAATATATCTTTATTCTAAGGGCAAAGTTCTTTGCTAAAGGGGTTAATCGAACATATAAAGTTGTAATCTTGTACAGTAAAAAAAATATCTTTGTTATTATATTGTCACATTTGATTTAAAGTATTTATGGATAATAAAATTCTAAAACTCTACTGCTATCCAGTTGAAATGCTTCCTGCTCTTCAAAACCAAAATTCACGCGTAAACTTGGGTTGGTTGATATCGTGATGAATACGGTGAAATATGAGTAAACATGCGACTGTCTAAAGACAATTCTAAGAAGTGTCCTATCAGTGTACAGTCTTCTCGTTAAAGGCAGTGCTAGAAATATATATATTTTGTTTGGACTTAAAAGAATGTCTCAAATAATGTATTTCATCCGTTTCAAAACATAAAATTATTATTGATTTATTAAAGTCAATTCAATTTATTTTTAACTTTAAAATTGACATAAATTCTTTTAATTTTAAGTAATACAATAATAAATATTATAAACATATTAAAATATACATATATATATATATATATATATATATATATATATATATATATATATATATATATATATATATTGTTAACGCCTGATTCTGTCCGCGCGTCCAATCAACTCGCCGGACGTGTACCTGCACAAAAGTCCTAACGGTTTGGGCTCCGATGTAAGAGTAAGTAACAAGTTCAAGGTGTGCTAACAATGGAGGTCAAATATTTAGTAGGGTAAAATATGTCATACCTTGCCTTCATTGTTATTTGAGTATTTATAGGATTCACTTGGCTACTTACTACCCCTATTAGAAGTGTTCAGCCTAGAATCCTTATCGTACCCGGATTCAATTAACTTGATCCAATGAGAGTATTAATTCGGTAAGGAACCACAAGGGTTTAGAACTCAAGCCTTTTCGGACTAGAGAGTCCTCTTATAATTCGCTGAGCATGATGGGCCTTTGGGCCGAGCCCAAGATGAGGAGCTCAGTCAAGCCCATGAGAATATATATCCGAATATATATATATATATATATATATACATATATATAATAAATTAACCAACCCGTTTTTTGACCTAATTCTACATGAATTGGATTAATTATGATTAATATGGTGAAAGGATGACTCGGTCAAGAGATTTTTCCTTAAAAATATTATTTTTCGGGGTCAAGAGAACTTATAAGTTGCAACTTAATGTAACTGTTTTGTATAATTCCTTTTGGCGTTCTCCAAATCCACCCAAGTTATTGACAAACATGTAATTACAAAATAATTATATGCTTATAAAATTAGATAAACATCTATATTAATGATATTGTAATATAGTAATAGTAAGGCTATAATGGAGCAAGTTCATGTTGCTTTTTAGGTCAGCAAATAATCTTGTTTCCATTTTCTTGGTTGAGGAAATCCGAAGTCTCACTTCAACTGAGCTGATCATATCCATAAGCACTTTGGAGTTGGGCTTCTCAGTAAAAAATTGGGAAACATTTTGGCCATTGCCCATATGTTTTAATTAGTAATCCAGTATTCAGCAGTAAAAAGTTTAAAATAAAATAAAAATAAAATCCAAGCGTATAGTCAAAGAGACGATTTGGGTAAGATTTTTTTTCTCTTTCTCGATAACTATAAAAGCTTCATTGTAAAAGTAAAAATATGAAAAACCACTCTATCATTATCAATGGAGGTTGTTCCCCTATTTTTGAAGATATGTTATCTCATTTTTATACTTGCTCTAGTTGACTCACATAAATCTCAAGAGTATAGACTATCATTATCAATGGAGGTTGTTCCCCTATTTTTGAAGATATGTTATCTCATTTTTATACTTGCTCTAGTTGACTCACATAAATCTCAAGAGTATAGACTATCATTTCAAACACGTATTGACTTACGTTTAAGAAATAATTTCAAATACACATCTATGTGAGTCTTTCTATTCTCCTCATTTTTGCATCAAAACTGATGTTGATACTAGCCTTCTCTAGCCTCGAGATTTGTACACTTTAGTCCGTTCAAGTTATAAATCTCAGAAATTGTGGGAATTTGATACTATTCTTCATGAGTTATTATAAGCAGACCTGTCAAATACATATTTTATCCGATCCTTCAAATTATAACCCAAAATTAATAATGGAAAAAAAATATAGTATTTGAAATAATTTTATATTGAATGAGAGAACATTGTACACTTACAAGTTACACGAGACTTGCCAAAACTAGTTTATTTAAGTTCCAAGGCTCGTTTCTCCGAAACCTTTCAGCCTCGCAGCCCACTTCTTCAGGTCCACTTTAATGATTAATCCCGAATAGTGCTCCGATACGTCCACCCCCAATAAACCCAACCATCTTAGATTCTATCTTAATGGCATAAGAGAATTCACAAATTTCATTCATAAATTTGTAATTTGGGCCTATAAAATTATCTCATTTTGTGATTTAAGCTATTAAAAATCTGACTACTTCATAATTCAGGGTTTTACACTCGACTTAGGCCCAAACTTAATAGTTTGATTAGTCACACACTCTCTATTATAATCCGGGCTTCTGTGTACGAAAATTACCTAATTATTTGGGCTTTAAGGTTTACTTTTAATCTGTTCAAAATCTTTTGTACTTTGAGTTGACTCTAACTTTAATTTTGACTTAAATAATCTTATAATGCCCGGAGTCATTTAGTGGGCCTATAACTGTGGGAGAGGCCTAGTGTTTCGGACATAATTCCGCAGATACCGTACCACTGCCCTTTGGACCTTTATATCTATAGTCTTAAATGTCCAATTTAGGTTTAGCTCATCCAAAGAATTTTGGCCTTGTTTTGCTCCATCAATCGTCAGGTGTTATGTATCTTAGGTTTCAAATGAACACACACACACACACACACACACATATATATATATATATGACATTTTTTAAAATCTCGAGTTCTATTGAAAATCAAAGAAGTTGAACTCTTTATGTTTCACGAAAGAATCTCATACGCAAAAAAACTAATTAAACTAAAAAAATAATTTCATTTCTATTAATGATGATATAAAATAACACAATGCCTTTCAAGTATCATCACATTTCAATTACTACCATACTAGACAAAATAAATAAGGAAATTGGACTTTATTTTGAGAGGGATTGGAGATCGAACCAAGTCTAGATCAAGGTTCAATACACCATCACATGAGCAATAATGTCCTCTTAATTCACAATAATTTTACCAAGAGTTCATTTAAACGGGATAAGTTATTGATATTTTTAATAACAGAGTCGAGACAAAACATGTTCCGATAAGAACATGAGGTATACCAATATTTTCATTTGCTTAAGTTAATTATACTTGTACGTCAAGACATAGTCAGTATTAATCAAATCTCAAAATAAATTTTGATCTTTATTATACAATTATTTGTCATACTCCTGATCCAAATGCGGATCAACAGAAATAACACAGTCACAAATCTCACTCATCGTGTAATCATGACAAATGTTTTGCGAATTGGTATAATGTATCTAGACTTTTTTGAGGGAGAGTAAGAGGGAGTATAAAATTAATTGGAAGAAGGATGTATGCCTAAAGAAAGCTAATGGCAATTGGTTCATTGAACCTGGACTCTATTTCGAGAGAGAGGTGGGCCTAAGAAATTAGAAGATAGGATGTACACATAATAAAGCAATTTTCATGTGGGGCATTGTAATTTGTAACTAGACATATTCTAGAGTATATTTTTTAACAGGTTACAAAAACAGTAGGACAAACAAATATATTTCTGTAACCAACGGTTCAGTTAGACCATGTTTGTTTGCAAGGATTATAATTTCGGAATTATAATCCCATGAATTATAATCCCAAGACTATTAATCCTAGGATTAAATAGTCCTAATCACATGTTTGTTTTTCATAGAATTATTCATGGGATAACTTAAAATAATCTCATGTTATGTTTTAATCCTTCATGATGGGATTATAATACCTAGCTAGACATGGTATTAAATAATCCCTCATCTTAAGCTATTTTATAATCCTTGGACTAATAGTCCCAAGCTCAAATTTAAAAACAAACAAGACACTTGAGATTAATAGTCCTATCCCAAGTGTAATCCTTGCAAACAAACATAGCCTTAGTGTACTGGACTTTGTTAAGTAAGGGGTTTTAAATTTAATTATTACTCCATCCGTTTCAAATTAATTACTAAGTTTTGACTTTTTAAATTAAATTGGTTATTTTTATAATTAATAATTAAGCATATATAAATATATTTCTAAAATTATAAAAATTAGGGTTAGTAATAAATTGTATATACTTTCTTTTGGTTATAATCTCTTCACCTATATTTTAGCAAAAATAGTAAAAAAAATTAGTTTTAAAAATAGTAAATTTGACTTTAAAAGGTCAAAATTGAGCAATTAATTTAGGACGGAAGGAGTATTTTTTTTATAAAAATAGCAATATATATATATATATATAATTTTTAAGTATGAGTTTTATTGGCATCTAATATTCAATCCAAATTATATGTTATATATTACGAGAGTTTTCAGTCAAATTATAATTATGACGTATGTATATACATAAAATATTTAAAAATTTATTCTATCTTGTTGTTTAAAATTGTGAATTAATTATAATTTAATTTTATTAAATATGTATTGATATATATCATCATCTTCCATATTCTAACCTTTGATTGGTTGGTGTCGTGTCGTGTCGTTGTACGTATATGTTGCGCATCGATAACGTATCTTTTGTCTTCTGGCCGCTGATTTTATCACTCTCATTGATTGGAGGAGCAGGACAATTGTCTGTTCTTACGTCAACAATACGACCTCAACCTCCTCGCGTCACTACCCCACACCATTTATTTATTTACTCTCTCCGTCCCAAATTAATTGCTTTTTTAGGATTTTTTTAAGTCAAATTGACTATTTTTAAAATTAATAATTAAACACATATAAATATATTTTTAAAATTATAAAAATTGAAATTAGTAATAAATTGTATATACTTTCTTTTGATTATAATATCTTCACCTATATGTTAGCAAAAATAGTAAAAAGTTTAGTTTTAAAAATAGTCAATTTGACTTTAAAAAATCCTATAAATACAATTAATTTGGGACAGAGGGAATATTTATTTTTTCTTTTGAGTATTACTAAGAAAGGGCAAATGTTCCAATATTTAAACTAGCCAAAGGATAGGGATGCCAATTATGTAATGGATTTAGTCGTGATAAGATTATTATTTATTTTTTAAAGTCAATTTAAAATATTTTGAAACATAAAATTAATAAAAAAAAAAATTTATTTTAGTCAATACTGTTATACAATCTTTAAAAATGAAGATTTATTATATTTATATACCCCCTCTGTCCAAAATTAATTGCTCAGTTTTGATTTTTTTAAGTCAAATTGACTATTTTTAGAATTAATAATTAAGCATATATAAATATATTTCTAAAATTATAAAAATTGGGGTTAGTAATAAATTGTATATACTTTCTTTTGGTTATAATCTCTTCACCTATATTTTAGCAAAAATAGTAAAAAAATTAGTTTTAAAAATGGTCAATTTGACTTTAAAAAGTCAAAACTGAGCAAATTAGAGACGGAGGAAGTATAATTTTTAATAGCTCATCTTAATTTTAAGTTTAAAAATAAAAAATTAGCTATCTAAGAAGAAGTCATTCTAAAAAGTTAGCTATCTAAGGAGAACCCAGTGCTATATTAGCTACTCTCTCTCTCTCTCTAAAAGTTAATTTTTAAGGATGAGTTCTATTACGATCATAAGAGTCGCATTTGATTTCATGACTTTATTCATTCCACAAAATAATAATAAAAAATTATAATTAGTAATATTTTTAAATAATATACAATAATTACAAGTATACGTATTAATTAAAATCAAATAATTTCATATCAATTTTAAAAATCTAACTTGTCTCTTTCACTCCATGTAGTACACGTCCATAATGTCCTCAAGTGTAGACATGATTTCATGTACGAGTTCATGAAATCATTAAATTAATTCTTCACATATTTGAAGAAGTGGAAGGAGTTTTTATGTATTAAAACTAAATAATCATATATCGATATTGAATTTTAGAATATCATGAATTGATTCAAAAAATTCAAAATATATTTCTAATTTTGAAACAAAAAGAGTATATAATTATATATACAGTACAATTTTTTATTTTAAGTTTTCATCTTGTGTTAAAAATCAAATGTTAATTAATTTCAGAGAATGTAAAATACTTGATTGATTTAATTCATGTCCTCATCTGTGGACATGATTTTATGTACGACTTATACATGATATATACACAGTACAATTTTTTATCCTAAGTTTTCATGTTATGTTAAAAATAAAATGATATACTCGATAGTATTCATGTATAACTCGTACATGAAATCATTAAATTAATTCTTCACATATTTTAAGGAGTGGAATGAGTTTTTATGTTTTTCGTACATGTCTATAAATTGATTCAAGAGTAATAATATTATCTCATTAATTTTTTACAAGACTCAAGATCTAGTTTGAAAATTTTAAATTTAAATTATTTTAAATAGTTGATTGAGCTAATTTTATTTATATCATCATAATGTAAATAATTCAGTTCAAATTTATATGTGTCTCAAATACTTACAAATAACTCGACTAAAAAACGAGTCTAGTCGACTCGCGAATCTGAATCAAGTAGTATGCATTATTGTTTTCAGCTAACTGTGATAAGGGATAAGAATCGTTCTGCATAGCTAGTACTCCCTCCGTCCCAAATTAATTGCTCAATTTTGACCTTTTAAAATCAAATTGACTATTTTTAAAACTAATCTTTTTACTATTTTTGTTAACATATATGTGAAGATATTATAACCAAAAGAAAGTATATACAATTTATTACTAATTTCAATTTTTATAATTTTAGAAATATATTTATATATGCTTAATTATTAATTTTAAAAATAATCAATTTGACTTAAAAAAAATTCTAAAAAAACAATTAATTTGGGACGGAGGGAGTAAAAGCTATGGGGGCATTATTTAATGTCCTCGTCTGCGGACATGATTTCATGTTCGAGTTATGGATGATACACACACAGTACAATTTTTTTTATCCCAAGTTTTTATCTAGTTTGTTATTTAATTTTTTTTTATCCTAAGTTAAATGTTTGAGTTATTACGTACATTTAGTATATATTTTTTTAAAAATTCATTAATTTCCTTCAATTTATACAATTTAATATAAAAAACAAAATAATTCATGATAATCACTATTAGTATAAGAAACATAGATGACATGTTAGAATTTTATTATTGACGAGTTATTAAAATCTCTTTAATTAATGTAATTAAGTCCACGATTTTATTTATTTTTAGTTTAACATATGTAACAGTAGTTCTTTACATATTATTCATGTATAGTTACAATTTGTAAATTGAATTTTTTATTATTTGTTTTATACATAAGATTTTTAAATAGGTATGTGTTGAAGTGAAAATAATTTTCATAATGTGAATTAGTAGTATAAAAATTATATATTATAATTTTTTTAAATATATATGGAAGTGGTTATGCAACCGCACCGCAATCGCATGTAACCGCATAATTATGGTTATTAATATTAACAACCGCATATTGTAGTTACAGTTAATGTTTATAACCGCACCACATCGCACTACACTCTCCCCTACTTATATTAATGATATAAATGACCTTAATTTTAGCCATTTCTGAATCATGTAAATTCCAACAAATATGACAACCTTCACATTTAAATAAAATTAACATGATCACTTTTTATTTTTTTCTCCCCCTTTTTAATTTTCAGTAAAGGGAGCTGCACATGCAATAATTGTACAAAATGAATAGAAGGCATCTGAACAAGAATATGCTACATGTACTGACACTATTGAAGGAGAACAAGTATCCCGCATGAGCGTTGCTTCGAATATCCACCTGCATTACTTAAATTACAACCAGGTAATTACTAAATTACTACAATAATCATTACTCTCATTTGTTTTAAAATTAAAGATATATTTTGATTTTTTTTAAACTCAATTTGCGAAATCTTAAATATTAGAATTTTGATATGATTATGTATGTTTAAGTTTTGAATTTTGATATGATTATGTAGTAGTACTCCCTTTGTTTCAAATTAAATACTCAATTTTAACTTTTTTGGGTTAAATTGACCATTTTAAAAAATATTTTTTGTCAAAATATAGGTGAAGAAATCAATTTACTACAAACTAGAAGAAAGTATATACAGTTTACTACTAACTTTAATTTTTATAATTTTAAAAATATAGTTATATATACTTGATTATTAATTTTAAAAATAGTTAATTTGAGCAAAAGAAGTCAAAATTGGGCGTTTAAATTTGGGAAAGAGGAAGTAGTAATTTATAGTTAGCTTGCTGTTATTATATAGTCGTTTTTATTAAAACTAAATAATTTTGTATTAGTTTTAAAATTTAAGATTTAATTGACTCTAAATAGTCAAAATGTACATTTAATTTTGAAACAGAGAGAGTAATTAGTAAATGAGTTCTTATCACCTTTTTTCGGATTCGGTTAGCATGAAGTGAACTTCATGGTAAGTTCATTTCATGCCCAATACAGTGCTGACACACAGGTGGGAGGGTGATCTCTCCGCTTACGTGTCAGCATTGTATTGGTCATTAAGTGAACTTACCATAAAAAGTTCACTTCATGCTAACCATTACCCCTTTTTTCTATATATATAATCTTTGATAAATATATAAAAATGTAATGCAGGAGAAGATAAAAGCTAACCTGCCCTGGCTGCTAGACGCTGTACGTAGTCTGTGTGGGGCTTGATCTCTTTGTATCCTTAATTTTTTATATATAGTACAATAATATATATATAGTACAGTCTATGTTTTTACCTTAACAAAAAGTAAATAGATCATCCTCCAGTATATTTACTACAGGTACCTCATGAAAAAAAGCTTCATTGCAGTGATCAAGAATACTGCCTAGACTATGAAGAAGCTAATAAGTTGGGCTGTCAAATAGTCAGATTTTGAACTTGATTTAATTTGATTCAATAAAATTTATTAGATCAAAGTTCTTACTCATTTATTTATTGATCTGTGACATTGAATCAATATTTTAAATAGATCAAATTATAGATTTGATTTGATTTGATCAATTGATCCAACAACAAAAAAAAACTAATAAATACCGCAAAACCTTCACTAAGATCACAACAATTTCAACGGTCTAATGAATTGCTTGTTTGCCGATGATAGATGGAATCATCGAAGAGAATAAATTCAACGACTTTTTGGTTAGGATATTTATGTATTCCTTTAGTTTTATGGTTAGTGATTTTTTTTCCCATTCAAATTCTGAAAAATAATTTTTATTGACTCTAACATACCTGAATCATAAAGAAATTATAAAAATGTCAAAAAAATTTAAAATATAAGATACATATTTGAAAAAAGAAAAAAAAAATTCATAAAAACTGCGATTTTAAAAATATATGCATAATTTTAGAACACAGTTTTTGTATGGACTCCGATATAATTGATTGAATCAAAATTTTAATATGAAAAAAGAAACAATGATAGATTATTTAATGCTTCACTACTATCCTTTGGACCAATATGCCCCCGAGTGGCTATCCAACCCTTCTTAATTCCTTCAAGTTAGTATTTGACCTATATATCAGTTTCTTCACAAAGTTAAAATTACTATAATATAAATACTTTGTGACGTCCCCAAAATAGGTTCATACAATCCATTTTGAGTCGTCAATAATATTCTACAAAATACAAATATAAATACAAATTTTTTCATTTACAACTAATAAGTGTTGTGCAAAATATATACGACAACACAATACAAATACATCTTAAATTTTCAATACACTTATTGCCACACTAATAATAATGTATTGAGATACTTTTATTGTCTCGGACCATCACTCCATTCCCCGACTAGTCCCCGCTACACTCTCTTTTCCTGAAGAGAACAATGGAACAAAAAGAAAAATGGTGAGCACAAATAACCCAGTAAGAAATATCATGACTAAGATAATGAAGAATAAAATTATCTTTAGTTTTCAACCGAAATAAATCAGAGATTTAGAGATATTATAATTGTTCAATAACAACAACTGCAGCGGAACGAACAATCCATTAGAAGAGTCAAATAGATTATAATATCTATCATCTTCTATAACTTAAAGGATCACTACCAATATTTTATCCTGTAACACCAATCAACAGTTCCTGTTTATGAACATCCAAATTAACAGTTTATATTCAACAACATCTCTTTGCACTATGTGACAAAGATATTTTTTTGTAACATCATCGGTCATGATCATGCCAAACGCCAATTCATCTTTGCACTACGGGCAAAGAGAACTTTCATCATACGCCTTTGTTTGTAACACCAAAAGTCATGATTATACCAATACACAGTTTGGTCAAAATCATGTCACGCCAGTTCATCTTTGCACTACGGACCAAAGAGAACTATCACCACAATTTAAATATGAGGATGATGACAATGATATAAAATGAATACAGTGAGATCAAGAATAAGAATGAATGTTTAATTTATCCAGTGTCGAAGGTTGACCAAATTACCAACATGATGACCAAATTGTGGAGTCAAATTCAAGAATGATATTCAAGAATAAAAATTTAATTATATCGTATCAAACGAAATAGAAAGATTCAGGTGAGAAGATATTAAATGAAACACAAACTATTAAGGATATTCTACAAATTTTCAGGGATTTTCACCATTTAAAAATAAGATTTTGGAAACAAACAGAGATTTCTTATCATAAATGGAGAAATGTGAAAGAAAAATATATCCCTTAAAGAGTACAAAAGAAATGATACGTTATACGAGTATAAAAGAATATATGAAACTGCAAATGGATTTTCACCCGTCATGCGGTAATCTGCGTAGACAGATTATTTCCACAAAAGATTAATAAGTAATGAATACGAAAGGTTATTCACCAGGCATGCGTCAATTCGCACAGACAGGTTATACCCACAGATTAATAAGGAACAAATGCAAAGGGATATTCACCAGGTACGACACTCCGTACATACAGGTTATTCCCACAGAGTAATAAGGAATGAATACAAAAGGATATTCACCAGGCATGCGTCAATCCGTATGGACAGGTTATCCCCACAAATTAATACGGAATGAATAACAACCTTTATGAGTATAATATCACTTACGAACATGGAAGCAAATGATATTACATAAGAGTATGAAAGAAATGATATCCCCTACCTTCGTTAATAAGTGATTGGATGTTGCTTTCTATGAAGTTTACTAACTTGGACAATACTAGTATTCTCACAGATACTCACAATAGCCTAGCACACTTAGATAACTCAAGAAATTTAGAGAGAGAGAGGAAGTATAAGCAAGGAAGGTGTGAAGATTTCTTAAGATAATCCTTCCTATTTATAGGAAAACCAAGTTTCATTAATTGCACAAAAGGGCTCGACTTATTACACTTTAGTACCTTCATCTTTGCTTCTATTTTTAATATAATCCCTCAAATATTATCAATCTTGCATAACATCCCCTAATAGTTCCCACATGTGAACCAATAGTTCCATCATGTGAACCAATAGTTCATTGCATGTGAATTTCACAATTTCAATTAGGTACCCCTAAGTTAGACTCCACTTTTAATCCGTCAATAATGCTAAAATATCATAACAAATAATATGAGTTACAGTGCCATGACAAATAATAAAAAAGTACCATGCAGATGCTATTGTAATTATTGAATCAAAATACTGTGCAATTGCTACTTTATCAATTATTGAATCAATAATTTAAAATACTGTGCAACACCGTGTGCCTGTGAAATACCGCGTACTACTGTGGAATAACGCGTTTTACTGTTCTTTTTATTACTGGGTATTTCAACAATTGCCGGTGATAATACTGTTGACAAAATACTGTCGTTTTTAGTATCCGACAATGGGGCCCACTATCGTTGACAATATTGTCATTGTGGGGCCCACTAATATTTTGTTATTTCGGCGCCGTAAGTTACCGAATATAAAATGGGTTATTTCGACGGCGTCGTCGTACTTTACCGAATATAATATTCTCCGACAGAACGAATATTATCCGACAGAAGGAATATTTCCCGACATACAGGTTTGACTTTTTATATAAATGAATAGTATATTCGTATGAATAGTACTTTCGTATTTATACCGTATAATTTTGTATCCAACTCATATAAACATTATGACGTAATTTGAAGGTCGAAGAAAATGTAAAATCGTTTTTAGCGTGAATAGTCCCCCGTGAATAATGATCGCGTGAATAGTGATTTAGCGTTATTATTAGACTTCTCAATTTTCACATTTCACTAGTAACTTTATCATTATCGATTTAACACCTTTCTGTTTAAAATAATAATAAGAAGAAAAATAAATTATCTTTATTAAAATTGTCGGGGTCTTGCATACTTCATCCGTTTCAAATTATAAGATTAATATTAATTTTTTAAAAGTTAATTTTATATATTTTTAAACTCAAAATTGACATGAATTCATTTATTTCATGTCAATATAATTATAAATACTATAAACTACCTGAAAAATACTATTAGTTATAAAGTTTATTGTTCTCAAAACTTAAATAAATCATATCAATTTTAAATTTGAAAATATTTCAAATTGAATTTTAGAAAATTCATATTGATCTTATAATATGAAACCGAGCTAGTAAATAATTAAGTTTGATTAGAATAATTCTACGGCGACCGGCCAAACTTTTTTTTTTTTACTACTCCTCCCAAATAATTTATCTGATTTATTGAAACAAAACTTTTTAAAAAAAACAGTGATTTAGGTGTTATTTGGATACATATACAAAACAGTGTTGTGACTGTACAACACTATTTTGTATATGTATTCAAATAGCACCTAAATCACTGTTTTTTTTAAAACTTTTGTTCCAATAAATCAGATAAATTATTTGGGAGTAGTAGAAAAAAAAAGAAAAAGTTAGCCGGTCGTCAAACCGATCGTCCAACACCGGTCGCGGTAGACGGACTCGTTTCTTGATTAATATTCACCAACTGTGCATGCATTACGTGGTTGAGTCTATTTCCACTTTTATACATCTACGTCAATGTAACATTTTAATAT
This sequence comes from Aralia elata, assembly GCA_034770075.1. NCBI lineage: Eukaryota > Viridiplantae > Streptophyta > Magnoliopsida > Apiales > Araliaceae > Aralia > Aralia elata. Next base: position 27,265,335 of record CM068377.1, on the reverse strand, counting down.
TTTATTATATGCATTAGTAGTGTTAAAGGAACACATAGAAATAGTCCGAATACTAACAATCTCAACTAACATATTTTATTTCACACACCTTTATATATCTATGTTGGGTGATTTTTGACATGAAAAAATAAAATGAATTGAATTTTTTAGATTGCAAAAAATTAGTGAGAGAAAGTTAAAAAAATAATGAAGTGAGAAAGTGAAAAGTTTAGATAATATTATTTCATAAGTTCATATAATTTTATTAATAGTAACATTTTATAAATTAACATAATTGTACGAATAATTTTTTTTAAAATAAATTAATTTGAATTATGATTCTTATCGTTGGATCAAGTGAATCATGGGCCAAATCAATTATTCATTACATAATAAATCAGATCGTTGATTTATTATCACACTTAATGGATCATATTAAATCAGAGTACATGATTTACTATGATCTAAACCATTAGGACTACTTACAAGGTTGTTGTATCTTGATCATGCAATTTTGGTCTGAGTTAATTTTATGTAAATATATCTGATATGTAAAACTGATCATTATCTAAATTTCTATTAATTAGAAAGAGGGTAGCTGCATAATCCAATATTTCCTTCTTGGGTCGACAACATGGGTAATTTCAATTATAACTCTCCTTTTATTCATTTTTAATTGACCTTTTAAGTGAAATACACAAATTAAGAAATGTAATCAATGTTTTGTCTGATTGATTAATTGGATATATAATGTCAATATCACCCTTCTAAAATTTATTGAAAAGATGAAAGAGAAACAAATTTGTAATTAATGTAGGGGTAATATAGAAAACTAAGTTATTAATGTTTCTTTAAAATCTACAAACGACAGATAAAAAAAATTAAATTTCACACTCTAAAAAGACAAATAAAATAGAACGGAAGGAGTATCCGTTTAACATCTTTTAAATTTCAATCACCTCACTTTCCATATTATACTAAGTAATAACCAAAGCTATAAATGATGCATCCTTCTCTCCTCTGAACTCATCATGTCAAACTCAATATCTTCTAGACTCTTAAGCTCAGCTAAGAACGCTCCACAACTAGGAGTGAGCAAAAAACGGATAAAACCGAACTACTGAACCGAACCGAATTATTTTAACCGAATTATTTCGGTTTTCCGTTTTTTTTGGGGATTTCGGTTATATCCGAATTATTATTCAGTATTCGGTTTTGGTTCCGGTTTTCAAAAACAGACTATTCGGGTACCCGAAAAACCGGAATTTTAGTATTTAAAAAATTAATTATTATTTTATTAATCATTTAATCATATTATGATATTATCACTATTAGTCATCTAGTCTATTCCCCACCCATTTCCGGATTTCCCCCATTTTGATCGACTCCTAGGACCTAACCTAACTCTATCAGAGAAGAGACTCAGACTCAAACTATTCTCCCATTTTGTTTTCTGAGTTTTCCCCCAAATCTCAATCCCATTTTGCCCTAAGTTCTTAACCCACTCGCCAGTCGGTACTCGACAGTCGCCCAGATCTGAGAAGTGAGAACTTAGATCTCCGATTCCTCACTCAGTCTGTCAGTCACTCTCGATCGACTCGCCTCTCGACTCTCGTCGTCGCCGACTCGCCTCTCGACTCTCGTCGTCGCCGACTCGCCTCTCGACTCTCGTCGTCGCCGACTCGCCTCTCGACTCTCGTCGTCGCCGACTCGCCTCTCGACTCTCGTCGTCGCCGACTCGCCGTCTCCCCATCATAACCACTTTACAAGGTCTCCTTGAAACTGGGGACAAAATATTGCGCATTGAAGGCATTTTCAGGTTAGTCCTACAGCTACAATTCGTTTTAGTACTTGATAGTTGATAGAACTCCATAAATGACAAGTCTCCAATTACAAAGCATAAGAGATGGTCTGACTGAATATTTATACCTTCACTCCCCATTATAGCGTAAATTTTGTATCTTTATATGTGGTGGTTTATGCAAATGATTGATCTTGTTTTAGAATACAAGAACATGCCTTGAAAGGATGCATGAACTCTGTTTCGGTAGTAATTCAATGAAGTTGTAAATTTTTATATTGGCAGGTGAGAGTAAATTAGAAAACATTCACTTTGATGTCAATTTTTGTCAATAGAATGTAAACATTATAGATTAATAGAATACGTTGTCATGGTTATTACTGCTGAAAGATGTTGGTACAGCTTTAATTTAGGTGCTTTGTCATATATATTGCCATATAATACGAAGTCATATTATTAATTTTCCATGAGGCAAAATGTTAGGGGAGGGCGTTCAAGGCACTTCATTAATTGTATTAAGAATTCTTTCAAATTAATGCCCCCATACCCTAATTTTGGGTTCATAAACTTTATAGTAGTGCTTATGTTCAAACTTTCTGTTACCTATGCTGCATATGTATCTAATTTAGCTAATACATGTAGTTTGATAATATAGTCCTTAGATTTGTATTGTAAAACTGACAACAACTCTAACTATAGTCTATAACAGTGAGTTACTTCCGACATTATTGGCAAGTTAATTATGTTTGTTATCAACTTGATGTGGGATCTGTTTGGCTGCATGATCATATGTATAAATTAGGTGCACATAGCTTTTCTGTTCTTTTTATAGGCTTATTGGTATAGTGGATATTCTTCCATCCTGATGCTCATTTGTCATCTCTGTGTTTTGAGCTGGGATCTACTTGTTTATTGTTATCATCAGCATTCTATGGAAAGCACTGTGTTAATTTTTAATAGGGATTGACATAATAATTTGATTTGTTTGACATTTGTAGATGACGTCAAAAAGTATTTTAAATGATTTGCACATGGTGGATGATACAGACGAGCCTAACCTTGATGACCTTGATCCAATTGGACACGAGAGAGAGACAAACGACAGCAATCCCACCAATATAGAGCCCGGGTCAAAAGAACCCACGACAAGTACAAAAACTACGGGACACTCGGAAAGTGTAAAAATGCCAAGAAAAAGGATGGCACCTAGATCCAAGGTGTGGACTGAGGAGCACTTCATTCCCGTTAAAGATAAGGATGGTAATGTCATCAAAGGTAAGTGTACTTATTGTGAAAAAGAATTAGCTGCTGATTCATCTTCAAATGGCACTACTTCTTTAAGAAATCACTTTAGAACTTGTAAAAAAAATCCTATCAACATGGACAAAGCTCAACCCCAACTTGTAGGGATTAAAGAGGGTGAGGGAGAGGGAGGGGCATGTGAGGGTACACTCACTTCTTGGAGGTTTGATCAAGAAGCGGTTAGGGCAGCCGTAGTTCACTATCTTATTTTAGATGAACTTTCTTTCAAACACGTTGAGAAGGAGGGTTTTAAAAGACTTATGCAAGTTGCTTGTCCTAGGTTTCAATTGCCTTCACGTTTTATATTTGCTAGAGATTGTATTCGACTGTATGAGAATGAGAAGAGTAAGTTGAAAACAATCCTTAGAAAACATTGTGAACGTGTTTGCCTCACAACTGACTCTTGGACTTCTAATCAATGCTTAAATTATATGTGTGTTACTGCTCATTTTATTGATGAAAACTGGAAATTGCATAAGAAAATCTTGAATTTTCGAACCATCACAAGTCATAAGGGGAAGGACATTGGGGAAATGGTTGAGTCTTGTCTAATTGAGTGGGGACTTTCTAAAGTTATGACACTCACTGTAGATAATGCTAGCTCAAATGATACTGCGGCGGCTTACTTGAGAGATAGATGTACATCCTGGAAAACTAATGTCTTAGATGGTAAATTCATTCACTTGAGATGTATTGCTCACATTATTAATCTTGTTGTGAATGATGGGTTGAAATTGATTGAGAAATCTATTGAGACAATTAGGCGTGCAGTGAAGTATGCAAAACAATCTCCAGCTAGGGTCAAGTCATTTAAGGATTGTATTGAGTATTGTGGTCTTGAAGATAAGAAAGGCTTGAGTCTAGATTGTCCAACTAGATGGAACTCAACTTACTTGATGTTAAGCTCGGCCTTAAAATACAAGGAAGCTTTTGATCGATTTGGGTTTAAAGATCGGGGCTTTGAAAAAGAGATGGGGGGCAAAAATATTCCAACGGACTCGGATTGGAATAGGTCCAAATTGTTTGTTGGCTTCTTAGAATATTTTTATAATCTCACTGTGAAAATTTCAGGCTCATCTTATGTCACATCAAATAATGCATTTCTTGAAATATGTGACACTTATATTATTTTGAATGACTGGGAAAGAAGCACTGATATAGAATTACAAAGAATGGCTAAGGCAATGAAAATAAAATATGATAAGTATTGGGGAAATGTTACAAAAATGAATATGTTGTTATATATTCCCGTTGTGCTTGATCCTCGGTATAAATTGAGTTTTGTTCAATTTGGTTTAGAAAGAATGTATGGAAAGGGTGAAATTGAAGTTGAAAATCCGTTGGAGGGTTTGGAAATAGATCTTCACTTTGATATTGATAATGAATATAGGAATTTAGAATATCAATCAAGTAATCAGGACACTGGGATGGAGATTGCCGATAGTGTGAAGAGATCAATGGAAGATTTGTTTAATGAGTACAGGAAAAAGTATTCAACTCAAGAAAGTGGAAAATCAAGTGCAAGTAACATGTCAATGTCATCCCAAGGTTCTAGTTCAATGGAATCCCAAAATACAAATAGAATTACAGAAGAGTTCAAAAGGCGTCGGACCGGAGTTATACTTGGAGACAAATCTGAATTGGACAAGTATTTAAGTGAAGATGTGGAAGAAGATATTGATACTTTCGATATTTTGGGGTGGTGGAAAGCTAATAGTGCAAGATTCCCTATCCTTGCACGTATTGCCCGTGATGTGTTGGCTATTCCCATTTCTACCGTTGCTTCGGAGTCCGCATTTAGCACGGGGGGACGCATTCTTGATGCATTTAGGAGTTCATTGTCTCCTAATATGGTGGAAGCTCTCATATGTTCTCAAGATTGGGTTAAAGTGAAGAATCGCATTGATGTGGAGGAAGATATCGACTTTGCTTCTAAACTTGAGTGTGGTAATAATTATTGTTTTTGTTTATTGTCTCCTAATTATTGTTTTTGTTTATTGTCTCCAATTTGAGTTCATTCTCTACTAATTATTGTTTTTGTTTATTTTGTTCAGCAATATCCAACTTGAGCATTGGTACTAATGATGCCAATGTTTCCGTGACTCAACTTGATTAATGAGGTAATGCCAATATGCCATCCTATTGAACAACTAAACTTCAAATGCATTAAAATAAGTTTACAAATAATTTGTAATTGAGACAAATACCATGATAATTTGTAATTGTTCTCTGCATTAGGAGCCATGTTTGATAATAATACTCTACATTGTTGTTCTCTGCAGTCAGTAATGTCTAATTTTAATACTGTTTATTTGATATTCTGCAGGTTTATAATGTTGGTTGTTGGCTTGTTGTTGTATGTTGTTGTTGCATGTTGGTCTGATGCAGTGAAGACTGGAGCTTGTTGAGCTGTTGTTGCATCTGATAGTTGAGTAGTTGTTGCTACAGAGCCTGCAGTGCTGCTGTAATTTTTTTAAAAAAATTGTTGTTGAGCTGTTGTTGCATCTCATTTCAGTTTTTCCATCTTGTTGCTGTAATTTTTTAAAAGTATTACTTTCATACTTTGGGCTTGTTAGTTGTTGCTTTTGGACACTGGACAGTGTTAGTTAAACTGTTAATTTGCTGGATGGTTAAATTGATTGTTTGCTAAATTGCAAGTCTGTAACAGTTGGATGCTAAACAGGTAATATTTTTTGGGCAGAAATTCGTTTTTTTCCCGAATTACCGAAATTACAATTCGGTAATTCGGTATTCGGTAATTCGGTTATTATCAAATTTCGGTTATTAGTTCGGATAGCAAAATCATCATTATTTCGGTTTTCGGTTATAACCGAATAGCTTATTCGGTTCGGTTATAACCGAATGATCACTCCTATCCACAACCACAACATTAACGCACAAGGAGAGAGGGAAGAAAAATAAAATAAAATCCAGGAGTATAGTCAAAGAGTCGAGTTGGGCAGGATTTGTATTCCCTTTTTTGATAATCTTAAAAAGTTCACTGTAAATGCGAAAATATAATTTGTAATTTGGGACTATAAAATTCTCTCATTTTGTGATTTAAGCTTTTAAAATTTGACATGATTCAGGGTTTTACAATTTACTTAGGCAATTTGATCACTAACACTCCCTCGTTTATAATCCGGGCTTCTGTGTACCAATATTATTTGGGCTTTTAGGTTTACTTTTAATCTTTTTAAAATCTGTTGTCATTTGAGTTGACTTTAACTTTAATTTTGACTTAAATAAATCTACAATGTCCTGACTCATGTAGTGGACCTATTACTGTGGGAGAGTCCAAGTGTTTCGGACATAATTCCCCCAGATACCGTACCACTGCCTTTTGGACCTTTATATCTGTAGTCTTCAATGTCTAATTTAGGTTTAGCCTTGTTTTAATCTCAAGTTTGATTGAAAATTACACACCTAAATTTTTTATGTTCCACAAAAAGTCTTATATGTCAAAGAATTTTATTTCAAAAAATGAGTTTCATACACAATCCCTTCAAATATCATCACACTAAACAAGAAAATTGAACTTATTTTGCCAGCAGCCCGAACCAAATCAAGATCAAGGCTCAATATACCATCAGAGATTCAGAAGAGGAATAATGTCACCTTGGACTACAAGTTTATCAAGAGTCTACCTAATATGATAAGTTATCGATATTCTTAATCGTAAAGTTAAGACATTTTATATGTTTCGATAACGAAGTGAGAATTATACTTGTACGTCAATGTTTAGTCAGATCAATCAAGTTTCAAGACAAATTATTTCAATACAATTACTTGTCACGCTCCTGACCTAAATGCTTGTCACGCTCCTTATCCAAACACAGATTAGCATAAATAGTACAGTCACAAATCTTACTTATGTGTGTAACCATGACAAATGTATCTAGATTTTTTTGAGAGAGAAAGAGAGGGAGTATGAAATTAATTGGAAGAAAGGATGTATGCCTAAAGAAATCTAATGGCAATTGGTTCACTGAACCTGGACTCTATTTCGAGAGAGAGGTGGGACTATGAAATTATTCCATCTGTTTCTAAAAGATTGTCTTTTCAGGAGTAATTTTTGTTTTAAAAAAATTGACGTTTTGAGTTTATCAATGCAGATGGAGTAATTTTTTTTCAACTTTATCCTTATTTAAAGTTTTCTCCTACATAATGGTTTTCCTTAAAAAAAAAATAAAACCCTTCTTGGTTGTTGGAACGTCCTTACAAATCTCTTTCCTTCCCAATGCTTCTTCTTCATAATCTCATGGTTGGTAGTATACTCCTTTTTAGAATATACAAAGTTAATAATTGGTTGAGATAATTAAAGCAAGGGTAATATAATATTTTTCATAGATAGTTTGTATTCCTTAATGTACGTGAATTAACCTTAAACGATAATTTTTTAGAAACAAAGAGAGTAGAAGATAAGGATGTACACATTAATAAAGCAATTTTCATGTGGGGCATTGTACCTAGAGGCTAGACATATTCTAGAGTATATTTTTTAAGAGGTTACAAAAAAGTAGGACAAACAAATATATTTTAATTTTTTAGTACTTTTAAATTATTTCACGACACTTTAATTTTAAGTGATTATTTTTATTTTGATAATATCAATCACACTGTCCAATTTTATAAAAAATTTATTTATCATAAGTCTCCTTGACATCTAATTTTCAACTCAGATTATATATTATATATTGCTAGAATTTTCAGTCAAATTATATGTATGTACATACATGAAATATTTAAAAATTTATTCTATTTTATTATATAAATTTTTAAGTTAATTATAATTTTATTTTATTAAATATTTATGGAGATGTATATTATATTCCATATACCCTTACAGTTAGGGTCGTAAATGGTAACCGGAAAATTCGTATTCGAAAAAAAACGGATATTATTCGTATTCGAAAAAAAACGGATATTATTCGTATTTGAACTTGGTGTAAATACAAAAATCAAGGGAATATGCACACAGTTCAAGAGAATATTCTCTTGAATTATGTATTTAACATGTGCCCTTAGGGCACATGTTAAGAGGACCCTTTAACTATTTATTAAAAATAAATAAATTAATATTCATTCATTAATTAAATATACTTTAAAATTTATTATATTTTTTTCTTATTCTAGTTATAGTTAGGACTGTAAATGATAATCGAAAAATTCGTATTCGTCCGCATCCGTATTCGAGAAAAAGCGGATATTATTCGTATTCGGAAAAAAAACGGATATTATCAGTATTTGATTTAAAAGTATCCGCAAATAAACGAATACGGATACTACTGTATCTGAATCCGTATATATCTGTTTACATCCCTAGTTACAGTAATATTCTTGGGTAACAAACCTTGATATACCATAAAACTAGTACTGGTGATTAGGCAGGTGTCCTGTCATGTCATTGAATGAATGTACTATGTGTTGCGCATCGATAACGTATCTTTTGTCTTTTGGCCGCTGATTTTATCACTCTCATTGATTGGAGGAGGAGGACAATTGTTTGCTCTTACGTTAACAATACGACCTCAACCTCCTCGCGTCACTACCCCCACACCATTTATTTTTTTAGTTTTTCTTTGAGTATTACTAAGAAACGGCAAATGTTCCAATATTTAGTCATGAGAGCCCATTCTCAGCTACTCCCTCTGTCCCAAATTAATTGCTTTTCTAAAATTTTTTAAAGTCAAATTGACTATTTTTAAAATTAATAATTAAACATATATAAATATATTTCTAAAATTATAAAAATTGAAATTAGTAATAAATTGTATATACTTTCTTTTCGTTATAATATCTTTACCTATATGTTAGCAAAAATAATAAAAAAATTAGTTTTAAAAATAGTCAATTTGACTTTAAAAAGTCCTAGAAATGCAATTAATTTGGGACGGAGGGAATATAAGATTATTATTTATTTTTTAAAGTCTATTTAAAATATTTTTAAATATAAAATTAGCAAGAATTTATTTTATTTTAATCAATATTGTTATAAATTCTTTAAAAATGAAAATTTATTATATTTTATATATATTTTTTAATGATTTATCTAAATTTTAAGTTTAAGTTTAAAAAATAAAAAGTTAGCTATCCAAAGAAAACCCATTCTAAAAAGTTAGCTATCCAAGGAGAACTCAAGGCTATATTAACTAGACTCTCTCTAACAATTAATTCTTAAGGATGGGCTCTATTAAGATCATAAAAGCCGCATTTGATTTCATGACTATATTCATAACAGTCGCATTTGATTTCATATCAATTTTAAATTTTAGAATTTCGTAAATTGATTTAAAAAATTCAAAATATATATCTAATTTTGAAACGAAGAGAGTATATAATTATATATACAGTACAATTTTTTATTTTAAGTTTTTGTTTGTGTTAAAAATCAAATGTTAATTAATTTCAGAGAATGTAAAATACTCGATTGATTTAATTCATGTCCTCATCTGCGGACATGATTTCATGTACGGGTTATACATGATACATACACAGTACAATTTTTTATCCTAAGTTTTCATGTTGTGTTAAAAGTAAAATGATATACTTGATTTATTTAATGTATAATATTCAGTCATTAAATTAATTCTTTATATTTTTTGAGAAGTGGAAGGAGATTTTTTGTTTCACGTATATGTCTATCAATTAATTCAAGAGTAATAATATCATCTCATTAATTTTTTTATAAGACTCGAGATCTAATTTAAAAGATTCAAATTTAAATTATTCTAAATAATTGAGTGAATTAATTTTATTTACATTATCATAGTATAAATAATTCAATTCAAACTTATTTATATTTTAAATACTAACAAGTAAGTCAACTAAAAAACGAATTTAATCGAGTCAGCAGTCGGTATGTATTATTATTTTCAGCTAACTGTGAAAAGTAAGGGATACAGAACCGTTTTGCATAGCTAGTAAAAGTTGTGGGGGCATTATTTAATGTCCTCATCTGCGGGCATGATTTCATGTACGAGTTCAATTTATTTATTTTATCCTAAGTTTTTATCTTCTGTTAAAGTCAAATGTTTATTAATTACAGTGAGTGTAAAGTGAAAATAGGGTGTTCATCAGTTCAAAAATATCAACAATTATAGTACACGCAGCAGCATCAAGAATTTACATTCGCACATCTAATGATTCGTGGGACACCTCCTTCTTTTTTTTTCTTTTTTTAAACCGTAAAAATATTTTCAAGCCAACTTATATGTTAACTTAGATTAAATTTTTTTTCCAATGATCTTAAAAGGTGCGCCCACACTTCGACCATACAAAATAAGAAAAGGAACAAAACTCCCTGGACCTTGATCACCAAATCAACATTGAAATTATGAGATCATAAAATTAACGAAGATGTATACGTAAAGTGAATAGAGGTTTTGGAAATCCCATATTAAAGCTTGTTTACAAAAATATAGATAAAATACGACTATGAAATTGGTTATGTACCACCACACCGCAACCGCATGTAATCGCATAGTTGTAGCTGTTAATATTAGTAACCGCATATTATAGTTGCGGTTACGGTTGATGCTTATAACTGCATCACACCGCACCATGCTTTCTCCTATTTATATTAATGATATAAATAACCTTAATTTTAGCCATTTCTGAATCAAGTAAATTCCAACAAATATGACAACCTTCACATTTAAATAAAATTAACATGATCACTTTTTATTTTTAATTTTTTTCTCCCCCTTTTTATTTTTCAATAGAGGGAGCTGCACATGCAATAATTGTACAAAATGAATAGAAGGCATCTGAACTAGAATATGCTACATGTACTGACACTATTGAAGGAGAACAAGTATCCCCAATGAGCGTTGCTTCGAATATCCACCTGCATTACTTAAATTACTGCAACAATCATTATCCTATTTGTTCAAAATTAAAGATATATTTTGATTTTTTTTAAAGTTAATTCGCGAAATTAAAGATATATTTTGATTTTTTTTTAAAGTTAATTCACGAAATTTTAAATGTTAGAATTTTGATATGATTATGTATGTTTAAGTTTTGAAAATAAAAAATATGATAATTAGTAGTACTCCTTCTGTCCCAAATTAAATACTCAATTTTAATTTTTTGGGTCAAATTGACCATTTTTAAAAATAATTTTTGTCAAAATATTGGTGACGAAATCAATTTACTACTAACCAAAAGAAAATATATACAATTTACTACTAACACTAATTTTTATAATTTTAAAAATATATTTATATATACTTAATTATTAATTTTAAAAATAGTCAATTTGAGCAAAAGAAGTCAAAACTGGGCGTTTAAATTTGGGAAAAAGGGAGTAGTAATTTCTAGTTAGCTTACTATTGTTAAATAATTTCGTATTAATTTTAAAATTTAGGATTTAACTGATTTTAAATAGTCAAAATGTATATTCAATTTTAAAACAAAGAGAGTGATCAGTATGAATTGTTATCACCTTTTATTCCATATATATAAAACTCACCCACCCTTTACAACTATGCTCCTATATATACTTGAAGAGTAGAGGGAAAGATCAAAGAATAATTAATATATTGAGATCAAGATGAAGTACTCAATGGAAGTTTCTTACTGTCCAAAAGAGAAGAAATCTTGTGTTAAATGGATCGATGAGTACTTCAAAGATTGTCTGTGCAACCTTAAGGATGAAATATCGTTTGGTTTTGGAATTATAAGTCTCATCTGCTGGGGAGTCGCAGAAATCCCACAAATTGTCACAAATTTCAAAACTAAATCCGGCCATGGAGTCTCTTTAGCATTCCTCTCCACTTGGGTTGTTGGGTATGTACATTTTAACACATATATGTTCCACTATATATATATATATATATCTATATATATATTGCCATGCATTACTAGAATTTATCCTTTGGGGGGGGGGGGGGTGGGGGTGGATCTGGTTTTTAGGTTAAACTAACATTAAAATTTATGATGATAATGTAATATTGCAGGGACATATTTAATCTTGTGGGTTGCATTCTCGAACCAGCCACGGTAAAAATCATTATGTCCATCAAGTTAAATACGTTTATACAAACTACCTAAGTGGTAACCTAGTTTCGTTTCATGAACCTTGGGGATAAATATTACTCAGTAAATGGAACGGAACTACTTGAATAGCTTTTTCATTATCTTTACATTAGTTACAGTCTCACTGTATATTATAAGAAATTATTTAAGTTAGTGTAATTCATCTACGTTTGCAAAGCCTAGCTAGCCAGTTAGATTTCAATTATAATACCCTATTTACACATCAGAAGATGGATCGAATTAAGTATATATAATGTCTCAACTCCACTATAATAAATACCAATAACTTTTCATAACTTTTAAGTAAACTTATGGTGGGTCAACACACTCTTGAGATAGTGTATAGATCCTTGATTCGAGTTCTGTTTGGTCTTAAATTGTAACAAATGATTTCAAAGCCAACTCTATACTATAGCATCATAAACATTAAACAGTAGAATCTCTATAAATTAATACTGTTTGAACTGAATTTTTTTATTAATTTAGAGAGTTATTATTTAATCGATAAATTAATAATTTATTAATTTAAAGAGTGTTTTTCTATTCGGTGAACATAAATTTAATTACATGAAAATCATTGCATTTTATTGATGTTTATATCATACTTTTTTAATTTTGATGGAATGTATCATACTTATTAAATTAATGTAATAATAGAATTCATTGTAAGTAATATTAATTATTTTTAATAATTAAATAATGTTCATTGTATCCACTTTTCAAATTACATTCACATTTTATTTCAAAAAAAATTATATTCACATTAAGTTTAATTAATTTATATATAGTATAAGTTCATTGTGGCTTCTATCACTGAAAATATTATTGATGATGAAATCGAGGATGATACAATACCTTTGGAGCCAATAACGCGAAAGGAAGCACTCAAAGCGTCAACAACTCTTCACAAGTTTTTATTACAATTCGAGAATGCAACACCTGAACTTTTGGATACAATGAGAAAAATTAAGGATAAAATTTAACTAAATTTGAATTTCAAGACAAAACAAACGGGAATAGAATCATATTTTACAAGATTACCCTAGATATATTTGTAATTTAAAAGAATTATTAATTTATGATTTTGATAGGACCATATATTTATATGAGGGTCTTTTTAAAAATTATTATTTTATTATTTTATTATTTTATCGAAATTATTAATTTATCCCATTAGTTCAAGTCGGGGCTGAAAAAAATATTATTTTAAAAGATTATTAATTTATCGAGTATTAATTTATAGAGGTTCTACTGTATAGTGAATACGATTTCATTTCTTAATAAACATTATTATTTGTTAGTATTATTTTCCCCTTCTTTTTTTTCTGAGGACTTAGTAAGCTTTTCTTAGGATACAGTGAATACGATTTCACTTCTTATTTGTCTTTGTATTTTACGAAAACAGTTAATCTTAAATTTTGGAATGGAAAAATCGTATAAAAATATATTTTAGGTGACTACTTATAAAAATATATTTTAGGTGATCTCCAAATATAAAGATAGTTGATATTATAATTGGGTGATTTATTTTGCACAACTTGTCTCAATGCCCTCGCATTTTTTCTTATTATAATCTTTATTGTTTGATGCAGTTGCCGACCCAATTCTATACCGCATTGGTAAGATTAGAGCTACCACATAACTAGCTTACACCTCTTTTTTTTTTTCTTAATTTTTTTTTTGTTTGTCTTCTATTATTAATTCACGAGGCTTATATATAAATACTTAAATTTGCCTTTTTAAGCAATAATTCTGCTCTCTGCAGTTATACACAATCACCACCATAGTCTTGGTTGTACAATGTATATATTATGATCACTTTCTTCGATGGTGGAAATGTCGACAAATTGAAGCCAATCAGGTTCTAACATTGTTTCAAAAACTCTAATTTATTTATTTATTAATAATTTAAATGTCAAATTCATAAAACTCTTTTCGATAATTTAAATGTCAAATTATATATATTTAACTGACTTGAGTTCATGAATTTTAGATTAGAGATGAGATAAAGCCTTTGAACCGCAACTCAGAGAATCCATCTACAACTCCAACAAATTCCCCCCTGGATGTACCTTACCGGAGGGACTACTTCTCTTATATGTAGTGCCAAAACTTCAATCCCCATATATAAATATTACTACTACTGTATTTTTGTTAGTATTTTCTTTTAAGAATGTTAGATAACTAAACAAATATTGTCTAATTTATTCAGACAAAACATTGATGGACTTTACCGTACAACTCATTAATGCTTTGTCTAAATAAACTAGACGGTATTTTTTTGTGAGTAATGCCAAGAAATTGAAACCGAAATAATGTTGGTGTCAGATTATAATTTTCACTCTGTTTTAAATTAATATGATTATCTTCTCCTTAATTAATATCATTGATCAGGTCTGCAAGGTCTTTAAGTAGAAGTGATACTCCATCAAGTCAATCTTATATGAAAGCCCAAAGCGGCCCTTCTGCTTTTGAGCACGAAAGTTGCTCATCGTCCGAAGATGAAAAGCCTTCGACACTCTCCTCCTCCAGGAAGCCTGTTAGCCAGCCTAGGAGCATTCCTCGCTCGGTGTGTTAATTTGAATATATATGCTCTGTTTTTGTCTTGGTTTTTAGTATAAGACTTCATACCCAACGGAAATGCAAAACTGACCCTCTAGTTAATTTATGGGGTTGTGACATTAACTTTCTGCAGTTTTCACAAAATTATAACTATTTATAAGAACTTGGGTCTATTTGAACAGCTTAATATATTTGAAGGTGCAGTTTGACAATTTTGAAAATTATATATAAGACGATATATCTCATATGTACAGCGAGACAAACTAGAGAGTCAATTTTGAATTTTAGTCAATTATGAATTTTAATTCATTTAATTTTTAATAGTCCTTATGTTTTATCTTCACTCCTTCATCAAATGTTGAACTATAATTCTAATTATTGGTTCAAATTTTATTTTTTTTGATATATAGTTGGGCTATGGAACTTTTCTAGCTATTTCTTCCAACTTACCCCGGCAAAGCAAGGCTATAATGGACGGTTACATTAAATTGTCAGGAAGAACATTATTACATGTATGAATTTAATGTAATAAATTTACTTATTAAATATTTATGTAATGAAAAATGAGTGTAATTATAATGCCGAACAGGAACATGAGTTTCAGCATAATGTCTATGGGCAATGGCTGGGATGGGCAATGGCTGCAATTTACATGGGAGGCCGAATTCCGCAGATATGGCTGAATGTGAGTTTATAATTTTTATTTTTAAATTTTTTTTTTTTAGCTTTGGTTTCATGATAATAATTCTTAACAAATATTGTTCTCTAATGGATGTGTTTATGATCATGGATGGCCAGATTAAAAGAGGGAATGTAGAGGTACTATATTTATATCCTTGCAATTATCCACCGGAAATGGGATACAGATTAAGTTTTTTCTGTATCTAACGATTATTATATTTAAAATTTCTATTTTAGGGCTTGAACCCTCTCATGTTTGTCTTCGCCCTTATAGCTAATGCAACCTATGTCGGAAGGTGTGCATATTCTCTCTTATTTAAATATATTAGAGTGATTGATTATGAACTTTTTTTTAGTCAATTCATCTGTAATAGTGCACGATTTATATAAATATTTGAAATTTATAATTTTTTTCTATCATTCGCTATGAAGAATAGCGGAATCACCAAGTGTGTAATTCAATAAAAAAAATTAAAAAAACTTTTAAACCGTGACAGATAGATTGACTAACAAAATATCAATAATTAATATATAGCATGAGGATTAATATTTCAAAAATTCAAATATAATATTTTTATATGAGACTGTTATATGGACATGACAATCAATCATTACTCATGTGCACATGAAAAATATGTGAATATATTACATTTTTGATCTCTTAATATATTTGTGACATACATATAATCTTTGATAAATATATAAAAATGTAATGCAGCATTTTGGTGAGGAGCACTGAATGGGAGAAGATAAAAGCAAACCTGCCTTGGCTGCTAGACGCTATAGTCTGTGTGGGGCTTGATCTCTTTGTATCCTTGATTTTTTATATATAGTACAATAATATATATATAGTACATTCTATGTTTTTACCTTAACAAAAAGTAAATAGATCATCCTCCAGTATATTTACTACCGGTACCTCATGAAAAAGAAGCTTCATTGCAGTGAAGAATACTGCCTAGACTATGAGGAAGCTAATAAGTAGGATCGTCAAATAGTCAAATCTTGACTTTGATTTAATTTAATTCAATAAAACTTATTAGATCAAAGTTTTGGTTTATTTATTTACTGATTTGTGACATTGGATCAATATTTTAAATAGATCAAATCATGGATCTAATTTGATTTGATCCACTAATTCAACAAAAAAAAATAATAAATACCGCAAAACCTTCATTAGGATCACAACAATTTCAACGCTCTAATGAAACTGCTTATTTGTCGATGCTAGATGAAATCATCGAAGAGAATAAATCCAACGACTTTCTTGGTTGGGATATTTATGTATTCCTCTAGTTTTACGGTTAGTGATTTTTATTTTATTTTTCATTCAAATTCTGAAAAATAATTTTTATTGACTCTTAGCATACATGAATCATAAGGAAATTATAAGAATGTCAAAAGTATTTTTTAAAATATAAGATATATATTTGAAAATAGAGAAAAAAAATCATAAAAATTGTGGTTTTAAAAATATATACATAATTTTGGAACACAGTATTTTATATATAATTTATTGAATCAAAATTTTAGTATGAAAAATAGAAACAATTCATAATTGGAGAAGATTATTTAAGGCTTCACTACTATCCTTTGGACCAATATGCACCGGAGTGGCCATCCAACCCTTCTTAATTCCTGCAAGTTTGTATATTACCTCTATATATCAATTCTTCACAAAGTTAAAATTACAACAATATAAATATTTTCTTCGTTCTAAATTATAAGATTAATATTAACTTTTTAAAAGTCAATTTCATACATTTTTAAACTCAAAATTGATATGAATTTATTTAGTTAATGTCAATATAATTATGAATATTATAAACTACTAAAAAATACTAGTAATTATAAAGTTTATTGTTCTCAAAATTTAAATGAATCATATCAATTTTAAATTTAAAAATATTTCAAATTAATTTTTAAAAAATCAATATTAATCTTATAATATGAAACGGATTAAGTTTGATTATATATTCACCAATTGTGCATGCATTAAGTGATTGAGTTTGTTTTCACTTTTATATATCTACGTCAATGTGACATTTTATTATATGCATTAGTAGTGTTAAAGGAACACAGAGAAATAGTCCGTATACTAACAGTCTCAACTAACATATTTTATTTCACCCACCTTAATTTATATATCTATGTTGGGTGATTTTTGACACGAAGAAAATAAAATGAATTGAATTTTTTAGATAGAGAAAGTGGAAAATTTTAGTGAGAGAAAGTTAAAAAAATAATGAAGTGAGAAAGTGAAAAGTTTAGATAATATTATTTCATAAGTTAATATAATTTTATTAATAATAACATTTTATAAATTAGTATAATTGTACAAATAAATTTTTTTTAAATGGATCGATTTAGATCATAATCTATATCGTTGGATCAAGTGAATTATAAGGCAAATCATTGATCAATTATCACACTTAATCGATCATATTGAATCAGAGCATAATTTGTTCTGATCTGAACCATTGAAAATCCTACTAACAAGGTTGTTGTATCTTGATCATGCAATATTGGTCTGAGATAATTTTTTGTACATATATTTGATGTGTAAATTTGATCATTATCTAAATTTCTATTAATTAGAAAGAGGGTAGCTGCATAATCCAATATTCCCTTCTTCTTGCGTCGACAACATGGGTAATTTCAATTATAACTCTCCCTCCATTTGTTATAATTGACGTTTTAGGTAAAAATACACGGATTAAGAAATGTAATTATTGTTTTGTTTGGTTGATTAAATTAGATATATAATTTTAATATTACTCTTTTAAAATTTATTGAAAAGACGAAAGAAAAACAAATTTGTTATTAATGTTTTTTTGAAATTTACAAACGGTAGATAAAAAATAAAATAAAATTTCACGGTCTTTAAAAAAGACAAAAAAAAATGGAAGGAGTATCCGTTTAATATCTTTTAAATTTCAGTCACCTCACTTTCCATATTATACTAAGTAATAAATAACCAAAGCTATAAATGATGCATCCTTCTCTCCTCTGAACTCATCATGTCAAACTCAATATCTTCTAGACTCTTAAGCTCAGCTAAGAACGCTCCACAACCACAACATTAACGCACAAGGAGAGAGGGAAGAAAAATAAAATAAAATCCAGGAGTATAGTTGAAGAGTCGAGTTGGGCAGGATTTGTATTCCCTTTTTTGATAACCATAAAAAGTTCACCGTTAATGCGAAAGTATAATGCGGTGTTTACTTTAAGGTTTATTTAGTTTTTAGATATCCTTTATGCAATTTATGAACTTGAAAGAGCTTCTATCTTTTTAACATTTTTAATTATTTTTAATATGACTTTATTCTCATTCATCAGACGAGATCAAAAATATTGTGAATTACTGAATTTAATGTTTTTGAAAAACTTAAAAAACTTACGTATTCTCATACATTTAAGTTAATCATACGTGTACGTCAATATTTAGTCAATATCAATTAAGTCTTAAGACAAATTATTTTAATACAATTACTTGTCACGTTCCTAACTTAAGCGCTTCTACACGTTCCTGATCTAAATACGGATTAGTATAAGTAGTTCGGTCACAAATCTCACTTATCGAGTAATCATGACAAATGTTTTGCGTGCGGATTAGTATAAATAGTTCGGTCACAAATCTCACTTATCGAGTAATCATGACAAATGTTTTGCGAATTGGTAAAATGTATCTAGAATTTTTTGAGAGAAGAGGGAGTATGAAATTAATTGGAAGAAAGGATGTGTGCCTAAAGAAAGCTAATGGCAATTGGTTCATTGAACCTGGACTATTTCGAGAGAGAGGTGGGACTATGAAATCAGAAGATAGGATGTACACATTAATAAAGCAAATTTCAGGTAGTGCGTTGTACCTAGACACATTCTAGAGTTTATTTTTTAACAGGTTACAATAACAAATACCATTCTGTTACGAGCTATACTATATATACATCGGCTTGGACATACTAGAGAAAAATATATTCAATTTTAATAATATTGTCAAAATAAATATATGTTTTAATAATATTTTTAAAATTATTTTAGTAACACATAAAATTATTTTTAAATAATTTTTATTTTAATAATATCAATTGCACCGTACTATATATTAATGTTCTTAGGAATAAAAGCAAGTGATTAGGTAGATATTGTATATGTTGCGCATCGATAACGTTGTCTTTTTGTTTTTTCGTCACTGATTGAAGGAGGACAAATGTTTATAGGAATTGATATTTTCACATGTGTTTTTGATATTTTCATATGTTTTTTTTTCACATGAGTATAAAGTGGGTCTCACCTTCATGTGATGTTGGTTCCCAACATTTTTTTTTTTGAGCATTACTAAGGAGGAGGACAAATGTTCCAACACTTAATTAAATTTAGCCATGTGAGAGGCCGAGAGGCAAGGGAGGAGCCATGTATGGGCTACGGTGAGCTTTAGCCCACCTGAATTTTTAAAAAAAAAATTAATACTTTTATATTTTCACCAATAAGTTTAGGGAGACATCTTTTTGGACATCTCCCATTTAATTTTTTTTTTTGGTATTGACTCCAAACATATTTATATTAATTATTTTAACTCCAATTTTTAAAAAATCCAAAAATTTAGGTGTAATTTGGATACATATCAAAAAATGGGTTACATCACTGGACTTTTTTAATGTCATATGTAATTTAGATTATTTTCATAACAGAAGGAATTTAAATATTTATTAACAAATTTGTGATTAGAAAAGAATATTAGGGCTCAATAAGGAGTGTACACACACACACACACACACACACACACACATATATATATATATATATATATATATATATAAAATGTTATCACATATATATATATATATAAAATGTTATTACTTGTAATATTAATAATATTGTAATTAAATACATGTTTTTACATATACAACCAGCCGAAAAATATAAAATTATCTACAAAATTTGGCTCGGGGCGCAGCCTCCGAACCCCCGTCAAATTATTTATAAGATCACAATTTTTTAACTGCACGATAACCCCGCCAAAAAAAATTTTCTGGCTCCGCCCTTGTCGAGAGGGATGCCCATTATGTAATTATGGATTTAGTCTAAGCGCTATCAATTTTTCTACTTGTAATTATGGATTTAGTCTAAGAGCCTATCAATTATTCTAGTTCTAGTTCTTTTTCAAACTTAAAAGACATAGTAATCTCTTTAATATTGGTCATTTAATTGTGGACTGTTATCTTTACCGCGGGTCCTCCTCTCTTCAGTTTTATTATGTTAGTTGTGATGGTAACAAATTAGTTTATTCTATCTTCAAATTAGCTTTCTATTCTTGGATAAAGTAGATTACCTCTTAATTCTATTAATTTGTAATCCATACTCTTTTGAGGAATGAATACCTTTGGATCCAACCCAGGGTTCTTTGATGAATGAATATCCCTGGATCCAACCCAGGATTCTCCACAAAAACAAAAAAAAACAAACTCAAAAGACATGGATTTGTTTTATTTTAATCAATACAATGAATTTTTTTTATAAATTGTCTAAAATTAGTCATTATACAATTTATTATTTCATAATTTTTAATAACACATTTCAATTTTAAATTTAAAAATATTTTAAATTAATTTTTAAAAATCAATAATAATATTATAATTTAGAACTGAAGTAATATAAAAGATATTATCTTTATAAGAGATCATCCTAACAAGTTAACTATCCAATAGTAAAACCCAAAGACTATATCGACCCCAAACTGTGGCATCTACCCATATATGACAATACCTCTGTTATGATTCATTACTAGCATATGGGGCTAGTTGTGTGGGTTGAAATGTTCTTACCTTGACTCTCCCCCTCTAACATTTAATATTTTCATTTTAATATAATTTGATTTTTGAGATCAAACGACAGTATATGTCGTTGTTTAATCTTATAAATTAAATTATATCTCTAATTTTAAAACGGAGATAATAGTTTTTAGGGATGGAAGCTCTTAAGATCATAGTAATCACATCTGAGTTCACGATAATATTCATTCCACACAAAGAGTCGATGAATAAAAATTATAATTAATAGTAGTATTTTTAGATAATATACAATAATTATAAGTATACATACTAACCGAAATGAAATGAATTCATAATTTCATATCAATTTTAAAAATCTAACTTGTCTCATTTTACCGTGTAACTTTCATACTCCATGTAGTACATGTTATTGTTGTCATCTAACTGTGATTAGTAAGGGCTACAGAATCGTTCTGCATAGCTACTTAAAGCTGTTGGGGCATTATTTGAAATAACTCCATAATGTCGTCATCTGTGGACATGATTACACGTATGTACAAGTTATATATATATATATATATATAGCACATTTTTTGTTATCCTAAGTTTTCGTCTTCTGTTATAATCAAATGTTAATTGATTAGAGGAAGTGAAAAACTGAAAATAGTGTGGTCATCAGTTCAAAAATATCAATAATTATAGTACAAGCTGCAGCATCAAGAATTTACATTGGCACATATAATGATTCGTAGCCCACAAATGCATGATAACACAAGAATGGACACCTCATATAATATTGATGTTGATATCTGTTGAGATATGGCGTGATATTAAAGTCTTACATCAGAACATAAGAAGAAATATTGAGAACATATGATGCTCTAATGAACCCGATATTCCCAACAATATAAGTGGAGTACCAAGTGTACGGTAAATATTGTTTGTGATAATTTTGTTTAAGAAAGTGATTATCTATTTACTTGCTGTGTAAATTGGACCCTTGAATTCTGTCAAGGGCCAAATCCTATTCTTACTTGATAGAAGTACCAAGTTGTAAAGGTATTAGCACTAATCCAAGTTGATGCATTTTTGTTATGTATGACCTTCAGTTTTGTCATTTCTGAACAAATGATTAATCATGATTCCTAGAACTACAAAATAGGCCGTTCATTTGGACAATTTATATAAATATGTTGCATTTGTATACGGAGAGTTACATTTTAAATGACATTTATACAAATAATATCTAATTTCTATAGATCAAATACCCAAATGAACTGCCTTATTTGAATTATCTGGAATCTAAATACATAACAAATGACCTTTAATTACATTTAAACAACATTAACATGATCGCTTTTAATTTCTTTTTCAGGTGAGGGAGCTGCACATGCAATAATTGTACAAATGAATAGAAGGCATCTGAACTAGAATATGCTACATGTACTGACAGTATTGAATGAGAATATCCATCTGCATTACTGAAATTACAACTCAGGTAATAACTAAATTACTACGCAGTAATTTTTATTCCATTATTCCAATATATATATATATATACACTTTTATTTTTTAAAGTTAAATTTGCAAAATTTTAAAATACAACAATGATATGATTTTGTTTAGGTTTTGAAAACAACATACACATATATGATAATTAATACTTACTTTATTCTAAATTATAAGATCATTATTGACATTTGAAAGTTAATTATAGATATTTTTTAACTCGAAATTGAGATGATTCACTCAAAATTATGAAACAAAAATCTTATAATTAATAGTACTTTTAGATACTTTACAATACTCATCATTGAATTGATTAAAATAAAAAAAACGAGTTAATTTTTTTTTATTATTTTAAGTTGATTTCAAAAAGTTAATAATGATCTTATATTATAAAAATGGAGGAAATAATACGTTATAGATAATTTACAATAATTATATTGTTTGTATCAAAATTAAATAACTTTGTATTGATTTTGAATTTAGTATTTTGCGAATTGACTTTAAAAAATTAAAATGTATACCAAATAATTAGTAAATGAGTTGTTATCACCTTTTATTCTATATACTCCCTCCGTCCCAAATTAATTGCTCAGTTTTGACTTTTTTAAGTCAAATTGACTGTTTTTAGAATTAATAGTTAAACATATATAAATATATTTCTAAAATTATAAAAATTGGGGTTAGTAATAAATTGTATATACTTTCTTTTGGTTATAATCTCTTCACCTATATTTTAGCAGAAATAGTAAAAATATTAGTTTTAAAAATGGTCAATTTGACTTTAAAAAGTCAAAACTGAACAATTAATTTGAGACGGAGGGAGTATATAAAACTCACCCACCCTTTACAACTATGCTCCTATATATACTTCAAGAGCAGAGGGAAAGATCAAAGAATAATTAATATATTGAGATCGAGATGAAGTACTCAATGGAAGTTTCTTACTGTCCAAAAGAGAAGAAATCTTGTGTTAAATGGATCGACGAGTACTTCAAAGATTGTCTATGCAACCTTAAGGATGAAATATCGTTTGGTTTTGGAATTATAAGTCTCATCTGCTGGGGAGTCGCAGAAATCCCACAAATTGTCACAAATTTCAAAACTAAATCCGGCCATGGAGTCTCTTTAGCATTCCTCTCCACTTGGGTTGTTGGGTATGTACATTTTTACATATATATGTTCCACTATTTATATATATATATATAGATAGATAGATAGTAATTCATAGCAACTATTTGCTATAGACTTTATTTCAGCAAACAGATTTCTCATCGTCGAATAACAGATTTAATGGCCGAGATTGACTTAAGTATGAGCTTGGCCGCTAGTAAAAAGACTAGCAGCCAGTGCAACTCTTACTAGCGACCAGAGAAATGACTAAGTATGTCTGCAAGTACGTCGATTACTACGTACGGGGCGACCTTAACGTTGTTATTTATTTTCAATATATGCTGTTTTAATTTCAATAGATGATATTTTAATTTCAATGTATGATATTTCAATAGTTTAGTGATTTTAATAAGTGTTTTGTGCATCTTAAAGGGCCTAAATTATTCTACTGTTTTGATGATAATAAAATAAGAATGATCAAATCTTTACTCTATGAACTGATTTTCTATCGTAGAGTGCCTTCGATCATTACTTAACAATCGTAAAGTTCGCTTTGAGCACTTCACTCTACGACTTAGCTTTCACTCAACGATCGTATTGTTCTCTTTGAGCACTTTACGATATTAGAGTGACTTCAGCCTTCATTCAGCGATCGTAAAGTTCTCATTGAGCACTTCATTTCTCCGGCCGCTAGTAGGAGTTGCACTGGCCACTAGTCTTTCGAGTGGTCGGGCCCATGCCCAAGTCGATCTCTGCTATTGAACAGTGAGAGATCTGTTTGCTAAAATAGTGTCCATAGCAAATGGTTGTTATGGATCATTACTCTATATATTATCACGAATTACTAGATTTTTAATTTATTCTTTTTTTAGTAATATGGTTAATTCTATTTAAAATTAATTAAAGTAACATCAAAATTTATGATGATAATGTTAATATTGCAGGGACATATTTAATCTTGTGGGTTGCATTCTCGAGCCAGCCACGGTAAAAATCATTATGTGCATGTTGTCATGGTTTATATATATGTTCCACACTAAATTGTAAAAATTAAATAGGCTTATCCAAACTACCTAAGTGGTACGCTAGTTTCATTTCATGAACCTTGAGGATAAATCTTACTCCCTCTGTCCCAAATTAACTGTTTAATTTTGACTTTTTTTAGTCAAATTGATTATTTTTAAAATTAATAATTAAGCATATATAAATATATTTTTTAACATTATAAAAATTGGTATTAGTAGTAAATTGTATATATTTTTTTTTTATTATAATCTCTTGACCTATATTTTAACAAAAATGGTCCAAAAATTAGTTTTAAAAATAGTCAATATGACTTTAAAAAGTCAAAACTAAACAGTTAATTTGGGACGGAGGGAGTAATTAAGGAAATGGAACTACTTTGGTTTCTTTTCAATTATCTTTAAAGTGCAAAGAGTAGCTAGTTCGACTATAGTTATAATAGTACCCTAAGTTACACCTCAGAAGATAGACCGAATTATATATATATATAAAAGTCTCAACTCCACTATAAAGAACACAAATAACTTGTTGTAATTTTTAAGTGAACTTACCGCGGTCAAGTTACTATTGGGACAATATGTAGATATTTGATTTGAAATTGTTGCGAATGATATCAGAACCAACCCTCTACAATGTTCTCTATAATCATAATCTCCAATTTTTGCTTCGTCAGCATCATAAACATAATAAGAAAATGGTGCTTTTTGAAGACTGAGGTAGTTTTGATTAGGATATCATTTAAATATATTAGGCAGTAATATTATCTTCATTTCAAAATATAAGAACACTTGTCTTTATATTTTAAAAGGCAATTAATTTTATGTTTTGGAATGGAGGGGGTATAGAAATATATACTTCCCTCGTCTCACAAAAATTGACTTAGTTTGAATTTTGAAATTAAATTTGATCAATTTTAAAATCAAATTTTATCTAATTTTCTTTTAAACATAGGTAAAGAGATTATATATAATCATAAGAAACTATATTTAGCTTACTACAACATCTAATTTTTGAAAGTTTAAAAATATAAATAAATTTATTTGATAATTATCAATTTTAAAATTGGTCAATTTGATCAGAAAAGTCAAACTTGTGAGAAGGAGTGAGTATAAGGTGACATACATGTAGAGATTTTTTCTGCATATGCTTGTCTTAATCCTCTCGCATTTCTTACAATAATCATTATTGTTTGATGCAGCTGCCGACCCAATACTATACTGCATTGGTAAGACTAGAGTCAACCAGCTTCACCTTTTTATTTATTAATTTATTTTATTTTTTATGTCTTGTATGATTCATGAGGCTAATAAATACTTAAATTTGCCTTTTAAGCAATAATTCTACTATCTGCAGTTATACACAACCACCACCATAGTATTGGTTTTGCAATGTATATATTATGATCACTTTCTCCGACGGTGGAAATGTCGACAAATTGAAGCCAATCAGGTTCTAACATTGTT
The DNA here is from genome assembly GCA_034770075.1 of Aralia elata. NCBI lineage: Eukaryota > Viridiplantae > Streptophyta > Magnoliopsida > Apiales > Araliaceae > Aralia > Aralia elata. Next base: position 27,239,092 of record CM068377.1, on the reverse strand, counting down.
TCAAAAACTCTTTCTTTTTTTTAATTAATAATTTAAATGTCAAATTCATAAAATTCTTTTTGAAAATTTAATCAAATTATATATATATATTTAACTGACTTGAGTTCATGAATTTTAGATTAGAGATGAGATAAATCCTTTGAACCGCAACTCAGAGAATCCATCTACAACTCCAACAAATTCCCCTGTGGATGTGCCTTACCGGAGGGACTACTTCTCTTATATGTAGTACCAAAACTTCAATCCCCATATATAAATACTGTATTTTTGTTAGTACTTTCTTTTAGCAATGCTGGGTAACTAGACAAATATTGTCTAATTTATCCAGACAAAACATTGACGGACTTTACAGTACAACTCATTAATGTTTTGTCTAGATAAACTAGACGGTATTTATTTGTGAGTAATGCCAAGAAATTGAATCCGAAATAATGTGTCAGTCAGATTATAATTTTCACTTTGTTTTAAATTAAAATGATTATCTTCTCCTTAATTAATATCATTGATCAGGTCTGCAAGGTCTTTAAGTAGAAGTGATACTCCATCAAGTCAATCTTATATGAAAGCCCAAAGCGGCCCTTCCGCTTTTGAGCACGAAAGTTGCTCATCGTCCGAAGATGAAAAGCCTTCGACACTCTCCTCCTCGAGGAAGCCTGTTAGCCAGCCTAGGAGCATTCCTCGCTCGGTGTGTTTAATTTGCATATATATAAGCTCTGTTTTTGTCTTTGTTTTTAGTATAAGACTTCATATCCAATGGAAATGCAAAACTGACCCTCTAGTTAATTCATCGCGTTGTGACATTAACGTTCTTCAGTTTTCACAAAATTATAATTATTTATAAGAACTTGCGTCTATTTGAACAACTAAATGTATTTGCAGGTGGAGTTTTTGAAAATTATATATAGGAGGATATATATATATATATATATATATATATATCATATATGCACAACGAGACAACTAGAGAGTCGATTTTGAATTTTAGTCAATTGTCAGTTATGAATTTTTATTCATTTAACTTGGAGTAACCCTTGTGTTTTATTTTCACTATTTTATCAAATGTTGAACTAGAATTCTAATTATTGTTTCATTTTTTTAATTTTTTTTGATGTATAGTTGGGTTATGGAACTTTTCTAGCTATTTCTTCCAACTTACCCCGGCAAAGCAAGGCTATAATGGACGGTTACATTAAATTGTCAGGAAGAACATTATTACATGTATGAATTTAGTGTAATAAATTTACTTATTAATTATTTAAGTTCTGTATTTTAATTTATGAAAGTAATGAAAAATGAGTGTAAATTAATGCCGAACAGGAACATGAGTTCCAGCATAATGTTTATGGTCAATGGCTGGGATGGTTAATGGCTGCAATTTACATGGGAGGTCGAATCCCACAGATATGGCTGAATGTGAGTTTATAACTTTGAAACCTATTTGTTTTTTTTTTCTTTCCCTTTAATTTCATAATAATATTGATTAACATATATTGTTTTCTAATGGATATGTGTTTATGATCATGGATGGCCAGAATAAAAGAGGGAATGTGGAGGTACTATATTTATATCCTTGCAATTAACTACTGGAAATTGAATACAATTTTTCTCCCTATATTTTTATGACTTCTTATTTAACAATTATTATATGTAAATTAATTTTATTTTAGGGCTTGAACCCTCTCATGTTTGTCTTCGCCCTTATCGCCAATGCAACTTACGTTGGAAGGTGTGCATACTTTCTCTTATATAAATATAAATATAAATATAAATGTATATAATCCTTGATGAATATATGAAATGCAGCATTTTGGTGAGGAGCACTGAATGGGAGAAGATAAAAGCAAACCTGCCTTGGCTGCTAGACGCTATAGTCTGTGTGGGGCTTGATCTCTTTGTATCCAATTAATTTGTTCTATATATAATTATTATTTTGATTAACTGATAATACCTTCAACTTTTCATGCATAATATAGAATTTATGATTTTACCTTAACAAGAAGTAAATAGATCATCCTGCAATATATTTACTACAGGTACATCAAGCAAAAGAAGCTTGATTGCAGTGAAGAATACTACCTAGACTGTGAAGAAGCTAACAAGGCTGTTGTATCTTGATCATGCAAATATTGGTCTGAGTTAATTTTCTGTACATATATTTGATAGATATGTAAAATCGATCATTATCTAAATTTCACCTGATCAGAAATTAGCATGTATATAATCTGATTTGATCAGGGGCCTTTTCTTCATTCGTACTCAGCTAAGCGTCCACAACCTACTTATCAAAAGGTCTTTTCAAGTAATTAACATCTCCAAACTCATCATGCTATACTCAAATATCGTTTAGACTTGTCAGTTGTGAACTAATCCTTAAAAGAACACTCCACAACCACAACATTAACATACACGGGGAGGGAGAACGGGGAGGGAGGGAGAGATTTAGAAGGGATCCTATGCAGAGGAGGAAAAAAATTAAAAAAAATTAAATGGAACGGCACAATTTACTACAACCAAGAACAGCCCCAAGAATCTTAGCATGTTAAGAGAAGCACTTGCTGCAGCAATATACCTTTCCCGAAAGTAAGATTGTATCCCCAACATGATTTTACAAATGACTACCAGACTTCAACTTTAAACAATTTATGTTACCATTGCAATTGTGATTTCTCTTACAGTGACCTGAAAATGAGAATGAGTTTCATGGTAGGTAAAAAAAACTCAATCACCTGGTAACATGCAAGCATCAGTCCTAAAAATTGCCAAGAATCCGGGTTCATTTGAGAGGGCCAGAAGCTCAATTCATTATTGAATGCAGCCATGCGCATCCGTGATCTGTCTTAAGCTTTATCCATGAAACTACCAGGTGAAGTGATCCGAGAACTTTGATATTTAGAACCACTAAATGACTATTTGTTGCCCTGATAAAAAAGACAACATATCCGGTCTCCAATTCAAACATAAGACCCAATACTAAGAAAATGTTAGCATCTGGTTGCAAAAGTTATTTATGGCAACTTCTAATGTACTTATAGAAAGTTGACCCTCAACTAATAACTCTAGGGTCTAACAATATGTTTCAAGATCCAATGAAGTAAAGGATTACATAATGCTCTTAAATGCCTGGTGCATCTTACACCGCGAAACTTATGAAGTCAACAAAATGAAAATAGTTTATTTTAACAATTATGTATTCATAACACAATTACATTTTCAAGGACCACTGTATCAAAGAATGGAGGTACCCAACAACTTATGACTTATCTTATGTACTAAACAGTATCAGGCATGGGCCTTTGGCAGCTTGGGGGAATCTCAGCCTTTTAGGTGTGCAACATTGAAGGTTTTTAAAAATTCAAAAAAGATGAATATCTTGTCAAATAGTTTTTGTATTAGATCAAAGAAATTAATCATATTTTTAGTAGTCACCTTTAGTATGTTTATAATTCCAATAATTGCCTATCAGGGGAATAATAATATTGCTAGAAACCGAGTAGGAAAAAAAAAGAGTAAGAAAACCGTAAGGACATGGATGCTCCAATCAAGCAATAAGCAGATTCTGAATCAGATATTTGCCAGCACATATGGCATGAACAAGTATAGAAATATTTCTGTTAGTAATATCTTTACAGGAAGATTCTGCCAGTAGCATCATGCTTTCTTTACATTAATGTATGCCAATAATATTTTAGTATGTGTGTGTGAGAGGAGAGAGGAGAGAGGAGAGAAACAGCGTAGAAAGAGATCTGCATCTCATAATATAAAAATAAAGCTAGATTCGACTTCACAATCTAGGAAGACAAGAAAAGCTACAAATGTTTTTACAATGTAACGTATGAACAAGTTTCTAAACCACAACAGGTCAAGGAAAAAACTTTTGGGGGGGAAAGAAGGTAAATTTAAATGCACAAAAAAGTAATTGGAGATGAGATTGACAATCCTATATTGCATAGGCAGTTTCAGCTACGGTTGCAAATATACCTCAAGACCAGAGTAGAGTAATTAACACAAAAAAAATAACTACCATGCACAGCAACTTCAGAGAGAAATCAGCCTGCTCTTCTTGACTTGCCCGCCGAAGAGGGAATCTGCGTGCATGGCCCCCATGAAATGGACTAGAATATCCATAGGGAATGCCAGCAGCTCCACCATACATGGAAGCACCAGGAAATCCGTGCACGTGAACGTTAAACATAGACGGAATGAGACCACCAAACCCCGCGGAGAATGAGAAGTTGCCAACCCTCGTTGTAGCTGCAGGTGCAAATCCACCCAATCCACCCATTAACCCAAACCCTTGTTGTGGAAAATGGTTTGTGTCTGGTGGAGGAGCCGTTTCCGGTCTCTGCCCAGCTGGACGATGAGGAATCTCAACCCCAGGAATCGACTTAGACCTCGGGTCTGTTGAGCTCTTTCCCCGGCCATACAGAGGGACCAATTTCTGCTCCTCAACAAGGGCCTTACAAACTGGGCATTCCTGAGAATGCGAGTGAATGTGAAGCCATTTGTATAGGCAAGGCCAGCAAAATAGGTGACCACATAGAGTAACAATCGGGTCTTGTGCTAAATCAAAGCATATATTACACTCAAAATTACCAACATCTCCATTGCTACCATTATTACTCGAGAAAGAAGAGTTCTCATGTGGAAAGCTTGTTGGTTCCCCAAACTCACTAGACATCTCAAAACCGGCAAATACCCTCAATTTTCCTGTAAATCATACATAAAACCCCTTAATTAACAATTGGCCAAAGTAATACCACATCTCCCAAAATCAAAGATAATCAATTTCCAAAAATAAGAAAACCAAGACATTGATAACCCATTTCACCAACCATAGCAATAAACATAAATTACCATCAAATAACTGAAATTTGAAAATATAAAATCAAACCTACAATCCGAAATCAAAACCTAAAATTCCAATAGCATGAAGTACCAAACCATGAATTTGCATTCTTAAAGTCATTAAAGTCTTAAGCTTTTTAATACAAATGATCAAATTTACCAAAATAGAGTAAAACCCAATAAAATTTAACTACCAAACAGCACAAGATCCAAGGCAATCACTAACATATACGAACAATAAACATGGAAATTAAAACCCTACACGTATATAAATAAAAGAAATTTAATTTCAAAGGAGGGATATAAAAATTACTAACCTGAAATTTTCAGTCTTCGGATGAGAAAACAGAACAAGTGACCGATCGACCAACTACGGATCGATCGATCGGAAAGTCAAAAACAGAAGGCCAGAAAACAGAACTGTAAAAGGGAGTTTTATACCAGATAAAATTGTCTGCCAACAGAGATTGCGTCATAGTCCAGGTGGCACTTTTTAAGTGGTGTAAAAACCGTGTCAATATCTGACTAGGAATGCCAATTGGGCTCCAGGGTCGGGTACCCGATACGAAACTCCACCAAATATGACTTTTCTACCCTTAGGAAATTTCCAGCATTTGTTATTTTGGACCAAAAGAAAATTCGAGAAGGCCCAATAAAATTTCAGCGTAACTTGTTTCGGTCCTACGTACCACGTGGTCTTACAAGCTGAAGAAAGAAAATGCGGAAGGTTTTGGTGCAGAGAAATCTTACTCCTTTTCTTTCATGATAAAATTTTTGTGATTAAATTAATTATTTTTAAAATTAATAATTAAAAATATATATTTAAATTTTTAAAAGGATAAACATAGAAATATGTACTAAACTGTATTTAATTTATAATGTTTATAAATTTTTTATATATATCTAACAGAATAATAAGATATATTAATTTAAAAAATAATTAATTTAATCAAAAAAATCAATAGTCTTGTGATATATGATACATATACAAATGAACATCTTTGACCAAAGACTCTCCATTTGAATGAGTCACGGAGGGAATAATATTTTAACATAGTTTTTGACTAAATCACAAGTTGAATCTTATAACTCTAGGCTTAAAATTAAATTTTATTTTTGATTAAAGTATCTTAAATTTATGTTCAAAAATAATTTGTATTTTCTGCATTCTCTGTATCAAAATAATTTGCACCTTGAACTTTAGTATTAAAAGTAGAAGTTGTTTTTTCCTCAAAATTTAGGTAATAATGTTATGGCCACATCATATAGATACTAAATGATTTGTCTGAAAATGGTTGGTAAATAAAATGCAATACAGGAGTGGGCCAATGATTGTAAATCAATTATTATTACATACATTATTGTCTATATACTTTTATTTAGAATGCTTCTTTAGTACTCCTTCAGGCAAAGAGAGTTCTTTATGGATTTTGAGTTGGGAGGGGAATGTTTGAAACCCTAGTAGCAGAATGGAATCAATTTATCGGGTAAAAGATTAAATAGTCAATTCGTCCCACAAAACGTGCAGCTGCTAATTTTTTAAATATTGTACCATGAGGGCGAAGTTAGGTAGAGAGGTGTGAGGTCAATTAACCCCACTGAAAAAAAAATTTATTTTATAATATAAGGTAAATTTAAAAAATGTTAAGTATTATGTATAAATTGACCCCAACTAAAAATTTATAAATTTTTTACTATGCGGGGTCAAATTAAAAATTTATAATTTTGTCAATCAAATTTTAACCACATATGACGCATATCCTCTCAATATATGTATATCTCTCTATAATATTTTAAACTAAATAATAATCTAATTTATATTATTTTTAAAAATAATTAATGAATTAATTACTTATGAACAATTGTGATTAAAAAATCTATTATGAGTTAATATAGTGTATATATACCATATATTATTACTTATTATATTGTCATTGTAATATAGTTTATATATATATATATGTGTGTGTGTGTGTGTGTGTGTTTTTGTGTGAGACCCGAAAATATAAAAGTATTAAAAAAAATTGGCTCGGGGGCCTGCCAAATTATTTATAGCTTAGTAGCATTTTTGACCCCACTCTCCTCCTTCTCTGGCTTCGCCCCTGGACTACCATCATAATCACCTTAATCATATGATTATTAAGTTTGGAGTGCACAAATTATTATTTTCAGCTGTCCAAAAAGGACTTCATAGGTTTAATGTTATTTCTAAATCTCATATTCAACTCCTAAGCACACATGGTTAGCTATTTTTGGACCTTAGCTGCTTCGTTGAAAGTTTCTTAATTAGGAAAAATTAAATAATATCTGCTGTATCATAAATTTTAAAAAAAATTAACTGACAATGTTTACTACATTAAAAGAATAGGCTGATAAGAAACATGTTTAATTTCATTAAATTTACTATTAACAAAGCCACCTAACCTAGAAACCTTCATTAGATAACAATACAACCCTCATGCATATAATCCAACACTAGAACATGATAAATAATTGTCAAAATAATAAGGTTTCTATCGCATTTCATAGTCTATGAAAAATGAGTTTAACTAACCTAGAGACTACTAAGTGCTTAGTTCATAAATACTTGGTTCAATGGCATTGAATATATGGGAGGATAATTTAGTGGCATTGAACTATTTATTAGTCGTGACAAAGGGAAATTACAAGTTCGTAAATTTTTTTGGGGGCTGATTTGGTCATAATAACTTGTTCAGTATATATGACATTGTGCCATATTAACTTATTTTAGTTAATTTATTTTTAAAAGGAGCTAACTCTATCATTATCGCATTTAAAACGATATGTAAAACTCATATAAGTCTTCATTTAGAAAACCTTCTTATTCATTCAAAATCAATTATCTTTTGAAATATGATACATGTACAAATGAACATCTTTGACCAAAGACTCTCTATTTGAATGAGTTACATATGGAAGACTTTTATGATAGAGGGAATAATATTTTAACATAGTTCTTGACTAAATCACAAGTTGAATCTTATAACTCTAGGCTTAAAATTAATTTTTGTTTTAAATTTTATTTTTGATTAAAGTATCTTAAATTTATGTTCAAAAACAATTTGTATCTTCTGCATCTTCAGTACCAAAATAATTTGCACCTTGAACTTCAGTTTTGAAAGTAGAAGTTGTTTTTTCCTCAAAATTTAGGTAATAATGTTATGGCCACATAATATAGATACTAAATGATTTGTCCGAAAATGGTTGGTTAATAAAATACAATGCAAATGTGGGCCAATGATTGTAAATCAATTATTATTACATACATTATTGTCTATATACTTTTATTTAGAATGCTTTTGACCTATAATATGGGAAGGATTACTGATCTAGACCGAATAAACTCTTTTCCAAGATTTTTCTTAAGTTCTTCCGTTTAATTATTTTTATTCTCTTCTTTTATAGAGTTTTATTTCTCTATTTTTTCCAATTAATGAAGCTTTTTTTCTTATAGTTTGAGATTTTCTCATTCTAAGGAGTTTTTTTTTCATAAACTCTCTGTAAAGAAGGTTTGATTGATATTAATCGATGAAAACATGTCTATTTAGATTTGGGTGTAAAGTTATCACGACGATCTCCTTTTCGTTGCTTGTGTTGAAGAATTACACAAGTTTGTATATTCTTGTCTATTTTTTAGAAATATATATGTTCTCGAATTTCGAGTTTCAATTTATGACGGGAGAAGATATTACTTCAATTCTAGTATTTTTATAATTCAATTCACTTATAATGAGAATTATTCTATATTCTTATTTCAGGGTTTTGTCAAAAAATAAACAAACTATAATATAAGAAATTTGTGATTTAGTCATTCAAACTAGATACAAACCCGCGCGTTACGGCGGGATTATTCATTTTGTTAATAATAAATTTATACGTGTAATTAATAAATTAAAATATAATAAGAAGATGGTAGATTGTTGTGCGATGATCAAATTTTGGTAGTATATGTTACATAGAGGTGGGTGAAAATTTTATGAGCATTTATCCAAGTATATAATTAATCCCATCAATAAACCCCAGGACATTATATAACAGTTGTGTGTGTGTGTGTGTGTATATATATATATATATATATATATTAATTTCTTGATAAAAATATTTATAATGTAACCAATAGGGTTAAAAATGGGTACCTCTTTCATTCTAAAGCACTAACAAATATTTAGAAAGTGTAATGCACAATGTCATCGAGTTGTTATATTGATATGATTGTTAGTGGCATATTTGAAGTCTGTTACACATTACACAAAGCTCACCGAGCCTCAAATATCTGACACGGGTACTTGATGCATTTTGAAAAGTCCATGTCTCATATACGCTTACTTGCACCAGAGTTCTAACATCCAAATGAAAGGAAAAACAACGGAAGAATGTCCCAGTTTCGGTCATCAGACCTGAAGGGAAATGACATGTTACATGCAGAAACTGACAAGCACGAGCATTAATAATTATGTTGGATCTTCATGTCAAACAAACACCATGTCCAAAAACATAGCAGTATAGCACCGTGTCATACATAACACAATGTTATAGTTAAAGAACGAATACATTGTCTCATTAGTTTTTTATCCATTTTTGGCAATTGTATAGGCACTCACAGTATTACCATAATGCCAAAAAAATATTAATGATGATGAAAATGATTTACCGGATACTAGTACTTAACAAATCATGCAAAGCCACAATCCAGATAATAGAATGCAATAGATGAAGAAGTCATAAATATAAACACCGTGAGATATAGTCCACAAAATGAAGTCATAGCCCCTCCCATTGAATGCACTGTCACCATAATCTAAAGATTTCCATATAACTCCTTTACACTTTCAACAATATTTAGAATTGCAGGGCGGAATGTTGTGTTGTGCTAAGCAGAATAAACTCCATGATGCACCTGAAATAATGCAAGAAACATGACAACAAAAATTTAACTCTGCCAAGAACTACATACACCAAATTCATTGCCACATTACCATTGAACCATATGTACCAGGATTATCATAATTAAGTTGCTTCCAGTTTAGGTCTTCAATCCAGTTATATTTATTGAATGTGCAATATATCCATGGAAACAAAAATTAGCACTTAAAGGATCTTTTTAACAGTCGTTGCAATCTTATAAATATTTGCAACAGGAATCTGGGCAATAGTAATATATAAGAATTTAGACATACTTAATAGTTGATTGCAACAGCATAAACTATCAACCAAATAAATAATTATCTTTCCACAACTCTTCTATAGGAAATAGTATTGCCCGAGAATACAAAAGTCTCACACTTAGCTAAAAAATCACGTGTTTGTCGAATTGAAAACTAACAGAACATAAAGGAATTTAGCTCATATATTAAATAAAAACTAAAAGAATTAAAGTAAAACACATATGAAATGGACTTACATAGAATTTCAAATTCTGTCATCCAAAAAGTAAAAGACTAATCTATTATACTTTTATTTAAAAGTTTTTCAATGGTTATACATGAATATATATACACAGACAAACAAATGAATATACATAAACTCTACTCAGTACATGAATTAACAAAATTTCGAGTTGATGGTTCAAAATTTGAAGGAGTAATAAAAACTAAACAATTTTGAAGGGTTGAGAGTTTATCGGTTTATTTTTGTCTTTGCAACTGGAATTTGGCTCGATCGAGATGGCTTTGTAAATGCAGATCATAGATTTACCTAAAAAGATTCAAATAGATTATAGTAAAAATTTAACGAGACATAATAATAAAATAGTCAGGGTTTACACTAATAATGAGCAGCATAAAGATAATGGCTAGAAACAGTCAAACCTTTCTACATTAAATTGTGAAAAACTTCCTTGAAAACTACATTCTTTGTAGTATTGTATGTTTGTCCATCCTTGTCACAAATTAGTATTTTCAATCCACTCTTGCTTGTAACTCTTGATACTGCTACATACAATTGGCCATGGCTAAAAACTAGACGTGACAGATACAGTCCAACATGTGAGAGAGATTGCTCCTGGCTCTTATTAATTGTCATGGAAAAGCAAACAACCAAAGAAAATTGTCTTCATTAGAATTTAAAAGGTAATCTAATGTCTGGCGGTGTTAAGACCAAACGAGATATGAAAACTGTGTCCAAAATTGTTGACGGAAATTACTTTTGCTTCTATCACATGTTTTTCCAATTGAGTTACTATTAATCTCGTGCCATTGCACAAATCAGAACACTGATCTATATTTCGGAGCAACATTACAGGGACTCAATCTTCAACGTTAGCTTGTGGTTTGGCATTCCATATGATGTAATGTTATTCAAAAATTATGGGGTGTAAATGCCTTCATAGCTGTTTGAGTTTTCATCAACCTTACATACACTGTCTGAGCTTTGATATATTACTTCATCACCTGGCCATAAAGACATCACATATTCGTTTACCTTATTTACAGCACCAAGTGTAGGAGCAAGGATGGCTCGGTCTTGGAAATAAAAGCAATCGTCAAAATTTTTAAATAAATTAGGATATGTGCTATCAACAATTATTGTAAGAGGATTGATCAGATCTTTGATAAGAATATCATTAGGAATTTCTACATCTGTTTCACCATCATTAGCTCCGCCAATTGTGCCATCTCCGACCTTCAATATCTAATCAGAAAATTCTCTCAACTCCTCTATATCAGAATTTGAATTTCGAGATTGAAGTCTCATGTTCTTTGTTAAAGTCAAAACCTTGCAAAAACTCCATAAAATAGGAAGAATTTAGAGTTGCTAAAACAACGTCTTGTCTACTAGGCTTGGGAATAACAGGTAATATCTGCCTAAAATCTCTACCAAATAAAATTACTTTTCCACCAAATGGTTGATCTATACTATTCGACTTAGTAAATTTGAGGACATCTCTTAATATTTTATCCAAAGCTTCAAAACAATGTTTATGTACCATGGGAGCTTCATCCCATATAATAAGTCGACTTTTTCTAAGCAACTCAACCAATTGACTTCCCTGTTTAATGTTGCAAGTTGAATCCTTAGTAACAATTAATGGGATACAAAATCTAGAATGAGTTGTTCTGCCTCCAGGCATAAGAGGAGAAGCTATTCCACTTGATGAAACAGTTAGTATTATTTCACCAGTTGATCGTAGTGCAGAAGACAATTTTCCATATAAAAATCTTCTCAGTTCCCCCATATCCATAAACAAAGAAAACAGTTCCTTCATCCCTTAAGACCGCATTCATGATGGTTTGATAAATGTTTCTTTGCTCATTATTTAAACTGAAAAGCAGAGTTTTATGCTCTATTGCCAAGTTTATCCTATCATAACAAAGCTCATCTTGAATAAATCTATTTTGCCCCTCTTCAATAATTATTGAACTTGGAAAAGGCAGTGTATGGTAATCTCGCAAAGTTTTCCCATTGCTTTGCAGTAGCTTTTCAATTTTAGCAAGAGTATAACTCTTCAATTGGTCATCACTCATTTCCAAATCTGCTCATTAAGAAAGTAAAATATAAAATATAAGAATTCAAAGTTAAAAGTTAAATAGATAATTGGAAAAAATAACAAAATAAAAAAAGTAGTATATTCTTAAAATGTGACATAGATAATAAATTGATTTAAACTGAAAAATGAGACAGTTAATTTGGCGAGGAGGAAATAGATAATAATGAATTAATAATTAAATTTTCATTTATAAGAGAAGGCATCAGAAATTAGTGATTATGTAGATAAATTTTAAATAGTATTATAATCAGAATATATTAACAATACCATACATATGATATTAATGTGAAAGAAGTAACAAGTCATGCATGGATTTAATCACAAATATATTACGCATTTCACATTGTTAGAGTACCAAATTTATTATGTTATCCTGAAATACATTTATTATATTATAAACATGTACAACTTCACCTATAACTACCCATATGGATGGTATTTAAGTGATAATTTATCTAAAGGTAACTAATATCATTGATATTGATTGGAATAAAGCCCTATTATATCATGGGTGGATCAGTATGGTATTTCTTTTAAAGTTTATGTTTATTTAAACGTAGGATCCACTATATTTTTTTTAAAAAAATCAATTATTTAACAATGAACGAATATAATGCCTAAAACCCAATTGATATAATTTACTATCAAAGCAGAAAAGTAATTGTTAAAAAAAATTGTCAATCAAATTTAAAAAGCTAACAAATTGAAGGAGATATATTATAAAGCAAATATACAAACTCATTATGAAATATAAATTTGGTTCAAGTTGAATGTGTAATATCTATTTAATAATAACAATGGTTGTTTTAACTTAATGTAATAATTGACAAAAGAGAAGATATCAAAATTCAAAATTTCACAGTTATCGACAATGTTTAAGTAAAAAAATTAATAATTAAATATTTCAAATATCAAATATGTAACCTATAATCAAGAATTACAAATACAAAAAAGAAAACATGTGCATTACTACTGTAAATGATTTTTGGAATTCAAAATAAAACGCAATAAAGGAGGAAGATTTAGTTTATCTTTCTTATGTAATGAACGTTTGCCTAAAAAAATAAGATTTTTTATATAATATTGCTAAACATACCTTTATATTGCAGAATATTTTTTTGTTTGTGAAGAATATCTTCTATAGGAAGATTCCATGTCTTCTCCCAAACTACTTCAGGCCTTGAAAGACAATTTGAAAATGGTAAAGTCACAAAAAGACTCCGTAAATAATGAGCTGAACCCCAAAATGATGCTTCTGTTATGCCATCTATATATTCCTTATCATCATCTAATAAACCTAATGCATAACATGTCTCTTTGAATAAAGGATATAAAACTCCATTCACAGTCTTGATATCATCATAACATGTTGCACCTTTGACTGTGTTTAGCAAAACCCCCAGTAATATAATTCTCCACTCCCTGGAGGAACGTAGAATATTCTACCAACGCTTACCCGTTACTTTCTTGGACACCATTTTTTCTTCTTTGTAACTCTATCACTTTCAAGTTGCTCCTTCCATACAAACTTTGATGAAAATTGAGCATAGGTAAGTTCTCTAGCCTCTGGATAATCCTTATTAGCCTGCATCCACTACAAGAACATCGACTGGTTATTCGTACACTTGTTTAAAACCGAGTCAATTGGACCATCATCTTCAAATACAACTGTCTGCTCTTCTGGAAGATGGAAACTTAACCTCTCCACACCTGGATCCCTGTAATTAATTCCAAAACCAAAGATTCTCCAAGCTGCCTCACATGGAGAAACATACCTACAATTATAATATATTTTGATTTCATCAAGGCCTTCATACTCTTCTGTATTCTCTTTATTTTGATAAAAAGCAGCAGTGATCCGATCATGACCTTTGTTTAAATATTTGAACAAATACTTTATTGACCTTGATTGATTGCACCACTCAACATTAATATGAGCCTGATACTTCAGCAATAGCTGTGGATTATAAGGAACAACAAACCTATTGTCAAGTACAACTCCATTCTTTTACAAAGTTCTACCATCATCTCTTCGTCTGTATAGGGGATAACCCTCACCATCTACAATGGTTTGATCATTGAACCTTTTAGGAAAGTGTTTTGAACATTTGTCTTTCAAACATGGCGATTTTTTCTTAGAAATACCGCACGACCTATGTATCATGAAGTTTTTCATAACTTCATATATCTTTAGATTTCTTTCTTGATCCGGTATTTCCGCTGAAATTATTTTGTCGATATCATCACCAGTATGATACTTGTCTTCTGGATGCAAGAACAGTAGAATATGAGCGTGAAGCAAATCACGTTTTTTGAATTCAATTGTATACAAAACTGCAAAAGATAAAAATAATCAAAATAGAATTTGATGAAATAATGTTATTATAAAAATTTAATAAAATTAAGCATACCTACTTTTACCCTTCCAAAAATTTGTTTGTGTTTCAATTCTGTAACTAACTAATCTAGTTTTATTTTGAAGACTCTACAAATTGTGTCAGCTCTATCTTCGGGTCTAATACCTCTTTGATTAACAAACCTCTATATCTCTAGCCACTTCGAATTGTACGTGAACGTAATAAAAAGGTCAGGGTATCCAGCCCACCTACAAATCGCCATATCATCTTGATAATTTTGGATCATGTATCGTGCACCACCAACATATGAAGAAGGTAATATAATTCGCTTCCCTCGTGATGATGGATCGGTTTCTCCTTTCAACAAAGCTTCAGTTAAACCTTTGTACATATCTGCTCTTAGATTCTTTTGATTATTACAAATAAAAAATAACCTATTTGCCTCAATCATAGTGTAAGAATCGACCAAAAATTATTGAAACAATTTCCTTGAATGTAAAAGTGTCATTGATTCATTTTTCCTTTCTTGTATCCTAAAGACAAAAAAATGTCTCATGCTTACTCTTCCCCTTTTTCCTTTTGAATTTTCACTAAGAAGAATATCATGTCTAAATCCATCTTCACCATATGGGAAAAGCAACGGGTACTTGCAAGGTAAAGAAGGGTGCAACTCACTTATTCGTTTTAATAAACCATTCTGAGTGCCCACTATGATATCCCTATCATTATTTGAGCTTCCAATGTCACCAATAATTAAACCAGTAACTTCAGGCGCAGTAGAGAGATTATACCTTCGTCCATCACAGTTCCTTCTTCCAATAAGCCTCAATTTAACATCTCTGAATTCTCTTGAATCAAACCTATCCCTAGTCATCCTGAATGATTGAGCCACAACATTGTTGTCATCAAGCATCTTTTTTAAATCTGCTGCAATCGATGATTCAAATGTTTTTGAATTATTTGCTGAACTATTAATAAATTAACAAAAGAAAAAGTTAGTTAGTAATATATAATAATCATTAAATTTTGAAGATTACATAGAAAAAAAGTAATACAAACCTGAGGGCACCTATTCTATTTGCAATTTCATTTTCTGTATCATATATGTATAGTTGAGCAAACTTTGGAGTGGATCCTATATTTGGTATCAAACTTTCAATTTTGTGACAATTTTGGCCATGTAATCTAAACACGAGTGGACCATTTCCGTTGTTAAGTGATGAATCAATCTTCCCACCCATTGATGTGAAAGAAAACATCATATTGTATGCACGAATGTTGTCAATGAAATAGCTGCTTCTATGATCAGAACCATTAAGAAGAGCTTTCGGAATCTGGGGTGGTTCTTTCAGTAGAGGCAGTTGCACTTTTCCTCCAGCACAACACATTGAGAATTCTGGATTTTTGCTTTTTCGATTCTTGTTTATTCTTTCCTGATACCACATCAACGCATTACATGATGAACATTCCCAGTTAGGGTCACTGATGTCCCCGTAATCTGAATTTAATACATTTAAGCGGATATCATCATTAAAGTACAATTGGCATAAAAAATTAAAAATACTGGAACAGGCCAAATGATAAGCAAGACTAATAATTTACCATCATGAGCAGAATGAACATCAACATCCATTTCACCTAAAATAAAAGATTAAGAAATGTATTATAAGAACAATTATCGTATAAAAAAAATTTGGACAAAAAATGGGATCAAATACTATTTACAATTTATACATAAATTCTAAATAGTATTTAGACCTACTAATGCTTAATATATTTGTTAGATAAATAAGAATGATGTTAAAATAACTTAAATTTAAATGTGTATGGTGTTTATTAGTAGAATAAGGTAACATCATACCATTGTCAGGGGGATCAATAAAAAATTCTAAAGGTTGAAATGTGTCGGCATCAAGTATTTATTCATTCATAGATGCATTAACATGATCTGCAATATGTACCGATACTGGTTGAGATATTTTACTCTTCCTATTCTGAGTAACATTATGTCTGTTGGAATGCAGAGTATATTGTTGATTAAACCTTGATGTTCGCATCAATTCAATAGTACATGATTTAAGATGATTGACATCTACTTCATTAAAGGTTGTACTGAGATGTGTACAAACTGCATAAAATAACTAAATTTATAGTTATGATAAATAATTATAGTTTAGCACATCTAGTAAGCAAAATAGTAGACATTTATTACCGTTTGAAATTTCGGACATTGGCATTCTTGACTTGTTGTGTTTCCTATTAAACATATCTCTTCCAGTGGCAGTATCAGATGATTTGATCAATAAAGTAGAAATAGTAGAAAGACTAATTGGATAGGTACCTAGAATATAATAACAAATACACGAACATATATAATTCTGACATCCCACATTTTTTGAATTATTATAACTTTTTCAATTCAATAACGCAAAGAAAATTAAAATGAAAACACCGAATACCATTAGCTGAAAGATGAAAACAGTTTTCTCTGCTAATTGGAGTGTTTTTCTTTCCTTGAATAACTTTTGTGTCATGATAAAAAAAAATGAGATTTCTTGAAATTAATTTGAATTTCAAAGCTCATATATAAAGAAATACCATCATTAGCTACTGGATGAACACAATTTTGCTGATTTATAGGCTGCCAATGTTTTGCTGTTTGTAAATGTATATTTGGTATTGAATCAATACAACTAACAACAACTTCATCGAAAGCTGAATTGAGATTTGTACAAACTACATAAAAAAATTTATGTTATATTAGCATAAGCAATTATATTGGGGAAAAAATAAATACAAAGATATAATGAAATAATTACCTTTTGAAATGTCACTTAGATGCATTCTAGATATTTTGCTTGCTATAACAGATGTAGTACTTGTGCTCATTTTGTTGGTGGATTCTAATATGAAATATGAAGCACAATCAATATGAATAGGATAATTTGGCCGTAAAAAAATATTTTTATATACTTAATTAATGAATAACTAATTAGAAAGTATACGTTGCAATTTTTTCTCGTTTTTGCAGCATAATCATCCTTCTACGCATCCTTGACTGAGTTTTGTCCCACTAGTTGACAGTAAATTCACGTTTTTCATTGTTTTCTGACATGTATGGCTTATGGTTGATTTTTCCAATTTTTTAATTTTTTTTGGCGAAATAGGCTCTTGAATCTTATAACTACATGCAGGAATATATGATTCAAATCTGTAAATATTGCACCACATAGTTAAGAAAATCAAATCTAATTTTAAAAATTAATACTAAGAAATATTATCTGAAATTTCAAGAACATGCGTGTCTATAATAAGTAGTCAGGACTTTTTCACCATTTCTCTTTCAATTTGCAAGACACAGGGCTGAAGATTCCGAATTCATTCCCACTTAAAATCATAGATAATTTCATGAAAAATGAATGGATCGCTCACACATAACAATTCATTCAGAGTTGCTTTGTTTTAATTCCTATTGATAGAATTCTCAACTATCGTCTGGTATAGGAAGCAATTGCATATTAAGATTAATATATAGTTTTAAATATTTAAGGATCAAGATATTTTTTCTGTAACGCCCCCAAATCCAGGTCTACCTTTAAACCTGGGTCCAGTGCATCACGGTACTACCCATTTATCACAATAATATTGACATAAATGCAATTACTATATTATTACAATATGTCTCACTCAAATCCCAGGTTCTATAACCATTACATCATTCATCGTCATAATAATAATAAATATTACATCATTCTTAAGAATAAATCCTTCATAATATAAACTATTACATATTAGGATAATATAATCCTATTCGTTAACTTTTCCTTTGCCTTTGTCCCTTCGGGAACCTTCGGCAGTCTCGGTTTTAACTGAAAATATTTGATTTAAAGCAAGAATGAGCATTTAATTGCTCAGCAAGTATAACAGTTTAATAACAACAAATTCAAGAATCATATCATCATTATTCAACAACTGAACAATAGTTGAGAAATATTCTGAATAAACTGGAATAACAATTTACTTTTGTTTGAATTGATTTTTGAAACGACATACTGAGCGGTCATAAGACCTTGAACTTTTATTTTTATTCATAAAAAGGTTTCACCGTATTTAAACCGCAAACCGATATGCTTACGAGCACTTCTAGGTGATCAACCTATAGTACTCTATGTTGATCAACATTCTATTTTAAACGACTATATGCGTTTGGTTTAGGCACCTCACGGTCTTGTCGGATTTAACCGATTAAAACTGCCCCTAATATTAGGGTTGTTCATCTCATACATGCATTAAAATCCTAACCAAAACAATTCAGTTGAATAACTCTACTTAACATCAATAATATTTCAAAGATTTATAATTCAATTGATAGAATATTTAAACATTTGTTTAGCTGAGTCAAATAGCATCGACAATCATTCATAAGCAGTCCGTGAATAATAGAACTTGAAAGCTTTAACAGATTATGCATAGCATAGCTTGAATACTTGTGAAAAGTTTAGGAGTACTTGCATTCAATATAGAAATCAAATGAAGTTGGGATACTTACTCAAATATAAAGATTGAGAAAGTTTAGGAAACTTACATTCAATACATAAATCGAATGAGAGTTAGAAACTTGTCTTATGCGTTCTTTAAGGATTACACTAAATTGCTCTTCAATTGTCCTACACAATATCAATCACATAGACACACCAATTAATCATCACATGACTCTTATTATAGTTCATCTTAACTAGCTTTTAAACATGAACCTAACTTCGTATTTTTAACTTTTTCAATAATCGATTTCAAAATTTATTTAATCCATAATTACGTTCAACCAACCTCGGAATGGTCTCAACTTTGGACCGTGAACTATTTATAACATGGCCTAACTACTCCCATAAGTGGCATGAACAAAAAATTTACATACACAAAACCTTATTTTTAAGGTCCAATTCCCGAATGTCTTGCAGTTTGTAGACTGCAGGACCCCGACTCGCTTAAACGACCATAACTACTTCGTTTCAAAACATTTTTGGGTGATTCTTGATTCTGTGTTTAGCTTACTTCCAGAGCTTTCTTTTGATATAAAAACCACATGTTAACTCTTTATACATTAAGAGTTATGAAGCTTATAAAAGCATATTAAAAACTGCTCTCGCAGAAATATTGACAGCTAGACCCAGCAGCACTAAAACAGCCATAACTCTTTCATACGAAAACATTTTTAGGTGATTCTTGAGCCTATTCTCATTAGAATTTTCCCCTCTACAACTTTCTTTTATAAATCAGAAGCATATTCAGACTTTACAGTATCGAAAAATGGACAAAAAGGTCAGAAGTGTGATTTGTTCATAACGTCTTCATTTCATTTGATAAAATATGATACCACAAACATCAAAATGTTATGTTATCATGTTCTAACACTCAATTAACTTCAATAACATAAAAATAACTAAATTATAAACCTACTTATATAGAGTTTTATGACTTTTCTCAAGAACATGAAGAACACGAAGAACATATGAAAACTAAGTTCCATCATTCTTCATTTCGATTACTTAAAACTTGATGACACAAGCATTAATTAGCTAGGCCATCATGTTCTACCACTTATAACATCAAATAAGAAAATCATAAACATACTTATATAGAGTTTTATGACTTTTGCTCAAGAACACATGAAGAAACACTTAGTCGAAAAAGATCGTACATGGTAACCACTTATGTTCTTGAGCTTTTCAACTATAAAATGAAAGAAAATTGAATATAACAATGACTAGGAATTCTACCTCTTGTAGTTGCAAGCTTAACTATTTCTTTGCAACTTCAATATATGAAATATATATCTAGAGAGTAACTTTTCTCTTTGATTTTGTGAATTAGCAAGTTGTTTTAAGCTTGCAAAGCTTCATATTTATAGGCTAGATAGAGTTAGGGCAAAATAGTCTTTTCGCATCCATGACATCATTATGACATCATGATGACATCATCTTCCAACGTGACATCATCGTTCGCATCATTGTCCAATGTGACATCATTATGACATCATGATGACATCATATTTGTACTTCTTTGAAGATGATGTCATGGTTACATCATGCTTGCATCTGATTGGTCGAAAACAATTCACTTGGATTCCTAGTTACATATTCGTATATACTATGTATAATATTCGTATTCTACTCGTATTATACCTCGTATTAATCTCGTATTCTACCGTATAATATTTCATATTATACTCGTATTTATTCTTTCATTCTTTCATATAATATTTCATATTATATTCGTATTCTAACGAAATTCATTCCACAGTCGAAAAACTAGGTTTTTCGTTTTCAAATTTTATTGGATATTCCATCTTTTCTCGTAATATTAATATTCGCGTATTCTTTGAAAAATCAAAAAGACGCAAACGCATTTTTGGGTGAATAGTGTTTTTACGCCTTTTTTTCAGGAAAAATTTATTTTCTTCTACGAAATCCAAATTCGAAATTTCTAACACGTAAACACAATTTAGATCATAATACGACCTTTAAACACATAACACATAATATATTCATAAAAATTTATTTTATTTAAATATATTCAAAATGGCTAAGTACAAATTCTCAATCGTTACATTCTCCCCCCTTATAAGAATTCTGTCCCCAGAATTATGATACAAGTAATGCTACACAAAAAGATGGGGATAATTATTCCTCATTTTATCTTCAAGTTCCCACGTTGCTTCTTCAGCATTGTGGTTCCTCCATAACACTTTCACAGAAGGTATAACCTTATTGCGTAAGACTTGCTCTTTCCTATCAATTATCTGAATCGGAATTTCTTCATATTTTAAGTCTTTTTCAACCTGGATAGGTTCATATTCAATAACATGTTTATAATCGGGTTTATAGGGTCGTAGTACCGACACGTGAAACACGTTATGAATATGTTCTAACTCAGGAGGTAAGGCTACTTCGTAAGCCACTTCCCCTACCCTTCTCAATACTTCGAACGGTCCTATAAATCTCGGACTAAGCTTCCCTTTCTTTCCAAAACGTATCTTCCCTTTCCAAGGAGACACTTTCAAAAATACATAACTGCCGACTTCAAAATCTCGTGTCTGACGATGCTGATCTGCATACTTCTTCTGTCGGTCTTGAGCTGCGATTAGCCTTGACTTATGACTTTAATAATCTCTGCGGTTTGCTGAACCAATTCTGGTCCCAACAGTCGACGTTCCCCTACCTCATCCCAACACAGTGGCGTTCTGCACTTTCTTCCGTATAACGCTTCGTAAGGCGGCATACCTATACTTGCGTGATAGCTATTATTATAAGCAAATTCTACTAAAGGTAGGTGGTCGTCCCAACTCCCCTTAAAGTCCATGACACAAGCCCATAGCATATCTTCTAGGGTCTGAATCATTCGTTCGCTCTGTCCGTCCGTTTGAGGATGATACGCAGTGCTCAACCTCAACTGCGTTCCCATTTGCCCTTGCAAACTCTTCCAGAAGTTCGACGTGAAATGCGGATCTCGATCCGACACAATCGAAACTGGAACTCCATGTCGCGAAACAATTTCCTTAACATAGAGTTTAGCTAACTGTTCTAGGTTAAACCTAATCTTTATTGGCAAGAAATGAGCCGACTTTGTCAAACGATCCACTATAACCCATATAGCGTCGTATCCCTTCTGTGTCGTTGGAAGTCCTACCACAAAATCCATCGTGATATGCTCCCATTTCCACTCCGGAATATCTAACGGTTGTAACAACCCACTGGGTCTCTGATGTTCGGCCTTAACTTTTTGACAAGTCAGGCACCTACTGACGCACTCCGCGACTTCTCTTTTCATGTTCGGCCACCAAAATTTTTATCGGAGGTCTTGATACATCTTCGTGCTACCAGGATGAATCGAAAACCTCAAACAATGGGCCTCTTGTAATATCTCCTCTTTTAGCTTCGGTTCTAATGGAACCCAAATTCTTCCTTCAAACCTTATCATTCCTTCACTATCGAGTTTATACTTCAACTCTTCTCCTTTAGAAATTCTCTTCCTTATAACTTCGCATTCCTCATCTTTGAGTTGTGCCTCCTTTACTCTGTCCACTAGTGTTTGACGAGTTTCCATTGCAAATAATTTTCCCCCCGATTCCATTGGAAATTTTACCTCCAACTCCATTTTAGCCATCTCTGCTATTAGCTCATCTTGAGCGGTTAACATAGACAACTTCTCCCGACCCTTCCTACTTAAGGCGTCGGCCACTACATTCGCCTTCCCTGGATGATATAGAATCTCACAATCACAGTCCTTGATTAATTCTAACCATCTCTTCTGCCTCATATTCAACTCTTTCTGTGTGAAGATATATTTTAGACTTTTGTGGTCCATGTATATCTCACATTTTTCTCCGTAGAGATAGTGCCTCCAAATTTTCAAGGCAAACACCACTGCTGCCAATTCGAGATCATGAGTAGGGTATCCCCTCTCATACTCTTTCAATTGTCGTGACGCATACGCAATGACTTTACCGTGCTGCATAAGCACGCATCCAAGTCCCTTATGCGACGCATCATTATAAACTACAAAATTACATGTGTCATCTGGTAAGGATAACACTGGCGCTTCACTTAATCTTTTCTTGAGCTCCTGAAAACTTTCCTCGCATTTCTCCGACCATACGTATTTTACTGTCTTCTTCGTCAAATTTGTTAACGGGGTAGCTATCTTCGAAAAATGTTGAATAAATCTCCGATAGTAACCCGCTAACCCTAGGAAACTACGCACTTCAGTCGGCGTCTTCGGCTGCTCCCAATTAATCACCGCTTCCACCTTCCCTGGATCTACGGATATACCGTCCTTGTCGATCACGTGTCCCAAAAATTGTACCCTCTCTAGCCAAAATTCACACTTGCTGAATTTCGCATACAACTTTTCCCTCCTTAGATGTTCCGCATGATCCTCCTGCGTCTTTGAATAGATCAGGATATCATCTATGAACACTACTACAAACTTGTCTAGATACTGCTTGAACACTCTATTCATCAGATCCATAAATGCGGCAGGCGCATTCGTCAAACCAAACGACATCACCAGAAACTCGTAATGGCCATATCGAGTCCTGAATGCCGTCTTGGGTACATCTTCTCCTCTCACCTTTAACTGGTGATACCCCGTTCTCAAATCTATCTTAGAAAAGTATTTTGCCCCTTTTAACTGATCAAACAGATCGTCGATCCTGGGCAATGGATACTTATTCTTGATCGTTATTTTGTTCAACTCCCGATAGTCAATACAAAGCCTTAACGTTCCGTCCTTCTTTTTCACAAATAGCACTGGTGCTCCCCATGGAGAAACACTTGGTTGGATATATTTTCGATCTAATAATTCTTGCAATTGTATCATCAATTCCTTCATCTCTACGAGTGCCATCCTATATGGTGCCCTCGAAACTGGTGCCGTCCCGGGCACTATGTCTATAACAAACTCGATCTCTCTGTCTGGCGGAAGACCTGGTAACTCGTTTGGAAATACATCCGCGAATTCTTGCACGATAGGTATATGTCCAATTTCCTCTCCCACTTGTTGGGTATCAACAATATGGCACAGATAACCTACGCATCCATTTTTTAACAGCTTCTGCGCTTGCATCATCGTTAGACAACGAGAATGTCGGTGCGATTTACTACCATAGAACACTACCTTAGACTGTTTGGAAGTCTGAAGGTTTATGCTCTTCTTCTGACAATCTATTATCGCCCCGTGGTTGACTAACCAATCCATCCCTAATATTACGTCGAATTCTCCCAAGTTAATTGGAATTAAATCTACCGTTAACTTATGTCCTCTAATTTCGACGCAACAATTCCTATGAACGTGTTTAACAGGGATTACTTCCTTATTCGCAACTTCTATGTTCAAGGGTAACTCTAGTTTCTCTAGAGGTAAACCTAAACGTATAGCAAAATCACAGGATATGAAAGAACAGGTCGCACCCGAATCAAACAATACATATGCATTAATATTATTTATTGGGATGATACCTAAGACTATATCTTCAGATGCCACGGCATCTCGGACCGTCATGTTGAAGGTTCGGGCGGTTGGTCTACTCGGTGGGGCTGGACCAGTTATGGTCAGCTTACCACTGTTGTTCCCTTTGTTGCCGTTACCCCCGTCTGCTCCCTTCTTTGGGCAATTTCTTGCCATATGGTCTGCCGCTCCGCAGACGAAACATCCGGTGTTCTTCTTCGAGTTGGGGCAGTTAGGAGAGATATGTCCCTCCTGCCCACAATTATAGCACACTGACTTTCCCTTCAGGCAGACCCCGAAATGATTCTTCCCACATATCTTGCACGGTTCTCCCTTCTTCTTTGGGTCCCCTTGTTTGGTTCCGGTATTCCCAAAGTTGTTCCACTTCCTCTTGTGGCTTCCTCCACTACCACTAGGTCCATCAACTCTACCTCCTCCTTCATTCTTATTCTTATTTTTCTTCTCTCGGTTGAATAAGCTCAATGCCTCGCTTCCCCTTCGGCTATAATAGCCTTCTCCAAGATTGATCCGAAAGAACCAATCTGCAACACAGAAATTTTATTGTAGAGCCAAGGCTTTAAGCCCTGCTCAAACCTTCGTGCCTTCCTTTCTTCGGTGTCCACTTGATGTGGCGCAAACCTAGCCAGTTCATTGAACTTGACAGCGTATTGGGGAACTGACATTTCTTCCTACTTCAATTCTAAAAACCGCATTTCCATACGGCTCTGCATACTCATAGGGAAGTAGTTCTCAAAGTATAACTCTTTGAACCGATCCCACACGATAACTCCCTCTTCGACCCTATTTTGATTGGCCTCCCACCAAAAGTTGGCCTCACCTTTTAACAAATATGTAGCAAAAGCAGTCTTTTGCTCCTCTCCGACTCTAACGATTTCAAACGCCTTCTCTATTTCTTTAATCCATGATTGAGCTTCTATAGGCTCGGTGGTCCCCTAAACTCTGGCGGTCCCACATTTTTGAAATCCTTAAAACTGGCTACTTGCACAGCAGGAGGATTTACAAGTACCTCAGTACGCTCTCTATTAAAGGCCCCTAGTAAGAGGTCTATGAACTGTTGCATAGGATTAGCTTTCTCCCTATTCTCGTTTTCAGGTTCTCTCTGTTGGGTCCTGTACCCTCTAGGTCTTCCTCTTGGCGGCATTTTTCTGTTAAATTATAATAAAATTATGTTATTATTAACTCACTATTCGTTTTTTTTTACACATTCTCATTAATACTAGCACATACACATTACAAAGCACATTTAATAAATATTTTTATATAATATGCTTCTTAATTCATACAACGTATTTAATAAATAGAAGCTTTTCACATATTATCCCCTTATTACTATCATAATAATGGGATTCATAAAAGATAACCTTATACATAAGCTATAGTAACAAAATATATTTATTAATATCACATAACAAATATAATTTATTTTAAGTTTTGCTTTTACTTTTATTATCTTTTGATGAATTTCCTCAATTCATCCCT
This sequence comes from Aralia elata, assembly GCA_034770075.1. Classification (NCBI taxonomy): domain Eukaryota; kingdom Viridiplantae; phylum Streptophyta; class Magnoliopsida; order Apiales; family Araliaceae; genus Aralia; species Aralia elata. The sequence continues at coordinate 27,212,878 of CM068377.1, read as the reverse complement.
TAAAAACTCTATTTGAGTTTATCTCTTGACTAACTTCTCTAAGGTCATATTCCTAAGGTATTTCCCCCACCTAAGGTTTATAACCTAAAGCTTTGATACCAACCTGTAACGCCCTCAAATCCAGGTCTACCTTTAAACCTGGGTCCAGTGCATCACGGTACTACCCATTTATCACAATAATATTGACATAAATGCAATTACTATATTATTACAATATGTCTCACTCAAATCCCAGGTTCTATAACCATTACATCATTCATCGTCATAATAATAATAAATATTACATCATTCTTAAAAATAAATCCTTCATAATATAAACTATTACATATTAGGATAATATAATCCTATTCGTTAACTTTTTCTTTGCCTTTGTCCCTTCGGGAACCTTCGGCAATCTCGGTTTTAACTGAAAATATTTGATTTAAAGCAAGAATGAGCATTTAATTGCTCAGCAAGAATGAGCATTTAATTGCTCAGCAAGTATAACAGTTTAATAACAACAAATTCAAGAATCATATCATCATTATTCAACAACTGAACAATAGTTGAGAAATATTCTGAATAAACTGGAATAACAATTTACTTTTGTTTGAATTGATTTTCGAAACGACATACTGAGCGGTCATAAGACCTTGAACTTTTATTTTTATTCATAAAAAGGTTTCACCGTATTTAAACCGCAAACCGATATGCTTACGAGCACTTCTAGGTCATCAGCCTATAGTACTCTATGTTGATCAACACTCTATTTTAAACGACTATATGCGTTTAGTTTAGGCACCTCACGGCCTTGTCGGATTTAACCGATTAAAACTGCCCCTAATATTAGGGTTGTTTATCTCATACATGCATTAGAATCCTAACCAAAACAATTCAGTTGGATAACTCTACTTAACATCAATAATATTTCAAAGATTTATAATTCAATCGATAGAATATTTAAACATTTGTTTAGCTGAGTCAAATAGCATCGACAATCATTCATAAACAGCCCGTGAATAATAGAACTTGAAAGCTTTAACAGATTATGCATAGCATAGCTTGAATACTTGTGAAAAGTTTAGGAGTACTTGCATTCAATATAGAAATCAAATGAAGTTGGGATACTTACTCAAATATAAAGATTGAGAAAGTTTAGGAAACTTACATTCAATACATAAATCGAATGAGAGTTAGAAACTTGCCTTATGCGTTCTTTAAGGATTACACTAAATTGCTCTTCAATTGTCCTACACAATATCAATCACATAGACACACCAATTAATCATCACATGACTCTTATTATAGTTCATCTTAACTAGCTTTTAAACATGAACCTAACTTCGTATTTTTAACTTTTTCAATAATTGATTTCAAAATTTATTTAATCCATAATTACGTTCAACCAACCTCGGAATGGTCTCAACTTTGGACCGTGAACTATTTATAACATGGCCTAACTACTCCCATAAGTGGCATGAACAAAAAAATTTACATACACAAAACCTTATTTTTAAGGTCCAATTCCCGAATGTCTTGCAGTTTGTAGACTGCAGGCCCCGACTCGCTTAAACGATCATAACTTCTTCGTTTCAAAACATTTTTGGGTGATTCTTGATTCTGTGTTTAGCTTACTTCCAGACCTTTCTTTTGATATAAAAACCACATGTTAACTCTTTATACATTAAGAGTTATGAAGCTTATAAAAGCATATTAAAAACTGCTCCCGCAGAAATATTGACAGCTAGACCCAGCAGCACTAAAACAACCATAACTCTTTCATACGAAAACATTTTTAGGTGATTCTTGAGCCTATTCTCATTAGAATTTTCCCCTCTACAACTTTCTTTTATAAATCAGAAGCATATTCAGACTTTACAGTTTCAAAAAATGGACAGAAAGGTCAGAAGTGTGATTTGTTCATAACGTCTTCATTTTATTTGATAAAATATGATACCACAAACATCAAAATGTTATGTTATCATGTTCTAACACTCAATTAACTTCAATAACATAAAAATAACTAAATTATAAACCTACTTATATAGAGTTTTATGACTTTTCTCAAGAACATGAAGAACACGAAGAACACGAAGAACATATGAAAACTAAGTTCCATCATTCTTCATTTCGATTACTTAAAACTTGATGACACAAGCATTAATTAGCTAGGTCATCATGTTCTACCACTTATAACATCAAATAAGAAAATCATAAACATACTTATATAGAGTTTTATAACTTTTGCTCAATAACACATGAAGAAACACTTAGTCGAAAAAGATCGTACATGGTAACCACTTATGTTCTTGAGCTTTTCAACTATAAAATGAAAGAAAATTGAATATAACAATGACTAGGAATTTTACCTCTTGTAGTTGCAAGCTTAACTATTTCTTTGCAACTTCAATACATGAAATATATATCTAGAGAGTAACTTTTCTCTTTGATTTTGTGAATTAGCAAGTTGTTTTAAGCTTGCAAAGCTTCATATTTATAGGCTAGATAGAGTTAGGGCAAAATAGTCTTTTCGCATCCATGACATCATTATGACATCATGATGACATCATCTTCCAACGTGACATCATCGTTCGCATCATTGTCCAATGTGACATCATTATGACATCATGATGACATCATATTTGTGCTTCTTTGAAGATGATGTCATGGTTACATCATGCTTGCATCTGATTGGTCGAAAACAATTCACTTGGATTCCTAGTTACATATTCGTATATACTACGTATAATATTCGTATTCTACTCGTATTATACCTCGTATTAATCTCGTATTCTACCGTATAATATTTCATATTATACTCGTATTTATTCTTTCATTCTTTCATATAATATTTCGTATTATACTCGTATTCTAACGAAATTCATTCCACAGTCGAAAAACTACGTTTTTCGTTTTCAAATTTTATTGGATATTCAATCTTTACTCGTAATATTAATATTCACGTATTCTTTGAAAAATCAAAAAGACGCAAAAGCGTTTTTGGGTGAATAGTGTTTTTACGCCTTTTTTTCAGGAAAAATTTATTTTCTTCTACGAAATCCAAATTCGAAATTTCTAACACGTAAACACAATTTAGATCATAATACGACCTTTAAACACATAACACATAATATATTCATAAAAATTTATTTTATTTAAATATATTCAAAATGGCTAAGTACAAATTCTCAATCGTTACATTTTGCAATCAAATACTTCATCACTCCACATGATTTATTGCAAAAGGTAATGAAATAGAGTAAAAGCGATAAATGATTAGAGTAATATAATTGTACTACTTTTCTAAGAAACAAAATGATACATTTTTAGTTGCAGACTGCCAAAGCTCAGATTTCGTGTTAGTATAATCCCTTGGAGTATCAAACAACTCCTTTAACCCAGAGCTCGGAACAGCTCATGTGCTGCAATTCCCGATAATTCCCGATAATTCTCCCAATTCACCTAACCCAGTCGTACACAAAACGTTCAAAGCATAACAATTGATTATATTCGAACTTGGCATCATAAGATTACTACAAATCCTAAATTGATGGTGATGAAGAGGAATATACGGAGATTATGGTTCGGGATCATGAGAGACTTTTGCTTAGGAGGTTTAGGGAATTACTTTTTGTGGGTGTAGGGAGAGATTTGAGGGGAGGAATCGTTGGGTTAGGGTCCAGAGAGGTTTATAAATTAAGTACAATTTTTTTATTTAAATAAAATTTTTTGTTTTGAATGGTAGACAGACGTTAATTAATTTTTTATTACATATTAACTAAAGTCAGTTAATAATTTTAATAGAAATTAAAAAATAATAATTGATTTGCATAAGCATAAAATTTATGAAAATACATTAGTAATAAGTTAGAAAATCCCGATTTAATTTGATTGGTTTTTGTATTTGACATCGTACAATATACTCAGTTAACATGCATACTTAGGTAAATATCGTTGTCATAACTAGCATAAATCACATTGTTTTTGTAACAGACATATTCATATTGTTTTTGTCATAACAGACATGGTCACATTGTTTGTGTCATAATAGGCATACTTGGGTACTTTTAATGGGAGAGTATTTTTATATTATATAAATAAGATAGTACTTTTTTAAAGACCAAATAATCAATTTTCTATTATTTTTCTTGTGTTAGTTCATATTATGTAAGATGCCATAATCATGTAGAATATACTGAATCATATAATAAAACTACATAATATCCAATAATAAGGAAGTTTCATCCAAATAATCCATTTTAAAAACTAAAAGATGATTATACTAAAAGTCTTCAGAAATTACTAAATTTTAAAACAACCAAGACACGTAGTAAAATGAGATAATGGTTCAAATTAATTTGAAGCAGTAAAGTTGTCATCTTTCTCGATTTTGATCTTCTTTTGCAGTTTGTTGGTTGACATTTTAATATCAGTTGACTGAGATCCTTGTACCTCATCATCACTGATTGAATGTATAGGCCTTTTGCTTATAGGTGTGACACAGTTGACAACATCGGGCAATGACTCACCCTATATAGACTGTAGTAACAGAATTAAAACAAAGATATAAGAAATAGTTGGTAATGTAGGTAATATTTGTTGTTACCAAATTATATGCGTAAAATTGATATTACTTGAGGTTCATCACATAAGCTTGTGTAGGATTCAATTATTTTTTCATCCTCGGTCATTCTAGCAACTGTGAATGTCGCATAATTTGCCTTCAAATTATAAGATGATATTTGTATCATGAAAAGAAACCTCTTTTGCAACAATAAATTGAGTTTATCCGGAAAACAATTAGAGTCTCCATCCTTTAACACATTTAAAAAAACATGAATTAAAAGCAGTTATGTACATAAGGTTAAGACTATATACTTTAAATATGTAATAATTTTTTCTATTCAATTGTTCCCTCAATTCATAAGCTGATTTTCCTATGACTTGTTGGGCTTCACGATCAAATACCAAATGATGCACTGGACGCATCATCCATTACTTTAACCTGAACTTTCAATCTACAATTAAAAGTTACATTTACGAAGTTAGATAGTATTAATAGAGTGCACAGAGTATGAACATAAGGTAGATATAACGTATAACAAAATACTGTATTACAATATCTTGGTGTAACAGAATTAACATAGTTAGAACATTTATCACACCAATATTTTTCGCTGTCAGGTTTTACTTTTTTGCGGTATTTTTTGCAGGAATTGTAGAACCAATTGTATTCGGTTTCTATACACAAAATAGTAGCAAGTACCATACATGTTGACTCCTGGAGTGTTAAATAGAAAATGAGCAACAGAATATAAGATAATGTTGTGAAAGAAATAAGGTGTTTTAAAAACGGCTTTACCTTTGTTGCATCCCGTATCTCATCAAGAGTTTTTCTATCACAGATTTGGAGGAATTCATCTGTAATAAACAATGTGCTCTGGTTGGATAAATGATTTATTGTAGTTTTATTATTTGTTGCATCACAAATGCTGTTAGACAACAATGAGGGTAGTTAAAGGGGAAATTAACTTGTAGTAGTAATAAAATTTAATAAAGGATCAAAGAAGTATGCAATATATCTATTTTTAAAAGTAACAACTTCAGGGATATCCGCATTTATAAGAAATCTCGAACCGAACATTGAGTTTGACAATGTTGGTGTACCTAGTTAATGGCAGATGTTGTATAGTTAATAATCGGCAAAACTAATGATTTAGCCACTATAGTTGGAACATTTTACTTAATACACTATCGAACTTTTAATTTTTAAAATTACCCCATTGAACTAATTATTATTTTAAAACTAGGTCACTCCGTTAAAAAAATTAAACAGACGTTAAATTACTTCAGTTTTTTTCCTACGTGGCAACAAAGAAATAAAGCTAAAAGAAAATATATACTGATATGAAAATTCCTTCGTGACTGTGTAAAAAAAAACAAAAAAAATAAAGAAATGACATGAAAAATAAAAGGCCACAAAAAATTTTTTATTTTTGACTCATTTTTAACATTTTAATGTTTTAAAAAGGGGATAAATGTAATAAAACACAACAAAAACTAATAAAATTAAAACATTATTTAATTCATTAAATCAAATTTATTTATCAAGATAAATCAAATTTGAATCAAATCTTAATCAATTAAATATACTCTCCGTCAAACCAAACATATTTTCCTTAATGTTGTTTTACCCTTTTCATTCCGAAATACAAAATTAGTGTTGTAGTTTTAAATTCAATTTAAATATTTGTTAACAAAAAATATTGTAATTAATGATACCTTTTATATAATTTATAATTATTATAATTTACTATATAAAATTAGTCGAAATTTATTTTTAAAATACCTTAAATAATAATAATACCTTCTCCGTTGCAAAAAAAAAAAGAAAAAAGAAGCCCACCATCAAATCACCATTACTCCACCATCAAAACCACCGTGCACCATTGCACTACCAAAATATTTTTTTTTTCTTCACATCTGTGTTCATATGTTAAAGAAGCTTCAACAGAACATGCATCACAATGAAAAAACCCAAATCATAAATTTCAAGATTCCCAAACCACAAGAATCATTCTCATTACTTCTTCAAATCATCACAATTATAACAGAACTTTACAACTAACTACACAAAATTCTCATTTCCAGAATCAGAAAATGAAGAACAAAAAACAAACCAATGAACAACAACAACAATGGAGTACAAGAATTATCAGCACAAGAATAATTTCAACCCGGCAACAAAAACCCATTTCACAAACTCATCTCTGCTCTCATCTAACATTCCTTCTTGAACAAACCCATCAATGAATTAAGCGAAAAATGAGATACACAATAGTTGTAGTTGATGATAAGGCTGACCAAAAATGTGACCACTGACAAACGATGTCAATACCGTCCTTAACTTTGATTAATATTTTCAAAGGTACAGCCATAGACATAATAGTCTGGGCACTAGTGTGGCGTGAATAGTAAGAAAAAGAGAAACAAAATTAGAGAAGCCTAATGACAATATTAGAAAATTCTAAACCTGTATTAATGGACAGTACTTAATTAATTCGTAGTCCTAACTAAGAAAGAAAACAACCGGTTACTTCAATAATCAGGAGAAAAAGAGCTTATTCAAGAATTCAATGACAGTCCAGATGATATTGGCACCTCCAGCATCACCACCTCCATCATCTTCTTTGTCATCACCATTTTCAGTTCATGATCCAGAGCTTGAAACATTTTTTTGAAGATCAATTTTTTTATTTATCTCATTTAAAATCCTCTGAATTTCTTCTAATTTTTTGGAATCCGTCCCCATCACAACTTTCTTGTACAGTGGCATCTCTTCCTTTGAAATTTCCTCTGTCACATTTGCATTTGCGCTGGATATTACGTCGGATAATCTCACATAGAACTGAGTAAGTGCTACAACGGTAGCAAAATTGGTGCACCATGTGAACAAGATGCTAATTGATTGTTTGTTGGGTTAATTGTTTGCTGGGATAATAAATTAGCACCTTGTTCATATGGTGCACTAATAATTTGCTACCGTTGCAGCACTTACTCAGTTCTATGTGAGATTATCCGATGTAATATCCAGCGCAAATGCAAATGTGACAGAGGAAACTTCAAAGGAAGAGATGTCACTGTACAAGAAAGTTGTGATGGGAACAGATTCCAAAAAATTAGAGGAAATTCAGAGGATTTTAAATGAGATAAATAAAAAAATTGATCTTCAAAAAAATGTTTCAAGCTCTGGATCAGGAACTGAAAATGGTGATGACAAAGAAGATGATGGAGGCGGTGATGCTGGAGGTGCCAATATCATCTGGACTGTCATCGAATTCTTGAGTAAGCTCTTTTTCTCCTGATTATTGAAGTAACCGGTTGTTTTCTTTCTTAGTTAGGACTACAAATTAATTAAGTACTGTCTATTAATACAAGTTTAGATTTTTCTAATATTGTCATTAGACTTCTCTAATTTTGTTTCTCTCTTTCTTACTGTTCACGCCACACTAGTGCCTAGCCTACTATGTCTATGGTTGTACCTCTGAAAATATTAATCAAAGTTAAGGACGGTATTGACATCGTTTGTCAGTGGTCACCTTTTTGGTCAGCCTTATCATCAACTACAACTATTGTTAAAAATGTGTCAAAAATAATTTTTCTATGTGTGGCTTTTTATTTTTCATGTCATTTCTTTATTTTTTTTGTTTTTTTTACACAGTCACGAAGGAATTTCCACATCAGTATATATTTTCTTTTAGCTTTATTTCTTTGTTGCCACGTAGGAAAAAAACTGAAGTAATTTAACGTCTGTTTAATTTTTTTAACGAAGTAGCCTAGTTTAAAAATAATAATTAGTTCACTGGGGTAATTTGAAAAATTAAAAGTTCGATAGTGTATTAAGTAAAATGTGCCAACTACAGTGGCTAAATCATTAGTTTTGCCGTTAATAATCATATGTTTGGAGAGATATTTTTCATTGAAATAAAAATGATAATACCTTTCCAGAACTTGATTTTTACAAACTGTAAAACAATTATAATGTTATTTTGGTTTTCTGTTCAGTAAAGGAACAAATCTGGTTTGCAAAGTCATCCCGCAAGGTGCAACTCAACACATTATGACTGTAAGAAAAATATAATGTAAGATTAATTTAAATGATCATAGTTATTAATAAAAGTAGTGTTAATACAGATTAAAAAGTTACCTGTTATCAGTTAGTTCAATATTAACTCTTTTGCTCTGTTTACCATTGTTTGTACTGACTTCTACACTCCCTATCGCAGTTAGTTGTCCAATAACATCTGGTTATACGCAACAGAATTATGTAGGTAAATAAAAAACACAGTATGTAAAAACTTGAAGGGGTAATTATTGTTAAACATACCAACTAAGTATGAATCATCAACCGGTGTTGATAGTATTTGATCGTATGAAGTGAATTGAAATCTATATGTATGAATGGGAGCCTAATCTAACTCTCGCAATGAGGTGGAATACAAAAAATTAATCTTGTATGGATGTTGAGTAGTTCTGAAAGAACCACCGTTCTGACTGACAACGAAATTGGTGATTATAAAAAAAATTGTTTCTTGACCGTTGTTTGAAATTTAGTAAAAAATGACCTTTTGATACTCGCTTGTATTTTGTCGTCCTATAAAAGTATAATATGCATATGGTAAGATGTTGTAATTTAAGATGCTGTAATTTTAAGATGTTGTAATTTGGAGTTGCGTATGTGTGTGTGTGTGTGTATATAGATATATACATATTCATCCAACAATGCCATCTCGATGTTATTTATGTAGTCTGCTTTGTTAAAGCTTGACATATTCCAGAGTCAAGTTATCCTGACTTTAATCTTCCACGTCTCTTTGACAGGGCTGATGTCATCAACAAAATCGTATCTAGTCATCGTCTTAATAATGGGATAGGTAAAGTATAAGATAAATATTTAACAGAAAATAATAAGAAGGAGATAATTGTTTGTAGCATGAGTTGTTGCGTAATAGTTGGTATGTATTTATAGGGATAAAATTAGGTTAAATAACGGAGTGTAATGATAATAGCTCAGTAATGATAATATCATAAAGTAGTGATTTTAGGAGATAATAATTAAATTAAAAAGGATAATATCAGAACAGTTGACATTACCAAAACAATTTAGATTTGTAGTGATTTAGGGGTTTATAAATTCAAAATATTAATTTGGAATTTAAAAAATAGTGATTTCAGGAGATAATATTTAAAATAGTAATGATAATATCAGAACAGTTTATATTTGTAGTGATTTAGGGGATTACAAAATCAAAAGTAGTGATATAATGTATGGTATAATTATGAATGGTATAATATTAGAAAAGTAGTGATTTTAGGATAAAATAATTATGTTTTAACATAATTAAATTAGTAACAGTTTAGAAAAGTAATGAATTTTGTGGATTATAAAATAAACATATTAGTGTGGGATTATATATATGTATGATATAATGTATGGTATACGATTATAAATGGTATATAATACTGTAAAATTCCAAAAACGAATTTATTGGGTTGTAACGGTTAGTAATGTTGGAACTTATATATATATATATATATATATATATATATATGGTATAATATTATAAAATGTATAATATTATAAAATTCAAAAATCGGTGTAATTATGTAGGACAGGTGAAAACCGGGATAATGGATGAGCACATTAATTATGCAGGACATGTGTTGTAATTTGGGAATGACAGATGTCATGCAATGGTGTTATGTACCGTAATTTAGTATATTTAATAGATTAGGAGCCATATGACCATTACTAAACATAGAAGTGATAAATGGGTCGATTTAATACGTAATGGATAAAATTTAATGAGTAATGGATTTGATAATAAATAAATAATTTTAAATAAATTAAAGATAAACAAATTTTAAATAAATATGAATAAAACTCATCAACTCGTATAATCCATAATTTTAATATGTACTATATTATTTTTTCTCAAGTCAATATCAAAATTTTAATATTTTTTTTATCCTTGTGGCATAACGGTACTACAACTCGACTAGTAGGTGAGGAAACAAAATAAATGATTGATGTGGCTCACCCCAAAGCCGCACCAACTGCCCTAGTTAATAACCATTTAAGATAAGTGGATAAATAAATTCATTAAATCATAAATTGTCGGACGAGTTGATGGGTTGATTAAAAATTCTGCCACCTCTAACTAAACATTTAGATTTTTTTTTGAACAACTAATTTATATGAAATTTAAAAATCACAAAAAATGAATGAGGATTAAAGATTCAATTTTGTATTTCAATTGAGGAGAATCAAATAAATATCTTTTTTCAAATAAAAATAAGGCTTATATTTGATATGTAATGTTTTTCGTAGACATTTTAGGTTTCTTGTGGTTTGGGCCCCTGGCTGTCCCAATCCAATTCAATTTCTTTGGCGTGAAGAGCGGACAAGGGACAAAAAGTATAATTTGGATCCAGATATTTTTGTCCCCGACCAATGAGGCCCAACTATGTCGGCAAGCCCGTATATTATAAGTTTATTGTGATAAATTTATGTTAAATTATAATTATGAAATTTATTAATATTTGAAATTGATAAAAATTATAGAAAAATTTTAATTATTACATATTTTTATAAAAATATTATCCCTAATACTCATTTGTCCGGTTACATATTTCGAAAATTTTATGATAAATTACAATTATAGAAAATATTATCAATACATGAGATTAGATTAAATTATAAGGGTACTCAAAATTGATATAGATTATTTTAATTTTAATTAATTCAATGATAAATATTGTAAACTATCTAAAAAGTATGATTCATTGCAAATTTTATTCTTTAAAATGAGAGATTTTTAAACACAAAATTGACATAAATTTTTTTAATTTTAATTAATTCAATGATAAATATTGTAAACTATTTAAAAAGTATTACTCATTGTAAATTTTATTATTTCATATTTCTTCAAAAGTTACCACTCATATCTATTCACGTAACTGGCGACAAAAAGGTGGATACATAAACATCACAAGAAATATCATGACCAAAATTAGTTAAAATTGAATGGGGGATCTATAGTCTAGCTACAACCTACCAATTGTTTATAAACTATAAATTATAGTCAAAGAAATAATTTATTGATTAGTATAGTACTCCTAGCAAGAAGGTTTATGTATTAAAATAAGATAAACTAAAATTGATTTTTACTTGTAAATTAATAAAGTGTCCATGAGTTGGTCAGAATTAAAACTGAGCAAGAGTAAAATAAATGGAGGTCCATTAGGAATAATAAATTTTAGATCTGGTCTCTTATATTACTACATCCCAAATTAACTGCTTAGTTTTGACTTTTTAAAGTCATATTGACTATTTTAAAAACTAATTTTTATATCATTATTGTCAAAATATAGGTAAAAAGATTATAACCAAAAGAAAGTATATACAATTTACTACTAATACTAATTTTTATAATGTTAATATATATATATGCTTAATTATTAATTTTAAAAATAATCAATTTGACTTAAAAATAGTCAAAATTAAGCAGTTACTTTAAAACGGAAGGAGTATTAAAGAGTTTTGCATGCCCCACGAGGGCCACGTCCAACTTTTTTTTTTTCTTCAAAAAAAAGAAAATGATATATAATTACAAATATAATATTATTTTGTTTTTTTTATTGTAATGGAAGTCGTTAAACACTAAGGCTAAAAAAGCTCAAAAAAGTGAACACCGGGTACTCCAATGAAATTCTTACGGAGATAAATCATAACACTCCAGTTCCATATCGAAATATAAAGAAAAAGTTTGTGTGTATATAAAGAATTAAGTTACTATCAATAGTAATTTCAGTTATAATTTTTTGTATGAACATGTGGTGGGCTAAGATGACCCAAGAAGATATTATAAATAATGAAGGATATTTATTATATATTTCTATTATATAATAAATATATACAATTATAAAAACATTAATAAATATATATGAGTATTTACATAAAATAAAATATATAATTATAATTATAAAAATAAATTTAAATGTCGGCACGAGGCCAGGGAACATAGCTGCGTTGCCCCCTTTGAAATCAGTAGGCTCAGCGAGTTCAGGGATTATTGTCATCCGTACTCCCCGACCCCGCTGTTCCTCATAGACACAACATGTACAATTCAATCCACCTATTTATTTGATTAAAAAAAACACCTATTTGTAATTTATGTAGTTTGCTTAATAGACAAGTAAATAATCCCATCATTTTATAAAAATTGAAATAAGATCAATCATATTAAAAATTGAAATAATTAAAAAAAATTACTATTAAAAGTTTTTAAAAAAATTTAACCATTGAAATTTTGATAAAAAAATTTAAATGCTCATCAAATGGTGAAAAAATATCGAATTACTTTTATTTTTGGAATAATTATACTACTTAATACTCCCTCCGTTTTCAAATTATAAACCAATATAGACTTTGTAAAAGTTAATTTCAAAGATTTTCAAACTCAAAATTAGCATAAATTCATTTAGTTTTATGTCATTATAGTATGAAAATCATAAACTATCACTAGTTATAAGATTTATTGTTTTCAAAACTTAAATGAATCATTTAAATTCAAATTGACTTTAAAAAAGTCAATATTAATTTTATAATTTTGAACAACATGAGTATAATAAATTCATTGATCGATATTGATTTCAATCATATTATTTAAAATTATAAAAATATAATGTATTAAATAAAATTAGTGAAAAAATATAATGGAGAGAGGTCAAGTCCAAATTTTTTTTATGTGGTGCATTTAGAATTTTAAAACCGTGAAAACGCACTTTTCAAACCCACCACCAATACATCAAAATGAGGCACTCTTAACAAGTAAAAATGCAATATATATATATATATATATATATATATATATATATATATATATATATAAATATTCATATAATTTTGTAATTTAATGACGTGGAACAACTTCATCAATAGGATTTATCCGGTGGCGGCTGGGCCTATTTTTATAAATAAATCCAACAAAGAGAAGGAAACAAAATTGTAACCAATCAAATTGGAGAAAGATGAATCAGATCTCAAATAAATCCAACACGTAAATACCACCTCAACACCACCATATCCTGTTCATCGAAGAAACGTAAAGACGCAATCAATTTAGCTTCCCCTCACGCCATTAAATTCCGCCATTGTTATACCAAAGAACTAAGAACCCACAAATGGTACGGATTCCCCTTTTGCTGTTTTATATATTCCCGTCAAATCATGTTCATGCAACTGCACAGATTATATTTCTATCGATTGTTGCTATGATTTCTATTTGTTTGCGTGATTTCTCTGCATCCAATCGGAGATCTCTCAGTTTCTTTGATCTGTTTATGTAATTTGTGCTGAGTTATAGTTTAGCTCAAGGTGTGATTGTTATAGCTATGTAAATTAGTGGGTTTAAGATGAACTCACATTTTGTATAATACTTCCCTCCATTCGAATTTACATTTTACAATTTTGTCCATTTCCAAAATTAGAGAGAATTTTCTAATTTTAGACTATAAAATGTCAATTAAGTTATAACATGTCATTACTTTTATTATTTTAGGACATGACTACATTCTTTTAGTACATTTTCTAGCTAATGTGGTAAGTTTGAAAATGTAAAATTTTCTCCCTTGTGCAAGACACAAGTGTATCTCTAATTTTGGGTAACGGAGGGAGTGTAAATTTAAGAAAGAGTAATTTGGGTGTGAGGTGAATGATTTAAGGTATACTCCCTCCTTTCCATACATAATCACACATATTAAAAATCTCATTAATACTAATATTAGGTAATTAATATTGGTTTGAAATTCCATTACTACCCATGCACTAGTTAATTACTCCTCCTCTCTTCCTCTTAATTACTCCATCTTGATGAGATTTTTTTAGGGACAAAGCAGGAAAAGATTAGATTTTTTTCTCCTAGTCCTAGATATATATATAAAACGTCTTATATTATGGGAAAAAAAAAATCTTCTAAAACGTCATATATAATGGAAAGGAGGGAATAGTAAGTAAAGATTTGGGAGGATTTTGTTGTTCAAATTTTGTGTTACTGAGTAAATCTTCCCAACACTTGGAAAGTATGGAACTGATATGTCTATGCTGTGAGCTGAAAACCATTACTCAAACTTGATGACTCCTTTTATTCCAAAGTTTTTGGGAAGGCTGCAAATAATTTCATAAGTAAGAGTAGAAGTAAAAAGGTAAGGAGAAAAATAGAAAGATAAAATAGATAAGAATAAGAAAAGAATAAATGAAAACAAATATAAAAAACACACTATGGAAATATACATGTAAATAAACAAAAAGGAAAAAGAATATTATGTCAATTGTTTGGTTCAATTGGGTTTATAATTGTCTGTGAATTAAATGTGTGCAAGACGTTCATAAAACTGGGGATAGTAATAGTTTATTTATTGGAACATGAAACATCTTTCTAATGAATAGTTTGTGCATTTGTCCTGTATTCCAATTAGGATATAACTTCAGGACAAATGACCTAAGAATGCAATGTACTCATTCTAATGAGTGATCATACTTGGGTTTTTATTTTTTTTATTTTTGATACAGGTTTCCAGATTGAAAAGAATGTAATGCAGCTCGGTAGAGAATTTGCTGTTTGTAAACAACATTGCAGATTCTTTTCACTAAAAAAAAATTAAACGAAACCTGTAAGACAGTCATTAGGAGATGAATATTCTTAATAGTGTTGGTTTATTCCTGGGAATTATTTGTTTTTCAGTTTCTGTATTAACTTGTCTGTATATATGGCGTCGTGATTGATTTGAACCATAATGCAGCATAATGCATCTTTATCTCTGTTATAGCGAGATGGATGATATAGTTCTTCTCACATATTGACCGCGATTCGTCTTGCTGATATTTTATGGCAGATGTGATTAAAGATTATTTTCATCACACTGAGGGATTTCCATCATTCTATTCCCTCTTGACCATGTATTTTTGTTGCTCTCCTTTGCTTATTTACTTATTACCTTATTACTTCTTTTTCTAGTCATCAAAAGAATGTAACTGAATTTAAGAATCTTTGATTTGGACAATATTACAGTGGCTTTTAGGAGGGAAGTTCGAAACGTGAAAGCATTTGGAAGAGATGGAAGTTTGCCAGACCCTCGGCACTACTAATGGACTGAGGCATAGACCATTGAATTCTCTTAGGGTACTAAGGGGTTTGATATGTTTAGTGGTTCTTCTTTTAACGGCATTCATGTTTTTGGTTTATTTTGGACCTGTGGCTTTCATACTGTTGCGGCTTTTCAGCATACATTATAGTAGGAAATTAGTATCATTTCTTTTTGATCATTGGTTAGCTTTGTGGCCTTTCTTATTTGAAAAGATAAACAAAACTAAAGTGATTTTTTCTGGAGAGACTGTTCCACCTAGGGAACGTGTTTTGCTTATTGCCAACCATAGAACTGAAGTTGATTGGATGTATCTATGGGATCTAGCATTGCGGAAGGGGTGCCTGGGATATATTAAATATGTCCTTAAGAGCAGTTTGATGAAATTACCTGTCTTTGGTTGGGGATTTCATGTACTGGAGTTCATCTCAGTTGAGAGGAAGTGGGAAATTGATGAATCAACCATGAGGCAGAGTCTTTCAACTTTTACTGATCCACGGGATCCACTATGGCTTGCTGTTTTCCCAGAAGGAACTGATTTTACGTAAGGCCCTACTTCAGTTTGTTTTCCTCGTATTTGATGTTAATGCATCTTTCTACTACACATGAAGTTGATATTTTCATTTTACTTTGTTTATATGTTATTAACCTAAAAGTTTAGTTGCTGATATTTATATTATGCTACTATATTGTGGCCAAATTTGCAGAGGTTTGTAATTTGTGTACATGATTATGGGCTCCCTATTGCAATATATTATCTAATTATTCAATGCACTTGGCAATTTTCTTATAATGTAATACTTGTGCACCACAATCAGATATCATCTATTCGGTATAACAGTTTCCCCCCTTTCACTGCACGCAGACAACAAAAATGCCAAAGGAGTCAAAAGTTTGCGGTTGAAAACGGATTACCAGTACTGAAGAACGTGTTGCTTCCTAAAACAAAGGGTTTTCATGCTTGCTTGGAAACTCTGAGGAACTCCTTGGATGCAGGTATACTTCCTCTATCATTGTTGTCAACATATTATAATGCAATAACTCTAACGATATCATTATTCTAGAATGATTTTTCTATCCAATTGTATGTTCATGCTGTGAAAAGTTTTTTGTGCTCCTTAATAATGGGATCGTGGCTGTTTTATTTCAAAAATGACTAATGGATATATCAACCAGTGGGATATCAGTATATCTATCTTCCTTCAAGAAAAGATTCCAATTGTATGTTCTTTCATGCCTCCACTGAGAAATTAAATGACTTCGCTGTTTGCCGGATCAATGCCCCTACGGGTAGTTTTTTGTTCTTCTGTTAGAATGTTTGAGATCTTTGCCCAAGTTTGTCTTTCCTGTATTGTGAGAATATCATCTGTTGCTTTCTCATTATCCTTCGTTCAAGATATATATAGTGTACCATGCATTTGTAATATTCTAGGCAATATTTTAGGCTACCATGCAGGAAGATAAACATGAGTATGATCTACATACTAAAGATAAGATATACACAAATATTATTTTACATAATCTAACACACCCCCGCAGTCGAAGCGGGAGGTTGTCGGACGCTTAGACTGTCCCGAAATTCATCAAAAAGTACGCGCGGAAGCCCTTTAGTGAAGATGTCTGCAATCTGATACCGGGACGGAACATGGAAGACACGAACTTCTCCACGAGAAACTTTCTCACGAACAAAGTGAATGTCCATTTCAATATGTTTAGTGCGCTGATGTTGAACAGGATTACCTGAGAGATATATCGCACTAACATTATCACAATAGACCAAGGTGGCCTTGTTGACCGGATAATGAAGCTCCAATAAAAGATTCCGGATCCAACAAGACTCGGAGACAACATTAGCAACTCCCCTGTATTCTGCTTCAGCACTAGATCGAGACAAAGTGGGTTGTCTCTTAGAGGACCAGGAAATTAGGTTGTCGCCGATAAAAATGCAGTAGCCGGAGGTGGAACGTCTTGTGTCTGGGCATCCACCCCAATCTGCATCTGTGTATGAGACAAATGTGGTGACAGGAGATTTATAGAGATACAAGCCAAAGTCGAGGGTACCTTGTATGTAGCGTACAATGCGCTTAAGAGCATTCATGTGCTCCTCCTTCGGGTCATGCATATGAAGGCAAACCTGTTGCACGGCGTAGGAAATGTCAGGTCTGGTGAATGTGAGATATTGAAGTGCACCAGCTAGACTCCGATAATGAGAGGGATCCTCGTATGAAGGACCCGCAATTGCCCCTAACTTTGGCTTAGTGTCAACTGGTGTGGGACAGGGCTTGCATGAAGACATACCAGTTCAATCAATAATCTCCTCTGCATACTTTCTTTGAGAAAGGAAAAGACAATCTGCATGACGAGTGACTGCAATTCCCAAAAAATAGCTCAGAGGACCTAAGTCCTTCATAGCAAACTCAGAGGCAAGGAGAGACATAATAGACTTTCGAAGAGCATCTGAAGAGGCAGTAAGTATAATGTCATCAACATAAAGTAGAATATATGCAATGTCGTTGCCATGATGATAAATGAAAAGAGAATGGAAAAACCAATAGTGGCAACATAATCTGCAAACCGCTGGTACCAAGCACGTGGTGCTTGCTTGAGGCCGTAAAGAGACTTCTTTAGTAAACAGACATAATCTGGATGATTATGATCTTTGAATCCCATAGGTTGATGCATATATACGGTTTTATTGAGATGGCCATGTAAGAAAGCATTCTTGACATCCAGTTGATGAATATGCCAAGATTTAGACAAAGAAATGCTCAATACAGTTCGAATGGTAGCCGGTTTGACCACCAGGCTAAAAGTCTCCTCAGAATCAACTCCAATCTGCTGAGACCTGCCATCACCAATAAGACGGGCTTTGTGCCGCTCAAACGAACCATCAGATTTCATTTTATGTCGAAAAATCCACATAGAACGAATTATATTCACATCAGGTGGACGGGGTACTAACTCCCACGTCTTATTTTTGATTAGAGCATGATAGTCATCCAACATGGCCGATTTCCAATTCGGGTCATTGAGAGCACTTACTGGGGTCCGTGGTAAAGGTGAAACGGATATGGTAGTGGTAGCACTCAAGTTGAATTGGCGTTTAGGCTTAAAGATCCCATGTTGGCTACGAGTGGCCATACGTTGAGATGGTGGATTCGGCTGGGGCTGTGGTCTTGATTGTGTGGCTGGGCTGGCAGGGTGCACAGGCGGGGAGAATTGGGTCTGCGGTTGAGGAGAGGAAGTGGGTGGGTTTTGTTGTTGGTCTTGTTGTTGAGATTGGGTTGATGAGAGAATTGGTTGTGGGGCTTGAGGCATATGCTAAGTAGGCTGATTTTGCATGTAGTGTAGTAGGAGTGGTGAAATGCCAGAATCCAAAAAATCATACGAGGTGTTTGAGGGAGTATGTAATTTGGAGAATGGGAATTGAGTCTCATCGAAAATTACATGCCTCGAAATGATTATTTTTCTGCTCGACAAGTCATAGCATTTATAGCCCCGATGAGTAGGAGGATAACCCAAAAAGACACAAGGTGTAGAGCAGGCTTACAATTTGTTAATGGTAGTAGAAGGAAAGAGAGGGTAACATAAACACCCAAATACCCGAAGGTTAGAGTAAGATAGATTTTTCTGATATAGAATTTGAGTGGGAGATTTGTACCCTAATACCTTAGTTGGAAGAATGTTGAGGAGGTAAGTTGCCATTTTTAAGGCATGATGCCAAAAAGATGGAGGCATGGAAGAATGGGCAAGCAATGTACGAATGATATTATTAATGGACTTTATTTTACGTTCTGCTTTACCATTTTTAGGTGAAGTATGAGGGCAAGAAAAGCGAAATTGCATGCCATTGGATTCACAAAATTGTCTAAATGGACCATTATCAAACTCCCGCCCATTGTCACATTGAAAGTTTTTTATTTCCCTTTCAAATTGTGTTTGTATGAATGCCTTAAAGGAGTAAAAGATGGAGTAAACCTGTGACTTGTGAGAGATTGGAAAAGTCCATAGAAAATTACTGTAATTATCAAGAAAGAAGACATAATAACGGTGCCCACATGAACTTAAAACGGGAGATGTCCATAAATCACTTTGAACAATATCAAAAGGCATAGTAGTAAAAGATAAAGAGTCACAAAAAGGCAACTTAATGTGCTTCCCAAGAGGACAAGAATAACAAAAAAAATTACGGGCCTTATTACATTTAATGAAATTGCTACTACAAAGAGAGTGAAGCAAAGTATCTCCCGGATGACCTAGGCGAGAATGCCATAAACTAGGAGAAATAACAGCAAAAGCAGATGGTGGTGTGGCCCGATTTTTGGTGGTGATAGGATAAAGTTCTCCCGAGCTCTCACATCGCATTAGACGCCTCCCCATCTGTAAATCCTTCACAGAAAACCCAACCGGATCAAACTCAACAGAAACCATATTATCAGTAGTGAATTTTCGAACAGAAATAAGATTTTTGATGATGTTTGGAGCATGGAGTACGTTGTTTAGGTTTAAAGGGGGGTTAGGAGGGTTGAAGGAGGTACTACCATAACCATGAATTGGAATAGTGCTACCATTACCAACAATAATACCATGATTCGTGCTCAAATTAAAATAAGACGTGAGAGTACCTTGATTTGCCGTCATGTGAGAGGTAGCACCGGTGACCATGTACCATTGGTCATCCGGTTGAGAGAAAGAGAGTGTGTACATTACGGCGTCGATGTCAGTGGGAGGATGTCCAATACTTGGAGGGGTGGCGGACAATTGATATGCTTGTTGTGGCCTCGGTCCAAGCACCCCTGCTTGTCTGGGTGGGCGTTGCTGCCACGGTGACGTTGGATATGGGCAAGGCGGTGTTGCCCATGGCTGTGGCGTCCAAGCGGCCCAAGGAGGGTACTACCACTGCTGGGCAGACCATTGTTGCCGCTGTGAGTGCTGGTGCGAAATGCCACGCCCCCCACCGCGGCCTCCACGTCCACGATTGTTGCCGCCTTTCCCACGGTTATTGCCCTTCTTGCCACGGTTGTCGCTGTTTCGACTGTGCGAAGAACCACCTTGCTGAGCAGTGGATCCGTGGTAGATAGTGGTATCATCCGGTGGTGGTTGAGGAGCCGCAATTAGGGCAGTGTTGGACTCCCTTGCTGCTCGTTTTGCCATGCTTGTTTCCTCTAAAACGAGCCTTAGAGAAAGGAGGAAACGGATCGCTTTGTTGAATCAAAGTAGCGACTCCACCATAGGCATCGTTCAGGCCAGCGACCATCTGAAGAACCAATCTTTGGTTCGAGACCGGCGCCCCGACATTCTTGAGTTGATCGGCAAGCATCTTTAGCCTTTGACAATATGTACTCACGTTGGGAAAATCGTCCAGGTGAGTATGAGTGAATTGATTTTCGAGATGAACGGCTCTCGAATTTTTGTTGTCATGGAACAAATCCGCCAAACGGTTCCAAGCATCCATGGCCGTGTCATCAGGTTCAAGAATAGTATGGAGGAGATCATTGGAAATCATCCCATAAATCCATTGCAAAACAATAGCATCAAGCCGAGACCAAAGGTATGTTAGAGTTTATGCCCTAGAGGCCAATTATTTAATGTAATTGCTTAACATTTCTTTTGATATTTGATTGAATAAATGAATTATTTTATTATGGTTTCATTTACTGTGTTATATAAATGTTAGCATAATAAAAGTCCTAGAATAATGATACAAATTATATAGCTTCAAATATGTGACTTGAACATGAGATTATATAATTACAATAAATATCATTACTCTTAAATGTCCCTAGTCGAGTATCATTGAGAATGGGACAACAATGATACATTGAGACTAGTATGTGGATTGACTGATGGCCAAATCTCATTGGTCATTAATATTTGAGATATTAAGTCAATGCATAGGTACATGTTAGAGAACAATGTACTGGACATACCCAACATGAGAATTCTACGTGGAGCATTATGCAAAGTGTCATAAGCAATTCTCATAGTGACAATGATGTAATGGTCCTCCGACCTGAAATCACTATATTACTATACGAGAATTTATGTACTTTGATATTGTTAGAAAGAGACACGACACTTGAACTTACATTTCATATATTTTTATTACTTAGAAAGCTTACAAGGTTACCGACTTATACAATTGGAAGAAATAATTAAGACAAAACATGTTCCTTAATATAAGGAAACATGCTAGCTAATACAAGGAAGAAAACATGGAGTGGGAAACATGGAATAAAACATAAGAAAGAATATAGGGAAAAAGTGGAGGAATATTAGAATAAAGTGAAGAAAAATATTCTCCATTATTATTTCCAACACTCCCCCTCAAGCTGATAAATAGAAATCTCCTATTTCTCAGCTTGGAAAACGATCGGCAATTGGACAAAACTCCGTTTGTGAATAGCAATTCCGGCAGTTAACAGTACTCCGTCTATGAATAGCAATTCCGGCAGTGAACAGTACTCCGTCTATGAATAGCAATTCCGGCAGTGACCAGTAACTCCGTCTATGAATAGCAATTCCGGCAGTTTGGACAATACTTGTAAAGACCTCCATCTCCTTACCAGCACCAATCGTCATCTTCGTGAGACGATTCTTTACTGTAATAAACTTGGGATGGTTGTGGTGTTTTAGTAGACGCTGAGTTAGCCTGGGAGGATTTTTTCCCCTCGCGTTCAGCCTGTTTCAACTTGTACCATTCTGGATAGCCTATAATCTTCCAACAAGTTTCTTTCTCATGACCTTTACGATCGCAATGAGAACACTTTTTCTCTAACGATGTTGAAGAAGTCGTTGGCCAATGGTGAGCTCTTTTAACTACCAAGGCTGAAGCTTCTGAAGTTGTTTCGACATCCATGGTGACCTGGCGTTGTGCTTCTCTACGAACTATAGAAAAAGCTTCATCAATATCAGGAAGAGGTGATGTGGCCAGAATACGTCCACATACTTGATCAAGATTATGATCCAGTCCAGCAAGAAATATATAGACGCGTTCTTCAGAGATACGCTTCTTCAATTTGGCAAAGTCTAATGGATTTGCCATGTCATTAGGACGACGAAAGTCAAGCTCCATAAAGGTGGAGTTGAGTTCTGTGAAATAGATGGTCACTGGTCGGCCATCTTGACGCATTTGGAAGGATTTCTTCATCAACTCATAAACCTGGGAAGCATCAGAAGCATCATGATACGTTTTCTTTACAGTATCCCAAACATCTTTAGCAGTCTCACAATGAATAAAGTTCATCATGAGGGCAGGGACCATAGAATTGATGAGCCATGATTTTACTAGTGTATTTTCAGCCCTCCACTTTTCATGCGTAGGATCTGAATCCTTGGGTGCACTCTTCGTTCCAAAGATGTAGCCATATTTTTCACGGGCAGCAATATGCATCTCAAGAACTTTGGACCAAAGACGGTAATTGGTGCCATTGAGTTTTACCCCAATTGCAGAAGGGATTTCTTGTTGAAAAAATATCACTGGAGTAGCTTCTGAAGTTTCTGATTTTTCACCCATTTTTTTTTTTTTTTTGAACTTAGGAACTGCGGGTAAGCTTCAGAAAGCTGCACTGTTGACTGTCGCCGAAAAAGTTCGTCGGAAAACTCGTCGGAAAAGTTCGCCGGAAAAAAAGATCAGCTCTGATACCATGTTAGAAAGAGACACTTGAACTTACATTTCATATATTTTTATTACTTAGAAAGCTTACAAGGTTACCTACTTATACAATTGGAAGAAATAATTAAGACAAAACATGTTCCTTAATATAAGGAAACATGCTAGCTAATACAAGGAAGAAAACATGGAGTGGGAAACATGGAATAAAACATAAGGAAGAATATAGGGAAAAAGTGGAGGAATATTGGAATAAAGTGAAGAAAAATATTCTCCATTATTATTTCCAACAAATATTATCAAAGGTCACCTTTAATAGGGTGGACAATAAAGGTAATTATTGGGTACATCATGAATCGTATGAGGAATATGAGTGATCTAGATGGAATTTAACCCTCCTATATATTAGGAGTGATATCCATAGGCCTCTTGATTGAGTAGGACTATAAAATGCATGGCCATGCTCAAATAGTGATTTGTTTCATATAGTCTACTCATTGATCAAGAAAAATCAGATTAAATTATGAAGAGTATGACACATTCCATGGCTCGAGTTTAATCTAGGATGTCAAGGTTAAAAGGATTAAATTACATTGAAACATTAGTCACAAAAAGGTTGCATCGAATCATCGATCTTATTATTATTTGGGTAGCAGTGATGCATTACTAGATGCCACTCACTGTTTATAATTTTATAATATGTTTTTAAAATTATTGCCAATATAATAATAACCTATAGGGTCACACACTTAGAACGTAATTAAAAGAGAATTAATTTAAATTGTAAGGATTTAAATATATCAATATGATTGATAGTATTTAAATTACGAATTTAAATTAACAAGATAATTTGTATATATATATATATATGTATATTAATTAAGTAAGACTTAATTAAAATATAATATATATATATATATATAAATTCGGATTTTACTTTTCTAATAGGATTAGGGTTTTGCTTAACCTTTTGGACTCTATATATATCAGATATATCAGCAGTCTTGTTTACGTGAAACGAAATAGAAAACCCTAGCCGTTTTAGAAAAGAGAGTTGAGAGCAACACTTGAGAAAATCCAGATCTTGGCGGCTAGTACCGGAGTTCTCTTTGTTGTAGATCGTGTGACGATTTGTGGGACGTTCGTGTGGATACTGTAGAGACGCAGTTCCGTTGGATTGCGTTGGAGATTCGAAGCCGTTCCAGAATTTCATCGTTGCATTCAAGCTCGGATAATCGGTAAAGCTAATCTAAACCTCTGAATTAATTTGGTTTTCGCATGGATCCTGTTTTAGGGTTTTGAAAATTGTTTAAAAATTTTAATTTCCGCTGCGTTTATCTGTCCAAAAACCCTAACAAGGTCGGTATCGGTCTCCTTGATCGAAGAAGAAGATGGCTTGGCCGTGTTGGTGGTGGAAGGAGGGAGGATATGATCTAATACTTGATAAGCACGTGCATGAATTTTGAATAGGGCAGCCCACGAATCGTATTGAGAGTTTTCCATGTCTAACGTGATAGGGATGAAGTTCTTCACGTTGTTAAAGCCGGATGAAACTTCGCTGGCTCGGACATGGTGGAGGATGGCGGTGGTTGCGCAGCCATGATTAACAGAGGAGAAGTGGACGGTTACACAGAAAAGGTAAAGAGAAGATAAAACCTAGCTGCTAATACCATGTGAGAATATCATCCGTTGCTTTCTCATTATCCTTGGTTAAAGATATATATACAGTGTACAATGCATTTGTAATATTCTAGGCAATATTCTAGGCTACCATACAAGAAGATAAACATGAGTATGATCTACATACTAAAGATAAGATATACACAAATATTATTTTACATAATCTAACATGTATACCATGCATGTTAGAATATCATGTATATCAGTTACACTTATCTTTATTGCTTCATTACTTTATAGGATATCAAGAAGTGGGTGGGATTAAATAGGTTGTTTCATACAGAAAAATTGAAATTTTCATCAATCGGCTGATTCACTTATCTTCTTCAGTGTTTTTGTGTATGAATGTGTTTCTTCTTCTTCTTCTTATTTTTTTTTGGATGGCGTGGGGGGTGGGGGGGTATATGGATGAAGAGGTAGTGAATTTGTTAGTGAGTTGCTTCAGGATATGTTGTGATGATAGATAGTTGGAACGTTATATTGGAACCCCTGGGTAGGCATTTAAGAATATCATATGAGGTCCCGGGGTCCTTGTTAGTAATTTACTCCATTAATGCTTTAAGCCAGTGAGAAGAAGCATTGTTCATGTTGATTGAAAGGATTTTTTCCATAATATAAGTAGCAACTACAGTAAGGACTTTCTTTCATTTTACGAGTAACGGCTTTGGTAATTATAATCTGTATAATAACTAGTTGTAATATACTAATGTTTCATGAGACGCGATTAAGTTCTTGGTACAAATATTCTTTTGTTAATGCTTTTTAGCTCCTGTCCTAGATTCCTCATGTGCTCCTACATGTCTTTCAGTTTATGACGTGACTATTGCATACAAACATCGATGCCCCTTTTTCTTGGACAATGTTTTTGGTGTGGATCCTTCAGAAGTTCACATACACATTCGGCGCATATCTATTGCGGAGATCCCAACTTCAGAAAGTGAGACCGCTGCTTGGTTGATAGACGCGTTCCTTCTCAAGGATCAGTTGCTCTCAGATTTCATTTCCCAAGGTCATTTCCCTTGTCAAGGAACTGAAGAAGAACTTTCAACAGCAAAGTGTTTGGTAAATTTCACTATAATTGTTGCTTTGACCTGTGTATTCACATATCTTACCTTTTTTTCGTCTATATGGTTCAGAATATACATAGGTTTCTCTTGTGTATCCCTTGCTTCTGCTACCTATTTCAATATTCGACCAATACCAGTTGTAGATTATGTCAAAGCATTGTTAGCTCGAAAGAAATCCGCCTAGGCTAGGAAAGGAAAAAAGATTATTGCCAGAATGCCAAGAAGGTACCGGCTTTTGTAGTTTTTTAGGACAAATTGTTGCTTCTGAATTTGAGAACAGAATATTTGAATATATTTCTATGTTGGAACGTTGGTTGGATTGTTTACAAGGTAGTAGGCGGTTGCAACTTTAATTTGATTTCTTCTTGGGACATGTAAGAATTGCAGAATCATCAAATCTGCGGCCTAGATTTGCATAGCATCTTGTAGATAGATTGTCTTTTAATTCTATAATTTGTCAGTACTTATGTTTTTAGAGTTTGTTTACTTGATTGGATGTGCCTGCACTTTTAACTACATTCATAGGATACGAGGATATAAAGAATGGACCTACATATTACTGTTTTATCGTTTACAGTTTTATGTTAATCCAATTCACATTCGACATAAATTACGTCGACAGACAGAAATTTAGAAGCACAAGCAAAAAGGGTCGATCCAAATGAAGTATTTGTGTGATATTATGAAACTCTTTCAACTTGTTTTTTGTGTGGTTTTCTTCTCATCCTTATTGAACAAGTCAGAACTAAACTTTAACCCCCCAAATTCCTCTCTATTTGAATATTGTGTCAGATAGGCTTTGGTAGTTCCTCTCCTCTCATTTTCTTCTATCCGGCTTGATAGAATGCGACCATCTTTTTTGGAACTTGTTAAAAGTATGGATTATATATTGGTTCTTCCAAGCCTGCCATTTGTGATGATAAAAGGAGTTTTATTTCCCTCTCTTGTCAAACAATCCAAGAATTAGAATGTTAAGGAATCTAATTTGCTAATCATATTTGTATTTATATTTTATTAGATATAAATTGGAAAGTTAATATATCTTTTTAGTTTTTATGAAACAATTCTTAGTTGGCTAGACACAGTGAAAATTTTTAAACTACAATTATTTACAAAGAATGTTATTGTTTCTAATTGCATTATGCCAAATAGTGTCTCATTTCCTGTCCCAAAGAAAAAAAATATGTCATGCAGTAATTTTTTAAAGTAAAAATTTTTTTTTGTTAACAAATAAAAAGAATAATTAAAAAAAGAAACCCCAATTAGGCCTCCCTCTTTCACTCCTCCCTCTTTCTGTTCCAATTCACGGAAAGAATTTTTTTTAAAAAAAAAAGGAAAAGAAAAAAAAGAGTGTCCGTTGCTCCTAAAAAAGATTGCACCAAACATATTATCAGCATATCATGACTAAATTGTCCCTCAGTTTTGAGGGCTTTTCTGATTTATATTAATGGTGTTCAACTAGTTTTACTTAGAGAATAGAAATCACACTATTATATATGAGAAATGATCCATAACAAGTATTTGTTACAGATCAAAAATTATTATTAACTTCCAATGCAGGAACTAATAGTCGAGATTAGAACTGAAAAATTCACATCCGCTATCATTAGTAGCTGGCGATGGGTTACATCAACTACTAATAGTAGCAGACGTGAATTTTTCAGTTGTAATCTAGACCGTTTATTTCTTTAATGAACGATAGAGATGATGTTTACCCATTTTTGATTCATAACAAGTACGTGTTATGAATCATTACCCACTATATATATATATATAAATTTCTGTTTATTTTTGCTGATCAATTGTAGCATTAATTTCAAATAATAGAATCATTCAATCTTCTTGGCTAGCTGAAGAATCCAAGATCTAGATCTTTGTTACTTAACATAACATTCTGACAAAAAACTAATTAAAAATCAAAAGAGTACTAACAAAACTAATAGTACACTAAATAATGGACATATGCCTGTAAGCTTTGCATTTCCCTCTTTTTTTATTATTATTATCATAGCATGACATTCTTGGACTTTGGAATTTAATAATTCGTTCACTAAGTTTAGTAATTTGGCCGGTAAATAAATAAACATATAATATTTATGTCAATGAAATCGAAGGGGAAGATAAGTGTGAAAATGGGCCAAGAAAAAGACTCGGGATTCGGTTAACTAACTATAAATAGGATTTCATTTCCTTATAACTTCCACTACTACCACTCTCTCCTTCTATTACTACCACTCTCTCCTCTCTTTATATTCAAACATTAATAGGTTTTCTCTCCTAAACAACAATGGCGATTCACCAAAATCTCTTTCTTCTTCTTCTGCATCTTCTCTTCTTCTTAGGTACTACATAGCAACTCTTGAATTTGTTTAAATATATTTTATATGTTTCGTTTTATTTAGCTAATTAATTAGTTTTCGATTACGTGAATTTCGAATACAAAATTACTTACCGTGTATCTTCTTATACGTCTTTTACACTTATACGTCTTTTTAAGAAGCGATATTTATTTTCTTTTATTTGTTGTTTGTAAATTAATATTAGTTACTTAATTTTTCCGTATCATTATTACATTAAATACTAATTTATTTGTTTTATCTTTTGAATAAATTTTACAAGCGTAAAATTTTAAATTTATTTTGATTGATTAGATAAAACATTAGTTATATTTTTTTATTTTTTTTTAAAACGTTAATTAAAACGAAATTGAAAAAATAATATTAGTGAGTTCAAAAGTTGAAGGATATGGTAATTGCATTTTCTTAAGACAAATATGCCCTTATTATTAAAAACAGTGTAGGGCCACCAAGTACCATAACCAAAGCTAATTGTCAAAATAAGAGATTTTTTTTATTGGTTAGCAATTTACGTAATTACCCCTTACTGATTTCCCACCCATTTTTGTTATATGGCAGGAACCAAAGTTTCATCCACAATATTCACTCTTCAAAACAGTTGTACCTACACAATCTGGCCCGGAACACTCTCCGGCAACGGAGCCGCCGTTCTCGGTGGCGGGGGCTTTGCGTTATCACCGGGCGCATCGGTGCAATTCCCGGCGCCACCCGACTGGTCCGGCCGTTTTTGGGGTCGGACCGGCTGCACTTTCGATGATGCCGGCGCGGGAAAATGCATCACCGGAGACTGCGGCGGTGGCCTAAAGTGCATCGGCGGCGGCGTACCACCGGCCACCCTAGTAGAATTCACACTCGCCGGAGTCAACAGTGACAAAGACTTCTACGACGTGAGCCTAGTGGACGGGTACAATGTGGGTATGGGAGTGAAGCCGGCTGGCGGCACCGGAGACTGCCAGTACGCCGGCTGCGTGAACGACCTGAATGCGAATTGCCCATCGGAGTTACAAGTGGTTAACAGTGGGGCGGTTGTGGCGTGTAAGAGCGCGTGTTTGGCGTTTAACGCACCGGAGTTTTGTTGTACGGCGGATCACGCGACGCCGCAGACGTGTTCTCCGACACAGTATTCAGTTATGTTTAAAAATGCGTGCCCAAGTGCGTATAGTTATGCGTATGATGATTTGTCTAGTACGTGTACTTGTGCTGGGACGGATTATTTAATCACATTTTGTCCAAGAGCTTCTTAATTTAGGGGTATTTATTTGTCAATTGGTTCATTATGATTTCTGAGAATTATTCTTGATAGAACTTTGGTGTTAGAAATTATTTATTTTTTTGTTTTAATTTTGGAGGTTTAGATGGTGTGATTCTGGGTTTGTGGGATATGTTGGATTATTGGATATTGGTTATAATATTGTTATTGGTAACTTCACAAGGCACAACTTATTTCTTTCTTTCTTTTTTATATGAAAATTTAAAGAAGTTAATTTCAAGGTTAGTTGAAAAAAAGAAGCAAGAAAAGAAGTGTTTACAGGGAGTTTTGAAAGAAAAATACTCTGCGAAACTGAAGTTTAAGCAAGCAGAAGAAGTCATTACACTCAAACTTTTAGGTGATAAACCTCATGACCCCAAAAGGAGTGATATCTTTAATTTATTTGATGAAAAGTTTAAGGATTCAATCTCCACTAGGTTAGCTCTTCGTCGGCCAATAAAAATTCATTTTTTTTTATAATCTATTCTTTCAATGCAAAGGGCCTTGGCTCCTCGCTTTTGTTCAATTATAAATAAATAACCAGTTTAATGGAGATGTGCAGTAAGAGATGTGTACTGATTGAGCAAAATACTACGTAGTCAGAGACAGTAAGATTCAAGTATTCTCTTGTTTTTGTTAGCACAGAATTAGTGGACAAGTGATAGTACACATAAATACTCATTTCAATGGAATTCATGCACTGCATTTCAGCTTATGTACACTTAATTTTAAACAACCATATCCCAGAATGTATATATTAAACCAAGATAACATGCAAGCCCTGGAGTTCAGTTTCAAATCATTATATGCAAACCAAATCAAACCTAAACTCACAGCCTGGACCATTGAACCCCATTACCCCAATCACTGAAAAAGAGTAGTTTGAATCAAAAGGTCAACACCCAGTTCAACAAGTTAAATTTCCATACATTAGTTTCTTTCAAGATGTTAGTTAGACCTTATTACATCCAAAAATTATAAAGTTTAACGAATATTCAAGAGCGCAACTTGATTGTCAATTAGATAAACTCAATCCTAAGCAGAGGTTACATGAGCATGAATAGCAAAAGATAAAGGCTCAACAAAATGAAAAATTGATAGGAACATAATATGAGCACACACTCAAAGACAAAACAAAGAGGCTGCTTCTTTCTTTCAGGCCTTTGGACAAAACCTCTACATTCACTCATTTCCTTAAGACGATGTTCTTATCTCCTATTTTTTCCCTACACCATATATTTGCAATTTCTCTACATTCAGACTTCCATCTTTGGAAGCTCAGTCTCGATAATTCCCACCCAATTTGTTAAATTAATTTTGGGCCGGGAAAAGAAACTGTACTATAATGCACATATAATTTGTGCCACCTATTCCTACAGTTAGAAAACCTAGAAAATTACCCGTAGAAAGAAAAAGAAGAGGGGACTAAATCTGCCTACAATTTATATAAATTCCCTTCGTGGAATTCTTCTTACTAGAATCGATGAAGCTTCAGAAGACACTAAATCCATGGTCCATGTTACCATAGCCCGTGCATAGACCCGCACCTTCATCCTCATTGCTGAAGACGGTTTGGTCTGAGCAATCAAGTGTTGCTCCACATGCTTTGTTATATGATTGGCATGCCGAGTGACACACCCTTAGCCTGTTATCACCATCCTTATCACACTTTCGAATAGAAATCTGTTTCAATCAGATTATGAAAGTAATCAATGTCTACTCAATATTAAGACGATAGCAAGAGTGTAAACATCAAATAGTTTAATGTTTCAACAAAACATGAATACAAGCAAAGCAAACCAGCTGTAGGACATTTCAATATGTCAACCATTAACCAAGCTAAAGTGAATCAAGAATTTTGCTCAAGATGAATTACTCAGACCAAGCATGTTAAAAACAGGTATGGTCATTCCATACCCCCTTCACTCTATAGAAAATCTAGGTTGTATCCTAATAATGTTTGTTCATGCTTAATCAAGCTTGCTCGTTGGCAAAACTTAAGATCAGTATCCATTTCATCTAACTTACTCTAAAAAATTAACACCCAAATTAATGTAATATTAACCTTCGTGACATTTTTTGTTGACCACTCTGTGAAAAGATACTAAATGCGTCTATTATGTCACTACAATTGCATCCTACGTAATCTTTATGGAGCAAAGGCCTCGTATTGCTCAAGGTTTAGTAATGAAGGATGAGATTTAATTTTAGCAAGAAATGTTTTTTGTCTTCTGAGAGAGAAGGTAGGCTTTGCATATCATGCAACAGATGAACATTTATCCTGTCAAAACGAAAATGTTACTGGGGGAACCAAAAAATAATTTACCAGATAGGACAATATAGAAGTTGGTAAACTATAATAATCAATTAGGACAATAGATACTAAATGCGTCTATTATGTTACTACAATTGCATCCTACGTAATCTTTATGGAGCAAAGGCCTCGTATTGCCCAAGGTTTAGTAATGAAGGATGAGATTTAATTTTAGCAACAATTTTTTTTTTTTGTGTTCTGAGGAGAAGGAAGGCTTTGCATATCATGCAACAGGGGAACATTTATCCTGTCAAAAAGAAAATGTTACTGGGGGTGATAGACACATAATTCATACATTTTATTATCCCTAATTTTGTCCTTTTAATTATATTAGTTTATTAAATTAATATGTTTTATTTTGTTTTGTAGGATTTAATATTTTGTTGTAATAAAGTCAAAATCTTGGTGATCAAACAATATTTAATACTTTTATTCATGTAAGGAAATATCCAAGAAGAATCCCACAACGAGAAGGAAAGACGTGGAACAATTTTGGTATGCAAGTCAAATGCAGCAAGAGAAAGGAAAGTCCATCTAGAAGATATCTTTGAGAAGTTGATTGTCACTAGAAAGTTAAAACCTACATGGAAGAGAATTAATACTTTATGCCTATAAATAGAGGATTACCAAGAAAGATTGAGGGGAAGATTATTAGGTATTTCTGGATTAGGTTAGGAGTAGGAGTAAGATTAAATTTTTTCTTCATTGTACGCTCGTTGGATGATCGTTAATAAAGAGAGGTTTTTTTTTTTTTAAATCTTCTACTTCTTTATTTTAGTTAGTTTATTAATTTTCATGTCTAGTTAATTTCTTAAATCTAGGATGAAGATGAAATTAAATAATTATTCATGATAATATTTTTCATCTCTTCTATTATTTATGCTTTTATGTTTAATTGATTTCGCCTTCATGTTTCATTATTGAAATACCTTCATTTTATATTTCTTGTGTGATTTTAAATTAATTAAGAGATTTTGATAGATTATTGTTAAGATATGAGTTTTTCATAATCCATGCTTGCTCGAAGAAGTTTTGATGGATTATAGTTAATCCTTAAATTTTCATAGTCTATGCTTACCCACGTTAATTATAAAATTACTAAATTAAAGGAAGACAGATCAAAACCATAGTTAAGTTATAAGAATAGAAGAGATTGAATTATATGTTATGTTTATTGTTTAATGGATTCAGATATCTAGATTGCTTCCTTATTATTAGTTTTCATATTCTAATTAGTTTAATTATAGTTAATCGATTTTTAATCTTTATTTCTAATTCGTCTGAAATAGATATTAAGAATACATTAAAATTAATCTAGTCTTTGTGGGTTCGACCTGTACTTGCCAGTTCTTCAATTGGACAATGTGCACTTGCAGTTACATATTTTTATCACATCAGGGGGAATCAAAAAAGAATTTACTAGATAGGACAATATAGAAATTGGTCAACTATAATATTCTATTAGAGTTTATTTGTACTTAGATTCATATTAGAAAAGGACAAGAAGAGTGTGGTGTGAGGCGGCCAGTGTTTTGCCACAGGAGAAAAGCAGCGAAGAAGGTAATTAAACAGATAATGCTTATGATTAGAATCAGTGTTTCCTGCAAAGAGTATAAATATAAACCAACTTACCCAGATAATGCTTATGATTAGAATCAGTGTTTCCTGCAAAGAGTATAAATATAAACCAACTTACCCAGCACGCTAGCCGCCTAGCAGCTCCATCACAGTCTCCACCTCTTAAAAAATTTAAAATCTTCTGAGGACCACCAGGAAATAATCGGTGGTAGTTGGGCTTGACAACTACATCTTCTAGTTGCTCCAATATACTTGATTCACTAGGCGCACAATGTTGCTCAGATGCAACCTTCCCTAGCACATCTTTGCAAATTAAGAGACTTGAGGAGATCGTGGAGCTGTTTCGGCATTTGTAACCAGCATAGTCAGAACAACGGAACTCACAGACTCCATTATCACAGACGCCTCCATGAAGGCTGCATTGTTTATCACAAACAGCTGCATACCATGCCAATCAAGACAATGTTATGTAGAGAAAAACAGCAAATCAAATAACAAGTGTGCATGCCTACAAGTAAGAATTTTAACCTTTGATTTACTTCTTTTACGAATTACGAGTGTCTTTTTTTCTTCTCCCCTTTTACTTGTAAATATCTGGTTTTTGTGTTATTGCATTTAATGGAAATTTAACGATTGTAATGTAAAATGACAGTTAACTAAATCTCAATTTAGAAAACAAAAAACAAGATATATTGAATGCATTATTTTCAAACTGATGCAACATTACCAGTAGAGCAGTCAATGCCAGTGTGCCCATTTTCACACTCACAGACACCATCTTGAAGGCACTTGCCGTGTCCATTACAATTGCTAGGACAAGAGCCTGAAAATAAGATCGTAATAAGAATTGCAAGAAAACTCAAAGTAGGGGGTTGAGTGGGGGTGTAAAAGGAGAATAGGATCTAAGATACTTGCGTTTGCTACAATCATGACCACTAAACCCAATGAAGCAGTGACACCTTCCATCAACACAGTCTCCATTTAAATGACAAGAATTGGTACATTGAACAGACACAGGAACCACATCTATGTTACAGAGTTCGTGATAAGCTGGACACGTTAGTTCACCTAAAAAATATAAAAAGGACAAGATCAATCAATAAAGAAGCCTCAAGGAGCATGGAGAACAAGATCAGATAGAAGATTATAGTACCATTGAAACCAGAAAACTGAACTGGTCCACCTGCTTCCGGGCATACTTTCCAAAGGCCATCCACAGCAACCTAAAACAAGAGCACATTCACATTTGAGGAAAATGTACAGCATGACAAGAGTATATCATAAAGCTCCAAAGCAAGTATTTTAACTCCTCACTGGTGTAAATAAAAGTTGGTAGAGCATGTTAAGTTTCTAAAGTAATAATTCTACAATTAGGGTTGGTTTCAATAATCTAAACATCCTAATCCTTTATTTTGGTTGTTGGGTTTAGTGCTTTTTTCAGGTCATCCTATAGCAACACGAGATTCTGGACTACATTGTTTTTCCTTCTAAAGGATTGTCAGAGCCCAGATGACCTCCACAAGTACATCTACATTATCCCACAACAGCAACTTTGACATTACAGGCAACTGGCATGTAGAGCGAGTCTACGTGAACTTGCCTATGAAATCCTTCCTCAATTTACATTTCACATATAGAGAAGAGGGAGGAGAGAGAGACGTTAAGAGAGGTTACCTCTAATGAGTTATTTATACACCTGTGCTGATAACAACCATTTCCTTGGGTAGTAGAACCTCGCACAAAGCCAGCACGTACTAATGATGAGGCCATACACCTACACAGATCAATGAACATAAAGTCAATCAGAATTAATTTTTAATTTTTAAATCTATTGAGGTCTTGGAGCAAATCTCACCTCGAACTACTCCCTCGCACTTCACCCAACATTCTATCAGGTGATCGTGCACTGTCAATGTCTGTACATGAACCATCAGAATATGCTACAAAATAAGTGCAATAATCAGCCAAAGATGACTGGCCACCTGAAATAACCAAGTATACAAGTCAACAGTTGGTCAAACTTATTTCAGAAATCAAGAAATTAAATACATGATTATCGTATATCCACATTAAACACGTGAAAAAATACAAGTCTCTGAATAAGTTTGTGATTACAACCTAAATGGAACACACAATGAACTATAAGTCAGTTTTGTAATCAGACTAGTTTAAGAGTTTTCATGCCGGTAAACTAATAGAAGTTCAAGAGAAAAAGAGATAGGCCCTAGAAATCAAATTCTTTAATGCAGATAATTTAAATTCCATTAAGATGCTAGAATATGCCATGCCTGCTCGATAAAAGTTCTTGTTAACTAAAAGGTTTCAAACAATGGTGAGAATAGTTATCAAGTCGTCGCCTAGGCGATGACTAGGCGTCAAAGCGATATAGAATTGCAAGGCGTCGACGCAACTTGGGTACAGAGTAGAAAGGCGAGCGCTTTGGTCTCGACTTGGACGACTGTCGGGCGACTATATAGCTAAGCGGTCGACTTGGTTGGAGCGGGTCTGGTTCGACCCGATGCAACCTGGGTTAAAAAAAAAAAAAAAAGTTCGACTGAACATATCTAATCGATCAATCGCAACTTCGGAAGGGGGAGAAACCAAGCAACTCACTGTGGCGACTCAATCGATCGACTCACAGGCTCACAGCGGCGACTCCCTTCCTTCCTTCTTCTCGTCTTCTGACATATTCTCTTCTTCTTTTTTGGTTCTTCTCTTCTTCTCGTATTCTCTTCTTCTCGTATTTTTCTTTTTTGGTTCTTCTTTCTTCTCATCCTATTCTTCTACTTTGTTGACTCTGCTCTGGCTGCCTTGGGTGTGCTTATTGTTGATTTGCTTCATTATTTGTTTATTGTTTATTGCTTAATGCTTATGTGGATGGCTGGATGCATATGCGTTTTTGTTTATCTGCTTTGACTGCTTTGGCATATTGTTTATTGTTTATTGCTTCAGTATCATAGTTCTTAAATATAATGGATATTTGCATTTAAAGCATTTTCTAAACTACATATGTATAAATTATAAATTATAATAGTGTATACTTGATAGCTTACTTAGTGTATAAATTATAATAATGTAATGAGTAGTAAGTAACTAAAAAAAATTGCATTTGTATCTATGTAACTAAAAAAAAATCGTAGCATCTAAATAAAAAAATTGTAGCATGTTGACTGCTTATTGTTCCAAAATGAGCCTAAGAGTATTATATATAATTGTGTTGTGTCTTGTGAGTTGGAGACATGTGTTGCTGCCTTTACAATATTATATACAGTACATAACTTTATTACTTGTTTATACTATATTATATTATAATTTGTACTGTATATAATTGTGTTGTGTCTTGTGAGTTGGACGCATGTGTTGCTGGCCTGCTGCCTATACTGCTATATTATATATATAGTACATAACTTTATTACTTGTCAGTACTATATTATATTATAATTTGTACTATATTATATATAGTACAAGATCTGCTGCCTACTGCTATATTATATTATATATATATATATTACATAACATAATTTTGTCCTTTTGTAAAATTAATGTAACATCTTAACGTAAAATTATAAATAGGATGCTTAATTATAAATTTATGGTATTCTACATATACAATATTAAAACTTAAGAAACTAAACATAAATTTAAGAATTATTTTGAATTAAACTAAATATTACAAATGTATCACCATTTATATAATTTGAAGTTGGTATACGTTCAAAAAATTATAAGTTTACAACTATAATAAAATTATCCATTTTGACTTGATCTTGTTCACTTCTTGTTATGATTTGATATGTTACAACATGCATTATGCATATGGTAAATCATTAAAAAAATAAATATATCAATATTCATATAAATATTAAATATATATAATTTTATTCGTATAAAATTTACATTGTTAACGACTTGTCGACTTGTGGACGACTAGTCGGGCGCCTTGTCGCCTAAGCACTTAAGCTCCCGGTTGTCGCCTCACCTCGACTTGTCGCCTTGATAACTGACCTCCCAACTTTCACTTGCTCTAGATGCCTTCAGTAATACATAGGAACATAACATAGAAAAATAAACCTTATCTAAAAAGGATATGGAAATATGTTACCAAAATAACTCTAGCCTACACTGTTCAAAGCAAGATTGTCATTATTTTGGTTTTTTCAAAGATATGAGTTTATAACCAAATGGCCAATTATCAAAAGCAAAGCAAGCATGACCACAGCACTAATCCATGATTTATCCAAGTGCCCATTATGATAAGCACACGTAGGCCCTCCTTTTGGTTAGACTTATTCTCCATCTGCATTGTAGTTTCACTTTCTCTTCTCTAATAAGATTTTCTTCTTTTATCACAATATACACACACAAACACATATTTCATTGGTCAATTTCAGAAAATAAATACTTCTTTGAAAAAATTGATCTCTAACACAAAGCAATTCATTGTAAATTATGTAATTTAGTATCTAAATTTCTATATAGGAGCCTTTTATATCTTTGGAAATGTATAACCATGGGATCAATAAATGAAAACATTGATCTAAAAAGAACACAGCACAGACTGATATGGAAACATATAACAGAAAGGAAAACTGGAAGGCACAAGCCTGAGAACACACCTTTGTTAGGTTGTGGAAAATAACGGGCCCACTGAGGAAGGTCCTCACTATAATATACAATTGGGCAGTAACCCTCAGCGTCCCTGTTATATGTACACCCAGATACCTGCGTCGTATTGCAATGATATGCCCCCTTCCACAGGTTACAAGGGGAGGTAACAAAATCAGCCCCTTGGTTGCGGCCCCAGTCAAGACGATCAGCCATGTTATAATTAGCTTGGTACCACCCACTATCCTCTAGCAAAGCCAGTGTCATTTTTGAAACAACCGACCTTGTATCTACTGAGCCTGTCATAATCTCATTCATCAGAAGCCTTTTCTCCCAGTGGGATCCTGTGGAAAATTATGAGACTTGGATATTAGAGTGATATTCTTCATTCTCAGTTACATGATTCAAAAATATAATAACAAGTGATTAAAAAAAAAGGAAAATATTTGCTTTCCATATAATCCTGTTTTCTGTAAGTTTATATACTATAAAGCAGTGGTTTGCATCATCATTGTCTGGAATAAAGAAATAATGGTGGAAGCAGGAGATGATTAAAAATCAGTTATAACAAAACATATTTCTGATAGCTTGTATAATATATATTTTCTAACGTGATAAACAATTAGAAGTACAGGTTGAGAAAAGAGAGGATAAACAACCTGATGTACCACGGCCTCCACCATCTTCCAACTCTAAGCCAGTAAAATTCTCAGAGAAGGCCTACATTGAACAACTTGTCAACGCATTGTTGTGTGCAGGCAGAGTAATGAGACTCATGCGCATTTATTTTTGCATTATCTTGTTAGTTGGCTAGTGGAATTCTATCTTTGGAGGGATGAAGGAGTGGGTATATCCTGCTTCGGTGAAAGATATGTTCTTAACTCGCTTTCGAGAATTTGTTAGTGAGAAGGTCCCGAAAATTCTATGGAACAGTGCTTCATCTCAGTTTTATGGAATATTTGAATGAGCTTAATAATAGACTGTTTAGGAGGTTATCTTTTAATTTCTCGAGGATAGGGTTATTTTTCTTGAATCTCTTTGAGCTTCTTCTACATGGGCCTTTAGGGGGCCTTTGCGATTGGTTTGGGTAGTGATTGGAGGTCTGCACTCTTTTTTTTTGT
The DNA here is from genome assembly GCA_034770075.1 of Aralia elata. Lineage (NCBI taxonomy): Eukaryota > Viridiplantae > Streptophyta > Magnoliopsida > Apiales > Araliaceae > Aralia > Aralia elata. The sequence continues at coordinate 27,173,611 of CM068377.1, read as the reverse complement.
TGTTGTAATTTTTGTCTTGTTTTCCACTAATTATATGAGTGTGGACTTCTTGTCCCCCAACCATCATCTCAGTTTTATTGGAATTTTGGGATAAGCTTAATACTAGACTATTTAAGAGTTACCCATCTTTTAATTTCTCGAGGATAGGGTTATTTTTCTTGCATCTCTTTGGGCTTCTTCCTATGTGGGCCTTTAGGGGACTCTTAAGACTGAATTGGGTAGAAATTGGAGGTCTGCACTTTTTTAATGCTCTCTATCTTGTTTTCCACTAGTTCTATGAGGGTGGACTTTCTTGTCCCCTGCCACCCCTCCCCCCCACCCCCAAAAAAAAAAAAAAACATATTTTTCAAGAAGTGCACAGTTTTCATAAAACAAAACCCACAAATACAGATGGGATGAAATACCCCATAATGATAACGTGAATGCATGACAACACGAGGAAGCACCACACGTGTTACCATCCGTCCAAGCTTTTCATCAATGGCTTGTTCAGTAACCTACAAGCAAAACAAACAAGTTAAATTGAGGTCAAAGATTTAATGTAAATAAAGATTAAAAAAAAAATGTGTGTACACATGAATATTAAATAAGAGTTGCTCTATGCTGAAAAGCATCAGGACCATATATAATTGGAGATACTTTATTTCTGAAGGATATGCAGAGAGAAACAAGCCTATTTAGCAAAAATAAAATAAAAAAGAGGGAAACAAGTCATCGATCAGAATGACCAGGTAAACCGAAAATAATACTAAAAGGACGAACTTTGAATGATGAACAATAAACCAATCCCCCTGTTCAACAAGTGGTTTTCTCAGCAAATTGATAAGGGTCATGCCACTATGAGGGAGCATGTGTACTTTAAGGCCATATCAAGGGAGTGACAATAAGTCAGAAAAGCAGATAACATTATTATGGATATAAAGCAGCCATTACAGAAATTGCACAATTTAATACTAAGATATTTGAAATTATTTGTTTTTCTAAGTATGCCGATATGAATTTTATTTATATAGACTTATAAAACATAGAAAAGATTATTAAAATTTTAATTAACCATCCACATCACTGGATTTAAATGTTAGATTAGCAGTGGGGATTAACACTATTCTTGTAAATCGTCAAGGTCAAATTTCATTGAAAAGTCATTATTCATGGGTAAAATATTTCCATCACCACTGAAGAGATCAGATCTTCATATAACAAACTAAACTCCAACAGAATGGTACAAACAGGAGTTTTCAATGCAATAATTTAGTTGTTAACAAATTATGATGCAATACTTCAATAGTATTTACCTGACCACGTCGCCTTTTCCTCTCATCCCTAAAATGCGCGAAGGCATGAGGATCAAATCCAAGAATGTGCATCACCTGGGTAAGGTCCAGGTTTTTTAATCAAAGTAACAAAGGCAGATTTTCTTTCTACTATATAACCAAATTCTAAATCCAACTCACTTCATGTATGAGCGTAGCTGAAAGTAAGGTTTCCGCTTCAGCAGTTAAGTGGTGAGGAGCAACATTCACATGTCCTGTAAAGTGCAAACAGAAGTACCATTAATTGATTAAACTTTAGCTTTTTAACAGACGGTAGGATAGAAAGGTGCTTCACAACAAGAGTTTCCATGAATAAGGTACCAGCAATGGCACGACCCCATTGATCACGCTCACATGCCACTGCCCATGCTAGGGTATTGCCTGTTGTAGGTCTAGTAGTCACTAAAAGAACTAAGTCGGCATCAGCGACACCCTCTGGAGAATAAATAAACAATTACAATTGAGTTGTCGCTTTAAAGCATAATCATAAACGTAATAATAAAACCACTAAACATTGTCTAAACAATAGAATAATAACAGGTAATAACCTAACATTCGATGCAGCTACCTTCTACATACTCCCGTGGAAGCTGTACACCTCCATCTTGTCCACATGCAGAATATCCACTTAACTGCAAGTTCCCCCTTACACGTTCAACAGCTAAAGCTCTTCTGAACCACTCTGCTGTCTGCCCTAGAGCCTGTGTTAAGTTACTGCAGCAAATTAGAGTCTATTTTACCAAAGATGCTGATAAGAACCATGAAAGCTTTCAATATAACTAAAAGACTTTATTGTGCATATGTTCAACAACTACACATGCTATTGGTAACGACCCGAGTTCAGAATATAGCTCAATCCACTCTCAATAGTACCAGCTAGGTCTTAACCCACCACAAGTCATGACTAATTATTGGTACTCTATTAAGTAGAGTTGAAGTCTTATACAGAAACTGAAAAAACAAAATCTAACCCACATGTTCCGATGAGGGGATTGGGTGTCACAATCTTCTGTCACTTAAATCCTTGACATCCTCGTCAAGCCCACATATCTCAATCAACTCCCAAGAGTATCAGCGGGGTCATTTTGGCCCACCACAGACCCACCAAAAGTCATGACAAATTATTAGTAGTCTTAATAGCAGAATTGAAGCCATATACACAGACAAATCTAGGCCACAGTTTCGATGCGGGGCTGGGCTGTCACACTAATAATTTTACACCAGATCAGTCTGTTTTGCAGTATGAACCAGTTCTCTTAAGTATCAGTATATGACAAATTACACTCAAAAGCAATACCTAAAGATGTTACAGTTACAGGAAGGAGAATAAAGTAACTCGCTAACTGTACCTTATGAAGACGAGACTTTTTGTCTTCCCCAGCTATGTCATCCAAACTGCAGTTATACCAGCAGTCACCAGAAATTGGAGGATCACCACGAGGATTACAAGAAGGCGTGTCAGAATGAGAAGTCACAGCAGGCTCTCCCAGCTAAATGAGAAACATAATATTACAACATTAGCTCTAAACCATCACCCAAGCACAAACCAAAAACTTACCAACTCAATGATAATACACACCTTCACAATGTCACCAACGTTTCGACAGTCTCTATCAGGTGAGTGACCAACAGTGTCATAATTTAAATAAATTCTAATAGGCTGCTTTGCATCCTCTTGCTGCCCTGAAAATCTGGAAGCTTCAAGCAATGCCCTTCCCCTCCTCTGACGGGGTTTTGAGACACCAGGCTTATCATAAACCTGCGGGGTAACAGAATACACCTTGCGGCCCGGTTTTTTCCTTTGCTCAATAATCTGATCATGAATGCATGAATGTGATATTATGCTCACCGTGCCCTTTTCTGGGCTATGCCACTGCAATCCGATTTCTTGGGATATCGCATAACCAGCTTCAAAGCATACCAATATCAGTAAAATCTGAAACAGATAAGGAAAATGAGTGAGACATCAAAAAACTATCACCAGAGTTTTGAAAAAAAAATATCACCAGAGTTTTGAACGAGCACAAAACAGGACACCAAATTTAGGCTCTCAGAGTATAAGATATTATTACATATTTGGACTATGTATTCACTTCAGTATATTTCTGTTTCGTCGTTAACTCGGACTGGGTGGGTGCCGATACCGGTACGTATCAGGTAATTCACAGTATATTTCTGTATCATCGTCAATTCAGACTCAGTGGGTGCCGATACCAGTACGTAGTATCAGCCATATTTTGAACCCTGATTAGATAAAAAAAATTCTAAGAAAAGCAGCAGGTCTCTAAAGTGTCTTCACCATACATGTTAGTTCATACCAAATCAAGTAGGCAACAACTGATCAACATAAGCTTACTTGAGCTCAACATAAACCCAGTGGCGAAGCTACATGTTGGACTATGGGGTCAATTGACCCCACTAAATTTTGTTTATATATATATATGTGTGTGTGTGCGCGCGCGATGTAATAAATTTTTTATGGGTGTAATTTAGTAATTTGACCCCCACTAAAATGAATATTGAATATGCCTTCGCTCTAGACTTCCTTCACAATTACAAAATTTATACTTGAACTCTCCTCCATTTATAAAACAAGCGTAGAACAAGATTACATTGTTAAACAATGTGGGACTTCAAAAGTCCAAGTAATAAATAAAGAAATGACTACCAAGAGAAGCTTGATGGCTACAACAATGATATAGGGGTATATATATTACTTATTATAGTAACAATATTGTAATTAAATACATGTTTTACGTATGCAACTGGCCGGAAAACACAAAATTATTTAAAAAAATTGGCTCGGGGGCGCAGCCCCCAAACCCCGCCAAATTATTTATAGGATCACAATCCTGGCTTCGCCGGTGCATAAACCACCACATAAATCAACTAACTACTGCACTATCACATCAACAACAACAAACTAATTTCCACATGACTAACCAAATATCCATTCGACCTAAAGATGTGAAGGAACATCATCGGCTATAAACCCTGAAATCGACAAAAACCCAAGAAAGGAAAAGAATTCTTTTTTTCTCTCTCTCATGAAATTGGCTAGTCAAGTAACTTACAGGCAGGAGGGAGGAATTAGCTAACCAAAAAGGAAATTACCAAAAATAAAAATCAGAGCCTCATAAAAAAACCCAACTCGTTCATTAGGCTAAAAAAATTAATAATATAATCGGAAGTTTGAGTGTCAGTTGTAAAAGTCCAAAAAAATTCCCTTTATTTCCCGACATCTTCTCGAATGTAACACTCTTGTTTTCAGCTGGTCTAGTTTCATTATTTTCATAGTACAAACTAAAACCCCAGATTTGAAATTGTAAATAACTAAATTACTAATTCCTAGGATCGGAGGAGAGAGAGAAAGTCAAAGACAGAGAGAGATACAGAGAGATAAACAGAGGGTACCACTTACCTGGAGAAGAAACAGAGCGAATCCCAGTTTAGTAGTGCAAAATTTCAGAAGAATACATCGATTACAAGGAATCTTCAGCTCCATGAATTGAAATGTAAGATACTAACATAAAAAACAACAACATGGGTTCCATCAAATCACCGGCGACTTTCCAATCGGCTCCCACACCCAGAAAAATTGTGGGATTCCCCGCATTATATATTATATACTGATAACAATGTAATTACAGATATACAGAGAGAGCAATGAAAAAGGCTTTTATTTCTATGTCAATGAGTTGAATGGTACAAAGAAGTGAGCTTTTTGATTTTTCAGTGACAAAAGTGTAGTGGGTTTAGGGTTTAATGGGTATTGTTGCTTATAATTGATAATTTTACACAAGAAATTGAAGAATTTATGGGAAAATGTTTGTGTTTTTGTACTTGAAAAAAACGCAGTAAAGGGAGTGAGAAGAAGAAGAATAGGGAAATGATGAGCAAGGTGAGAAAGGGTAAAGCTGATGATCTTTGGAGTAAAGAATTTTTACAGATTAATCATGTTTGTTTCATTTAAATGTGTATGGGAGGAAATTATTTTTATAACATTTCATGGCGGCAGGAGGGGACGCTGTAAGAGGCTTCAGTGGAAAATACCAGAAAACCAAACTAAAGGAAAATTATTTTACCTTTTGAAATTTAAATGAGAAATATTTTGCACTTGAAAATATTTGTTTTCATTGAAGTGGTAATTAGATGTGACATGCTTGAGTTGAGTACAAAAAAGCGTTCAAAACTTATATATATTTGATATCAAATGAATCAAATTTAAAAGGAAAATAATATTCATCAAATTTAGTGAGTCGACAATCCAAGCACAAGTGAGACTTTAATAAATATTCAATAGTTATATACAGAGACACTAGATTATATTTTGATTTTTTCAAATGCATTAAAAAAAAAAGATTGAAAAATTACTAGTACTCATGTAGTTGTAAATGCCATCAATTACTTCTTTTATTCATATAATGATATAAGCATATAATCGGGTGTATAAATCGAACTTCTTTTGATTAGTCGGACACACCGACTAGTTCCGAAATCGCATTGATCGTCTCTACTCGTACTTTGATAGGACTGGCCAGTTATTGGCAATGGCAGACACTAGCGTTGTTGGTAAAACAACAAAGTCAGGGGTCCAATATATTTAATTTTCCCCAAGGTAGGGTCCGAAATATTTCAACCAAATTGCTTACACACTATTTACGTATTTAATTTGCATCGCCAACTTGGAATACTGAAGCTAAAATACACTTCACATCTTTATCGTTTACGTTTTATTATAAAATTAAAAATGGAATATAATTTTATTTTTATTGTAGAGTTCATTCATTATTTACCTAAATATTACTCTTTTCGTTCCAAATTACAACATCATTATTGACTTTTTAAAATCAATTTTACAATTTCAAACTCAAAATTGAGATAATTCATTAAAGATTATAAAAAAAAAATATTAAAATGAGTAGCACTTTTGAGATAGTTTATAATCATCATTGTATCGACTAAAATTAAACGAATTCATGCCAATATTGAGTTTGAAAATATCTTTAATTGAATTTTAAAAAGTCAATAATGATATTATATTTTAAAACGAATAGAATGAAATACAATATTAAATTTGTAATAATTTTTGACCGCGTCAATGTGTATATTGTCAATAGTAAGAACCAGAGAGAGAGAGAGAGTAATCGTAGTGAGAATTGTTAAAAGTTGATTAATGTTGAGTTTTGTCTCGTCCAACTTAAATAATATACAAGCATGTTGAATTTTAAACAGAGTATAAACTTACTAGTTTAGTTGCGAACTTGAACTCTACAATGGTCCGTTGTGTCTATAAAATCTAACATTAAGAGTTGAAGACTATGGAAAGATATGAATGTTAAGTCGTAACAACATCAACTAATTTATGGTTGTAAACTAAATTATATGGTCAAACATATCTTGAAATTATAAATCAAATTCATTTTTGAATCACTTTTTTTCAAGTTATATTTGTTTACAATTATATCAGATTGATGTACCTATTGAGATGGTATTACCCAAACTTTGCATAACAAAAGTTTGAGGTTCAAATCCCTCTTTTTCTTTTTTTTCTTCTTCTATTTTTTTTGTTCAACGGCAAAGGATATTTTCGGACCAACTTATGCGTCAACCAAGGGGCAATTTTAAGGCGCATCCCTCACATCAATTTGGTCTATTTAGAAGATTTTCTCCTAAATATTGGATTTGAATCTAAGAATTTGGATCTAAAAAGTCAAGGTAGAAAGTAAACCTGTTGGACTAGTAAGCGGATTGTATTACCTTGTGATAACAAGGACTTCAAAAAAAAAAATCAAATTACTGTAAGTGAAATGGGTGGCATAATTTGGGTAGCAAACAGGGGGGACCATTTATGAAAAGAGCATAATTTTTGGAAATTTGAGTGATTGGTTTAATTGTGCACTTAAAAGTGGAAAACACCAAGCCAGCAAGATGCGTGCAAAATACTAAATCTTATATATAATCTTAATTGCTTTTACACACATATTTAATGATCACACATATACAGAGGCGGATGTAGAATTTTCACTCTTATAATTAAATAAAATTCATCAAATATAAATTTTAATTAAATATATATAAAAGTCACTACAAAATTATTGATTTTGTTTTAGATTTTATTTCTTAGATTGAGACATAACTAATTGACTCTCGAATAGTTTCATCAGAAGAATATTCGGATCGATGACATTTAGTAGCGGTAGATCTTTAAAAATATTTATCCATATATCTATTTATCCTGATTCAAAATATTAAATACAAATTCACAACATAATATAAAAAATTAAATAATAAATTTAATAACATGAACATATCAAACATCCAATGCATGGTCATAAAATGAAATTATATATTCACAATTCATGTCTTTATTGATTCAATACAACATCAAATGACACATGCCTAAAACTTAAATATATACTGTAAAATTAAAGAGCATGTACATATATACTAATTAACAAGAATGAAATCAAAAACTAAATAATGAATTACTCATATATAACTAATAAAAAATTATACAAAAATTTAATTATATTTAATCTTAACCTTAAAAATTAAGAAAAAAACTAAATAGACTCATAAAAACAAAATTTGAATATTGAATTTAAAGGAGGATATTAAAAAATTTAATATTGTTGATAAGTGACCTAATGTTTTTTTAAGGGAGGGTACCACTTTACTATATTACCACCCTTCTACTTACAAAAAATTCCAAAAATCAAGGGTGGGTACCCCCCCCCCCCAATATTTAATTTTAACCTTAAAAATTAGGAAAAACTAAATAGACTCGTGAAAATAAAATTTGAATATTGAATTTAAAGGAGGATATTAAAAATATCTAATATTGTTGATAAGTGATCTAATGTTTTTTTTTTAAGGGAGGGTACCACTTTACTATATTACCACCCATCTACTTACAAAAAATTCCAAAACTTTATGTGCATCCGCCCCTACACACACATATATATATTTTTAGATTCTAATTTTTAATTAGGAGATAATTATAAATTATAAATAATGTAGTTGATCACGAGGTAGCATGTTCTCATTCATTATCACAAATGATTATAGATGAAAGCGGTGTAGAAATTTAAAGCACCATCTAAAAGTCTAAAACCGTAAACAATATTGAGGCCTCCCAAATTTGACAAATTTGGGAATAATCGACCTGTTTTAGTTTATGGGCATGCTTTATATATGTATATATACACACGGTCCGTTTCTCTGACGAAATTAAAGAGAGTAAATCAAAAGCGAATCAGCTATATCGACGATTTTGTCTGTCGCTATAGCGACGAACAAAACCGTTACTATAGTCGATTCGTCGGTTTTTTATGCTATGGCGACGGACAAAACTATCGTTATAGATTCATTTTTAATTCGCTCCCCTTGGTTCGCTGAATAACCGGACTCTCTCTCTCTCTATATATATATATATCTTATCACTCTTTTATTAACTTAGGATTCTCTAATATATTTTCCGCAAAACAAGCTTTTTAATATTAATTGAAAGGAAACTAAATTTTACACGCTAGCTTTATTTTTGTAATGCCGCAATCATAATAAGAATGTTATCCATAATAAATGACTACTTTATAAGTAACATTTACACTATTTATACTCAAATTTCGGGTCAAATTTTGAATTCGAATCAAATCTATCTAAATTAGGCCTTAAACCACTAGTTCAAATAATTAAATACTTGAAAGTACTATATAAATACAGACAAATTTTTTCTATATATTTTGACGTGAGACTGGAGTCGAAACATAAGGATCACTGGCAGATAAAACTGTAAAGGAACCAAACAATTTGGGCTCAACTCAAAAAAATACAAGCGAGACTTAGATTCGTTAATAATATGATTCAAATTTGAGCATAAAAAATAGTTCGAATAAAAATATGAATAGAATTTGAGCAAAAGATTATACTCAACTCGTTTAAAATTCAAACTTTTCGAATTCTCGATTATGATTCGATACATACTCGATTGATACAGATTCGATTAAATACTCGATACATTCTTTTATAATATATACAAAATTAAATCAAATTAGGATAATTAATTATTATTATTTTATTTTGTTTTTAATTTTAATTGTGATTTTATATTTGTAAAATGTAATAATAAATATATTTTCTCATTTTTAAGTAAAATAACAAATTTAATTTATAATTATATTTATTATAAAGTTAGTTATTATGTGAAGATTCGAATTTGAATTTGAATTTGAATTTGAAACTCGCGAGTAATTTGAATATAATTCGATCCAAGTCTAGTCGAATTGAATTGAATCTGAATAGAATTTTTCAAATTCAATTAGAATTCAAGTATGAATTTAACGTTTCTAGTCCAATTCGAGCAATTTTATGTTCACTTCGATTCGACTCGTTTATATTTTTACTGGCCGATGATAGTTTTAATATATGATTTTTTTTTTATTTCCAATTAATCATTTATTACTACGCATTCTACTATGTGCAGAATTATTTCTGTTGGGCTTAGGAATTGGAATCCTTAGTAATTAGAACTGACCTGTCCCTCGTAAACCGGAGTCATAAACAGCTAAGCGCCTAGGCCCAATACAAGGGAGTGAATGGACTGTATTTAACCATGCAACTATGGAGTGGGATTTGCTGGCCCAAACAACTGGATAATAACATTATCATGGTAAAACTGTCAAGTTAATCATACTAGATTTGAAATTCTTTATTTTCTCATAAGCTACCTACAATGATTGTGCATCAATAAATAACTGTACCGGACCGATACAAATCATACCGATTATTAAAAGTGTCTGAAAGTACGCACTGATACCAGTATCGATTAGACCGGTGTCCCGAATTAATTAACCGGTTCGATACCGAAACAGTACTGATTGTACGTAAGCATCACTGTTGTGAACTTTTGTTCTGATTTTATAGAATAAAATCCAGATTTACAAGAGCTTTGAATTCTGAAAGATGGAGATCAAATTTCATTTCTCTAATCATCTCTTTAGCAGAGCCGGCCTTGGGCCAGGGCTACAACCTAGGGCCCATAACTGAGGGAGACCCAAAATTTTTTATAAGCTTATTATGTATATATGTGTATAAAAAAATAAAAAATAAAACAAAAAAAGTTGTCGCCTATACCTGTTAATGAAAAGGGAAGCCAATCAATCTAGTCAGTCTTTATATACTCAATCTCAAGAAAAAACGTACCGAGTAAAGAAGTCTCATATTAATTATAAAATAAATCAATAAATATGAGGAATCAAAATAGACTCTTAGCCACAAAAAGAAAGAAAAACCCTTCGACTTTCTCAGTTCATAACGCAACGCAAATAATTTTTTTCCGATGATTCTCCTTTTCTCCAACAGAGTTGGAAAATAAATCATCCACCAATTAGACCAGTGCCTTTTTTTGAAGGTAATTTTTTTTAAATATACATATAGATAATAGAATCTAGATGTATAAATTTTGAAAATTGTAATACATATATTTGTTAACGTTTTCTTATTTATTATTTGATTCAACAGAAAACTTGGTTGGGATTCTTGTTCTTTATAATTGGAAGTTTCAAGTGGAAGAAAATATGTTCAAAATTCAGGTTTTATTGTTCTTTGTTAATTAATTTTATTGTGTTGTGTTTATTATAAAAATTAAAAAATATTTCCTAAGAAACAACTTTCCGAAAATCTCAAGAGACAAAGAAAGAAAAAAAGAAGAAGAAATTGCTCAAAGTTTAAGAGGATCTTTGAATAAATATTTTGTTAAACAAACCACTGCTTCACTTGAAAATTTAGATGAAGATTTGCCAAATAAATATGAACAACCAATTCAATTGGAAGAATTAGTAAAAAATGAGAATGACGTGAATGAAGAAATTAGTGATCAAGAAATGCTTATGGAGATTCGAGAGGAAGCATGTAGACTCATATATGTAGTTTTCGTTTTTTAATGCAATGTTTACAATCCGGGGTACTCTTTTTCCTTTGTTTGAGATTTTGTCCCATTAGATTTTCCCCAAACAAAGTTTTAATGAGGCCCCAAAGTGTTCTTCCTTATCTTTTGTAAATTCTTATAATTTTAATAAAATTAATTAGTTGATAATTTATTTATTTTTTTATTTAATTTGTATAAATGGACACACTTGAGAAAATTTGTCCTAAGCCTTAGAAAACTGGCTCTACTCTTTAATAAATTTCTTTTACACTAATTAAAGTATCAAATACTAAATACTGCTATATATCTTTATTACCTACTTTTAAGTAGAGCATAAGTTTCCCCGTTGAGCTCAATAACTCTACAGGTCTGCAAAAGGTCTCCTTAATCTCTCACTGATATAAAAGAGAGCAGAGTAATGCAAAAGATGAAGTTGGCTTATTAAGTTTTTGTGGTGGGGAAAAAAAATTGGTCACATCACGTCACATCAATAGGTGTATCACTTTCTTTTATGATCAAGTTAGTGTGTTTTTTTTTTACGCACATTAGTGAAGCGCGCTCACGTAAATCATAAATAAGCTCTACCAAGGATTGCCAAACATTTAGCACTGAGTTTCCTCCTCAGTTTTTAGTAACAAAATGAACCAAAAGTAGAATCAAACTGAGAGTTCAGTTGATGTTTTCCCATACACCAACCGGTTTCCAAACTTTCCATCAAGTTATTAGAGAACCCAATATAAAACCAAATACAGACACTTTGAAATACAAGTGCGTGAACCCACTTTCAGTCTGGCACAATGAACATATCTGATTTCATTTTATTCCATCACTAGATTGATATTGTAAGTGATCCAGAATTTATTTTTTATTTATTGCAAAACACACTATAAAAGAGGCAATAAATGGAGAAGCAGAAGGGAACCATGAACCAAAAGATTGTACAAACTGCTGCTACTTTTTTCAACCGATACAACTGGTTCGGTAAGGTATGTATCGAACATCCAAAATAATTTTTCGAATCCGGTACCAAATAAACTGTATATACCTATTACATGTACTGATGCCGAACCTGTTTCATTTCAAACTGGCCGGTTCAAACTGATTCAATTAACTCAAAAACCAAAAAAAACTGAAAAAAAAAATGCCCACACCTACATGACATGTTGCTATTAGATAGTAAAAAACACTAATTCAATATGTCATCCTTATATATTTTATGCACTTTATTTATTTATTAATAATAGTATTAAATAAGATATTATCCTGAAATTTGTCATCATAATTTATTATTACACTACTATTTTTAAACAAATAATTTATTTTTAAGGATAAATATCGAATAAAAATACATTTATAATATTTATAGAGTTTTTTAATATAAGACTCTTTTTTATAGGACTAAGGGAGTAATACTTTTTCACAAAATAGTTGACTATATTCGACTATTTCCAAACTTTACATTGACTTTCTTTGAGCTATGAGGCCATATTTGCTTGCAATAATTATAATCTCGGAATTATATTATCATGGATTATAATCCAAGATTAATAATTCTGAGATTAAATAGCTAGCTAGTCACATGCTTGTTTAAAATAGAATTATTTATGAAATAATTTAAAATAATCTCATATTATGTTTGTCTGGAGCTACAAAGATAGTTATTAAATCGTTAGCACCGCATAAAAACATTCCTCCTAGAGTAGCTGTTAATACGAATAAGAGAAACTCTGTTGTTTTGTCTAGAATTAAAGTTATCATTTAGACTATTATATCCTTATTAGTAATAATAAAGAGATCGTATTTTTAATAATGTGAGTATAAATGGATAAAATAGGATACAACGGTCATTTAAAAAAAAAGATAAAGGTTAAATTGCACACAACTTTTTAATTTTCAATGGTATGAATTATGATACCTGGTTAGACATGATATTAAATAGTCTCTCATTCTAAGTTATTTTGTTATTCTTAAATTAATAATCATAAATCTAATTTTTAAAACAAATAAGATATTAGAGATTAATAATTGAATTTGAAGTGTTATTCTTATAAATTGGCACTAGCCGTAATTAAATAATTTACCGGGGCCAGGGTAATCTTTGGGCATTAAATAATTAAATAATTTGTACTGCTTTATAACAACTTACATAAAATAAGACACGACTCTTGAGTGGTGGGCATTTAAAGTTATTATGGGACAATTTACTCCTGTAATAATAAAAAAAATTTATGTACTAAAAAAGGATAAGATAAAACATGACATCCTACGAACATTATTTTAGAATAAACGCCATGCTCCATCCATTTAACATGTTATAAAATCCAAAAATTATGTAGAATAAATCAAATAACATTTCTCAACCGTTGCTTTGATATATCACGCTGAAAGTAATAGGATTTTGTTTGACAAATTGACTGTCCTTGTAGATTTTATTTTCACAAAAGAAAAAGCATCCGAGTATTTATTCTTTGCAAAATTCTAATATTCCATTTGAATTTTTTTTTGATTTTTTTTCTTCATTTTTTCGTAATATTTTCATCAATGATGTATATATATACCACTTCAGAAATATCACGTATGGAGATTAGATGTACATGTACCATCAAATGACTTGTAGAATTTTCTTTTAATTTTTACGAAAAAAAGAATCTGCCACTAAATATGGATTAGATGTTATTATGGGATTTTTTTTGTTGTTGGAATTTAATTACTCCTTCTGTCCGGTAAAAACTGGCTTAGTTTGATTTTTCAGTCAAATTAATTATTTTTGTGATTAAAATTTATAATATTTTCTTGTAAATATAGGTGAAAAGGATATAAGAAACTATATATATCAAATTTACTATCACCACATCTAATTTTTCATAAGTTTGAAAATATAAATAAATATGTTTAATTCTTAATTCTAAAATTAATCAGTTGGACTAAAAAAGTCGAACTAAACCGGTGATCGAGTAACGGAGGGAGTATTTGTTATCTTTTACCTTATGATGATGAAACAAAATGGAAAAAACAAGCTGCAGCATGCCAAACCAACTCTATATAACACATTTTTCATTAAATTATTTTGTCCTCAGTAAGCATTAAAATTCTCTATTATATATGAGTCCTAAACAGGTTGGCTTTGAAGATCTGGTCATAGGCTTGTATATAGTTTTCATTTGTGATGTATATTGAGTATTTGAGTGCATCTCCATATAACAAAAGAGCCTCAATTCCCTCTCCGCAAAATTCATTTAACATCAAGTCTTATATTTGTATTATCTGGTGATTTAAAGAAAGAGATTCGTATTTGTAAATCTTTTGGTAGTTTTTCAACAATAAATAAAGGGAAGTGCTGGATGCCACATGTATGTGGGTGCGTTGGCTTCCAAACGATGTCGTTTTGGAGGCCTTAAAAAATTAAAAAAAAAAAAAACTCAAGTCAAATCACTTTATATTTTCTCTCTTTTCCGTCTCTCTCTCTCTCATCTCCCATCTCTTAATCTTCCACTCCTTCCTTTTATTTTTTTGATCTGGGCGTAGTGCGGTAGTGGCATGATTATGTGAGACAATGGTGCATTGTGGTATACCTGGTGGATCTAATGGTAGTAATGGTAGGTGGATCTAATGGTAGTAATGGTAGGTGGATCTACAAGTGCCGTAACTTTCGTATGTAACGCTTGCTATGAATCAATTCTATACGCAAATTTATATACATAGATGTGTGTGTATATATATACACACTATTGTTACGTCATAATAATAGTATGTTTATTAGAAATATTTGTTATATATTTTCACAAGTCAAGAGAGTGCGGCGCAATGGTAATAGCTTGCCTTAGCAAGTACTAATATAATATGAACTAGTTGATGTTGAAGCATCAACTCCACAGATACTTGCTCCTTTACATACTAGATGACATTAAAAACTAAAAAGTTAGTCATTTTCTCTTTCTAAATTTACGCAAAATTAATTGCCTTATGAGCATCGCAACTTTCGCTAGATAATAACACCAGTACCCGGCCTTTTGTTGTGACCATAATTGTTGTTATTCGGATAAAAGGCTCTGCAAAGTTCCTCATACTTCTCCACATCAAAGTTGTGACTCTTCATCAGCTTTGCTTGCTTCACCTTGAACCTACGCTGAAAAAACCCTTCAAAAGTAGGCTCTTTGGATGTCCTAAGGAAAAAGCCATAAGCTAGGGCAAAGTGGAGTGAGGTGACAAAAAAGCAAATGGGCTCCATAACATCCCAACTGAGCTCCCAGAAAGTTAGCCTCATGAAGCCCAGAGTTTGGAGTACAATGAAGCCCAGCCCGCAGTAGAGTTCGCGTCGGACCAGGGACTCAGCTTTGTAGTCTATTTGGGCCTTTTGCTTCTTCATTCGTTCTAGTTCTTCCTTTCTGGGGTCATCTGGGGTGGCTATGGATTGATGAATTAGTTTCTCCATTGATTTGGCCACCTAATCATGTGTTCACAAGGAAGTTAACACATAATAAAGCGTTGGAGAAACTTATCCTAATTTTTCAAATTACTTTACCAAAACTAAAGTCCTCAAAGCAATTGTAGATCATATGCAGGTTGAGTTGAGTTAGTACTACATAATTGATAATTCTATAAAAATATTTGACAATTTCACAAAACTTCATTTACATAAATAGTAAAGGAGATATAATATATGCTTATTTAAATACGTTAAATTTATTATAAATACTGACAAAATATACATTGAAAGATAGACAAAACTTTTGCATTAAATGATTGTACATCTTATTTTTCAATTCCTAATACTCATTTTTAAAATTAGTTTCTTTTTTTTTTTGTATCAATATAGCACATTTTTTATAATTTTGCACGAGATACGATATTAACTATTGTCGTTACGATTCAAAAACACCATATTGCGATAATACAGTAATAAAAAATAATTCTTTTCAAATATGATGAATACGCGCGAAATTATTTATTTATTATTTCAAATTATTGCGTGACGTTATTTTACTTATACAAGTCAACCTATTTAAAAATTCAGGTGTTTTTTATTATTATTATATATAGGACCATTATGCTATAACCGTTGTTTATTGGAATTTTTATTCAAATATAAATGTGCTCAAATTTATAGAAATATGTATTATTATGTACACGAGCTCATTATTCTCGTGCAAAGAGCACGTGTCTTGTTGAAAATTAAATTATTATATTCTCAATATATTTTTAGGTAAAAGTATTTTATTAGATAGAATATTTACTTTTATTTTATAATAATCATATGTTGCATTGGTGACTGTATTATATTATACTAATATTTTAATTATAACAATAATTAGGCGTTTGATAATATCAAAACAAAAATTTATTTTTCTAATTTAGTGATTATGTATTTATATATTGATCTATTCAAGTAATAATAAAATTTTACTTAAGCTAGCATAGTATACTCATATAGTTTAATACTAATACTAATAAAATAGCTAGATATTGTTCATAGTTAATACTTTAAATTACAATTAAACACTAATTAAATAAATATATAAAATAAGAGATGATGATAAAGATTTAATTATGGTAATAAGAATATGGGTGCTAAGAATTTAGAAATCCAATAAATAATAAAATAAAGTTGTTGAGTGAATCTTTGTCTATTTAATTTTTTTTATTTTATGTTTTTAATGATATAATAAATTATTTTCCTAAATACTCAGATTGAATGACCAAAGCATAATCAATTTTTTAATTTTCTATATATAAATAGATATATCAATAATTCTTTCCATCTATTAAAAATTTGTTACGTTAAAATATCAATCTATAAAGATAATCGTGTAAAAATTCTTTTGCTGGAAATTAAAACCCGCAAATGACGCATAATAAATTCATGACCAATGTTTTCGCCACGATTGTCTAGTGACAACTGACAAATCCTTGTCCTTATTAGCAAATACCAGGGGTAAAATTGTAAGAATATTTACAGTTGAAATTACCTGATCGGGCCGGAGAAACACCATTTTCCCCAAAACGATGACGTTTCCGGCCTCATCCAACATTTTCGCATTCTCCAAACCTTGCTCACGGTTTTCACACACCTCACAGCAAATCTTAACGAACTCGGAGTACGAAATCGAGTTCGCCGGAATCTCCTTCAATGCCGATCGGAGCTTCTCCAGTTGCGACGACCTGAGAATCTTCTTCAGGTCATGGACGGATATTCCGTCCGCCGGAGCAGTCACCGGAGAGATCAGTCCGTCGAAACGGAAACGATCTCCTGCAATGCTATTTGGCCACAGCCTTTCCCTCAGCTTGTCACCGACCTGAATCGAGAGGAACTCCGGCAGCCTCGCCGACTGGTTGATTGAACGCCGGTGGAGAAACCGGCTGAGGAAACCTTTGCCAGCCGATTGCATGACAAGTTCGCGGTTGAAGTTTGTTTTGGCTGCATTTTGGATCGAAATGGCCGGCGGTGAATCTCTGTTTCTGTTGAACAGGCGCTTTGCGATTGTTCGTCGTAGCGCCATTGTTGAACAGAGGAAAGAGAAAATTGATTTGGATCGGAGATTTTTAGAGAGAGAAAGGCGGGAGAGGTCCGGTGAACTCGTTAAGTGGCAGTGGGGTTTATATACTGTTCTTGTGGGGAAGAAGGTAGATGGAGAAGAATCTTTTAAATTTATCGCGAGTTGTCGCTATATGATGATACTCTATCCTTCAGTTTTTAATTCACAGTTTAGAAGAGAACATAAATATTACTTATTCTTTTCTAAATTTAGAAATATATATATATATATATATATATATATATATTTAATTTGATCTATAATTAAAGATATATTTTTATTTTAAAATTATAAAATGACATGATATTCTTAATTTACAGTTGTATTCGTAACTAATACTAAGAATATATTTAAGAATATAAAATTATTCTTAAAAATCGTCATTTTACAAATATATGTCTAATTTTAGAACATAAATAAAACGACGTCATTTTTATATAATAACTTACACAATTATATGCAGTGTCTTTCACTTCTCATTTGCCATATTTAAAATGTAACTCATAATTTATTTAATTGAACAAATTAAATATAAAATCTTAATGTTACTCTCTTAAAATCTATCAAAAATATAAAAGAAAAAATAATTAATATTTAATGTAAAAATAATATAAAAAATTAAGTCATTACTATTTCTTTTAAATCTACAAATGAGTTATAAATAAATTACACTATTAAAAAAGACAAATAAAAAGAAACAAAGGATATAACTAAAATGCTAAAATAAGGTGGTGGTTGGCAATAAAAAAAAAGGCCGAGGAGAAAAATGTCCAATTTGGTGAATATTTAGCGGTGTTTGGTTGGGGTGATGCAAAGGACGGTGCGGACATCATGTTTTCGGCATTAGAATTTAGAAGTATCTTTTTGCAAGATGAAAATATATATTGTGATAAATTTAAATTGAATTATAATTATAAAATTTATTAATATATAAAATTAATAATAATTATAGAAAGACCCTATTTATTATATATTTTTTTTATAAAAAATAACTATTAATACTCATCTACGTAAATAGCAATCAAAATATCGACATAAACATTCATAATATATATTATTCTCTTTAAATGTTTTTCGGCAGATAAAAATGCATTCTGAAAAAAAAGGATATAACAATTAATAAGAAGGGCCCACAATTTTGTGCTTACTAACCTTTTCTTACTAGAGATAAGATCATGTTTGACATGCATGTATCCTGGGGTATGCATCCCATTTAAGGGGTACAATACAAGTCTTCTTCTTGGGGAGTAGTCGTGCAGGGGAGGGGTTGACTAAAAATACATATTATGTATAAAAGACAGAAATATGATACGAAAAAAACAAAAAACACATAAATGATATTCTATCAATTTCATAAAAATAGCTTTATTTTGACTGATATAAATGACACTTTATCCATTTGATAAATATAGGTTATTTTGACTTTTAAAATAAATTTACACAAATTAAAATGCAAAACTATTGTGCATTTATTTAAGTTTTAAAAAATAATAAATATTATACTTCCTCATTATTATTTAAATTTCCCCCGCGTACAATACAAGTCTATTTGGGGAGTGGCCACGTAAACAGTGGCATATTTACGAAGGGACGATGAATTTTTATTAGGAGGTCCAGGTCTTTCTAGGACCTTCTATTACATTTTCGACACGTGTAATGGTCATACATAATTAATATAAATTGGTCCCCACATGTTATGGGCTATTGGTTAAAAAGGAAATTATTGTACATGTGTTAAAAATGTATAGGAAGATCCTTTTTTTAATTGGAAGACCTGAACCTCCTAATAAAAACTCAGGGACGAGAGGGGGCCATGGCCCAACCCCTACATCTACTCCTACCCTTTCCATACCCATTTATAGTTTGTATACAATTTTTTTGTTAATATTGATATTTGCCCCTCCATCATAGTATAAATATTTTTAATAATGTACTTGTATTTTGAGAATATTAATTTATACATTATTATACCTAAAATAATATTAAAAAAATTGTTTCTAAGTTTCAATGCATATCAAAGTCTAATTTTCAAACGAAGGTAAACAAGGTTAATTTTAAAAGATTAAATTTTAATAAGATTAATATTATGACAAATATTAGGTGTTTCAATTTTGATCTCTCAAACTATCTTAAATATACATGTTATTATTGTATTGGTATTTAATCATGATAGTGAACAAATGTAATGATAATATGTATATTTGTATTTTAATATAGATGAATTCATGTGTATATGTTAAAAACAAAAATAAATAAATTTTTATTATGTTTATATTTTTTATTTTATATTAATATTTTTTAATACTGAAATTTTTTTCATAAATTTTCGATCACCTTCCACTCGAATTCCTAACTACGTCCTTGATTTAAAATTATAGTCCATGGACTATCAAGTTCCTTGATTTAGTCCTTTTGGTACTTCAAATATAGTCACGGACTATATTTAGTCCAACTGCTGGAGAGGGAAGATAAATTCTAGACTATATTTAGTCTAGGATTGTGCTGCTGGAGATGCTCTAATAAATAACGGAAGAAAGTTCACAATTAGTCTTTGAGCAAGAAAATTACCATGGATTTTCTTCTTTTCTTTTCTTCTCCCTCTCAATTTACCTCCAATTTTTTTCTACGTTTTTGTAATGCAAAAAAGGTTAAAATTATGGATAGATTAATTAATACCATAATCGTATCAATTATGTAGTAAAATTAATAATTAAAAAAAGAAGAAAAAAACATAAGAAGATATAAAGTCATTCAATCTTGGCTCACTTAAGCGTAGTCAGAAATTAAATGGTAAAAAATTAATAACTCGAGTTTATATATTCATCTTGTAAAAAAAAAAAATCTTGAACAACTTAACTCAACTTATTTACATTCTTAATATATTGTATTCCAAAATATGATATTCCTCTAATGAAGATTGTTTGAGAATAAAATTTAGTTTTATGAAAAATAACATGTTTGGTAACAAAAACCTGGTTAGTTTTCTAAAAATTAAAATTTTTATATATTTTTTGAGTTCAAGGGGCATCCAATGAACACATTTTTGATTGACGTCCTACCAGCAAACTTCTCTCTTGTATGTTGAGAAGCAAAGTTACATGACCGAAAGTTAATTTTTGTAAGAGGACTAATTATAATAGGCCGAATTATAAAAGTGTCTCTTCAAATTGTCATTTAATTTAATCTTTTAAGTGGCAAAAATTTTAATTGAGTTTTTGAAGTGGACAATTTGATTCAATTCAGTCCCAAAATTTTTAATTAAGTTGAAGTCAACGTTAGGAATCAACTGAATCAAATTGATCACTTGAAGGACTTAATAGAGATTTTTGACACTGAAAGGGCTAAAGTGAAATTGAATGACAACTTAGAGGGACACTTTTATAATTACGCCATTATAATAAGGAGTTTTATATTGCAAACTAAATTGATGTGAGAATTATACTTATTAATGTGGTGTTTGATTGCATCTTAATGCATCTTAACAGTTCACCTCTTAATACATCTTAACATCTCATATTTTTGTATTAAGAGGTCTTCTGAATACTTTAGACTCATATTTGTATCTTAATGATTTAGAGGCATTCAAAGGAAATTTTTTTTATCCCAATTTCAAATATTAAGATGCATTAAGAGGTGAACTGTTAAGATACATTAAGACGCAATCAAACACCACCAGTAATTAAGCTGTTGTTAATAAGCAATTATCCAAACAGAGATAGGAATTAGTTCTGCTTGGAACCTAATTAAGGGCTCGATCTCCCTATTTAATTTCAAGCTAATGCCGACGCTGTCTCAATCTTTCTACTAGAATCTGATCTGTTCAACTGAGCTACAATGGAGTATAAGTTAATTACATCCAAATTATACCAAAACACAGCTTAAAGAAGAAAAAAAGCTAAGCACTTAATTAACTAACTAATCTTAGGTAAGGAAGCTAATTTTATATATATATATATAGTAAGGATCTTAGGCTCACCCTTAAAAAGCTCACCCCAAGCTCACCCCCCTTTTGCGACGGACCCGACGACGGTTTGGGTGTACAACCGTCGTCAATACTTTTAGCGACGGACAATATATAGCGTCGCTAAAAGTATAGACGACGGTTGTACACCCAAACAGTCCATTTCTTAGGCTCACCCTTAAAAAGCTCACCTCAAGCTCACCCCCTTTTTGCGACGGATCCGGCGACGGTTTGGGTGTACAACCGTCGTCTATACTTTTAACGACTGACAATATATAGCGTCGCTAAAAGTATAGACGACGGTTGTACACCCAAACCGTCACCGGGTCCGTCGCAAAAGGGGAGTGAGCTTGGGGTGAGCTTTTTAAGGGTGAGCCTAAGATTCTTACTGTATATATATATATATATATATATATATATATATATATATATATATATATATATATATATATATATATACAGGACCTGAACTTGGGTGCCCACTTACACATTAAGTTAACAATAAATTAATCAATTGGCCTGTGAACTTGCTGCTCGATTGTATGCTCAAACCACGGCAATGGCATAAGCTGAATTGTCATTTTCCATAGTACTCCCCCAGCTTTAGTATATTTGGATATCGCTATTAAGAAGCATGTTTGTTTTTCATTTTTTTAGAGGCAAAAAGGTAAAGTAAATTTATTTACTAAAAATCATTATAACCCAATAGGATTATATAAATGATTAAGAGAAAATCCTTGGTCACTTTTTTTCCCCTCGTTTTTTTCCTGTCTTTTTCTTCTTTGTTGAAGATTTTGAGGCCTTAATTAATTAATATGAAAAATATCGGATTAAGATGCATTTCATTACACTTATCTTTCAATTTTTCTCAATAAATATTTAGTGACATAAATATTTCTTTTAGTGACGAAATAAAATTCATTGCAAACAATTAATTACACAATAAATTTGTCGCAAACAATTGTGTCGCTAAAAGTGTCGCTAAAAGGAGAATTTATGTAGCCAAATGTATATTGTAGAAAATTGGAGGACAAGTGTAATGGAGGGGATTCTAATCCAAAAATTTCGGATTCGGATCTCCTCTATAACCTATCCTCCAATTACTCCTAATATACATTTAGCGACACTTTGAACAACACAATTGTTTGCGCCAAATTTTATAGTGTCGCTAATTGTTTACTACGAATTTATTTGATTGTTAAATATAATATTTGTGTCGTTAAATGTGTTGAAAAAAATTATAGTATATGTATAATGGAGAGAATCTTAATCCAACAATATCTAAATAACATTTTCACCATTATATGGCATCAATGTCATCTACACCATGGAGTGAAAAGCGGGAGGAGGGGTGTGGTGTTTTTTTTTTGTTTTTTTTTTCCACTTTTCTTTAAAAAAAAGTTGAAGACAAAATTGCACTTTAATTCAAAAGTAAAAAAATACATGTTCCTTACTTGACATAAAAAAATAAAAAAGAGGAAAAGAAAGAAAGAATTGCCCTTTATTTATCTCCCTGTAATATACATATGCACAAGTGGTGAAGTGTGAACCACTAATACTACTGAATAAATTCATATGCTTAGCTTTGATAATGATATACAACAACATATACTGATATACGTACTGTAACGTACATACATATATATGACCGGTTGTACTATTCACATGTTTAGTGGAGCGATATTGACTCGATCAAGCAGTTCCATACTCTCAAGCCTCCTTTTTCTTTTTTTTTTCTTTTTTTTAATACGATTGCGATTTGTGTCGGACTATTTTTTCTATTTTGAACACGGCTTTTGAAACAGACTTACGTTTGCGGTCCGTGACCTCAATGCTGCTTCAAGTAGGAGTCAAACTCAAAACTTCCGAATTTACCGTTGGACCCAAGTTCTCTCTTAAACCACTGAGATAAGCGACATGGTTCATACTCTCAAGCCTTGATAACAATTAGCTACTGTGGTTGCTTTTCCCTCACGTATAATTAATGTGACATATTTTAAATGATCTCTGATTAAGTTACAAAATACAGTCTACGTTTTAAAATAAAAATCTTATTTTTTTTCAAAAGTTTGCGTTCTATAAAATATTATAAAAAATTCATGTAACATCTTCACATAATTAAATGTCAATATTAGTATTAATGAAAATTAAATTAAACTATTTTTTATTAAGACTGTTATATTATCAATACAAAAAAAATGATGCTAGAGTGAATAGATATTTCAAATATCCCTATAACAATTACAAAGCTGTATATTGCTCTGCTTAGATATATAATATCAGTAGCCATAAAATGTGAGCTTAATATATGGATTTTAGTTCTACCTTTAAATTGTAATTAATGTTTTGGAGAATTATTAATGGCCTGGGTTTTTGTGCCAATGCTATTGTTTAATTTCTCATACGTCTGATATATATATATATATATATATATATATATATATATATATATATATATATATATATATATATAGGGTAATATATATATGTGTGTGTGTGTTCGTATAATTGTTTGAAGGGTTCTTCCATCTTTGAAGATCGAGATGTCTTTAACTAGTTTACTTTGTACATTTCATAAGAACAGCATAAAATCATATAGGAAGTGTCTTTTCCTTTTGAAAAGAATTCTTTACGCAACCTAATCCAATAATTTCACATGAAAGGGGATGTATATATAGGCTGCTGACATCAAGAATATAGTATAGCATATGATATTATTCATTACTAAAAATCAATCGATTAATATTTTTAATTCTTTATTTCTTAGTTCTCATCAATCAGCTTATCCGAAAGAATGCTCCGATTCTCATATGTCATTTATCTCATTCTTTTCATTATATAAGTTATTTAAGACATAATCACACGTGTCAAAAAATCTCATTAACTTTAATGTTAGATAATTAATGTTGATGTAAAATTTTATTATTACCTATGCATTAATTAATCTTCTTCTTCTCTGTCAATTGTTCTATTTTTTAGGGTTAAAGTAAGAAATAATTAGTTTTTTTCCTAGATATATGTAAAACGTATGCATTATGAAAAATAAATTTCTCTAAAATAACTTATATAATGGAAAGGAGGGAGTATAATAATATTACTATTATTTGTTGATACTGTCATTAATTTGATTATTAATTGCTAAAGTTCCCATGATTGGATATATAAATATGCGGGAAAAGAAGTCTATGAAGAAAGATTCAATAAGAAGAAAAGCAGTGCTGATGGTAATTTCCATTATACTGATAAATAAATAAATAAATAAGAAGGTTGCCTCCCCTAATTATGAGTGTCAAATAATTTTTACACACAAATATTATGCATGTATATATCATATTCTTATGACTGATTGATATCTACAAAGGCAATATCAGAGATCATATTCTTAACTCCCAAGTGGATTTTCTATTGGGTTGAAAAATTAAAGTGATTCCAAAATTAGATATACTCATGTACAAATATTATTTTTTTAATTAAAATCTTTAACATTATCTAGAAATGAAATATTCTAATTTTACTTGGTACGTATTACTCAGAATAAAAATGACTGACATGTTAGAAATTTTATGTTACTGTATATTTTAAAAATAAAAATATATTTTTAATTTTAAAATAGACAAAAATGGAAAATATATAGAAAATTAATTTTGGATGGAAGGGAGTGTGTGTGTGTGTGTATATATATATATATATATATTAAAGTTTGGCAGAGGTTCCTAGCCCTATGGAAAAGGTAGGAAATGAAACATTCCATAATGCATGTGAACACATGAATCTGGCAGGCAACAGAGAATCAATGGTAGGAAAAAGTAGTACTACTTAATTAATTCATAGGGGAATCATGGGTGGTAGGTCATTGAGTAAGAAGTATAGAATCCCAACAAATTGGGAAATGGGAATCACATTATGATATTGGATTCTGTTTGGTTGAGTGAAGGAGATTCCAAGACACTAGAGGCATGTATACGTACTAGTTACTACACTCCCATTTGTACCTTGCGTGAAATATTTATCTTGCATTTTAGTAGTTGGTGTCACACGTTGTATTGTGCGCAAGTAGTATAAAATAAAATAAAAATTTTATAAAATTTAAAAGATTAAATTAAAAGATAAAAAAATTAAATTTAACAAATTAAAATAATAATATCACTAAATTTATAAGAATAAAAAATCAAAAATAAATTTTGTTTTCCAGTTACACCAAAGCTGACATCAACGGCTCATAGAGCCGTTTTATTAATAAAGATCATCATTCATATGCCCTTCCATCTGCATGTACTAAGACTAGAGTTCCATTTGATTAATTTTCCCGATAATCTTTTCGGGTATATTAAGTTTTAAAACTAAAATTTGTTATTCAAAAGAGATTATTAATTGTGTTCTATTTGTGACAAACACTAATATGCATTGAAAAGGGATCAAAATATTATATTTGCAACTCTCAATTTGAAGAGGAGGTAGAATTAGTGATGAATTTGGATTTCGTGAAGCTGCCACACTGCTCTTGATCATATACAAATTCCACTACAAAAAAATAGGTCATTGGCGACGGCATCATTATCGACGGCGATATTACCGTCGATATTGATTCATTCTCGACGGCGTAGCCGTCGCTACTATGTTCCGTCGATAGTAGTCTTTTTTGCCGGGGAAAAAATGGTGCGAATTTTTCGCGGGGGTGGGAAAGTCATTAGCGACGGCGATAATTGGTAATGTCGACGGTAGTGCCGTCGATAATGAGTCATTGGCGACGGGGTCAATATCGACGACTATGCCGTCGAGAATGAGTCATGTTTAAATCCCTAATGTCGACGACAACAGCTCAATTTCCCATTCCCTCGTTTTTTCCTCTCACTCTCTGCTACCATAATAGTCGCCTCCGGCCATAATCGTCGCCTCCGGCCACGCCCCTCCGGCCACGCCCCTCCGGCCACGCCCCTCCGGCCACGCCCCTCCGGCCACGCCTACCTCCGGCCACACCTACCAAAGCACCCGTAAGTTTCTCTCTCTATATCTATATATCGCTGTGTGTGTGTGTATATATATACATATAGTTATTTTGGTCTATCATTTTGTTGGTCATTTGAATTGGTTGAAGTTACTAATTGATAATTTGTACTCTCTATAACACAATAAAGCTATAAAAAACCTTAATTTTCGCCAGTTGTGTAAGATATAGTTGAGATTGACATTTTTGTGGTTTAGTAAATTATTTGTCTTCTACTGTGAATGAAGTTTTATGGATTTTCTGATTTGAATGCTGAAATTAGCTGAAATTTCCTGCTTTTCTTCACTAGCATTTTTTGCTAATCTATAATGCTTTCTTTGGGACTGTACATTTTGTACCTGAATTTTATACAGGATTTGTTACTTGTTAGTAAATCAAACAATAACCTCCTTTTGATTATTTCAGGTATTTTTCACTATTTCCTCAACAAACTGAGCAAATTTCAGGTATTTTTCACTATTTCCTCAGAATTTAATGTCTATTGCGATTCATAGCCTCATTTTGATTTACTGCTATATAGATTTTATTTCTACTTCCAAGGAAATTCATCCTTTGGTATAATGATAGTTTTGTTGATCTTTAGTAGTGTTTCAATTTTAATGTCCTACTTTGAACATGTTAAAGCTCTAGTTGCAGTAATGCTGTACACTTTAAAATGCCTTCTTGATCATGTTGTGTATGACTATGTTATACTTTGATCTTTAATTTGTATTTCCATTTTCAATTTCATTTATGAGGATAATCCTTTGTAGCATAATCTCTAGTATTTGCATGACAGAGAAACGAAAAGGGAAGGTTGAGTTTGAATCATTTGTGAAGAACTATGTGCTAGGTTGAATTAGTAGTTAAGAACAAGGACATAATTTCTAAGAGTATGGGTTTTGCTGACATGTTGTAGAACCTTACTTAATAGCTTGATGATCTATTAATTTTTTGTGGGTGGTTACCTTTCTAGATTGAACTATCTGTCAACTTGGTTGGACTTGAGAAGGGGGAGTAGGACTTTAGAATTTATGCTGGAATTCATTTATTTTGCATTAGTAATCATAAACTGGAACCAAAGTATGTACTCTTTCGGCAGTTTAGTAGTGTCCATTGTGGCCGTAGTTACTGATTTCGATAATATATGATTTCACCATTTGCACTTTGGAATAATGTTTAGAAATTTATTCTACATTGGAAATTCGTTGACCTTTTATTTTATTGTCATATATATATATATATATATATTTCAATTCTTTTTTAACCGGCAAAATTTTGGTCAGCAACTGGGGATTAAAACCAGGTCCCTAGGGTTATTCCTCAAGGCCTCTGTTAAAACCAGCAACTGGGGATTAAAACCAGCACGGGTTTTCATATTATATTGCTTATATAAACTATCAAACATTGAAGAGTAAATTTATATAGAGATAAGTTTCATTAATTATGCACGTTGTTTTTTTCATATAGAGTTGAAGAGTAAGAGATAAAAAATAAACCAGCAATTTGTAGAAATTAAAATCATTACGTTTGCCGAACTTGTATAAAATAAAGAACACTTATAAGAATAGTCGAAAAATAGGCCAAAACCCGCCTCGGGCGTAAAACCAACACGAAACCGTAGACGTAGCACCTCACAGATATTTGGGACACCTTAGAACTTACGGAACTCGATTTCGAGATCCGGAGGCCGAGTTATCAGCTCGTTTGCCGAACTTGTATAAAATAAAGAACACTTAGAAGAATAGTCGAAAAAGAGGCCAAAACCCGCCTCAGGCGTCAAACCAACACGAAACCGTAGACGTAGCACCTCGCAGATATTTGGGACACGTCAGAACTTACGGAACTCGATTCCGAGATCCGGAGGCCGAGTTATCAGCTCATTTGCCGAACTTGTATAAAATAAAGAACATTTTGAAGAATAGTCGAAAAAGAGGCCAAAACCCGCCTCGGGCGTCAAACCAACACGAAACCGTAGACGTAGCACCTCACAGATATTTGGGACACGTCAGAACTTACGGAACTCGATTCCGAGATCCGAAGGCCGAGTTATCAGCTCGTTTGCCGATATTGTAGAAAATAAAGAACACTTTGAAGAATAGTCGAAAAAGAGGCCAAAACCCGCCTCAGGCGTCAAACCAACATGAAACCGTAGACGTAGCACCTCACAGATATTTGGGACACATTAGAACTTACGGAACTCGATTTCGAGATCCGGAGGCCGAGTTATCAGCTCGTTTGCCGAACTTGTATAAAATAAAGAACACTTAGAAGAATAGTTGAAAAATAGGCCAAAACCCGCCTCGAGCGTCAAACCAACACGAAACCGTAGACGTAGCACCTCACAGATATTTGGTACACGTCAGAACTTACAGAACTCGATTCCGAGATCCGGAGGCCGAGTTATCAGCTCGTTTGCCGAACTTGTAGAAAATAAAGAACACTTTGAAGAATAGTCGAAAAAGAGGCCAAAACCCGCCTCAGGCGTCAAACCAACACGAAACCGTAGACGTAGCACCTCCCAGATATTTGGTACACGTCAGAACTTACAGAACTCGATTCCGAGATCCGGAGGCCGAGTTATCAGCTCGTTTGCCGAACTTGTAGAAAATAAAGAACACTTTGAAGAATAGTCGAAAAAGAGGCCAAAACCCGCCTCAGGCGTCAAACCAACACGAAACCGTAGACGTAGCACCTCATAGATATTTGGGACACGTCACAACTTACGGAACTCGATTCCGAGATCCGGAGGCCGAGTTATCAGTTTGTTTGCCGAACTTGTATAAAATAAAGAAAAACTTAGAACAATAGTCGAAAAAGAGGCCAAAAAGAGGCCGAGTTATCAGCTTGTTTGCCGAAATTGTATAAAATTAAGAAAAACTTAGAACAATAGTCGAAAAAGAGACCAAAAAGAGGCCGAGTTATCAGTTTGTTTGCCGAACTTGTATAAATGAAAGAACACTTAGAATAATTATTTAAATATGCTCTCTTTTGGACTTTGTAATTAATATTTTAATTTTGTAGGGACTTGTTGATGAGCCTCATAGGGGTGGAGGTAGCGGCGAAGGCGATGACCGTCGGGCTGATACTGATGATGCTACGGATGGTGGGACCGGCGGTGGTACGGGAGATGGTGATGATGATACCGATACTCCTGATCTGGGGATATAGTTAGTGTTTATATTTTTATTTTCATGTATGTACAGATACAGTTTTTGCGTTGTATAAACTTAGGTTTTGTATGTAATTCGGTTGATGGTTTTTGTATCTACTAATATTTTATACCTTATCACACGTAGATATTTGATGGTTGATAGTAAAAGATTTGATGGTTATTGATTTGCGTTTTTGAGGATTTTATTTATTTATTTTAGTTGATAATAGTTATAATTATAACAGGTATTTGCATTTTTTTAATTTTTTTAAAAAAAATCAGATTTGTTAGTGCTTACTCATTACCGACGGCTATCATTGGCGACGGCATCTGCCGTCGGCCATGACTATTTTATATATTATTTAATATACTCTTTAGCGACGGCTTTACCGACGAATTTTCCCGTCGCTAATTACTCATTGCCGACGGCGTGCCGTCGCCAATGTTCCCGTCTCCAATGAGTACTTTATCGACGGCCATCGACGGGAGCCATGGGCGACGACCTGTAGGGCGACGGCGAGGGCGACGGCAACTACCGTCGCTAATGAGTCATTAGCGACGGCATTTGAGTCATTGGCGACGGTAACAGCCGTCGGCAATGACCCTTTTTTTTGTAGTGTTCATAATTATTTTTGTAACTTTTGCTATATCAAAAATTGCATACCATCGTGCTTTTTCATGTGTCAACGCAAAATCAATATTTGCTATAATAAATAGTGTAAGAAAAAATTAATACGAACTTATATATATTTATGATCGAAGTTGTGACAAATTCATAAAATCCAGATCCATCGGTGATATACGTATCATAATGCCATAAATCAGTGTTATTCTGGCTGCACTAGTGATATATTGTAGGAATATTAGACAGGGAGAATCCCATGCATTTTAGCAATGCTGTGCCTTTGTTTATTAGCGCTACCACGTTTATGGCAATTCCGATCCTAAGCATGATTCTGCCTCTACTTGATGCAGTTATTAAAACTCTTGCATCCCATTAATCAAAACTTAAAACTTATATAACTTCCATGCTATTATGTTAGTATAAAGTTATACTCCGCCCTTGCTTTCTCTGATCTCACAAGGAGGCTAACGCCTGCCCAATGGTGCCAGAAGGTCTAAAAAGTTGGTGACCAGATGATAGGGGACGAGTATAGCATGAGATGAGCTCAAGTTACGGCACCTCCGGATGAGGGGGGAATAAGGGTAGAGTTATTATTAGTGATTTGAGATATCTAGCCAATGACCTAGAGTTTCTGCGTAAGCTCCAACTAAAATTGTTTTGTATATTTTGGAAAGCGATGGAGACTGGCCTAGTGGTGATGGCATTTTAGGTGACCAAAACGCAATTAAACTTTCATAGACGATTTCCACTTAGCCACTAGGAAAAGCCAATGTTGGGGGAATATATATGATGATATAAAATGTTATAAAAATTAGGAGGAACAATATTATGACATCCTCCAATCTTTTGTGAGACCTCAGTTAGTCAGTTGTGTGAATTGGACAATCATCTTTAGAATTAGGCATTTAGCTATGTCCATCGCATCATATCTACCTATCTATCTATTTATCAGATTTAAGTTTTATGAATTTGTCACATCCTTCATCGTTTATAAGTTATTAATATTTTATTGCATTTAATATATAAAGTCGAATTTATTATTTTTATCATCTAACGCCCTTTTTTGTAGGTTAACGCAGATACAATATTTACTATAACAAATGTAACTATTTTATAAAATCTAATTAATCTTTCTCTATTTATCTATATCTTCAAGACAATATTTTAGAAAATTTTTAAAATCATTATTTTTTTGAATTGAAGGGAGCCTCATTTTATGATTTAATCATGAATATTTGCTCATCTACTAATGATTAGGTATACAGACGCGCGCACTCAGCACACAGGTAGAGTGTAGAGTGTATAGTGCAATCCTAAAATATTTAATTAGTTATGTCAGCTAACAAATGGTTACCGATCAATTATGAAGTGGAGAAGGTGCCATTATTGTAACAATTCGGGTTAAATTCAGTTTTCAAATCAAATTATATTTTAATAACACTCATTACGTGGTCTTAATAATATTTTTTTGGGTCATATTTATCCATCACATGCTTGTCCAAAAAATTATAATTAAATGTATTAGTGTTAGCATCTTAAATTTATATATATATCTTTAAAAGTTTCCGTTGCAGTATAATTAATAGTTTTTATATTATCATTTTTAACTAATTAAATCGAATCAGATTTCACTAATAACAACGTATTGTTGTACAATTTGATTCAGATTATTTTCAGGTCCTTTTAGCAAACGTACATATTATTATATGAATGAGAATCATCTGAAAACTAATTAAGACGGGCAAAAATGGGACCCACAAACCCGAGATGGTGGCACAAAATTCTCAATGTAGATGTATCAATGCATGGGAAATTGTGGGCATCGGTAGACAAGTGAAAGTGTCTCACAAAGAGTCGACATTGGTCCATCAAATTGATGAAGAAATTAATTAGCCTAGCCAATACGAAGAATTTAGGTAATTAGCAGAAGATCCAAAACCTTAATCTTAATTAGATAAATGGTCGACTAGGTAAGAATTTGATGTAGACTTTATATTCGATGAGGAATTTTAGTGAGATAAAATGCAAATATTCTAATATTGATCTTACTTAGAGGAGATTTTATTCTATATATTCTTAGAATAATTATGTCAACTTAATTGTCACCTCAAATGGGGAATTCTAGTGATACTACGCGTAATTTGGGACCATTTTTTTTTGTTTGATAAAAGGTTCAAAGACCATGAAATTTATTAAGTCATTGCATCCATTACGACTAGTGGAAGCATACTCATACTCAAGTGAATATCTTCCAACCAAAAAGTAAGAAAATACAACTCAGAATTTTGAGCTAAACCCGCTAAACCATGTGATGCAGAATTATCTTCCCTACCCAACGCACATAAATGAAGTTACACACGTCAAATTTCTCTTTTAGAAATATGCATTCCGCTATTGATGAACCCAATTAAGAAACATCACGAGATGGATTAGATAAACGATCAATAACTCGACTACCATCGCTCTCCACAATGATTCGAGAATATTAATTTCAGATAAGTCATATCTTATTAAGACCAATAAATAGAGCTTTTTTTCGAAAAGTAATCGATTTTTTATGTTGCACTTTCATTTCATGGCTTAAATATATATGTGACTAATATTATTCAAATTAGTGGTGAACTTTTGAAAGAGCTAAATGGTACAAATTCTCACAACGACATTTGATAAATTACTAGTATCTGAATAATGCTTTTTAAGTAAAAATAGGCTCAAAATGAATCATATATGTAGAAGTTTTGAATAAACTCCTATTATCAATTTGTAAAATTTGGTGCTCTGGTATATAATTCAATAAATTATTGGGTTGCTTGTTTTAACTGAAACATCATTTTTGCATTTATATAGTTGTTGTAATAATCAAAGCAACCTATTCATATATATTAACTGAAAATAATTGTTGTATTATAATATTTTTATGGGGTTAAAAGTGTCTAAAACATATAAACTCAAATAACCATCACAGAAATCAACCATAAGAAAAAATAAACATCAGATTATTAATTGACCGAATTGTGTTCAACAGGTTTTGTTTAGCCAGATAACATAGCCGGCTGGAATGCTTCCGTACATTCTATTAACATTATATACATTGTTAGTGTATCTTTCTAATTAATAACTTAAACTTTTAAATAAATTAATTACTTAACATGATATCATGATATCAGAGGTTTAAGTGCGCAAAATCTTGCATAATTTTTGATCTTTTTGTTATAAAACTCTTTAATGAGTTTTGAGGCTTTCCTCATGTTTGGAGTTTAAATGGGAAGTGGGATAATTATCTTGTAAATATATTATTCCTTATGGTCATTGATATTGCTAATTTG
Source organism: Aralia elata (assembly GCA_034770075.1). NCBI lineage: Eukaryota > Viridiplantae > Streptophyta > Magnoliopsida > Apiales > Araliaceae > Aralia > Aralia elata. The sequence continues at coordinate 27,139,787 of CM068377.1, read as the reverse complement.
CTACAACAAAAATTATAGTGCCCGAGCAATACACAAACGATTACGTTAATGTAGTACAAAGCAGTACTAGAAAATTGAGATGTTAGGACGAATAACCAAAAAGCTAGAACTGTCGCAAACGATATTACTTGCGATCGAAAAAGTTTCCAAAAATCTGTCGCAAGACCATTTAGCGACAGATAAGTCCGTCACCGATGCAGTCAGTACTTGTGAGGGATCCTACACCAAAAACCGTGGCAGATATATAAGGCCGGACTTGTACGTTAATTTTTTTATAAAAGCCGAATCGCATAATATTTTTTTTTTTAATTGTGTCATTACTTTTCTATATTACTTGTTAACTTGATTAGTTTTCTTAACTATGGAGATCTCATGCTTTTAGATGCTTTCACTGTAACAGTGACCTTCCGAGCTATATATGTTTTCCAAGAAACCTAACACAAATTCTAGACTCAAGAGAGTTCATAACTTGAGGGATAAGTTGGCGAGCAATTTAGCAGGTATTAATTTTATGATAATAAAATTGTGTTGACAAACTCGATAATATTTCGTCATTTTATCACTCTTTTTATGAAACTGATGAAGTATTTCATTAGGTCCAAGATATCCGCAAGTACTTTAAGCCATGACAACTTGCTCTTAATTAATCTTTCACAACCTTACTAAGTGAGGAACATTTACCACTTAATTGTTCTACTCAATTGAACTTTCGGCTGCACGGATATAATTATTACTTAAAATTGACACTAATCAAATATTCATGACACTCCACTCATAAGCTTGCGACCTAATGTACATATATATGATTTTTTGACAACTGCGGAATAATTTTCAAACATTCTTGTCCACTAATTGATAGCGATTTTAATACACTAAGTGCTTGTTCGTTTACTGACATTTAGAGCGTTTGGAACTTCCAAATGCATGAAACATAGCTGAAAATTTTATTCATTTATAAACTGCTAGCTTATTTCATACGCAACTTATTTAACTCATAAACGCTACGTTTGGGGTCCAAATGCAACGTTCTAAAAGGAGTGCGATGTGTTCGGACCTTCAAACACATCAAACGTTATCGTTGCAAATGCTCTAAACGTCGATAACCTAATGTATCCTAATTAACTAGACGAAACCTGCATTAATAATTAATACTAAGCAACATAAAAAATAAATAAATAAAAATAAATAAAATAAATGGTACCAGTAGATTGCATGAGATGGACATGCAATTAAGTCATTATGCACACTTTTTTTATTCTTGAATGGACGATTATAATGCTTCGTGCTACTAATAATTTGATAACCCTTTTTAATTTTTTCAATTTTTCAACGGTGCACGCACTTTTTAAAGAGATTGATTGATCGCCATTCACCCATTTCCAAGACTTTTTAAGTAAAGTAAAAAGTTCCACAGAAAGGGCACTCAATATAACTATCTTTTATGACTGCTCTTTTGTTGTTTTCCTTTTTTTTTCAATATTTTTCCCGCCATTTAAACAATTTTAATAGTGTCAATTTGTACATCCCCAGCTGTTTCTTATGCATAAAACAACATATTAGATATTATAATCAGAGCTAATGAGTTCAAATTGAAGTACTGTGACTTTTAGATCCCGATCTTTATGTGATGTTTGTTAGCAAGTTTATTTTTTTTTTAATGAAATCTGATTGATTTGATATTATAATCACACATAGAAAAAATAATTTTTCTTTTTATAATAAGAGTGATAATAGAATAGGTCATAGGCCCATAGCCTAAAGGGCTTGTTTAATATAATGAGTATTAAGAAACTACAATGGAGTGGAATAATAATTAAGAAGTACTGGTGAATCTTTGACCAACTTAACTAGTTTAAAATTGAGAACAAGCATGCAAGGCATTCCCAAATGTTTGGTGATAAACTTGACTAAAAAATGCTAAAAGTTTAGAACTTGTATGGCATTCCCGATCTTATTGCAGTAAAGGGAGCTTAGTGACAAACTTGACTGATTGAAAATGAGGAGGGAGCCATAATGAGGGATCACGAATGAATCTTTGACCAAAAGGCTGAACCTTTTGCTTGTGTTCTTGATGGAATGATATCATATATATGTACTGTGTACATCAATCATGGAGGAGTTGCCTGTGTTTAATTTGACAAAATTGGAGTAGTTAGTGGTAATGGAAAAAAAAAACTATGATGTCTTCTCTAGTGGATTCACCACAACAAGTAAGCAAGCTGCACAGGAAAATAAATAAATAAATAAATAAAGCATACACTTTTACTTCAAATTGAAGAATATATAAATCTAAGAGGTTTGATAGCATAAAAAGTGCTTACCACTTGTACCAACAAATATTTTTTGTCCAAAACTACTACGAGAAGAAACGAATATTTAATGTTTTTAAAACTTAAAACACTAGTCACAAAACAATTAAAAAAAGAAAAGAAGGTAGAAATTATTAGGGAGAGTCTACGTCCTTTTTTTTGAATTTGTGAGTTGGACGGATATTTAAGTTACATTCTTCATTTATCTAGGGAATGAATTTTTAAGTCAATTCAGAGCTCTTGAAGGTGCAGTTTGGAGTATTTTTGAATTAGCATCTGGATTAAGTAATAGTTGTAGCTCCGGTTCTAATACAGTGATATCACTGTTTTGAAATTTGGCTTGGACCGGCAGGTTCAACCGGTTGAATAGGAACTGATTCTATATTCGGTCCAGTTTAACCTAGTTGAACTAGTTTGGTCAAAATTCAGATTAAACCAGTTGACTACGGGTCAAACCGGTAGTTCAATCGGTTAAGTTGACCCAATGAACTGATTTTTAATTTTTTTGTATCAAATTTTTTTTAATATTAAAAATTAACCACTTTTAATAATATTGTAACTCAACTTTATTGTCTATAAAAAATGAGATTTTTTAAAATTTTATTAATTACTAATAATATATATTTTTATATATTTATGACGTCACCGGTTCAATAACGGTTCAACCACCGGTTCAACCAGTGACCCATTCACCCAATAAAAAAATTTTTGGTTCGATAACCAATTTAGGTCTGAAAACATTGAGTGATATAACACTTAATTGTTGATCTTGAATGCCTGCACCAAGGGAGTAAAAAAAGGGTGTTTAACTGGCCTTGTTTGGATGTTCCGATGGAATTTGATGTGGCTTTATTTTTAAATTGAGATTTGTTCTACGATTTTGAATAATCACACGTTTTAGACCCATCTTGTAATACAACTCTGTTATGGCCTCATTCAAATCATTTGAATTTATCACGATTTTGAGTTGTCACAAGTTATATATATATATATAATTCTCTCTTTTCGAGCATCACCCTTTAATTGAAATTATTATCCATAATTTCACGAGTAGTTCCCATCACTCTAAAAGTGGGAATTCAGCCCATTGATTAAAAAGGCGAGAAAAATAATGAAATCTAGATACAGCCCACTTCCCATTAATCCCATATACAGGCCTTGGCTTACTAATATAAAATCTAAACAATGCAGCCCATATAGTTTGTGAAATTAGAGTTGAACAGCCATATAAGAATTAAACTGAGAATACATACAAAAACAAAGTTTCATGAGTAGATGCATTGCTATGTAACAACATTATTCCCTCCGTCCCAAATTAATTGCATTTCTAAGATTTTTTAAAGTCAAATTGACTATTTTTAAAACTAATTTTTTTACTATTTTTGCTAACATATAGGTGAAGATATTATAACCAAAAGAAAGTATATACAATTTATTACTAATCTCAATTTTTATAATTTTAAAAATATATTTATATATGCTTAATTATTAATTTTAAAAATAGTCAATTTGACTTAAAAAAGTACTAGAAAAACAATTAATTTGGGACAGAGAGAGTATAAAAATGCATAATAATTGAATTGAGAATATATATATATATATATAGTGTGCGTGTGTGTGTTTATATAAAACACACGTATATTGCCTGTCAAATAGCAGCTTTGACGGATCCAAAGCCGAATAATGCTACAAATAAATGAACACCATTACAACAAAAAGTGCTGGAACTCGCGAGCATACATGTTAAATGGAGCATTCACTTTGTCTGTCACCAGCATCAAGCATGCACTTGCTAGCTAGTAATAAAGACTCGCTTACCTAAAAAATTCCACCCATCTTAATTTCATTTTTTCTTTGTTTTGTATAGGCCCCTAATATGCAAGATTTCAAACGTATATTTGTACTAATTTACTATACAAGGAATTGCGAACAAAACTATTATAAATCATAATCAAAACCCAGATGGTGACGGAAATTAAATAGCAGTACTTCTGATAAATTATAACGACTATACATTTTAATTAAAGGCATTCCCCTCCGGTAGGTAATACAGTGCATCCATCAAGCTTAGAAAATCACCTGGGAGGCTTCTTACAGGTCTATTTGCTGGTTTACATATTATATCTACATAACTACAACTAAATATGGTGCAAGTAACTCTATAGCTTAGAGATACCAAAACCAAAATAACCGAAGAGGCTTCTTACAGATCTAGTTGCCACTTTAGATATTATATCTACATAACTACAACTAAACACGGAATGAGTAACTCTATAACTTAGAGATACCAAAACCGACAAAAGTAAAAGTAATAATTTAACCGCAGGATACATGTGTTACAGTTATCACTGCAGAGGGGAGGAGACATTTTAGGTACCATCAGTATCTGTTAGCATCAACAACAAAATGATGCAACGATCTTGCTACTCGGAGCTCTCAATGTCATTTACGCACTTTCTTCAATCTCTTTGCAGACTGCACAAACCCAGTGATGACCTGCAACTCGTCCAATTGCTTCACCAACAACAAAGTATTTTAGTTTATAAATATATATCACATATTTTCAATAACGATAAGCACCGTCAACTACTTTTTCCCGGCAATCAAACATTATATTATGGGAATTGATATTTCCACAATTAAAAGTGATAGTTCTACAAGTTCCTTCTCACATAAATAGTAAATGGGTCTCACACTCATGTGAGAGAGAACTTGAGGAAATATCAAATTTTACTTGTGGAAATAACAATTCCCCAATATTATTGGGTCTCGTATTAGAGTATAATTATCATTTCTTTAGTAAAGCAAATAGACAACACTCTGAAAACTGGCCCATCTGTGTTGGGCATTCAAACATAAAGATTTTGCAACAAAATCTTCTCATTATTACATGGTTCATAGCCATTGGCCCACTTTCAAAAAGATATCAATCAAATGCACAAGTACCTGCGACATGAAATGCCTCTGAACTACATCAACTAGTTGCTCTTTAGATGGGTTAGGGACAACATCCACCTGAAAAACCTAACTGTTAATACACAACTATAAAATCAAGGGAGCTTCAGCCAGTGAGAAAATTTTAATTTTTTTCAGTGTCTGCTTTCTAACCAACTCACAAGGTTAAAGTGTCGCCAATATCTCCACAAGGCAGCCATTTCTAGCTTGCCGAGGTCAACCTTCTGTACAGGATTATTTTGGATTAAAGGAAATAATACAGTTTAGCACAGTTGAACAATTGAATATTTTAGGCTAAATAATATAAAAATATGCATATGAAAGGGAACAAATCAACTACAGTAATATATAATAGTAGACCTTCCTTACCATGGACCCCTGTGGGGTAGTAATTGATCCCTTGGACGGTGAGTCACAAGAGCGAGACCTGCTCATAGTCTTGTGAGATGACCCTGTTGATTTATGCATGTGATACCTTGACCTGTGCGACTTCTGAGTATCATCGGATGCTGTAAAATTGGATTAAAGATAATAGGGGACAATTATACCGGGTGGTGGGTCCTAAAAGGATATGAATAAGACATGCAATAAAGAGTTTTGCGCAAATAATAAAGGTAAGAGAAGTACAGACATAATGGATCCTAGGCAACAACCTCTACAACATTACTTTAAAAAATAACAATCTTAAAATGCAAAAATCAGAGTTCAAAGTGACACCAAAAGATGAAAACAAGAATATTGTCTTCCCCAACTTCCTACAGATCATCAGAAACTACTCGATAACACCTTAGCCAGGAACATGGCAATGATATCACTCAATCTAATATTTTCCATCGATAGGGATCTCTCGCCAAATGATGGCTGAAATACACAGGAGTAAAAAGTTGCAAACTTCAAAAAATTTGTAGATCCAGGTCGAACAATGGTAGAGCTAATTTTTCAGAAGTGGTGAACTAAATTCTTGACGGCAACAGCACAAAAAAGTATAGACTAGAAGTTAGTAACCAAACTCACCCAAATCTGAGCCATTCCACTGCACATTATCAAATTCGAGATCATCATCGTCCTCATTACCAGTAGGAGCTTCAATCACGCTCAGAGCATTCCTCTGTAGCTTTACCTCTATGCCATTGGTAAGCACCTGCAATTTGTGAAAATTGCAATCAGATATCCCTCCAAAGAAACACCAATACTTCACAAAATTAAGAACTTCCAAAATTAGATTGATTAAGTGGCACTAGCTAAAGAACATCCAAAAGAGACCAGTGTAAAATGTCAAGGGGTTATATTTACAGTGTATGAGCAATTAAAAAAAATACTAACAGAAAATAATAATAATAAAATAAAATAAAATAAATCTGCTTCCATCTGGACCATTGAATTCTATTCTTTATACAGACTATAAGGAAACCTGATCAGACCTTCAGGCTTCGATTAAATTAGTAATCACGAGATGTTAAATTACATCCAAGGAAAATATAAACGCCTAGTAAAATAGAAGAGAATGACAAATGAGGGAATCAGTTTTGAAGTAATAATAATATAGGAATATGGTCACTATGTACAAGAAAACAACTACTTTCACAATCATTAAATCAGCTCTTGAATTTGAAGTATATTTTAAATAATTTTTTAAGGAAAAAAAAACTAATAATGCAAAAGAACCATCACAGACAACAGCTCAAATGAGAAATGTTGTAAGATTTCTACTCTTAACAAACGGATTAAAATTAACTGCTAACCAGGAAATTTAATCCTAAATCAAAACAAGAGCCAGAGTCAGCCGCAAGAACTACAGTAAAAACAAAAAAAATAACATAGCAACATCCCCTGTATCTTTCTCAGGTCTACTGGTTTCACCTAAAATTTTAGAATACATATTTATATACCATACAAAACTAATATGAGATATAGTTACCAGTTACTGTCAAGTGACACTGGACAGTCTGCCCCCTCCTAACCCAAACAGCAGAGAGATCACCGAGACAGAACTGTTCACAAATTTTACAAGATAAACAAACAACTATTGTATTTCTGCTCAGGCAAGTATTGCCTAAGCAAAGTAACAACAGGCTCACCTAGACAGCCTCTTTTAGTTACATGAATCCAAATAAGATATTCCAAAAAACAAAAATTCTATAATGCATCATGCAGCAGCAATCCAATTTTCAGACCAAAAATTCAAATTCCATAATGCAGAAATTTAAAATTTCAAAATCGTGTAGCAAGCATAGCAATATCCTAACCAAATATAACCAAGCACCCATAATTCCAAAAACAATTAATAAGCTACTGAACTAACCAAAAGCAGAGGAAAGTGCATTATAATAATTCTCAAAAGCATGCTCATATCATAACCGCATCAAACAAATACAATTCAAAATCCCCCACTATGGAAAAAGATATTCAAACCCCAGATCCAATGATTAAAACTGACATGCAAGAAAATCCAATTTCAAATTTATCAAAACCAATTCTTCAATGCCACAAAAACATGAAATTTTCGCTCAAATACCAAAAACCCTGTTGCAATTACTTAAGAAAACATAGAAATAACTAAAAACCCATCAAAGATTAACCAATACACCATAAAACCAACAAAATCAATAACAGGATAAGAACCAAAATTCAGAAACGCTATCACCCAAAAATCTTACATTGCAATGACAACAACATATTAAACGATCAAAAACCCAAAACCCAAACTGCATTATACTCAAAAAAACAAAATTAACCAAAACCCAAATCAAATAACAAACCCATCCTCATTTATGCAATGAATTATAAACACAATTACCAGCCAATGCCACCCGCCAAGCCCAACAGCCTTTTTCACAACGCCCTGAAGCCCAACAAGCACCGACTTGGTCCGGTTATTCCCGGTAACAACAACCTTCGTATGCCGCGGCAAAACAGTGAGCTCTTCTTCACTACTCTCCCCACAGCTCTGCAATTGAGAAAATCCGCCATTAACAACCGAACTCTCCACTGCTTCCAGCATTTCCCTTATAACTCTGTGGAAAATCAAGCATTAGACACCCAAATTGAGCAAAATGGAAAGATCACGCATTGCAGAGTCTGAAAACGGGGAATTTGGGTGATGTTGGAGTGAGAAAGTGAAGAGAAAAATGGGAATTTCAGAGAGAGAAAAAACACAGGTTTGGAGAGAGAAAGAAAGGGAGTAGACAGAGAGTGTGACTGTGGTTTTCTTTTTTCTGTTTTCTTTGCTTATTGCTTGTTGTTTTGGCTGTGAATCCCGAAGAGGTGAAGGTGACCAATGGCGGTTGAGCACGTAGGCATGGAGGGTGGCTGGTTAATCATGCGTTTCAGGCTTGGGTTACGGGCATAATAACCCATTTAGCGGTTTAATCCGGAGAGGCCGAGGGTGAGTTACAGGGGGTTTGACTGATTGACTGGCCTTAAAGTGTGCCGTGTAGGTAGTGGGTTATGTGGAATGACCAAGTTGTCCTTCAATGACTCTTTTTCTTGCATCCGAAGGAAGTTGCTACTATTTTTTTTTCTTTATTTTTACTTGTAGTAAAAATGGGAAATAGACGGGCAATGCTACATTATTGAAAGTTTGAGCTATTTCATTTTTGGCAAGATTATTTTTGAAAGTTGAATAATTGGAATAATTAGAAATGACAATTGGAATTGAAATCACCTAAAGTGTATCGAATAGAACAATTGTGTCCCAAATTGGACAATCATACCGAAAAACTGAATTAATGGTATTACAAGGCAGCGGCGACGGCGTGGACGAGACGACATTGACGGCGTGACTAAGAGAGATGACAGAGAAAGAGAGGGGGATGAGAAAGAGAGAAAGAATAGGATCAATGACAGAGAGAATGAGAGTGATGGAAATGAGTTGCATCGGCTAAGAAATTAAGAAATGATATTCATTAGGTTTTAAATATTATTTCCGACGGAATATCCGTCGAAAATAAGTCCCTTAGATTTAACTTATTATCGACGGATGATCCGTCGGAGTTAACACTAATCTGTCGAAATTAATAATAGCGCTGGCGGGAATGTTGGCTCCAAGGGGCCACCTGATAGTTCCGACGAAATTTCGTCGGCCTTAATGTATTCCCGAGAGACTTAACGTCGACGAAAAAATCCGTCGAAATTAGCTTATATTCGATGAAAATTGGTCCGTCGAAGGTAACTCTGTCGGAAATAGGACTTTTTCTTGTAGTGTCAAACCAATAATATACCCATCATAGATATAATGTAAACAGGACTAAACCAAGCAGATTTCATCAGATTAACCAAAGTACCTTCATTAACATATCACATTACCAATATCAATATAGCATCACAGTACCAAATACCATCATAAACATATTAAAGATCCAAAAACATAGCCAACAATAATTAAGTCGACATTAAAGTATCAAAAATAATTAAGTCCACATCCTAAATATTCCAAATCTGCCCAGCTAATCCAATCTCTCCCCCTTTGTCATTATCAAAAAGAAAGGTTAACCTCCTTATTCACTATCAGTCTCAAAACATACCTTGTCAAGCTTCTTGTCCATGACTTGAAGTTTGACATCAATAGCTCTGTGAAAAGCCACAATGTCATCCACCCTGTCAGATACAGTATTTACCCTGTTTGATACTGTGGTGACTCTGTCTTATATGGAGTCAAATTTTCTAGAACACTATCAATCTTTGTACCTATCTCTTATAACATGAGAAGAAGTTCAGAAAGGGTATGACCATAAAAGATAACATAAACAGAGGGTGCAGAAGTATGATCCTCAGAAACCCAAAATAAATCACCATTTTCACCAACCCCAAGCTTAGAATTCTTAAACACATCTTCATCAATGACTTGTTTAATTGACACAAATTCTTCATGTTCAGATGATACTTGAAAATGTTCTAAAATGGTTGTGATAAAAGCTACCATATGGAAAACATTTAGTTTTATTTTGCAAACAACTAGTCATATGTTTGATCATCATTAGTACAAAATTAAATTTAATCCCTTTGAGTATCAAGGATGATAAAATTAGGTCTTGGTAGGTCATATCAAACTAACCACCTGTACAAGGAAGTAGATTAGAACAGATGATTTTGTGAATGACACTATTGACATGAGTGGTATTTACGACTGTTGGTAAGAAAAAATCTTCAGTAGTGTCATCATTCTGAACAACGTGTAATTGATCTAGAACTTTGAAGTGTATTTATAATTGTCCAAGTAATTATTCAGCAGCTCGTATTATTTTATAAAAAAAAGTATATTTTGGACCATAGAGTTCTAAAAGGGATATTTTTGTCACAAAATAGTTAATTTCTTAACTGTCCCTCTTTTTACGAATTAAAATAGACATTTCGAACATCTAACTCCTAAGATGATATAAAACTAAACTGGCTTCTTAATTGATCTTTTACACACATAACCCTTCTAACGTTTCGGATTACCTTTGTTTGACTAGATTAAAGATCCAGTTTAGAACAGATTTATCTTCTTTGACAGAAGAAAACTACTACAATATATCATTTCCATTACAATTTCATAACACAAAGATCATTTTAGTTTTATAACAAAACTTTGAGAGTATTCATTTTACTTTATTTTTTCACGACACGGGATATATTAATTTCATTCTTTTTCTAAATATACCACAAGGTAATTGATAGATTTTGAATGTAATGCATTACATATGTAAATAAAATATACAAAAAAAAGTTAATCATGTAATTTTTTTCATAAAATTGGTAAAACAGAAATGCTATAATTCTTTGGAAAAAGAAAAGTAAAGATGCACACATGCAATAGATCACTTTTAACTCATCAAATTAAACAAAATAAAATTAGGGAAATTTTTACATATTGTGTGTAAAATGAAAGAAGCAAAAATTGGTGGGGAAATATAAAGATATTTAGAAACATATAGGCATGATTATGAAACTTGAAATTAAAAAGAAATGGGAATGGGTGATTTGGTAATTAAACAAGGAAGACAAAAGGGGCAGATGAGAGAAATCAAAAGCTAACGTAAGCACAAAATTAAACGGAAAAATTCATCGGGAGGGGCCCACGTGGAATTAAGGTCTCCACCTGCCGTCGGTGTTGTCTTATCCTACATCAGCTATGAGCTATCCACCCTTGCCATCTTTCTCTCTCCTCTCCTCTCTCTATATCTAATAGTTGTATCTATATATAGTTATATTTTTTAGTCAATGAAATAATCTAAAAATATTATTAAATGGGTATCTTTTCCTTACCCAGTTTTCCCGCCATAACTGAGCAACGTGGACCGTCGATCGAGGTGAGGGGAACTTAGGCCGTCAGATATTTTTGGCGCGATGATCTTGGCCGTTGGATTGATTTCGAAAGAGTAAACATTTGGTAGAGGAGTATTATAATGTTGGAATGTTAGTTGTATAGAATGAGATGTCTTGCTGGTCAGTGAAAAAGTAGAAGGATAAGAATGGGACAAAACAGAAATCGAAGAAAAATTATGCATTAATATTCATTGGCATACGTGGTACTTGTGTAAATTATATGAATAAAATAAAATATTTATAAAATTTTAAAAATTAAATAAAAAAGTATAAAAAACAAAATATTAATATAATTAAAATTAAAATTACAGAGACTACAAAAAAGTATGACACATTTAATTCAAAATCGCTTTATAACATAGAAATGGATAGATATTCTGAGTAGCAGCACTTGATGGACGTTAGATTCTTCTTTTATTGCTTTCATTCTTTAGGTGTAGCATATCCTCGTAACTAGTATTCTAGGGCCTCATTATTTTTCCCTTCAAGTGGTAGGATTTGATTTTGCCGATAAAATTCCGACGCAACGTACTTCTTCCGTCCTTTGATATAAATTGTTTTAGAGTTATGTATAAATAATACAAAAATAATTATATAATATTAAATATAATATCAATTATTTATATTATTTTTATATTAAAAAAAAGAGTGTTATTTATTAGGTAAAAAATAATTAAAAAAATCAAATTTATATTTAATATTTGTGATAATATTAAAAATTAAGCAATTAATACATACTTGAAATTCTCAAACGTTATATATTAAAAGACAAAAATACTTTTCTAAAACGATTTATATTAAGGGACGGAGGGAGTAATATTCTACTAAATATAATAGAATTATAATGTAACATGAGATGAAGTTAGGATTTAATTTTAGAGGGAATTGGGATAATATTGTAAAATTATGAATAATTTTACAAGATTCAAATTTTATGAATTATTTTGTATCTTTTTGATTGATTTTTTTTATCTTAATATATGTAGACTCTTTATGGTATATAAAGTGGAGTAAAAAAAGGATCCTAAAATTTGATATTTACCCAAAAAATGGCTTTAAAAAATAAATTTGTTCTTATATTTAGAATAAAGTACTTTCTTATATTTTTCTCAAAGAGTATTATATATTTTATTTTTTCTATAAATCTTGGGGGCTTGAAATAAAAATATCAAAATTTTATAGGTTTAAAAAAAATTCAAAAAATTCAGGGTAGCCCGGCCTATGTTTTCGGTTTGGATCAATGCTTATTGTATTGATTTGATATGTTTTCTGTTTGGTTCACTGATTACATGTATTAGCCCATTAGATATTACGTCAATTTTAATGTTTTTCATTATACCTACCAATAGATGTATTAGCTTATTATGTCACTAATGCAATAAGTCATAAAAGACAAAACAATAATAATTGTCATTGGTTTGATATTTTTACTTACAATTTACTTTATTCGTTACATATAATTATATCGAGTTGATGTTATCGTATTATGTCTGTAAGTAATCAGTGAACCAAACAGAAAAAATATTACATCAATAAAATAGCTTATTGCATTACAAGGCTATTACGTTGCTACTAGCGAACTACATGAGGTATTGAACTTGTTTGTCTAACTGCGTTTGGTACACAATGCATATTTGGTTTGAGATTTTTGGAGTTTTTGGGGTTTTTAAAATCTAAGAGTTTTATTCGTTTACATGAATTTATTTCAAGTATAAATTTTTTTTATCTCACAAACACAATTTTTAAACCTAAAATTCACGGCATCATTTTTGGTGCAGTGCGCTTAGGCTCACTTTTTTAATACAGCAAACGCACAAAAATGAACAAGCGCATGCATTGTTGTGTTTTTGTTTGGGTATGCTTGCTTATGTTGTGTCCCAAATGTAAGTTTGGTGTTCTTTTGATGATTTTGCTTGTTGTTCGACAAATGTTATGCATCGGATGGGTCTGTCCCTCTGTTTGATGAAGTTTTGTGCTTTTCGGTTCAATGCATCCATCAATTTATTTACCAAAAGAAAACCTTGACAACAACAAATGCACATCAACTTGGTTCTTTTTTTCTCCTATTTGTTTTAATAGGTCCTACTCCTACCCTTTTTGTTTTGCTCAAGGCAGCACCAAAGATGTGTGAAAGAATTTGGCCAATTAAAGAACAAAAAGTGTGAAAGAGCACGAGCACAATGGTCTTATTTTTTCTTTTTTCTTTAAAAATTTAATTTTATTCTTTTTATTTCATTTCCTTCTATTATTGAGAACATCATTACTAGGGCAGGCAGTATAGATAAGACATAAACCAAATTTTTCTATTATGAGGACAAGGTTTACCACTAAGCTACCATACTATTTTAATTTATAAAAAATCTTAAAACTTTTAATTGTATTATCTATGTAGAGTAACTTTTTATTTTTTATTTTTATCATTTGAGCATAAGGTATTTTATATTTATTTTATTGGGAGTAAAAATATTGTTCAATTAAGCTTAGCTGATTTAGATTTGATGTATTTTAGACAAATATTGTGAATTTTGTATGAAATTATTTACAATTTTGAATTACTTTTTATATAAACCAATTTAAAGTCTTCTATTTTTCTTCAAATCAAGACTAATAAAAATAATAATAACATTAGTTAAAAATTAAGGTGACAATAATTAAAAAAGAGGGGGTATCAAATTAACTGGGGATAGAGGAAATATCTAATGCCCCATCCCATTATTAACTTTTGACCTCAAGAGGAAAAGTTAAATACACTGCAAGAGGAAAAGTTTGAATACACAAACATCAACCTTAAGATGGTGTGACATTGTTGGAGACAGACTAATTACTGGGCTCCAGCTATAACTAACTACTTTTTTACTCATTTTTAGATATCCATTTGCCAATACATTTTGTACTTTTACCTAGAATTTAATTGTGTAATGTACAAGTAAATGCATATTAATTTGATATTTTATTGTGTGGGATTTATCATTTTATGGTCAGTTCAATTTTTATTTTTATTTTTTTGTAAAAGGCTAAAATTTTATTGCTGAAAATTATCCCAATATCCAAAAGGCATGAATAAAGGGATATACCAGTACAACCAATAATTGAGCTTACTAAAATACAAATGATATTTGACATATGCTTTATATGAAATCCAAAAAAAAAAACACATTATTACTTCTATCATCACAACATAATCACTGAGATAAACACAAAATCCTGCGCTGAAGAGATTTAAAATTTGAACATCATCACTACTTATAACTTCAGAAGATCATAACAAACTCTCACCATGCTGCATTGATTTTACTTCACATATCTCCCAAATACTTATGCTCTGCTCTCCACTTTTGAAAAACATTTAGCATAAAGCTTGAACATAACTTCAACACCATATGTTATCTTCTCTAGCTTATTTTTTGTTGCACTTCAAACGCAAAAAGCTGCACTAGGAATCTGCACATCTCATGACAAGGCCCAAATCGCAAAATTCTGGGTATACTTCCCTAAATTGACTCTGATTTCTTTTCTGTTGCATAACTTTTCCTGATGATTTTTTTCATAACAATTGTGCTTGATTCCATTCATAATATGTGACATCTTTTGATAACTTATCCACTTTAAAATCTTTCAAAAACAATCTGTATACTACTTCTCTTTTGACAGAAAGCTACTTCAATTTTTTCATACACTTGTAATTTTTCACTATTTTAACATTCAAGAAGATGCTCAACAAATGCCACATACTCCTAACTCCATTGAAAAGCTTGCACACTAAACTTTCATCCTTCCAACAAAATAAAAAACAAGACATAATCATTTAAATAATCTCATTCCTACACCACAATGCCATTACAACTATCTTTCAATACTATATTCTGATACACTTTCTTCCTCCTCTGAATGTTGACACTCTTCGTTTTTTTTTGTGGTCGAGTCAATTTCTTGAATAAATTCCTTGAAGCTCTCCGTGATTGCATGATCATTTTTTTTTATCTAATATTAGATCCAACTGTTTACCGGTTCTAACAACCCTTTCAACCTCTAAGTTATATTGTACCTCATCCCCCGCTCTTTTAACTTCTGGATATTTCTCTGCAGAAAGCATAATTTTTTGTTCATGCACTTGTGACTTATGTTTCTTATGAAAATTTGACTGTTTGCTTCTTCTCTTTTTCTTATTCCTTTTTCTCGTATTCCTTTTTACTTTTCTATAATAAACCTCATCATGCACTTCCTTTGGACTTGAATTTGGAACTTCCTCACAATCATTATTATCAGTTTCTGTTTGTATTGTCGAAATTTTTTTCTTAAACACCGCACATTCTTGATATTGACATCCTTTATTTACGTATACTAAGGAACCACCACGTTTGTTTTTGACACTTGAAGAATCATTTATAACCTCTTTTTCTACATTAATATTTTCAGATGTCTTAGAGCTCAAGCTCTGCTCCATCTGAACCTGTAATATATCATTTGAAATGTCTACAGAACCACCATTTTGGTTACCAATACCATTACTTAACAAGACTGCATCCAAACACCTATTCTCCTCCACCATGTGAACAAGCCCGTTAGACAGATAAAGATCAATATTGTTTGTTTGTCTACTTTTATTTTTCGTTTTCCCCTGATTTACCTTCTCTCTATGCCACATACCAACACTACTCGACCCAGAATCACTTTCTTGTTCTTCCTTAACTCTAATACAATATTTTTGATCCCCCAAAGCAAAATTTGCTCATCAATATCCTCCATACTATCTATTTGAATCAATAATCTAGCTTCATCAATATGTTTCGCAAATTTGGTTTATTCTTCCATTGCCAACATAGTACCCCACGCTCTGGCTATTCTCACAATTGTCTCTTTTGACCATAAAAAGATTGGAATCCCCCTAATTGTAATTCATACATTTCTTCTATATTATTTTATCTCAGACCCTAATTGCTTTATTTTAACAAAAAAAATCCCAATCTGAAACCTGCATTGCTCCAATTTGAGACTTTTCTCTTCATTGGCACACACTACAATCAAACCATTTATCCCCCATTCAACAATATTTGTAATTCTAATGTTAAATTTAATTATACAATCTCTCATATCTGCAAGGTCTAATTTCTCTTTTGATATAAAAATCCAACACTTATTCACACAGTTTCTTACCTCTTTATTTGGTAGACCTGCAACCTTTTTAATTGGAGCATCCATTTTTTCCTCATCATGCTTTATTACTGCAGCTTCCCTTTGCAGAAAATAACTTTTTTGACATCTCATTTCCCTTCTTGCGAACTCGATATAAATTCTGCAATTAACTATCCATCTTTTAGACAATCATTTTTTGCTTCAATCGCATCTGCATTTTTTTTTCAAATTTTATAAATCTAAACCATTTTTCATATATCATTTTTCAAAAGAGATCTATCATACCTTTTCCTCGAAAGGGGAGGTAATAAAATAGGTTCGTCCAACTTTTTATTTACTATACGTGAATTTGAATATATTTAAATGACTTAAACTTTAGTAGCTAGTTAGACTCCACTCATTTATAATTCACCAACTACTCAACTCAACTTGATTATATGTTTCCTACGTATTATTAAAAAAAATAATTTATTTTTATTTTTATTAAAAAACAGGGTCGTTTCTTTATTATATTAATTTAAATGACACAGTATGTTTAAATTTGTTAGTATAACTTCATTTTCTATGAAACTAATATCAAACTAACATCTTAAAAAAAATTAGTTTTATAGGTAAACATATATGTAATAAAAATTTATTTTCAATATTTATAAATTTTACAAATCAGACTATTTTGAAAGAACAAAGAGAGTAATTGAGATCTTGAAGTGAGTTTATTTTGATTTCGAATTTAGAGCACAAGAAGAATATATGTTTTTTTAATATATTATGAAATTATATATATATATATATTATATAATACTACAACATTTCATTATGTGAATTATCAAATCATGAAAACTCAAGTCAAATATCACATTGTTAGAATTTAACTTGAATCGAGTTGTTAACGAGGTCTTAGTTTAATAGCTAAACACTATAATTTATTTCTTCCATAATTTAGATGAATTTATTTTTTTTTGTATGTGAAACTTGATTGATTATTATAATTTTTCACATTATAATGTGTTTATTGATATGATTGTGTATTTGATTATAAGAATTTATTTTACTTATAAAGCATCCCCAAACTGGGCTTAAAAAATAAGCCAATGAAGTCATAGTACACAATATATTGAGAGTTACACTTAAGAATGTAGGTGAAGAAGAGTGTTTTTAGTATATAAAGATATCAAACTCTCTAACTCAACACTACTTTAACAGTTATAAGAGTTGACCAAACTCATTATATACTAGACATATTTTGTCAATGTATTCAACATATTTACTCATTAAATTGTTTCTTAAATAAAAGAGATCATGATAGAGTTGATTCAAAGATGTTTTTATCTATAAATTGTTGGCAGACGAGAAGGTGAGAGACATAATTTTATATGTTCTTTTTTTCTTTTTCTTATCTTATCTTATATTGGGATCAATTGATCAATATATATATAAGTATGAATTATACCATTTTGTTCTTTTGGTAAATGGCTGTACTTTGTTTAGCATGTGAAATTGAATACTATACTAATATGGGCAAAGGGATTTATTTTATTATAGCGTAGGGATGAGGGTAAACATGTTATATGCTCCCCCAACAAGGGACAAGGTGCTTTACCTAACCAAGGCCTACAGTTAAATTAAGCAGACCCATCACTTGTGTGAATAAATCAGTTGACTGGAGTTTTTTTTTTTATAAAAACAATAGGTCAATAGTCCAAGGAAAAGGATTTATTTTGTCACAAAAATATATTTTTGTTGATTTTTATTGTGAATGAATGCATCAGTTAATTATTTATTTATTTGTATTAATTTATAAATTATGTCATTGTATTTATTCACTATAAGAATCGTCATATTTTAGTCGCAATCTATATTATTAAGGGAAAACAAAGAGTTGATTATTTTTGGACTTTTGTTCTCTCAATATAATATTTTTTTTAGATTTTTGTTTTCCATCGACCCTAATTTTTAGAACAATTTTCACATATTGTAAGAGAAAATTATCAGACGATTTTTAAATTTAATGGGGAAAGTTGGATTTATTATTTTTATCTATTTTTCTCTTATATTATATTTTTAAAAATTAATAAATATATCTTTAAAATAATTTACTATTAAACACATAGCGTATGTGTGCACACTAATAGTATACAAAAACTCAAAGTCAAATTGGTTTCCTATTTAGTTATTTGGTATGTGTTGCATTTTGCATCTTTTTAGGGAAATAGCTAATGGACTGAACCAAGAAGCCCAGCCCATTGTTCTTCTAAAATTGTAATAAATACATGGGCTGTTTAGTTGTTCTCATAAAATAGATTAGATTGTACTCTCTCCGTCCCAAATTAATTACTCAGTTTTGACTTTTTAAAGTCAAATTAACCATTTTTAAAACTAATCTTTTTACCATTTTTGCTAAAATATAGATGAAGAGATTATAACCAGAAGACAGTATATACAATTTTTTACTAACCCCAATTTTTATAATTTTAGAAATATATTTATATATGTTTAATTATTAATTCTAAAAATAGTCAATTTGACTTAAAAAAATCAAAACTGAACAATTAATTTGGGACGGAGGGAATACAAAATAAGCCCAAAATAAACTTCTTCTTCTTCTTCTTGACATACAATTTTATGAAGGTTAATTTATAATGAAACATTATACTCCATCTGTTCTAAAATTAAAGATATATTTGTTTTTTTAGTTTATTTTAAAATTATATATTCATTTTTATTTTAGGACTATAAAATAACATGATTTTCTTAATTTGCTATTACTTTTTTACTCTCATTTTCAATATCAAACCACCATAACTGAATTTCTATCGAATACCAAGGTTAACCAAGTAACAGATGCCCTCAGCAGTTAAGCTGAACTTCTTGCTTTGAAGGGGAAAGAGCTAACTGCCATTTAAACGTCATCGATATATTTTTAATTTTGGGAGGGGTGAGTAATCACCATAAATTTGACTTTATTAAAGGGTCTTGTGAAACTGTTGACAAAAGTAATTTACATATACAATAGTTTACGAAATAAAATAACTAAGAAGACATAAAATTTCTCAATACAGAACTTGAATATTTATCCCAGTAGTTCAAATAAAAAGTATAAATCCTACCATTTAAACATCTGAAGATCAAACTTGTAACATGTTGTGTTAAAGGCTTAAATTTTTGTAAAAGAAGATCATCAAATGAGTATACATAATCATTTTTTCTTGTAATATCATCCTAT
Organism: Aralia elata; assembly: GCA_034770075.1. Taxonomy (NCBI): domain Eukaryota; kingdom Viridiplantae; phylum Streptophyta; class Magnoliopsida; order Apiales; family Araliaceae; genus Aralia; species Aralia elata. Next base: position 27,119,861 of record CM068377.1, on the reverse strand, counting down.
GTTACAGACTCGCAGTGTATGAGTGGTAAGTAAAGATCTAAAATGGTACGAGACAAAAGTACTTCTTAAGCTTCTTCATTCGATGAACACCATCTTTCCTTTTCTTTTCCTTGACCTGGTAACTGGCTACATTTTGAGAGCCAAACAAAACTGCAGTTTGAGAACCAGATGCAACTGCAGTTAGAGAACCGGATGCAACTGCAGTTTGAGAACCGGATGCAACTTTTCCCTTCACATGGAAATGGGATGATGCAACTGCATCTTGAGAACTGGATGTAATTTCATTTGAGCATTTGATGGTATGAACCATGACCATTTCATCAATGTTTCGCCTAATAGCTGAGTACTCAGGTAAAGGAAAATCGGATTTCTGGCTCCCTCCAACTGACAACTTATCTACGAAACAAAGGCGATATCCTTAAAAAGATGGACAAATGAATCTACGGGCGTAAATATTGAGGACAAAGAAAGCTCACATAATTTTATTGGGGATATGGTGTTATATATCAAATTGAATCAAGCATGCTGAATGCAAGTTGAACTATACAAATGGCATTTCAAAAGAAAATTTGCTAACTACAAACAACTTTAACAAAAGATTCTGAATATTCCAAAGATCCCATTTTATTCTAGCAATGTTTGACAACAAAGTTAGTTTACTGCTTTAGTTCAATTAACATATATAGAAATTTGTAATTAACTTTTTATTGTCTTTCCGAAAGAACCACAGTAATTTATCATAAAGACGGGCACACATTCTCATAATTAGTTGATTCTTTAACAATAATTTCAGGTATGTTTTAGTTAGGATTTTCTATCACTTAACTATTTTGAGAAGAATAAATATAATATAACTAATTATATTATTTTGTTCCAATAAAATATTCTCCATAAAAAATTCAATGAGGTTGCATTCTGGCAGCCAGAACAGGTTTTCAGTAAACACTAAATAGCATACTCATCAATTAAGCATAGCTGCTCAAGGATGGGACCATTGGGGATGCAATGCACCATTACGAAGGTTAAGCCTCTTGTGTCAATATTCAAGACTTCATAGAAACAAAATAATGTTATGTATAACTTTTTAGTGAAAAAAAAAGGAAGAACTGAATGCAAGTTTATAAGTACCCTGAATTATTAGTTCCATTCTATTTCACCTAGATATGAAGAGTTTCATCAACAAGTTCCATTTGAAACCGAGGGGCTTAAACTAATTCATAGCATTGGATGGGTTTTAGAAGTCATCAATTTTAGCATATCATCTTTGGGATGCCTCCAGTCATTCTCCTAAAATGGCTTTAATTGAGAGGATAAAAATTTAAACTAAAATACAGAGGAAATAACAGGGAAATTGGAAGTCAAGGACCAAAGAACTTAGGTTACAAGAAAATTTGACTTGTAAGAAATTCTGACATACCTAAGGGCGCTGGACACATAACAACCTCATTTGGTTTGACAGAAGTGGAGACGGTGTACTTGAAACTCGCACCCTTTCCTTGCTGCTCTATGTTTTCGTCCTTTAGGTCTTGCAACAGCGCCACCGAATCAAACCATTCATCTGATGTAAAGGTTGGATGACTGGAATTGTCTGAGCTGGAAGAAGGCGATTGTGGATCACCAAGATCATCCAACTCCAGAAAGTCACCATTTAAAACACACTCAAGTCTCTCAGCCACACTCAATGGTACTGTCTCATCAACCCTAGTCTTCTCCTACAATAAAAATAAAACTAGCAAATGTGACACATGCGCACAAGAACAAAATAACACAGAGAAAACACACTAACCTACACCCCCCCCCCCCAAAAAAAAAAAAGAAAAAAAAGAAAGGAAAGGTAAAAGATTAAAAAAAATGAAAAAACAAAACATCCATGAATAAAAGCACGGAATGTACACATACAAATGATGCATGGAGGTACCTGTGCTTCACTAGTTGATTTTTGGCCAGTGTTAATGTCAGCCTTAGCATGTGGAAGTGCACCCCCATGTTTGGGGTGAATCACATGATCTGGGATTTGTTCTTCACTACAAAAGAGTCTACATAATGTTCCGGAATCCTGCATATCATCCAGCCAAACTGCAAGTTAACTGACAGGTTGGGATGAAGATAATAACAGAAGGAACTGACAGAAAATAAGCACTTAGGCTGGCTTCATACATTTCTTCTGCCATTATTGAACAATCCCTTCCGAGTTATTTTATACTCTTGCATCACCCAATCAGTTCTTCGTTCTTCAGGGGCTTGACCTTCAAAAAATTCCAGAGTAGTTCTCCAACCAGTTATATCGGAGTTCGTGAATATCTCATAGGGATCACCTTTTGACTTCCAGGATCCAAGTTCCGTATCTTTCTTAACCTCTGAGCTAATGAAGTACCCAATACCATCTGGCATATACCACAATTGCATACCAAGCCTTAAGAATATCATAATTGCATGTGAGATACAACCAACTGTTCAACTCATACAGCTCCTTAATTTGGACACTTCACTTTAACTGTGAAAATCAACATGTTTGTATATATAATTTGGCAACTATTACAGTGGGTTGCAAATTGCATGATTTCTTTTATTTAAGTTATGCAGATGTTGATCTACTAGAATGGGTAAATAAACATGCCATAAGACAAGCCATGGAAATATTAGTACTAGTTTGGAGTACATCTGGTAATTAACCAAGTAGTAACAGAGAAATAGAAGCTAAGGAACATTTTAGTAAGTAAAGTGAGAATCAAGGTTTACTAACAAGTTGAGCTCGCAAAAATATTTTAGCTTTATATGCTTTGTAGTGCGATTTCAGAAAATGAGAAGATGAGCTTACAACCTCTAATATTTGCATAATAATCATTTCACATTGGCTTTATCCAGTATGTTTTCTACATGGTGATTTTCTGTTCACCTTTTAAATAACCTTCAAAACGCGATGCGCCACGACCAACATATCTAAATAAATCTTAGCCTTGAGACCAAAGACCTTATAATGAGAAATATCAAAAATCATACTGCTTTAAGGCATACCAATATCGATAAAAAATGAAAATAAAAAAATATCCTTAGTAACAAATCCAATACTAACCAGGTAAAATTGAGGGCGGGTAATTGTAAGGATTAAAATCCCCAATCACGTTACTGGGGAGAGGATGACCATGAATGATATCCTTCAACAACACAATGAGTGCCTCATCAGTCCATAAATCAATAGCAACTGGTGAGGCAGGTGGAGGACACATGGCAGCCAATAAAGATACGTACAAACAAATTGTGCACCGAAACCTCTCCCTGCATTAAGAGATAACGTTAGTCAAAACAGCTCCTAGCAAACAATGATACATCAAGTTCCAATTGTCTACATATTTGCATTTATAACCAGAAAACACAAAGATGAAATTGAGAATTACAATGAAATTTAAGAAATTTATATGATTTTTGTTCAAATGCCATCCTATAAGATTATGTTTATGAGGTTGATATGGCGTTAAAAGAGCTGATTAGTTTCATCTCTTCACCCCCAAAGAAGAAAAAGGACACATAAACCACACTCCACACACACTAAAAATAAAAACAGCAAGTCAACTGCTTCTCAATATAACTAGCATTGGTTTATAACTAAAATTAGAAACAACGATGTAGACAGTTTCACAACAAAATTTCATATACATAAATGATGAAACCATCCCGTATCGCATACTACATTAAAGCCTCCACATCAGATGAACCAATTACAAATTCAAGATTTTAAGTACTTTATTCAACTATATGATGATCACAAACACAATAGAATCAGAACATTTTCAAAGTTCACAAACAAGATTCGAAAATTCGAATCAACAAAAATTCGAAAAGCAAGGAAGATTAAAATTGGTGAAGAATCAACAACATAAAAAAAAATAAAGAACTGCTAGACCCAATAGATGAACAACAAAACCAAACAAATAGGGGCTGATTCTAACAAGATTATTCACATATTCTTCAGGGAGTAAAAATATTTCAAGAACCCACTTTTCATCACACTTATCAAACCCAAATAAAACAAAGTACTAATTAGTAACAAGAAACACCATAAAATCACCAAAAAAATCAATAACATTAATGGGTACATAAAGAAAGAACTAAAACAACACATTACATTCCAATTTAACTGAAAAAGTGTCAGAATTTAGAAATGGGTAAAGTTTAAAAACTTACCAAATAGTCTCTTTCTTTCTCCCCGTCTTCAATTCATTTACTTACTAGGGACTAAACAAGAAAGACAACAAGCCTGGAGTGAGTATTTATAGGGTGGAGATTGTGGTGGTTTTGATTATCTTACCAGGGTTAGTGATATAGCCCGCCCACAGTTAACACTTGGAACTGGGGTTTATGGTGTCAAATGAGAATGACCCCCAGTGTAGACCGGTGCCACTTGGTGTTCACTTACTGGATGGTGTACGCAAACAGGTGACTGTAGCTGTTGATATTCTCTCCCCTAAAATTATAGCGAGTCGACTCAGTTACTCAGTTCAATTGCCGGATAATGTGTTATGTGTCCTTCTAAGAAGCTACACAAACATGTCATAACTCGTTAACTCATAATCTTACCATTTAAATACTTAATCACCTTCTAATTTTGTTGACGAAACGAAACTTCTCCGGGATATTTGGGTTCTCTCTGTTTTATATTCCCTCCATCTGTTCGAAAATTACTTATTTAATTTTTTTTTTATAAAAAGTTAACATATAAAGATTTATTTTTATAATATAAAGTGACATGTAATTTTAACATATCATTATTATTATATCTTTATGAATGTTAAGGATATGTTTAAAAAATTACTTTTTTACAAAAAATTATAATTTTAGAAATGTCTAGGAATCGGAAGATGTAATTTGTAAGCTAATCTATCTATTGAGTTTTAAAAAAAGAAATAATAAAAAAGGTTAGGCAAAGTTATAAAAAAAATTAAAACAAAAAATATATAAGTTATATACCTTAGTTTTATAAAATAAGTTTATCTTAAGTTTTTTAGTAAAATTTAACTTTACGGATCGAAAGATCATACAAAAATATGAATAAACGTAATTTTTTATTTAATTTGAGATTGTATAGTACCATTATTATAACATTATAAAAAAAGTATATTTTTTAACGATTAAGATTCATTGAACTTTTATTACTCTAAAATAGATAATAGACATCACCAAATTATATAAAAATTTATACTTTCAAATATTTTTACACGTTCATTGAATCCATATGGTTGGATTTATCTAAAAAATTCTAAAAACTGACGTATTAATCCTATTGGGTATACTTGTTAGATATCTTCTAGGATATATCCCCCTTTTCATATATCTCTTTGTCAAAATAGTAAAAAAAAAAAATTATTGCAACATTTAAATGGAATGAATGAACTAAGAAAAAAATGTACTTTGTGATCATTCCGACAGATAACCTATCCTGATAAAATAAAAATTCATTCATTATCTTGAATTTTATTTTATGAGGGAGGTGGTGTAATGACATACATTCAAATGAAATGATGAATGTAACAATTATATCATCCTATTATACTACCAATAGTTACATACACTTAAAAATATTAAAAATTATTTTATTTTATTTTATTATTTCATTCTAAACATAGAATAAGAAAAGATAAATACACTTGGGATCTATTGCACATTATTCAAAATTTATGACGTGCATAAATTTACAATCTTTCGTGACCTTGTGATCCAAGCGCATAATCTTGCAGAAAGCAACCAATGTTATTTATTATATATAGGTTAAACCACTTTTTAAAAATAACGCTCAACATTGATCGTATTCTATTCTTCCAAATAAATTTATTCAATTAAGATTATTTTTCTTCCGGTCTAATTAATAAAAAATGTTAATTAAGTTAAAACGCTATTCATCAATCTAATCCATTCGAAAAGGAATCTATCTCATGAAAGTAAAGTATTTGAGTCGCGTGCTGTATATACTCTACTATTCTAGTATCTATATAATAAAAATATTTCTTTTCACCGGAGACAAAGACACTTTCCGATTAAGATAATCGAATGATAAGTCAGTTTCTCAATTATTTACGGTCAAATATGATATTTTAGAATGAAGGGAAGTGGGCCAATCTTGTTTAATACTGTGTTCTTATTATTATTATGAAAAATAAAAGTTACTACCTTTCCTTACAAAAATTACAACCGAAGGACAGTAAAATTACTTCCATATATTTTCCTTTATAAATTTTCCTAAATTTAAAATCTTTAGGATTCTTTACCCAAAAACTTCTAGGAGGCAGAATAAACGGAAAAATGATTGATTTGAACTTTTTGAAGTTTAATTTTGCTCCATATTATACCATTCTTTTTAATCAAAACACTTTTTAAAATAATTGTTTTATCTTTTTATTATTTTCTTTATTTTTAAAAAAGAGTCTTATTTACAAAATTTATAAATATTAAAAATATACTTTTATTCAATGTTTACGCCTTAAAATAGGAAATTTAATAGTGGTGTCGCGGTGTAATATATTATAATAAATTTAAGAATGTTATGTCATTCTATACTATTTATCAATAAAAATAAAACTCTTTTTATAAAATATTTTTATTAAATGAAACTTTTTTTGTGGACCAGAGAGTAATATTTACTAAAAGTAGTAAACATACTAATAAGAAAATATGAGTTAATATAGTCAAAAAAACATCCAAAAGAGCATTAAAAGATGACATAATCATACGAATTTGTCCTTTGATAAAAAAAATATAAATAAATAAATTTAGCTTCAATTAAAATTTTAAAAAAATCAACTCTTATATAAAGAAATATTTTTTTTAAAAAAAATGGAACTCTTATCATAAAACGTATTGACTTAGAGAACATTAGAAAATAGAAACAAACTAACAATTACTCCCTCCTTTTTTTTAATTAACGTTTTAAAGTTATGCATTGAAACTTCAATAATATCTAGAAGGGGGGTTAAATAGATTGTTATTGTTTTAAAAATTATCTTAGGCCTTTTTGAATTTTTAGTAAATTAATTAGCAGTTGTTTAGAAATTAACATGCAAGATAAAAATTCAATCACACAATACACATAGATTTATCTGGTTCACAACATACATCCCGGGTATGTTGTTACGTCCAGTCTCAAGCTCCTCTCTAGGACTTGAGATCTTATTACTCCCAGTAAAAAATACTCCTTCAATAGGCAGAGAACCCTTTACAAAGTTTTAAAGACAAACTTACAACTATCCACAACTAACTATCTCGGACAGTAAGCTACCAGCTCTTTCTTCAAGCTTAGTTGCACATTTCCCTTTGAGTTCAGTTTTATTATATGATCTGATATTGAAACAACAGCCTCTTTTTTACCTCACAAGTTCACTAGAGACCCAACTCTCAGCTGACCTTTTTAAGACTCTGGTCTTGGTCAAAAAATTACTCGTCTTTCTCACATGTACATAAAATAAACTAACTCTACCCTTTTTCTTTTTTACGAAAGTTTTGAAAAAGATATACTTCTAGAACAAGCAGATATAATTCAGTACAAATATATAAAAGTTTAAATAACTTTTACATTTGATACTTCTTAAAATAAGCAGATAGCAATTAAAGATCAGATATTTATAAAAGTTCAAAGACTTTTATATTTGTGTGAATATACTTCTTGTGTAAGCAGATATTAATTTATGCTTAGTAATAAAAAGTATTTATGAATAAGCAAATATGTGAATTTATGCACAGCTATAAAAGTTTATATAACTTTTATATTTGAGTAAGAAATGCTTCTAAGTAAGCAGAGATATAACTTTTGAGTACTGATTTATAAAGGTTTATAATAAAAAATGTGTTTCTATGTAGCACATATATACTTTTAATTTGAATAACTTTTTATAGTATGAAACAAGTATTTAAGACTAAGCAATTTTTTAAGCAAATACTTGTGATAACGAATATCAAGAACAACAGATTAATCAATCAAATAATATTTGATATAACACATAAATATGTTTACTCAAAAATATATATAACAATATATTTGATCTATTATGTGAATATTAAATAAAGTCACTTAGAACGTTAAACACCGTTCAAATGATATTCTTATTTAAGGAATACCTACAAAAAATTGTATCTAAAACTGACCGAATTTAAAGTTTCACAATTGATATTTATATAAATATTTTTAATAGATCACTTATAACTTCAAACGCCGTTCGAATGGTTATTCTTGTTTAAGGAATACCTTTAAATAGCGGTATCTAAAACTGATCTATTTTATGATATTTATATAAATAAGTTATATCTATAAAAGATCACTTAGAACTTTAAACACGGTTTGGATGATATTCTTGTTTAAGTAATATCCTCAAATGGCAGTATCTACAATTGATCTTTTAATTGATAAGAATAGATATAATATATATATATATAAATGTATATAAAAATTTATATTTGTATATCTAGCTATAAATATAAACAGGTATGAGATAATATAAACAAATCAATTCAATAACTTATCTCAAATATTTTGACCAATTTTCTCTTCTTAAAAAAAAATTATAACTTTGAGTAGAAGAGAGAAAACTTCTTTTTAGAGAGAGAGAGTACGTAGGTAAAGAGAGAGTAAATTTTTATTTTCTTGGTAATTGGCGAATTGTAAATGAAGAAAAATATTCCTATTTATAGGAATTTTTGAGTCAAGGGTATACTTGTAATTTGGAAAATTAATTTGAAATCAATGGCTCGAATGATTTGTTTGAAACTGAGAAGCTCGGATGAATAACACATGACAGGAAAGAATTTTTCAAATCAGCTCATTAATAACCAAAATCTGCCATATTGCAAGCCTCGGTTAGACAAATAATTTGCAAGTTCTTTTCCTCACTTTAGCAAATGGGTCCCACAATATTTTAATTATATTTTCAAGTTTCCAAAGCTAGCAAAGGCTTTAAGCCTTGTAAATCAATTCCTTCATTTAAGCTCATGGTCCCACAACAGTTACTCACATTCCAAGCTTCCAATTCCTAAGTATCCACTTCGGATAACAGACAAAAGCTATGGCCTTTTGCTTCAAAATAGTTTCATAATATATGATATATTAATTTTGAAGAACTTTAGTGAATAAAATCATTTTGGGAATCATAGGAATTCTCATTAGCTTAGAAAATGTTACTATGTGAATTAATCTTTCTAACACTTGATATTAAATTATCAAGGTGAAAAAAAATATTAATTCAATTAGGATGAGAAAATATTTTTGGTCAAACTAAATAATATGATTTAAAAACAATTATAATAAATAAAACCCATGAAGATAATTCTACCATTTACTTAATCTTTTTCTTAATTATTGTTATCATCAAAATATCCTATAAAAGTTGGAGACCTATCATGCACATAGATTGAGAAATATAATTAATATTTTGTTTGATTGACTAAATTGAGTATAAAATTTCAATATTAGCTTTCTTAGTTTGCTAGAAAGATGAGAAAAAAATAAATTAGCCTTTAATATAAATGATAATATAAAAAATTAAATATTTAATACTTTTTTGAAATCTACAAACGATAAATAAAAAAGAACAAAAATCTCTCTAAAAAGACAAATAGAAAGAATGGAGGGAGTACTTGACTATGAAATCATTGTTTGCGTATATTAAGAAAAATGATAAAATGACAAAATTATTCATATTTAATGTGACGCCCCCAAAATAGGTCCACACAACCCATTTTGAGTCGCCAATAACATTCTACAAAATACAAATACAAATACGAATTTTCCCATTTACAACTAATATTTGTCGTGCAAAATACGACCACACACATACTGTGACTTCCATACAAATATCGTACCGTATGGTACCACAGTATCCAAACCCAAATTATTACAATGCCGTAAAAAGACGGCAACACATGTTTAAAGTCTTCAGTACAGTTATTATTAAACTATTCCATCACTTGATGAGGACAACCACTAACTCGAACCATCACTCCACTCCCCGGCTAGTCCCAGCTACATTTTCCTTTCCTGAGAATGGGACAAAACTGAAAAGGGTGAGCTTAAATAGCCCAGTAAGAAATATCATGACTAAGATAATGAAGAATAAAAATTATCTTTAGTCTTCAACAATAATAAATCAGAGATTTAAAGATATTATATTGTTCAACAACAACAATTGCAGCGGAACAAACAATCCATTAGAAGAGTCAAGTAGATTATAATATCTACCATCTTCTATAAATTAAAGGATCACCACCAATATTTTATCCCTGTAACACCAATCAACAATTCCTGTTTATGAACATCCAAATCAATAGTTTATATTCAACAGCCTCTCTTTGCACTACGTGCCAAAGATATTTATTTGTAACATCACCGGTCATGATCATGCCAAACGCCAGTTCATCTTTGCACTACGGCCAAAGAGAATTTTCACCATACGCCTTTGTTTGTAACACAAAAAGTCATGATTATACCAATACACAGTTTGGTCAAAATCATGTCACGCCAGTTCATCTTTGCACTACGGGCCAAAGAGAACTATCACCACAATTTAAGTATGAGGATGAGGATGATGACAATGATACAGTGAGATTAAGGATAAGAAAAACTTTATAATTTAATCAGTATCAAAGATTGACCAAATTGCCAACATGATAACTAAATTGTGGAGTCAAATTCAAGAATGATATTCAAGAAATTAGTTCATGCTTCAACTATAACGTATAGAAAGATTCAAGTGAAAAGATATTAGATGAAGCACAAACTATTAAGGATATTCTACTAATTTTCAGGGATTTTCTCCATTTAAAAATAAGGTTTTGGAAACAAATAAGGATTTCTTATCATAAATGGAGAAATGTGAAAGAAAAAGATATCCCTTAAAGAGTACAAAAGAAATGATAAGTTATATGAGTATAACAGAATATATGAAACTGCAATGGATTTTCACCTGTCATGCGATAATTCGCGTAAACAGATTATTTCCACAACAGATTAATAAGTAATGAATACGACGGGTTATTCACCAGGTATGCGTCAATCCGCACGAACAGGTTATACCCACAGATTAATAAGGAATGAATACAGAAGGGTATTCACCAGGTACGACACTCGTACTTACAGGTTATTCCCATAGAATAATAAGGGTTGAATACAAAAGGATATTCACCAGGCATGCGTCATACCGCACGGCCAGGTTATCCCCACAAATTAATACCAAATGAATAACAACCTTTATGAGTATAATATCACTTACGAACATGAAAGCAAATGATATTATATATGAGTATGAAAGAAATGATATTCCCTACCTTCGTTAACTGGATGTTACTTTCTATGAAGTTTACTAACTTCGGATAATACTAGTATTCTCACAAATACTCACAATAGCCTAGCACACTAAGAGAACTTCAGAAATTTAGAGAGAGGGAGGAAGTATAAGCAATGAAGGTGTGAAAATTTCTTAAGCAAACTCTCCCTATTTATAGGAAAATTAAGGTGAGGGCATTTTGGTCTTTTCCCCATATTCTTTTAATATCATCCATCCATTTTTTTCTTCCATTAATATCATCCATCCATTTTTTCTTCCATTAATATCATCCATCCATTTTTTCTTCCATTAATATCATTCATCCATTTTTTCTTCCATTAATATCATCCATCCATTTATTCAAAAAGATTAATCCATTATCAAAAGATAATTCCATTATCAAAAGATAATTCCATTATCAAAAGATAATTCCATTTTTCTGTATTATTGTGTTAAATGTATTAATATCACAGATAGCATATACTCGCAATACTGACAACCAGATTATTCCCAGGAAAGAGGGGGCCTTCCATAAAAAATGGCGCGCAATTAAATAACCTCTTTCCTTGACAGAATTTCTAGACATTGTCGATAATGCTAAAATATCCTATCAAATGATATAAGTTACAGTGTCGTGACAAATAGTAAAATATATTATGCAGATGCTAATTAACAATTATTGAATCAAGATACTATGCAATTGCTACTTTATCAATTATTGAATCAATAATATAAAACACACAGCAACATCGTGAGCTACAGTGGAATAACGAGTGCTCCTGTGGAATAACGCGTTTTACGGTTCTTTTTCTCACCGGGTATTTTAAACAGTTATCGGTTAAAGTTTTGCCGCCAATTTCTATCACTTTCTATATCCGACAGTTAACCCGTTGTGGGCCCACTATCATTGACAATATTGTCATTTCGGCGCCGTCGTACGGTACCGAATATAATATTCCCCGACAGAAAGAATATTTCTCGACAAAAGGAATATTCCCCGACATACTATTTATCAGATAATTTGCATATAACACCCTTAACTATCATTTATAACAATTAAGCACTTCACTATTTAGAAAAATAATCATAAAGAAAATAATAAATTTTTATTTCATAAATTCGGGGTCTTACAATCTCCCCTCCTTATGAAATTTCGTCCTCGAAATTGACGTACGTACCTGGCAATTCGAAAAGGTGAGGATACTTTGCTCTCATCTCGGATTCTAACTCCCAGGTCATTTCCTCAACATCATGGTTTCTCCATAAAACTTTAACTTGAGGTATAACCTTTGAGCGTAGAATCTGCTCCTTCTTATCCAAGACCTTGACAGGTATCTCTTCGTACGTCAAATCCTCTGCTATCTCGTCTGGTTCTAACTCAATAATGTGGTTTGGATCTTTCACATATTTACGTAGCATGGATATGTGAAAAACATTATGAACACGAGACATGCTTGGCGGTAAGGCGAGTCTGTAGGCCACAGTTCCTACTCGATCGAGGATTTCAAATGGACCGATAAATCGAGGGTTAAGCTTTCCTCTCTTTCCGAATCGCGTAACACCTTTCCACGGAGCAACACGTAAAAATACATGATCTCCGACATTGAATTCCTCGTCTCTTCGGTGAAGATCAGTATAACTCTTTTGTCGATCTTGCGCTGTTTGTATACGTTGTCGGATCATTTGGATCTTTTCCGTAGTCATACGTATCAACTCGGGACCCAACAATTTTGCCTCACCTACTTCATCCCAACATGCTGGAGATCGACACCTTCGTCCATACAACGCCTCGAAGGGAGCCATGCCTATACTTGCTTGATAACTGTTGTTGTAAGAGAATTCCACCAATGGCAAGTATTTGTCCCAACTTCCTTTGAAGTCTAGTACGCAGAGTCTTAATAGATCTTCGAGGGTTTGAATAGTCCTTTCCGATTGTCCGTCTGTCTGGGGATGGTATGCAGAACTGAATCGTAATTCAGTGCCCATAGCTTTTTACAAGCTGACCCAAAATCGTGAAGTGAATCTAGGATCTCGATCAGAAACTATGGATACTGGCATGCCATGCAATCTCATAATCTCGCTAATATACAAATTAGCAAGACGCTCGAGTGAATAGTTTTCTCGTATAGGCAAGAAATGAGCAGACTTGGTCAATCTATCTATAATGACCCAAATTGCGTCTAAGCCTTGAGAAACTTTGGGAAGACCTGTCACAAAATCCATGTTGATGTGTTCCCACTTCCATTCTGGAATCTCAAGGGGTTGCAATGGACCCCTTGGTACTTGATGCTCCGCCTTGACACGTTGACAAGTTAAACATCTTGCGATAAACTCTGCAATTTCTCTCTTCATATTGTTCCACCAAAATGTATGTCGAAAGATCACGATACATTTTGGTACTTCCAGGGTGGATTGCAAACGGTGTGTGTTGTGCGCCTCCATCATGATTTTGTATTTCAATTCAGGGTCGTTAGGAACACACAGTCTAGAGTTGATTCGCAATATTCCTTCTTCGTCGACTCTTGCTTCTGGAATAGCACCTTCTTGCACCTTCTTTTTCATATTCATCAATTCTGGGTCTGTAACTTGAGCAGCTTTAATTTTGTCGATTAAAGCTGGTTCTACTTGTATATATGCGATCTTCACGTGGGTTCCTGGAGTCTTTAACTCTATCTCCATCTTTTGTAAATCATCCAAAATAGGCCTTTGAGATGTCAATAACGCACTCGTACTTGCATATGATCTTCTACTCAATGCATCAGCTACTACGTTCGCCTTTCCAGGATGGTACTGGATGGTATGATCGTAATCTTTCAGCAACTCGAGCCAACGCCGTTGTCGCATGTTGAGTTCCTTCTGGGTGAAGAAATATTTGAGACTTTTGTGGTCTGTATAGATCTCCACTTTCTCCCCATACAAGTAATGTCTCCAAATCTTCAACGCGAAAACAACTGCTGCCAACTCTAGATCATGAGTAGGATAATTCCTCTCATATTCCTTGAGTTGCCGAGATGCATAGGCTATAACCTTCCCATGTTGCATGAGAACACAACCTAGTCCTTTGTTTGAAGCGTCGCTGTAGATGACAAATCCTTCCGATCCTGAAGGTATTGCCAATACAGGTGCTGAAATGAGCCTTCTTTTGAGTTCTTGAAAACTCTTCTCGCATTCTTCGCTCCATTTGAATGTTGTGTTTTTCCGAGTCAGTTGAGTTAATGGAACGGCTATTCGAGAAAATCCTTCTACGAATCTCCGATAATAACCAGCTAGACCAAGAAAGCTTCGTACTTCGGTTACTGACTTGGGTTGTTCCCAATTTGATACTGCTTCAATCTTCGCCGGGTCAACCGAGATTCCTTCTTTAGAAACCAAGTGACCAAGGAATGCAACTTCCTCAAGCCAGAATTCACATTTTTTCAACTTAACATATAACTTGTTTTCACGAAGTTTTTGGAGTATCAGCCTCAAGTGTTGCTCATGATCCTCACGACTTTTAGAATATATGAGAATGTCATCAATGAAGACAACCACGAAATGATCCAAATATTCTTTGAATATCCGGTTCATCATATCCATGAAAGCAGCAGGAGCATTAGTCAATCCAAAAGACATGACTAGGAATTCATAATGCCCGTACCGAGTTCTAAAGGCAGTCTTTGGAATGTCATCAGCTTTAACTTTCAACTGATGATATCCAGAACGAAGATCGATCTTTGAAAAGAATTGAGCACCTTGTAACTGGTCAAACAGGTCATCAATGCGAGGTAACGGGGTACCTATTTTTGATGGTGACATGGTTTAACTCCCGATAGTCCAATGCAAAGTCTCATACTCCCGTCTTTCTTCTTTACGAATAAAACAGGAGCACCCCAAGGCGATGTACTCGGACGTATGAAACCGCTGTCTAACAACTCCTGTAGTTGGACCTTTAACTCTTGAAGTTCAATAGGAGCCATTCGATATGGGGTTTTGGAAATGGGTTTCGTACCGGGTTCAAGGTCGATACAAAATTCAATTTCACGGTCTGGGGGTAGGCCAGGAAGTTCTTCAGGAAATACGTCAGGGAACTCATTAACAACAGAAATATTTTTCAAATCTGACGTACTTTTATTTAAATCCGTTACATGGGCTAAGAAGGCTTGACATCCGTTTTTCAATAAACGAATGGCTTTGTGACTAGAAATGATGGTTATTGATTTCAACGGTTTAGTTGCTTGAATTCGCATAATAGGTTGATTAGGAATATGAAAAACTAATAACCTTACGAAAGCAATCAATTTTAGCATGATGAACAGTTAACCAATCAATTCCTAATATCACATCAAATTCATGCATGTTCAAGGAGATAAGATCAACAGGCAATGTGAGGGTGCCGATTTGAACAAAGCAAGATTTATAGACCGTAGATGTAACGAATGTTTGCGCTAATGGTGTTTCGACAGATAAGTCAAAATCTAATTTTTCAGGAGTCAAATTCAGGCGTTGAGCACATGTTGGTGAAATAAAAGAGTGGGTAGAACCAGTATCTAATAAGGCATAGACTTCATAAGAGTTAATAAGTAGTTTACCCGTTATAACCTCGTTCGAATTCTGCGCTTTTTGTGACGTCACAACAAAAGCTCTCCCTTGAACTACAGACTTTGACTTATCCGTGACCGCCTTCGGTGTCATCATCGCAGCTGGACTTGACTTCGCTGCATGACAAAAGCGAGCTATATGGCCTTCCTTTCCACAATTGTAACATACTTGGGATGGCGCTTGTGTACAATTTGGACTGATGTGTCCTTCCTTCCCACACCTGAAACATCTAACAGGTGGTCGTTCTCCTTCCTTCGAAACTGGTACTGGTGATGGTGTTGACGTTGGTGCCTTTCCATGGTTGTTGTTGAATCTCCTCTTCTTGGAATTGTTGCCACTTGACTCACTCCTTCTGTTATCCGGGCCAGGATTACCACCGAAGTGGTTACCATTTCCGGTGTTGTGATTCCCTCCTCGCTGATTATCATTATTTCGATAATTGCTGCCACCATTACGATTATTACCGTGATTTTGCTCTCGTGGTTGGGTGTTGCTTCCTGGTTGTAGTAGTCCTCTTTCCTGCTCCACTACTTGAGCCCTATCCACAGCATCTGCGTATATACAAATTTTATGAGAAACGAGATATTGGCGAATCTCTGGTTTCAAACCTCGTAGGAACATTTGTGTCATCCGTTTCTCAGTATCCACCAAATGGGATGCAAAACGCAACAGCTCGGCGAACTTGGCTTCGTACTGTGACACCGTCATGTTGTTCTGTTCCAGTTTGATGAATTCTACCTCCTTCATATGACGAATACTTTCCGGGAAATACTTCTCATTAAATAATTCCTGGAACTGGACCCAAGACATCTCGAGTGCCGAGCGATGGGTACGTTTCACAGATTCCCACCAATGATCTGCTTCTCCTCGCAACATGAAGGTGGCAAAGGGAACCTTTTGGTCGTCCGTGCAACGCAGTACATCAAATATCTTCGTTAATTGTTTAAGCCACGACTCTGCCTTGAGTGGATCTGGCTTGCCGAAAAATTCAGGTGGTCCCAATTCTTTGAACTGCTTGGCAGTGACCATCCGTACATTATCAGCGTTTCTGCCAGTATTGTAGACAGGAGCTCTTCTCGCCTGGTTCTGCATGTATTGCATGAAGTTCCTAAAAAATTCATCATTCATCCGATTGTTAGCATCATGATTAGCATCATGGTGTTCTGAGTTTGCACCCGTATTATTTGTGACTTCCTGGTTTTCAGCCACAATAGTCTCATAGTGAATCTCTTGGTTTTCAGATGCCATTCTGAAATGTGATCAAAAAATAAAGATTAGTTAAAGAAATAAACATGCAACATCTTATCCCTATAACCAAACCAATTACTTAAATAACAAAAATAGCTTAGGTAGGACACACTAGCGAAGGATTTTACTCGTCTCTCCCCTCCTAGCTCTAATCCCAGATCTCTACCAGAGATCATATCCCTAAGCTCTGATACCAACTGTGACGCCCCCAAAATAGGTCCACACAACCCATTTTGAGTCGCCAATAACATTCTACAAAATACAAATACAAATACGAATTTTCCCATTTACAACTAATATTTGTCGTGCAAAATACGACACCACACATACTGTGACTTCCATACAAATATCGTACCGTATGGTACCACAGTATCCAAACCCAAATTATTACAATGCCGTAAAAAGACGGCAACACATGTTTAAAGTCTTCAGTACAGTTATTATTAAACTATTCCATCACTTGATGAGGACAACCACTAACTCGAACCATCACTCCACTCCCGGCTAGTCCCAGCTACATTTTCCTTTCCTGAGAATGGGACAAAACTGAAAAGGGTGAGCTTAAATAGCCCAGTAAGAAATATCATGACTAAGATAATGAAGAATAAAAATTATCTTTAGTCTTCAACAATAATAAATCAGAGATTTAAAGATATTATATTGTTCAACAACAACAATTGCAGCGGAACAAACAATCCATTAGAAGAGTCAAGTAGATTATAATATCTACCATCTTCTATAAATTAAAGGATCACCACCAATATTTTATCCCTGTAACACCAATCAACAATTCCTGTTTATGAACATCCAAATCAATAGTTTATATTCAACAGCCACTCTTTTTCACTAATTGCCAAAGATATTTATTTGTAACATCACCGGTCATGATCATGCCAAACGCCAGTTCATCTTTGCACTACGGCCAAAGAGAATTTTCACCATACGCCTTTGTTTGTAACACAAAAAGTCATGATTATACCAATACACAGTTTGGTCAAAATCATGTCACGCCAGTTCATCTTTGCACTACGGGCCAAAGAGAACTATCACCACAATTTAAGTATGAGGATGAGGATGATGACAATGATACAGTGAGATTAAGGATAAGAAAACTTATAATTTAATCAGTATCAAAGATTGACCAAATTGCCAACATGATAACCAAATTGTGGAGTCAAATTCAAGAATGATATTCAAGAAATTAGTTCATGCTTCAACTATAACGTATAGAAAGATTCAAGTGAAAAGATATTAGATGAAGCACAAACTATTAAGGATATTCTACTAATTTTCAGGGATTTTCTCCATTTAAAAATAAGGTTTTGGAAACAAATAAGGATTTCTTATCATAAATGGAGAAATGTGAAAGAAAAAGATATCCCTTAAAGAGTACAAAAGAAATGATAAGTTATATGAGTATAACAGAATATATGAAACTGCAATGGATTTTCACCTGTCATGCGATAATTCGCGTAAACAGATTATTTCCACAACAGATTAATAAGTAATGAATACGACGGGTTATTCACCAGGTATGCGTCAATCCGCACGAACAGGTTATACCCACAGATTAATAAGGAATGAATACAGAAGAGTATTCACCAGGTACGACACTCGTACTTACAGGTTATTCCCATAGAATAATAAGGGTTGAATACAAAAGGATATTCACCAGGCATGCGTCATACCGCACGGCCAGGTTATCCCCACAAATTAATACCAAATGAATAACAACCTTTATGAGTATAATATCACTTACGAACATGAAAGCAAATGATATTATATATGAGTATGAAAGAAATGATATTCCCTACCTTCGTTAACTGGATGTTACTTTCTATGAAGTTTACTAACTTCGGATAATACTAGTATTCTCACAAATACTCACAATAGCCTAGCACACTAAGAGAACTTCAGAAATTTAGAGAGAGGGAGGAAGTATAAGCAATGAAGGTGTGAAAATTTCTTAAGCAAAACTCTCCCTATTTATAGGAAAATTAAGGTGAGGGCATTTTGGTCTTTTCCCCATATTCTTTTAATATCATCCATCCATTTTTTCTTCCATTAATATCATCCATCCATTTTTTCTTCCATTAATATCATCCATCCATTTTTTCTTCCATTAATATCATCCATCCATTTTTTCTTCCATTAATATCATCCATCCATTTATTCAAAAAGATTAATCCATTATCAAAAGATAATTCCATTATCAAAAGATAATTCCATTTTTCTGTATTATTGTGTTAAATGTATTAATATCACAGATAGCATATACTCGCAATACTGACAACCAGATTATTCCCAGGAAAGAGGGGGCCTTCCATAAAAAATGGCGCGCAATTAAATAACCTCTTTCCTTGACAGAATTTCTAGACATTGTCGATAATGCTAAAATATCCTATCAAATGATATAAGTTACAGTGTCGTGACAAATAGTAAAATATATTATGCAGATGCTAATTAACAATTATTGAATCAAGATACTATGCAATTGCTACTTTATCAATTATTGAATCAATAATATAAAACACTGTGCAACATCGTGAGCTACTGTGGAATACCGTGTGCTACTGTGGAATAACGCGTTTTACTGTTCTTTTTATCACCGGGTATTTTAACAGTTATCGGTTAAAGTTTTGCCGCCAATTTCTATCACTTTCTATATCCGACAGTTAACCCGTTGTGGGCCCACTATCATTGACAATATTGTCATTTCGGCGCCGTCGTACGGTACCGAATATAATATTCCCCGACAGAAAGAATATTTCTCGACAAAAGGAATATTCCCCGACATACTATTTATCAGATAATTTGCATATAACACCCTTAACTATCATTTATAACAATTAAGCACTTCACTATTTAGAAAAATAATCATAAAGAAAATAATAAATTTTTATTTCATAAATTCGGGGTCTTACATTTAAACTCTTATTTAATTGCATAGTTTTCTGTACATGACTAGTGATACTCCATAAATATGTATAGATAATAGAAATATGACAATTAATATATATTAAGGGTATTATAGATAAATTATTATAAAAAATAAATTATTTAAGATAAATAAACATTTAACTTGGAATTACTTAAAATAGTAATAACAACTTTTATTCTGAGATGAAGGGAGGAATATATATCTAACTGTAGCCCTTCATACTTCATACTAATTTCATCCTCTGCTGTTCACAATTGGCCATAAAACATGTCCAATGTTGCAAAATAAGGAGAAGAAATAAAAATTCATTTGACAACTTTGGGGTAGGAAGAAGAAGAAATAAAAATGCATTTAACAACTTTGGGGTATGGTGTCCCTCTCACGGGCTATGATTCCATAGGGGTAGGTTTTAATTTTCAAGCCAATTCATTACTGAAAATTTTTCTATAAAAACTTCAAATTGCAAAGTGTCTTGTTTTCTATAGTCTAAAACAAAGGCTCTGAATATTCTTGAATTTCAATATCCATTTGAAATCAAATTTACGATTTAAATTTTAATTATCCATTTGTAATCAATTTTGAAGCGTAATTTTATCATGTTTATAGATAAAGAAAATCGCTAACTCACGATTTAACCGCTATATATCAAACCTCATATTTTAATTTTCTTACTTATAAGCTAGAAGATATTTATTCCGAATATTTTTCATTTGGTTGTAAAACATGCTATTACTTAATAATTTCTCACCCATCTTTTGATTGTTACATTTTAATTTTTTTTTTGTAGAATCTTAAATTTGAAATTATGTAAGTTTTGAAAATAAATAACAAATCTTATGACCAATTATGTATTTTTTTTAATAATTATTTTGTAAACTAAAACTCAAATTACTCGTATCAAATTTGAATTTTAACATTTTACAAATTCATTTTAAAAAATCAAAATTAGATTCTTCGTGTGATTTCATATTATATATATATATATATATATATATATACACACACATATATTATTGGGATGTAATTATTTAGGTCTAGCCAGGGTGTAACCTAATTTATTTAATGGTCTGGATCTAGTGTTGGCCCATATATATTTATTTTGACAACTTGCTCAAATAGTGGGAGAGTCCTTATGAAAGTAAGATTTTGTTTCCTTATTTAGGGGAGATAAGGAGATCAAATTTAGAAAGAAATCTATCAGTCATTAATTGCAGTTATAAGGTGATTCTAAAAATGACTTATACTCCTAATTGGATTCGGGTGGACATAACATCTATAAATACAGCAATAAAAAGGGGTTTGAAGGGGAGAACACAATAAGATATAACAGAGAAAAGAGAAAAAATATAGAGTGTGAGGAGAAGGAAGAACGGAATAAATAATTTGTACTTTCCATATTATATTCTAGTGAATTTCTTATCTCATCCCGTGATTTTTTTCCAATTGGGTTTTCACGTAAAATTCTTGTGTCTATATTTTATATCTCTTACAATAATGTGTGTGTGTGTTTATCTGAGTGTATTTTATGAGTTTGATTTCACAACAACACAATTCACTATTCAAGCAACTATTAACGCTTTTTGGCCTACTGTTTTGGTGATTTCATCAGGCGTACAAAATTTAGCATTAACATTGGCTCTAGAACAAGGGCTCGCAAAATTATATTCGAAAAATCACTGATACACCTCGTCAATATGAATTGACAAAATTTGAACATTAATTGTGGCGTTAAATTTGTTATCCGTCCTCAAAAGCAGAGATAAGTATTAAATTATATTTATTTATGGAATTTATGTGAATGATAACATGCAATAAATAAATATGACCTGTATGCTGTAAAACAATATGTTATTATATTATTCACATTGATAACGTTTACATGATTTGTAATACCTGATATATGTGATATTGCGAATAGTCAATTGATATACCAATATATTTCAAGTCTCTCGGTAAGTACCAGGTTATTAGTTGGAAGAGACTGCACTACATATAATATGCATTATATTTTACACGTTAATGCTTCATGCATACCTTAATTTATTTCATTATTTTATTCAAAATTATCGTTACCTGTGTACTTATCTTATATATATACATATATATATATATATATATATATATATATATCAAGTTTGTTGACTAAAAAAATGGGTAAAGTGGCCTGACTATTCAAAAGGCCATCGTCCACTCCATAACTTTACAACATATGGATTGGTTTCTTGATAGTTTCTGACTCA
Source organism: Aralia elata (assembly GCA_034770075.1). Lineage (NCBI taxonomy): Eukaryota > Viridiplantae > Streptophyta > Magnoliopsida > Apiales > Araliaceae > Aralia > Aralia elata. Next base: position 27,097,554 of record CM068377.1, on the reverse strand, counting down.
ATCATCATAATCCCCTAAACCATACTGTCAAAGGAAAGTACTTCGGGACCCGTGAATGTGATGATCATGTATGATGGAGAATTAAGCTTTTCAATTACTTCAGGGAACATAGTGAGTTTACAAAATTAACAGAGTACTTAAATGAGCAGGGACATGGTAAAATGGGATGAAGCAAATTTGGGTGAGATTGAAGAAAATAAACTTACGAGGCAAAGAGTAACAGAACAAAAGACTCTCTATTCCCCCATGATTCATGATGAAGGATTGTTGTCTCCTACGTGCGGTAATTTTGAAGAAGGTACTGGTGATACTGTGTACACAGTAGCAATATTTTCTATGTTGAATGATGTGGCGTCTTCTATTAGAAATAATTTTCGACGCTCTGACTCGACGTCATCGGAAGAGGAGGCAAATGATATGGCTGAAGATGGTGAAGCCTTTTCACAAGAGGGATGAAAATGTATCTGGCAAATCTTAAGCAACCTCACTGATCGTCACCGAAATAGCATGACAATCATCGGCAGTTTTAGTTTCCCTCCCTGTCAATGCTTTGAACCTCTGAAAATCAAATTCTGTTTGGGGAAAGTGTTCCTATTGTACAATCAGTCAACCTCTCCATAAAAACGTCAATTCATCTTACAAGTTTCGACCATACATATTCAATGGGACTTCAACATCATAATTTTAGTCATTTCGGACTAATTCGGCAAAAACAAAGTCAAAAAGTATTAACTATTGTATAGGCACATGACATATTTTCCCACTACGGCTTCATCATCATCTTTTTTATAGCCTCGACCAAGTTAGTTCAACAGAGAAAGTCTTATCTGGTGTGGACTGCTATGGATTATCTGGATTAATCAAATGGTTTGGCGTATCTTTTATAGTTTCCTATCTGTAATTAATGGGTCCACACCCATGTACTAGTAGTTGCAGCTGAGCTCCCTCTCTAAGTTTCACGAAGCCAATTAGCAGCACGTTACCATCATCACATCTACTCCATCAAACGTATCAGAACATCTTCATATTCTAATTATCACATCACGTCGGTTTCAAATCTTGTTTTTGCTAGCTCAATTTTTTACGAATTTAGATATGGGTGTTCATTCGAATAAAAAAAGTTGACCGTGACAGAGAACTGTTTATGCTTTCAGCGTAGACTCCACTTCGGGTTCGACGTAGATTCTATTTCGGGTTCAGCGTAGACTCCATTTCGAGTTCGACATATACTCCACTTCAGCGAAGACTCCATTTCGACAAGCATACTCGACCGACTGCAAATAATCCCTAAGCAACAACGGCTCTTTCCTTCGGCAACTTCTCATATGGTCCTCGACAGTTTCCTCCATGGATTCGGCGATTTATTGATGAGTCCCATGTTCATGCTTTAATGTTGATATCGACAGTTTGTTCGAGGCTCCCATTGACAATCTTGCGTGTGTATGGAGTTAATAGTAACGTATTTTTTCCCAGCTTCAGTACTTATTCATTGCTTCGACTTTGGCGCTTACCTTTAATTTGCACCTGCGAATTGCGAGCTGCAAAATAAAAAATCTCTATAACAAAGTTTTTTCTCGGATCCAAATCACAACGGTATCACGTCGACAGATTCCTGAACTATGTTTCAAAAATCACAGACGCCTAGTCAGGCACCTGCCTAGAAGGAGAGGGATAGGTGAGAGTCATCCCCTCGAAAGGAAAATCCCGAGGCACCTACCCTGAAGGAGAGGGATAAGTGAGAGTCATCCCTTCGGAAGGAAAATCCTGAGGCACCTGCTGGGAAGGACGGAGATAGGCGAGACTTATCCCCTTGAATAGAAAATCCCGAGGCACTTGCCCAGAAGGAGAGGGATAGGCGAGAGTCATCCCCTCAGAAGGAAAATTCTGAGGCACCTGCCCGGAAAGAGAGGGATAGACGAGAGTCATCCTCTTGGAAGGAAAATCCAGAGGCACCTGTCTGAAAGGAGAGGGATAGGCAAGAGTCATCCCTTTAGAAGGAAAATCCCGAGGCACCTGCCCGAAAGGACGGGGATAGGCGAGAGTCATCCCCTCGAATAGAAAATCCCGAGACAATTATGACGAAATAAGGTCGGATCAATGCCCTCCCACAGGGGTTGGGAAAGCTATTATGGCAATATAAGGTTGGTTATCTATATCTTCGGTTGTGATAAGGTTGGTTATCTATATATTCGGTTGTGATAAGGTTGGTTATCTATATAGTCAATTTTGATAAGGTTGGTTATCTATATATTTGGTTGTGATAAGGTTGGTTCGGTTGTCATAAGGTTAGTTATCTATATCTTCGGTAAAGATAAGTTTGGTTCGGTTGTGATAAGCCTGGTTATCTATATCTTCGGTTGTGTTAAGGTTGGTTCAGTTGTGATAAGATTGGTTATCTATATCTTTGGTTGTGTTAAGGTTAGTTCGGTTGGGATAAGGTTGGTTATCTATATCTTCGGTTATGATAAGGTTGGTTCGATTGTCATAAGGTTAGTTATCTATATCTTTAGTTATGATAAGGTTGGTTATCTATACCTTCGGTTGTGTTAAGGTTGGTTCGGTTGTGATAAGGTTGGTTATCTATATCTTCGGTTGTGTTAAAGTTTGTTCAGTTGGGATAAGGTTGGTTATCTATATCTTCGGTTGTGATAAGGTTGGTTTGCTTGTCATAGGTTGGTTATCTATATCTTCGATTATGATAAGGTTGGTTCGGTTGTGATAATATTGGTTATCTATATCTTATCTTCGGTTGTTTTAAGGTTGGTTCGGTTGGTTATCTATATCTTCGGTTGTGATAAGGTTGGTTCGGTTGTCATAAGGTTGGTTATCTATATCTTCGGTTGTGATAAGGTTAGTTATCTATATCTTCGGTTGTGTTAAGGTTAGTTCGGTTGTGATAAGGTTGGTTATCTATATCTTTGGTTGTGTTAAGGTTAGTTTAGTTGGGATAAGGTTGATTATCTATATCTTCGGTTGTGATAAGGCTGGTTCGTTTGTCATAAAATTGGTTATCTATATCTTCGGTTGTGATAAGGTTGGTTCGGTTCTGATAAGGTTGGTTATCTATATCTTCGGTTGTGTTAAGGTTGGTTCGGTTGTGATAAAGTTGGTTCGATTATGATAAGGTTAGTTATCTATATGTTCGGTTGTGTTAAGGTTGGTTCGGTTGGGATAAGGTTGGTTAACTATATCTTCGGTTGTGATAAGGTTGGTTCGATTATAATAAGGTTGGTTATCTATATCTTCGGTTGTGATAAGGTTAGTTCGGCTGTTATAAGGTTGGTTATCTATATATTTGGTTGTGATAAGGTTGGTTCGGTTGTGATAAAGTTGGTTATCTATTATAGTGTTGTGTTCGATCTAATGAATTTGACAGTAGATATGGTGGGTTCAACAGTTTTACTAACACGACACTCAGAGGGTATGGTGAACTTTTTGATTACTCTTCTATTATATAGGAGAGTGGGGGGCAATGTTGGGAGGTAATTATGTGGGTATAACCAAGGTGTAACCCAATTTATGTAACGGTCTGGATCTGGTGTTGGCTCATTAACATTTATTTTGACAGCTTGCTCAAATAGTGGAAGAGTTGTTATTAAAGTAAGATTGTGTTTTTTTATTTGGGGGAGATAAGGAGATCTAATTTGGGAAGAAATCTATTCATTAATTGTAGTTATAAGGTGATTCTAAAAAAGACTCTTACTCCTAATTGGATTCGGGTGGACATGACATCTATAAATACAACAATAAGCAGGGGTTTGAGGGGGAGAACACAATAATATACAATAGAGAAAAGAGAGAAAATACGGAGTGTGAGGAGGAGGAAGAGAAGAATAAATAATTTGTACTCTCCATATTATTTTATAGTAGATTTTTATCTCATCCCGTGTTTTTTTTCTAATTGGGTTTTCACGAAAAATTCTTGTGTCCATATTTTATATCTCTTATAATAATGTGTGTATGTTTATCTGAGTGTATTTTATGAGTTTGATTTCATAACAACACAATTCACTATTCCAGCAACTAGTAACGCTTTTTTGGCCTACTGTTTTTGGCGTTAACATATATATTATTTTGGGACCCACAAATAGAAGAGGGCGTTATTGAGAACCAACGAAATATTCTTGTTGGTTATACATCTCATTCCAATCTATTTTCAGCATATTTTCATTTATTTTTGCTAGTTCTAAGTATGAACACAGATTGTGTGCGGCGGTGCAGGTCCTTGGTGGTTTCGGTTGGGGACCGGAAAATGATATGTTCTCGTCCGTGAAACACGGCGTCGTACCACAAGGACTTGTCAAAATATTAAATGCACTGCGTGTAGACAAGACTTTTAGTTTCCACTTGCGTGTAGCAGCCCAACCAAATAACTATAAAGAAAATAAAAGAAATTTTTTAATATTCCTTAACATAAAAGAATAATTTTAACTCCTTTATATTACTTGTGTTCCCTTTTATCTTTTCTTTTCAAAAAAAAAAATTTGTTTAATTTGTTTGTTTGTATGTTTTACAAGGAACTAATAACTTAGCTTCTTATATTAGTCTTAAATATTAAATATTATTTTCTTTAGTTTTTATCTTTACGATACATTTAATAATATTTAATTTTACGAATTATAATTGTGTCTGGATAGAAATTAAGAATGATCTTATTTTAATTTATTCAATCTTATCGCATAAATTTTGACGTTAATTGTAATTCAACTGCATCACATATTAAAAAAAATCACTTCTCTCTTTTCTCTATAACAAAACTCTAAGCTCCATATTTTCATATATGGGGAGAGTTTCTGATCTATACTAAAGAGACCATCTCCTATGTTTTTTTCTTACGTTCTTCATTTTAATTATATTTATTTTCTCCTTTTTATGGAGTTTTATTCTCTTAGCTTGAAATTTTTCAATCTATGCAGCCTTTCTTTGCTAATTTTAGAAATGTCTTAGAACTGAAGATGTAATTTGTAAGCTAATCTATCTACTGAGTTTTTTTTTTTTAAAAAAAGAAATGATAGAAAAGGTTAGGCAAAATTATATAAAAAAAGTAAATTTACAAAAAAGAAAAAGAAAAAAGAAGAAGCTCAACTTTGGAAAATTTAGCGATGGCTTTTGTGAGTAATATTTTCCGAGCTTGCGGGAGATATCTTTTAGGTTATATAAGTTATGTACTTTAATTTTATAAAATGAGTTTATTTTAAAATTTATGACACACATAAATTTAGGATTTGGATCTCATTCATTACACATCCCTTCAATTTATCCAATACATTATATTTGTATAGTTGTGAATAGTATAATTAAAATCGATACCGGTCAATTAATTTATTATATTGAATAACATAATTGTTTTAAAAATAAAAGTAATTCAATACTTTTTCACTATTTAATGAACATGTGGATTTTTCATCAAAATTTTAATGGATGAATATTTTTTAGACTTTTAATGGTCAAAATATTTTTTATTATTAATATTTTGTAGGATTGATCTCAATATAATCAACTATCTATTAATATATTTTGATCATTACTTACAAAATTATTAAGATCAAATAATTGATGTATTTAATAAAATTAAAAAAAATGTATAATGGAGGAGAACTAAATTCATAAATTTACAATCTTTCGTGGTCTTGTGATCCAAGTGCATAATCTTGTGGAAATCAAACAATGTTATTTATTCTATCTATACAGGTTAAAATCACTTTTTATAAACAACACTAAATATTAATCAAATTTTATTCCTCCTAGCAAATTTATTCAGTTAATATCACTTTTATTTCGATCTAACTAATGGAGGCTGATAATCGTGTTGAAACACTATTCATCAATCTAGTATATTCGTAAAGGAATCTATCTCATGGAAGTAGAGTATTCGAGCCGTATACCCATTTATTCCAATACCTTTTCGATCAAGATAATTGAATGATACGTCAATTTCCCAATTATTTACTACCAAAGATATATTTTGAAATGAAGGGAAGTGGACCAATCTTGCTTAGTATTATATTCTTCTTCTTTTTATTTTATTTTATTATTATTATCAAAATGAATAAAATATAAAAGTTACTACCTTTACTTACAAAAATTACAACCAAAGGACAGTAAAATTACTTCCATATATTTTCCTTTATAAAATTTTCCTAAATTTAAAATCTTTAGGATTCTTTACCCAAAAACTCAGAGTTATAGGAGGCAGAATAAACTGAAAAAATGATTGATTTGATCTTTTTGAAGTTTAATTGTGCTCCATATTATTCTATTCTTTTTAAATCAAAACACTTTTTTAGATAATTGTTTTATCTTTTTATTATTCTCTTTATTTCACAAAAGAGTCTTATTTACAAAAAGACCCTCCCCATGTTTTCCCCCCAATATTTTTTCTTACGTTCTTCCATTCAATTATTTTTATTTTCTCTTTTATAGAGTTTTATTTTCTTAGTTTGGATTTTTTTTCAATCTATAAAGCATTTCTTCTCATAATTTGAGATTTTTTCATTCTACGGAATTTTTTTTTAATGAACTCTTAGTGAAAGAGGTTTGATTGACATTAATCGATAAAGACAGATCTATTCAGATTTTGATGTGAGGTTATCACAACGATCTTTTTTTTTTTCTCATGTCCAAAAATTAAGAAAATTTATAAATTTTTGTCTATTTTTTAGAAATATATATGTTGGAGATATCATCTCGACTCTAGTGTTTTTATAATTCGATTAACTTATTAATGAAAATTATTATATATTCTTATTTTAGGGTTTTGTTAAAAAAAATTGCATCACATATTTGTGGGAGTGTGTATCATTTTGTCAAATTAAATAATTGTTTCTTTTTCAAACTCGCATTTATGATTGGTCACGTGTTTCACCTAGGCACCCTCATCCTCAATCGTGATTCCGATCCAAAACCCTATCTGTTGCGCTTCCCATTTTGTCTTGGTGCTACCTTTTATATAAGCTTATGTGTCTATTTCTTAATCCCAAGATCACCACCATTCTACCGTTATACCAATTCTTCTTATATAGATTCAATCTCACTTTCTATATAATCCAAAAAAAAGAAGAAGCAAATATGAGGTCGATAAATCTGCAGGTAGATTCATGGGTTCAAACTTGTTCAATCTTCAATCACCCAAATCACCGATTCAGATCTTTCATTGGGAATTTAATCTACAACCCGTTGAAAATCAAACCCATTTCCCCAAATCTCAAGCTCAAAAAACCCATCTCATTTCACTCCATTTCAGCTGTAATCACCAAAGAAGAACCCATTACAGAGGAAGAAGAAACGAAGAACCCCACCTTTAATTTCAAATCTTACATGATTTCCAAAGCCAATTCCGTTAATTCAGCTCTAGATGATGCAGTTACTGTAAGAGACCCACCAATGATTCACGAAGCAATGCGTTATTCTCTCCTCGCCGGCGGCAAGCGGGTCCGACCCATGCTCTGTATCGCCGCCTGTGAGCTCGTCGGCGGCCACCAGTCCGCCGCCATGCCGGCGGCCTGCGCCGTGGAAATGATCCACACAATGTCACTCATCCACGACGATTTGCCCTGTATGGACAACGACGACCTCCGCCGTGGAAAACACACCAACCATAAAGTATACGGCGAGGACGTGGCGGTCCTCGCCGGAGACTCCCTCCTCGCCTTCGCCTTTTACTATATCACCACCGCGACAACCGGGGTTTCGCCCGGTAGAATATTATCCGCGGTGGGCGAATTGGCCAAATCTATTGGGACAGAAGGGCTAGTAGCAGGGCAAGTGGTGGACATTATTTCCACCGGAAATTCCAATGTTGGCTTGGACCAACTTGAATTCATTCATATCCATAAAACTGCAGTTTTGCTAGAGGCATCTGTAGTTTTAGGAGCCATTTTGGGCGGTGGAAATAGGGAAGAAGTTGAGAAGTTAAGGAAATTTGCTAGATGTATTGGGTTATTATTTCAAGTAGTGGATGATATTCTTGATGTTACAAAATCTTCCCAAGAACTGGGAAAAACTGCAGGTAAAGATTTAGTGGTGGATAAAGCTACTTATCCCAAACTTTTGGGGCTAGAAAAATCAAGGGAATTTGCTGAGACTTTGAACAAAGAAGCTAAGGATTCGCTTTCGGGTTTTGATCAGATTAAAGCAGCTCCATTGATTGGTTTGGCAAATTACATTGCTTATAGGGATAATTAGGGAGGGAGGGATATGGTGGTTAGGAAAGTTGGGATTCTGGTTATGGTGTAGGTTTTTATACATAATTTTGAAGCATAGAATTATACTAGTGCAGGAAATTTGAATTTTTAACAATATTAGGAGGTTAATTAATAGTGCAAGTGTTTTAAATATTTTTTCAACAATTTGGATTCTGGGGATTTACCAACTTTGAAAGAATTCGATTTGTGCTTGTGGAGAAATATATAAAGAAGATATGTTTTGAATTCTACATGTGTCTTTCTTGAAGAATCAACTTGGTGCTACTTGTGATAGTATGGTATTGTCTTACATAGATAGTTGAAGAAGCATAATAATCTCTTGGGAAAGTTTGTTATTTTCTTGTCACTTTAAACATAGATGCTATCAAGACATGGATAGTTGTTAAACGGGAAATATATTCTCAAATCGAAACGTGAGTTTATTTCACATGATTGTTGTTCCAAATCATTATTCAAGCGAGGAATATGATTTTGGTTCCAATCATAAATTCATGCCAGAAGAACCATTTGAAATATCATATTTTTTATGAAAAAATATCAGTATGAAAATATGATAAAATATCAGTTTTCTTGTTAAACACGTATTCTCTTTTTAGAAACTTAATTTAGTATTTCCCATATATTTCTCTCTCTTGTCTCTTCATATGACAAGAGGAAGAGGGTGTGGATGGAATTCTTCTACTGTGTTTATTATTATTGAAGGTAGTCAAAGATCCTCACATGTTGCTACCAAAACTGTTCAGTGACTAGCTAGCTCACGCCAATGTCAAGCTCAACTTAGCCAGCCAGCATCAGCACCATCATCAGTGTCAAACGTCAGGCCAGGCAGATGCAAACACAAATTAGTACAAGGCCTCAGACAAACTGCACATGTGCAACAGGGGACCGCACTGAAGGACCGTGGTATTTGTATCTGATAGTTACTTATAGCTGTACTTAATTTTCAACTAGAATTAGTCTAGGTAACTATGGTTACATATCTATAACTATATATAATAAGAAGAATGACCACAAATGTATTTTGCATCATATCGAAGGGATTTCTTGGTTCGGATCGAAAAAACAATATCACTCGATCATTATCAAACTGGTTGCAATCTTTTTCTGGCTACGAGGATCTCACCATAGGGTCTTCTACTTCTAATAAGTCATGACCTAGATCAGAATCATTAAATGATCCCATTTTTTTCATCGGGTCCGGATAGAGGCCAAAGATCTTAAGTTAACTAGGTTTTTTTGGTTGATCATGTATGAGTTAATTCATAGTAATATTTATCTTTGTATAATGTTATTTTTATTAAAAAGAAATTGAGAATACTTATCTTGTATGAGGTTATAATTTTATTTTAAAAACTAGGATATCTATCTTTACGTAAGATAATCTGATAATGTTGAAAGAGAGAGAGAGAGAAATAACAATGCACAGTCAAAACTTGATTACGCTTGAACCTCATCTATGAAGTCAATAACAACTTATTAATTAAGGGATAACATGAAAGAAACATATATTCTTAATATTTACAAATTTCGCAAATGAAACTTTTTTTGAAATTAAGAAAGTACTTTTTTTAGCAAAGCAATTGCGTAGGAGTTTGTATATGCAACTTCACTTCTTTCATTTTTATAGTTAATTGTGTCAACTCTAATTTTCATTTATAACTTAAATTGTTACCATTTTTTATAGATTTCCATCTACATATTATATAGTTACCAGTTTATAATAATTGTGAAGGACCATTTTGCTGGTGCATGCTTAGTTGTTAATTATGAATTGAGAGTTTTTATTTATAAGGTACTATTATAACATGGTTAGGAAAAGTATGCATTATAGAAGTCCCCTGTTTTGCATTTCAATTAATTACTTCAACTATGCCGTGTGCCCATTTTTATATGGAAAAAATAAATAAATATTACATAATAAAAAATAACAACAAAGTATAAAGTCTAACAAAATTTTGTGCATAAAGCAGTTTTTAAGTTTAAGGGAAAGTATAAAATCCATTGGTAATATTTATTTGGATAGTATGTCAACCAGAGTTAAAAATTCTCTTTTATATATTATGCATCTAATTTTTAATTAATTTTGAAATTTTTGGGCATGTGCAATTTCAGCTATTGATGCTTCTTCTCTGCGGACGGTGGTTACATTTTTGTTCAAATTATTATTATTGCTAAGATAATTATTACCTATTCTTAATTCGCTCTTTTAGATCTATTATTATGTATTTATTCTTATATTTATAGATATTTTTGCATTTACTCATTTGTTTTGGATTCGTTTTTACCTTTATCAGTAATAAGGCACTTAAGCTTTTTGATGTTTTAATGTAATTTTATACTACAATATCATATTTTAAAAAAAATGTTGTGTAACAAAATCTAACCCCTTTAATACCACTAATAAAACTTATACTTCATTCGTTTCATATTATTTGATTATTATTAATTTTTAAAAAGTTAATTTGAGATATTTTTAAACTCAAAATTGACATAAATTCTTTTAATTTTAATTAATATAATGATGAATATTTTAAACTATCTAAAAAGTATTACTTATTTTAAATTTTATCGTTTCATAATTTTTAATGAGTTATCTCAATTTTAAGTTTGAAAATGTCTCAAATTAACTTTTTAAAAGTTAATAATAATCGTATAATTTGAAACGGAGAGAGTATAAAAATAATTTACGAGGGCTGTGCTTTTCACGAGCGTTCATGCTAGTTGTATATAATTAGGTGAACTGTTAATTGTCTTGGTTGGTTGAGTATTTGAGAATTGTAGCTTACTTTGTAAGCATTGCTCATCAATGAAATCTCTTCTTCTTAACTTGTTCTTATTCAATATCAAAACTTAATAGTTATTAGATCCATTTGGCAAAAAAAAAAAGATCAGATTTATTTTTAACCAAATACTCTCTGTATTTTAAAATTAGAGATATATTTTTTTTTTAGTCCGTTTCAGAATTAGAGATATATTTTTATTTTAAAACTATAAAATAACATAATATTCCTATTTTATCATTACTTTTTCACAATCATTTTCAGTATTATACTATCGTAATCGAATTCTTAGCTAGCTAATGCCAAAGTTATATTTCAAAATATAAGAATATTTTTAAAAGTTGTCGTTTTATAAATATATTTTTAAATTTAGAAGGTGGAAAGTGTTACTGTTTGTGGGCACAATTATAGTGGCGACAATTTTTCAATATTATAACTGATTTGATTAGTTACTCGTGACTTGAAAATTTCTATACAGAAGAGTGATATTGGTGATAGTGGAGAATGAAAATGTGGATAGTAATTCGTTGTGGTATATGATCAAGGGGGTGGTGGTTTATGGATGAAGAAATAATAAAAGAGAAAATAAGGAAAAGAGAGGAGTTTAATTCTGCTTTCTCATTTCACGTCTCATATATTATTCCAATCTCATATATTATTATCACCTACCTTATCTATACTTATTTATAAGAAGTCATAAATTAATCCGTAAATGAGTCAAATAAATAAATTATTTTTTAATTTGACTGAATTGTCCTAAACTGATAACGAGTTAATTGTAAAAATAAACTAAATTGGGTTTAGCCATAAGTGAGTACGTAAAATTACAACTGAGTTAATTTCGTTCATACAAGTTATAGTCTCCAATTTAGACCGTAAAATCAAAAAGTTAGCTTTTTCAGCTTAGAAAACATATAAAAATCCTTCTTTTCCCAATCAAAATAAAATATTTACATAAAACATATATATATATATATATATATATATATATATATATATATATATATATATGATCCAAGGATACGACAAAGTAACAATTTTATAGATTTATACTAAGGTGGTGTTTGATAAAATTGGTTGTTAAGATCTGAATAGTCTAGACATCTGAATAATATAGAGCATCTGAATAATATTGTATCTGAATGAAAAAATGTTGTTTGATAATTATTTTTTTAAAATGTCTGAATAAAATGATTTTACTATTTTAACCCTATAATAAATAAAAAAAAAAAGAAAGAAAGACAAAACACCATCTTCTTCCTTCTTCCTTCTTCCCTGTTCCATGTTCCCTCTCTCCTCTCTCCTCCCCCATCTCCTCCCCACTCCTCCTGCCCCACCCCCCTCCCCTCCCCCCACCCCACCCCCTCCCCCTCCCCCTCCCCCTCCTCCTGCCCATCCCCGCGCCCCGCTGTCCCCCTCCTCCCGCCCCACCCCTCCTCCTGCCCTCCTTTCTTCTAAATAGTGTTTGTTGGTGGTAGATCTGGTAGTGGTGGTGGTAGATCTGGTGTTGGTGTTGGTGTTGGTAGATTTGATAGTGGTGGCGGTAGATTTGATGGTGGTTGGTGGTGGCGGCAGTGGCGCTGGTGGTGGTGGCGGTGTTAGGGGATAGGAAAGGAAAATAATAATATTGAAGAGGGTATTTTTGTCTAAAAATAGTCAAACTCATTCAGACATGCCTCTATATGGTTCAGCTTCATATTTGTGTCTAACCGATTAAGAGGCATTAAGAGGGAAAAAAATTTTTGCCAAACAAGTTTTGCCTCTTACCGATTCAGAGGCATATCCATTAAGAGCTGTTCAGATCTAAACAAACACAACCTAAGAACATGTAATATATGTACATGATCCCTTCTTTGAGCCTAACCAGCATCAGTGTCTCCTATGGCAATAGCCTAGGAACCACTCTTAGACATGTGAGGAGGACCACCACTCCAAACCCCTCTTCTGTCGATGGCCCCGGCACCTTGACCCAATTGTCCAATCCCTAAATGGTGATTTTTATTAATAATTCTTTATTATTATTATTATTATTTTGTCTATTGCTAGGAATTTTGATGATATAATTTGCTTTAATGGTGATTGCGTCCGTGGTTAGTGTTATGGGGGTAGATTGGATGTTAGTTGGTCCCTTGAGGTTTTGATTAATAAATAATATATATATATATATATATATATATATATATATATCGCTGTATTTAAAATCATTATTTGGTCTTTACATATATTTTATGGGTTATTCAAAAATCTAGAATGCTTCGTTTTTATTATTTTGATTTGTAAATTTATAATATAAATGCGTAATGAGTTATAACTACACGAAAAGATGATATATGAATAAGTTATTCGTTATGTAATGTAAGTTTGTTCGTGCCTTACATGGGTACCATACTTGTTTATGTAATTAGTTGTACAATTAATTTCGCAATGAATACATACATAATACATAGAGAGCAGCACACAGTTGGGACAACAAATCATACAATAAATTTGATTTTGAGTCATGAATTGGATGCTTTTCTTTTCTTTCCTTTCCTTTTTTTTTGAACGAATATTATTACATTACACTTCGAGGGCTTAAAAGGGAGTCTGAGGGAGAGATTAGAAGGGAAATTAGGGTGAGTTTAGAAAAATTTATATATATATATATTATCTTTTTTCTTTAAGACATCTATATTATTATATTACCATTTGAGGAATTATAGGACTACTTTTACTATAAGTAAGACATAAATTCAAACATGTGATCATGTCCGATGGAGAAAAAATATATATATCATTACACCATCTTTAGTACGATGACAAAGTTAAATTTTTTTTTTATTAACGATGAGTTAAAAGTTAATTAAGCAATTATGTCACAAAGAAAATTAAATTGTGTTCCTGTAATGTCATCTGGACCCTTAAATTAATAAATTGATATGAATAATTTAGGGAACCTCCCATTTTAAAATACTTTAAGAAGTGAATAAGAGTCAAATTCTTGGACTGATAGTGAAAAGAAGGAAAGTGGGATAGTGATAAGAGGAGCCGGGTCCTGGATAATGAGGAGGAATGTCACGGTAATAAAAAAAAGTTATAAAAATTAAATATAAAATAATTTAACGGATTATAATTAATTGATATTCTAGTATATATAGGCAGATCTGATGATTATAATTAATTATTATCACACATTATTTTATATTTAATTTTTTATCATTAAAATATTATGAAAAATGATATATATGTCCATAAATATTTAACAAAGTTGAATTGCGACCAATGTAGAAGTGTATGCGATAAGATATAATAAATTAAAGAGGGACCTTTTTTAATTCTTACTTATCTCATATATATACATACGTCATAATCATAATTTCCCTGAAATTTTTTACAATGTATAACAAGACTCAAATATTATTGATAAAGTAGAGCGGCCATATGACATAAGTTGTGATAACATAAACAAAAATGTAAGCAACTCAATACATCACCACAAGCCTTAAAGCATAAATAAATAAATAATATTAAAAGACAAAGATTAATAAAAATTAAATACAACACAAGATGATACAGTAATCGACAATTTTATCAAGGTCAGACATCAATTAGTAACACTAACAATTAATGTAGTACAATATTTGTAACGTTCCCAAAATAGATCCACACAACCTATTTTGAGTTGCCAAAATACATGATACAAAATTAGAATACAAATACAAGTTTTTCTATTTACAACTATTAAACTGTCGTACAACATACGACAACACACATACTGTGAGTTTCAATACAAATATTGTACCGAAACTGGTACAACAATAATCACACCTAATTAACTTAAGTTCTCAATACAATTATTGTCATACTATTTTATAATGTATTGAGATACTTCTACAGTTTCAGACCATCACTCCATTCTCCGACTAGTCCCAGCTAAACTCTCATTTCCTAAGAATAACAATGGAACAAAAATAAAAAGGGTTAACACAAATAGCTTAGTGAAGAATATCATGACTAAGATAATAAAAAATAAATTATCTTTAGCCTTCAACATTGATAAATCGGAAATTTAAAGATAGAATAAGTTTTCAACAACAACTGCAGTGAAACAAGCAATCCATTAGAAGAGTCAAGTAAATCATAATATCTACTATCTTCTACAATTTAAAATTTTATCGTCAATATTTTATCTCTATAACATCAATCAACAGTTCCTGTTCAACAGTTTATCTTTGCACTATAGGCCAAAAATATTCATTTGTAACACCACCGACCATGATCATGCCAAACACCAGTCGCACTGCGGGCCAAAGAGAATTTTCACCACCAACCGTTATCTATAACACCAAAGGTGATGAATATACCAATATACAATTCCTGGTTATAATCATGTCAATCACCAGTTCATCATTGCACTATGACCAAAGAGAACTTTTCACCACAATTTAAGTTTGAGGATTATGATAATTATATAAAGGATAAATATAAACAATAAGATCAAAAATAAATATTAAAGATTTATGAGTTAATATATCCAGAGTCCAAAATTGTCCAAATTACCAACACGATGATCAAAATGTGGAATCAAATTCAAGAATAATATTCAAGATTCATAATTCAAATATAACGATTAAAATTTCAATAGAAAGATTTAGATACAAATATTAGATGAAGCATAAACTATTAAGGATATTATACTAATTTCAAGAATTTTCACCATTTAATAATAAGGTTATAGAAACGAATAATAATTCTTTACCATAAATGGAGAAATATGAAAAAAATGATATCCTTTATGATTATGAAAGAAATGATATCCCTTATGAGTACAAAAGAAATGATACCACTTACGGGTTATGAAGAAAATGACATCCCTTACCTTAGTAGGAGACTAGATTTGACTTTTATGAAGGAGATAAACTTGAGAAAATCTTGCACTATTTGCAACACTCAGATTATCTTTATACTCAAAAGAAATACGCACAGTATTATAGAAGAAGAATTTTGTGTTTCTGGTGTGAGTTTCATTGCTCAACTGAGCAACCTATTTATAGGAGAATGACAGTGCACCTCAGTTTAAAAAAAATCATGGACGGAGTTTGATTTGAAAAATTGTTCGTCTAATTTTTTTTAAAAAATAATATAATATTCTAATAAAACAAATAGCTTTATATATAGTATAATATATTCTAATTATAATCTAATAAAACAAATAACTTTATATATAATATAAAATTTTCTGTTTTATATAGAAAGTTTTCTGTTTTATTACTAATATAATAATAATAAAACAAAAACTGAATGAAATTTTCTGTCAAACGGTTTGACAAATTGACAAGTGGTGGGTCCATGGAATAATAAGTTAAACTTATGACAAACGTTTCATGTCAAATCTCAAAAATTGAACAAATAACTACCACACATCACTTATCTTTAATCAACACCTTTTCAATCTTTCAACAATTATTCACCATTAATATTATAGACTCATAATATTGACAACAATATCATTCCCACGAAAGAGGTGGCTTTCTGTAGAAACGACGCGCAATTAAATAACTTCTTTTCTTGATAGAACTTCTAGACATTGTCAATAATGCTTACATGTCTAATAATATCATATCAAATAATATGAGTTATTGTGATAATTATTGATTTAAAATACTATGTAATTGTTGCTATACCAATTATTGAATGAACAATATAAAATATTGTGCAGTACCGCGTGCTACTGTGAAATACCGTGTGCTACTATTCTTTTATTACCAGGTATTTCAATAGTTGCAGGTGATAATACCGTTGTCAAAAAAATAATACTGTCGTTTTTCGTATCCGACAATTAGTTGTTATGGGGTCCACTAATAATTTGTTGTTTCGGCGCCGTCGTAATTTACCGAATATAATATTCCCCAACAGAAATAATATTTCCCGACAAAAAAAATATTTTCTGACATACTATTTTATCTGATAATTTGCATATATCACCCTTAACTATAACATTTTATAAATTAAACACTTTACTGTTTAGAATAATAATCATAAATAAAAATAAACTTTATTTCATAAAAACCGGGTCTTACAATATCTTTACATTATAACTTAAATTTACAATATCTTTACATTATTAACTTAAATTTTGCTAAAGTTAAATGTATGGGGGAGCACTATTTTTATATGTATTTTTGATATTTTTACATTACTCTCTCTCACATGAAGGCGGGACTCACTTTATACTCATGTGAGAGAGGACCATGTGAAAATATAAAAACACATGTGAAAATATCAATTCCCTAAATGCATTCATTTTTCATCATTACACTCTTGCTTATAGATTTTACATTTAAAAATGAAAACCTAAATGGCTAATCCTAAAATATTTTTAACATCCTCCATGATTAAAAGATAAAATAATATTTACAAACCACAACACTAATGGATATGAAATAGTTCAATAATTAATTATGATTTCGTCTTCTCTCTGAATTACGACTCATGTATATAACATAAATGAAAACAATTTATATGTTTAAGACAATTATATATCGATTAAATATAGGGTGCAACTTGGACAGGTTAGGCAGCTTTAGGGGTTATCACAGTCCCAATTCAGACAAATTTTATT
Source organism: Aralia elata (assembly GCA_034770075.1). Lineage (NCBI taxonomy): Eukaryota > Viridiplantae > Streptophyta > Magnoliopsida > Apiales > Araliaceae > Aralia > Aralia elata. The sequence goes on along the minus strand of CM068377.1, from coordinate 27,079,969 downwards.
CGGTATGAGTTGGGCAGTCCTAGAAGTCGGGCCTATCTTTCGTTACCTAATTACTAACATGTAATAAAGTTTATCAGTTTGAGTTTGGTTGGGTTGGGCGGGTTTGAACGGACAACCATTAAAATATAACTAAAATTATAATAAATTTAATTCATGAAAAAATAATAGTTGTTAATCATAAATTGTTGAAAGATGACAACTTATTAACTAATTTAATAAGTACTTTTGAAAAAATAAAATGGACATAATAATGAGAATTTCTCTCTCTTTACTTTCTTTAAAAAAAATATAAAAAAAAAAGATTCTTACTGTTTGTTTCTTAAACAAGGTAACATCTTTTTTATGTCTTCTTCTGTTAGGCTTGCCACCAATGCTTTGCATCATACTCAGACCCAGCTTCAGGATAATCCTCTTGATCCCTCTCTTATTGAACAAGAAAGGACCTGCATGCAAATCCTTTGGCCAGCTCTGGACCTTGAGGAAAATCTACTTCAACAAAAGTCTAGAGCCAATTGGTTGTCTTCTGGAGATAGGAACTCTAGCTTTTTCTCTAATATGGTCAAAAGTAGGTGGAACCAGAACAAAATCCTATCTATCCAGGATTTATCTGGGAATTGGGTGCATGGTCAAGCTGCGGTTGAACAGGTTGCTATTGAGTACTTCCAGGATTTGTTAAACCCAACAGCTATTGATCCTTATCCTGGTATTACGGACGGCAAGGCTTTTTTCTTAAAGCAGATAAGTCAATCCCAAGCAGATGCCCTTATTACTCCGATAACTGATCAAGAAATTCTGTTGGTATTAAAATCTATGAAGAATAACAAAAGCCCCGGTCCGGATGGATTCAATGTCAACTTTTTTATTCATTGTTGGGATATTGTGGGTGATGATTTTCTAAGGGCTGTTAAATTCTTTTTCTCCACCAGTCGCATGCCAAAGGGGATTAATTCCACAGCTATTGCTCTCATTCCTAAGTCGGGTAATCCATCATCTATGGCAGATTTTCGTCCCATATATTGTTGTAATACTATTTACAAGTGCATTTCAAAGATTCTATCCAACAGGCTTAAAGTAGTCATTCCATCCCTTATCGACAAAGCCCAGTCTGCGTTTATTCAGGGAAGGAACATCAGTGATAATATTCTTATTGCTCAGGAGCTTTTTAGAAACTACCACAGATCTTCAGGGTCGCCCCGCTGTGCCATTAAAATAGACATTCGAAAGGCTTTTGACACTGTTAGTTGGGATTTCCTTTTCGAATCAATGCAGCTGTTTAAGTTCCCTCAACCCTATATTGACTGGATGAAAGCTTGTATCACCTCTGCCATGTTCTCAATTAAGGTGAATGGATCCTTAGCGGGCTACTTCAAAGGCTCTCGTGGTTTAAGACAGGGTGACCCTCTATCCCCTTATCTTTTTATCTTAGTCATGGAGGTTCTTTCAATGATTCTTCACTGGGGTTCCCTACAATCTGGCTTTCTTTTTCACTGGCGATCCAAACAATGCAAGCTCACTCATCTTTTCTTTGCCGATGATATCCTGATATTCTGTCATGGTAGTTCTGTTCATGTGAGTATTATTCACTCTTGTATTCATTCGTTCTCACTTTTTTCTGGGCTAATTCCTAATATCCATAAAAGTCAATGCTTCCTTGCTAATACTGATCCACAAGATGCCCAAACTATATTGTCCACTCTTGGCTTTTCTCTTGGTTTTTCTCTTGGTTCCTTGCCTATCAAGTTCTTGGGGGTCCCTCTCATCTCTTCAAAGCTTTCTTATAGAGACTGCATGCCCCTTATTCATAGAATCACGCAAAAAGTGTCATCATGGACTTCTATTGCGTTGGCTTATTCGGGTAGACTGGAGCTCATCAAATCTGTCCTTTTCTCAATTCAAGCCTTCTGGAGTAAGCACTTTATCTTGCCAAAAGCAGTTATTAGAGCCATCCAGTCTATTCTCAGTCGGTTTCTTTGGAAGGGCCCTTCTCTTGGCAAGCATGGAGCCAAAGTCGTTTGGGATTCCTTATCGCATCCAGTCTGTGAAGGAGGATTAGGGATTAAAAACCTTGTTGACTGGAAGAAAGCTCTTATAATTACTCATCTCATAAACTTGATCAAATTCCAGTCCACTTCCCACTGGGCTTCTTGGGTTAAAGCTGCTGTCCTTAAAGGGAAAATTCTCTAGCAAACTCCAATTCCCAAGGACTGCTCATGGATATGGAAGCAAATCCTTAAGCTCCGACCTATGACCCTTCAGTTTATTCGCTATCAAGTTGGGCGGGGCAATTTGACTAATCTTTGGTTCGATCCGTGGCTTCAAGGCAGTCCTATTAACCCCTCAACCTCCTTATTATCCATTTCAGGTCTGCCATATCAAACTAATGTCAGTGCTATCATGCTTAATTCATCATGGAATATTCCTTCGAGCTTCCATCATCATGAGATGATTATGATGCGTAGGCGAATTGAAGCCAGTCCTTTTCCTACTATCAGTGAGAATCGAATTTTTTGGGATTCTAATGACATCCAGACTATCAAGGCTGCTCAAATATGGGAGAGTATTCGTTCCAGAAAACCCCATGTTAGTTGGCATGGTCTGCTATGGCATAAGCTTCATGTGCCGCGTTGTTCCTTTATTCTTTGGCTTGGCTTACTCAGAAGGCTGCCCACTAATGATATTACCTTTCATTATTACTCCAGTAATCCGGCCCCTTGTCCTCTCTGTCAGTCGCATATTGAAACTTTTGAGCATCTATTTTTCTTATGCCCTTATTCCAATATGATTATACAGGTCTGCTTCGAATTAGGCAACTGGCAACATCTGCCTATGGATTGGGATGGTCTTGTTAATTCCATTACTCAATTTCAAGGTAAAAAATTGTCCAAGAATATCTTGTGCCTTTCATTGGCTGTTTCTATGTACAAAATTTGGGAAACAAGGAACAAGGTGATTCATAATAACAAAAGGATTCCACCGCGTCAATTAGCAGCTGAAGTGGTTAACATTATAAAATCTCACGTATCGAAGGCACCCACATTTTTAAAGGCCACAAACCATAGTTCCTTTTATTGCAACTGGCTGCTGTAATTGTGTTTCTTGTATAGTTTGTTCATCTATTGGCATGTCTTTAGATGACCCAACTATATTTCTGGGGTATGCCCCTTAGCCATTGTATTTTTGTTTATATGAATTTATACAAACGACCAAATTAGCAAAAAAAAAAATTAGTAATAAATAAAGAAAATACAATGACAATAGAAGAGATGTTATAAGTATATTGATAAATTGTAAGCAATTTTGAAAAATAATACATCTAATCTATTTATATATGTCTATATGTATAATATATATATATATATATATATATATATATATAATTTGGACGAACTTGAATGAGCTTGGATTTCGTGAATTTATAAAAATATAAATTCAAGCTCAGCCAAATTAAATTTAGGCGAGCTATAAGTTACACGGGTTTCTTAAAAATGTAAAAAAATCTTACCCAAGTACCATAAAATTGTGAATGGGCTTGAGATACCCGTCGGTTGCCTAACCCAAATTGCACCCCTAATTAAATATATATAAAATATATCAAAAAAATTGTAAATATATAAGATATATCTATATATAACCGACAACTGACTTAACATATATAGCATATATCAATATGCATACAATTGACTAGACATATATATCATTGATTCTAACATCTATATTATAAATTAGCCATGGAACGCTGACATCATTTTAATAATTTTGTGTCATGTTTTTTTTCTTCCTTTCTTCCTCCTTTATCTTTATAACTTTAATTATATTACTATTTTGACTTTTTATATTAATTTTTTTTATCTTTTTATTTAATCTTTCAAATTTTATAAAACTCTTATTTTACTGTTCATAATTTACACACGCCACCACGTTGTGCCGCTAATCGTAAAGGTTTTTAGGGTTTATACTTGGTTTTCTATCGTGATTTTATCATTATAATTATCTTTATATGGAACCTTTTGATGATGAGATGTCAAATGACCATTGGGAGGGTACAATGTATGTACAAATGAAGCTGACTCACCAAGCTAAATCCCACAAAAGCCACACACAAAATAGAGAGAATAGAATTGGGTAGAGAAACATTGAATAAGGAGCAATAAAACAGAGAATAATAAATAAATAACATAAAGCGTAAAAAGAGGAAATTATAAGAATATAAAGCCCTTTGTAAAAAGTAGGCTCCCTTTCAAGTTTCAGCTTTCTTTATCAGAGATTCTCGCTCATCCATTGTCTTCTTCCAATAAAAACACTCTCGGAACCCTCAAAATCTATCTGCTTCTCTTCGGCTTTTCATCGAACAGGTTCACTTCATTTTTTTTCTCTCTGTATATTTGCTTATATGTTTACTGTATTTAATTCACATGTATATAAGGATATGAATTTTTGGATTTTTAATCAGATCGGTTGATTGTTAGATTTGTATCCTATATCTTCTAAGGTAAATCTTATGGTTTTTTCCCATGATAAATTTTGACTGTTTAGGCTTTCCTAATTGTGATTTCTGGGTTGATTTGATCTGAGCTTCATGGGGTTTCTTGCGATTGTACTTTTTTAATCTAATACCTAAAGGTGGTGTTTCTGCTCTTCATGGATTTTGATTTGGGGGTTATCTTGAGGCTGAGTAGGTAGGATAGCATGGGACTGGAGGGGATGGTGAGTGGAATTGTTTTGGGATGTTTTTGATATTTTTGTTTTACTAATTTTTTGCTTCTTAGCTCATCTATCACTATCAGTCTGAGAATTCAGTTAATTTACTGGAATTCTATTAATAGATAATAGATAACAGAGAAAGCTATAGGGGTTTGAAGTATTGTGACATATATTTCTGTTTCTCTCTTGGTAAACCTTGACGATATGAATGAGCAAGCATTCCTTTGATGATGTAATGTATTCCAAAAAATGCTTGCAACTTATTCCTAATTATAGGGTTCTCAACATGGATATTGTAATTTTATTTTATTAAATGGCCAATCACAAGTGATATTGTTATCCAATGTAATAATGTCACATCATTTCAGAACTCTAGAAAACTCTTTATTCATTTGTGTAATTGATGAAAAATTTAGTAACTTGCATACTGGCGTTTGAAAGTTAGGATGGGCAGGAGTGGTATCTGGTAGCATTTAGTATTGAAGCCTTGTGGAGGATCCTGGAATGGAGTTAGAGATTTTTTTACTAGGAGTCATAGTGTAGATAAGGTTTACCATAAATTGGTTACCCCCAGCCCTCCTTCCGGTGACACAATCTCAATAAGGGTTTGTCCTTGATCGGGATCTTGATCGGAGAATCTACTTTACAAAATTGAACTCTTATAGTCGGATTTACAAGAGTGAGTGAGTGAGTGTGTATGTGTGAATGTGTGAAAATGTATACCTTAATCTAGGCTTTGTTGCAAAAAAAACCAAATTGAATCTCTTTGGTATCAAATCAGTCACACCCCTTCCAGTCCTGATTTACTGCAACAGCTTTTAGCATATAGATCTTTGCTCTATATATATAAAGAAAATGAGAGACTAAATCGGAAAATGTGTACCTTAACTAGAATTAATCGTGACAAACCTAATTGAATCTTATTTGATGTTGAAATCAGTCGTTCCCCCTTCCAGTCCTGATTCAATGAATCAATGAAGCAGCTGCTTTTAGCATATATAAAGCGAGAGAGAGAGAGAGAGAGAGAAAAAGTTTGACTGTCGTGCGTTTTTGAATCAGGCACGCCCCTACCAAACCTGATTCAGTGCAGCAGCTGATTTTAGCATATGTATGTCTAGGTTAATAATGAGGCATAAGGATAGAAGAGAAAAGAAGAGGGGGGGGGGTGGCACTTGGATGCGAAGTTATTTGTAAGTGGTGAAAATGAGGGTCCATTAACTTATTAAAAAGAAAAAGGAAGCCCATTAAATAAACAGGAGGATAATTACATGCAGGATCTTATTTGAATGGTAAAAAGAGGGCCCTTAATAAGCAGCTCAGAAGTACCAACTCCTTGATCTATCAAAGATTCTTTGACCAAAAACAAATCCGATTTTCGCTAAGATTTTCTCTTTATTAAGAATCATCAAAAAATGAAAAAACTGTATATTTAAGTTATTTCTTGATAGGGATCGATCTGTGAGACGTCGTCGTTGTGGATGATTCACTATTTAGTTATTTATTTATCAGTTGTCTATTTATTTAGTTTGTTGAATTTATTATTTATTGGTTTATTTCAGTATTGAGTTATTTATTTAGAGGCCCAATTGTTACTGGGCTTAGGGTTATTAGAGTTTATTTTTTTATAAATATGCTTGTAAGTCATGTCAGACTATTTACACTTTGCTATTGAAATTATTCTGATTATTGGTTGCGATCAATATTTTTCCTCCTTACTGCAGTTGGGAAACCGTAGGGATAGTGGTTCTCCTGTGGTTAAATCACCCTAGTTCTTTTAATTTACTTTGTTGATTTTACCTTTTCCAATTAGTTATCTGTTCAACAATTTCTGTCATACATCATTTCCTAACTGATTTCAATTTAGACATGAGAGTTATTAATTTGAAAAACATATTTAATAGCATTCCTCGTTCCACTTCTACAGTCCAAAGTCCGAACAAACTTACCTTATTGCATCACCTTCCAAGGTTAACCTTGTCATATATAGAATTTTCTTAAAGCATGCAGCTTGAATATTTGCGGAAGAGTGTAGATGGGTGATTTACTTTATTATTATTATTTTTTAAATAGATGAAAGAGGGAGGATTTATTTTTTTATAATACATTTAGTTGAATACCTGCAAGTAGAAAAGATTTGGGAGATTAGGGAGAGGCTAGGCCTCCATGTACATTTGATAGGTAAAGCTGCTCTATGGCCCTATGTATATTGGTAGGTAAAGCTAGGCCCTTATACATGCTTGTCCTGCTAGAAGCAATCTAGTTTTTGGTATATAAATGTCCTTTCTTGATCAAACAGATAGTGAATGTAGTTGGCTGAATTCTTCTGAATTAAATGTTTTAGAACTAATTTTTGCCCTGAAGAGCTGCACACAATTACAGGAATAGATAAAGTTTAGTTTAAGACCAAATAACATTTCCTTTTCCTTCTGTTTTTTTTTTTTTCATACCTGCTGTTCATTGAAAGTTTACTTCTGAACTTTTATACCAAGGATTTTTATCTGGTATTTTCATAACTGCTGTTTAGAAAGTTTACTTCTGAACTTTTATATGAAGGATTATTATCCGGTAGTAGCTTTTGAATGGTTCATTGCAAAATAATATCCTCGGATGCCAAAATAGTTCTTAACTTCCTATTTTGACAGGGACAATGATTAGATTGTTTAAAGTAAAGGAGAAGCAGAGAGAACTTGCTGAGAACTCTAATGGGAAGCCTCCAGTCAAGAAGCAGAGTGCAGGAGAACTACGACTCCATAAAGGTATTGATTGTGATGAGTGTGTTTTAAAGTTTGCAGTGTGAGCGACTGCTAAATTTGACCTAAGTCCTCTGTAATCATGTCTTATAGATAGTCTAAGAACATGATCTGTATTGTCCGTGGTTAATAAAAGGGAACATGATCTATGTTGTCTGTGGTGAGTTAAAAGGCAAACTGTGTTTTTTAAATATTTGATAAGATACCCGCCCTTAACTTATCAGAAAAAAGGAAAAGATAATCCCCCATCAGCATCTGGGTGAGTTGGGCTCTACAGAGAAACATCTGAGCCAAAAAGTTTTCTCCTAATCATATTATGGTAAAGTAAAAATTTTCAAGTAGTTACTGAAAGTTTTCAAGTGTTTTCAAGCTTTGGTTAAGTCATGATTTCGTGGTCTTACAGTTCACCTTTAGGCTTTATGTCTTATAAATTGCCTTTCAGCCAGCAACTGCCCTTGTGATCTATAAAAAGTTAAAAACCTAATCAAGAATTGTCATCTTGCTATTTCAATTCAAAGCAATGTCGTTTTTCCTTTACTCACTCATAGCATACATGTGTGACTGCTACATTTTGTTTGGTGTTTCTCTTTCTTGTAGATATAAGTGAACTAAACCTTCCCAAGACATGTAACATGTCATTTCCCAATGGCAAGGATGATCTGATGAACTTTGAAGTCACAATTCGGCCTGATGAAGGATATTACTCGTAAGTATTCCTTTCCTAGTACGTTTTTTACAGTCTGTTAATTTTAAAAAGTCTACTTCATGCTAATAATTTGTTTACCGTTATTATTATTTTTTATTTTTTAATTATATGTTCTATTGATCTTTACTTTTATCTGCATTTTCTGCAATTTTGTATGTACGGTCCTATTTCATCCAATTCAATGCCTGTCTTCAGTGGTGGCATATTTACATTCACGTTCCAAATTTCCCCCATATATCCTCATGATGCACCGAAGGTTAAATGCAAGACAAAGGTAATCAAAAGCTTAAGTTCTTCATTTCTCATTAATGTTTTGCTGAACTTCTTTGACAACATTTCTTTGAATCGTTTAATATTTGGAGGTAGTCACAAACGTAACAAACTATTGCAGATTTACCATCCAAATATTGACTTGGAAGGAAATGTATGCCTTAACATTCTTCGGGAAGACTGGAAACCTGTCCTCAATATAAACACCGTCATTTACGGCTTGTATCATCTGTTCACAGTACGACTTCAACTTCTAGTTTGAATAGTTGTAGATTTGTGCCTTCAATATCACTCATCGAGTGTGTTCGTGTGTAGGAACCGAATCATGAGGACCCCCTCAACCCTGATGCAGCTGCAGTGCTGAGGGATAACCCTAAGTTGTTCGAGTCTAATGTGAGAAGGGCAATGTCTGGTGGCTATGTGGGCCAGACCTTCTTCTCTCGATGTGTATAGAGGAAGGTGGCAGCATCATGAAGGTTGATAGTACTGATGCTTTAAGATTCAAGTTTGTAAAAAAATTGAATTTCGAACTTTGTTTTCTGAGAGCATTATGCTACAAGGTCATTGGGGTTTAAGTTTCTTGGCTTCTCTGTTACTTGCAAGAATGCTCTCTTTGTAAGCTGTATGCTAGTGTAACTTTGTGCTAGTTTATTTTGGCTTAAGAGTTATGCAAGACTTGGTTGGCTGGTTTATGGGGGATGATTATAATATGCTTCTTGTTCCTGTTTCTGCAACCTTTGGTTATAAGAACATTACAAATCAGGTTAAACTGATATCCCATAAAAAAAGAAGTCTAATTTAACATGAATAAACTCTTGTTTGGGAATTTTTGGGAGAAAGGAAAAAGAAGGATAAAAAGGAGAAATTAAGAAAAAGCATAAATTCATTTTGACCCAGAAAACTTTGTTTGGGAATTTTTGGGAGAAAGAGAAAAGAAAATGAAGAAATTTCGTATACCCTTTAATCACCACCTTTTCCAGACTCCGGACCAGAAAAGAGGAAAAAGATCCAAAAGGAAAAATAATTTAACTATTAAAAAGTATTATTTTTATTTCAAAATTAAATATACAATTTGACTTTTAAGCTCAAACGACAGAATATTAAATTTCAAAATTAATATGATTCATAAAAGTTTAGAATAAAATAAATATTGTGATTAATAGTTTTTGTTATATACTATATAATTATAATAATTGTATCAACTAAAATTAAATAAATTTATATCAATCTAAAGTTTAATATACCGTTTTCAACCTCAAAAATCAAATTGAATATCTGATTTTAAAACAAAAAGACTATTGTCTTATAAAAATAACTGTGTATTTAAATCAGATATTTAAACATGTAATATTACATATATTTAAAATATACTAAGGATAGTTTTATTATTTCTACAAGTTCTAACTTGCTCAAAAATTTCTCACATAAACATGATCTATTTATTAATTACTTAAATATAAAAATAAATTATATTAAGATTATTCGTACAATTATTATATTCACTGTTTAATAACACTATGTACGAAAGTAATTTATTATCTTTAAATAAATGAAGAATTCCGAAACGCGTTTCAAATTTCAGTAACCAAGAAATAGCCCAAATCAAAATGACAGACCAACAATAAAATTACGAAAATGTCCCACATTTCTTTTCTTTTTCCCATAGGAACAGAAACAAAGATTCCATCTGAAGCGCTGCAGATGACAGACCTGAAACAAGAACTGCCCTTTCTTTCTTTTCCTTCCAATTATCAGTTTGCTTAATACTCCATCTCTTCTTTTTCTTTGTTAAATGTTTATTTTATTTTTACTTTTTGAAAAAATCACATTTTATTTAATAATAATAAAATGATACAATATTTTTTAATTTATTATTATAAAAGTTATATTATCATGTTATTACTATTAAACTAAATACTAATAATTTTACAAATAAATATGAAAGAAGTAGTCTAATAGGTTAGAATCTTGTTACGCATGCTAATAAATTTATATCGATAATAAATATTTACATATGTGCATATAGAAAATAAATAAAAATTAACGACGATTCCATCTTAATATATTTTATTGTATTGCATAAAATTTCACGTTAATCGAAATTTATTAATTTAACTTTGTCATAAATTTGTCGATATATAAAACATTTCTCATTAAAATTTATTTGGTTATCAGCGTTTATAACTTGTGGTGATAATATTTAGTTTGTTTGGATAACAGTCTAAAATGATGCGGTACATTTTAAATTTCAAACTTTAGAGTTTGTAAATAAAAATTGATATCTTTACAAATAAAATTTAATATCTCTAAAAATATTTCTTTTACATAAGTGTAAGACTCATTATTTATTCATATCGAATAAACTTTCTAAAACAAATATTTTCCTTATGAATTATCAATCTCTTTAAATAAACTCTATTTAAAGTAAAAATTTTATAGACTAATTTCTTAAATATATTTAAAATTTAAGTGGTGTATGATCTTTTGCTTGTTCATTTTCATTTTTACTTTTCACATTTGGTCAAGCTCATAATTCATAATTTCTGGTTCACATTCCTTTCCTAAGCTTTGCTGTCACTATTTTATATATCTCCGTATAGACCAGATGAAAAGCGCAAGCAAAATAAGAGAGAGGAAAGGAAGAGAGAGAAAAAGAGCAGAAGAGAGAGATTCTTGTACACTTCCATAACAGAACAGAGAAAAATAGAGAGAGAGGAAGCGTATTCCTCGTGAGTATTGGGCAACGTAATACCTACACGCCCACCACACCTTCTTTCTCTTACTCTACCTAAACTTCAACTGGGGTTGTTTTCGTGTTCGTGATTTGTGTGTTTTTAGAGGGAGAAAGAGAGGGGGAGGAGAGAGATGATGAATTGGGAAGGTGGGTCATCAGCATCGTCGTCAGCTGCGGCGGCGGCCGGCGGTGGAGGGAGGAGGAAGCCGTCTTGGAGGGAGAGGGAGAATAATAGGAGGAGAGAGAGGCGGAGGAGGGCTATTGCTGCTAAGATTTATGCTGGGTTAAGAGCTCAGGCCAATTTTGATCTTCCTAAACACTGCGACAACAATGAGGTTTTGAAAGCTCTTTGTGCTCGAGCTGGTTGGATTGTGGAACCTGATGGTACTACCTATCGCAAGGTTAGTTCCACTCTATTTAGTTACCATTTTCTTTCTTTTTCTCGCCTCTGTTTTTATATTTGCCAAGTGATTTAATTTTTGGATTATCCTTAATCTGCATTTATGTGTTAATTCTTGAGTAGTTTCATACTAGATCTATGGATTTGTGAACTGGGTTTTCCTTGATTACACCAAGATCCTACTTTTCCTTTAATTTATCGGTGGATCATTTTTTTTTACTGATGTTGATCTGGGAAATCAAGGGGCTGTCCTGTACTGTTGTTCTTTTGTATGTTTGTTGGGGGATGGGGTTGTTTAATTGTTGGCACTATCTGTGCTAGATATTTTGTTTTGGTCTTTAGTTACCATTTTCTTTCTTTTTCTCAAGTCCTAATTGACTTGTGGAAGTAATTTTCTTAGCTCAAAATTTGGTATTTCTTTACTACTTCACATATTCCTTAATTCAGTGAATAGAATTATTATTTTTAAGTCCTATTTGTGCAACTCAAATGCAACCGAAGTTAACCTCTGAACTTGGGTAGTTGTACTAAATAAACGGAATGAACAATTTTGTCTCCCACTGTTTCTTTTCTCTCCTCTGCCCCTCTCATTTCAAGCTTATTAGTGCTAAAACAACTTTGTGCGGTTGCATTACTCATTATCTAATAGTCTTTTATCTAACTTATGATTCAGGGATCAAGACCACTCTCTATTGATATTGGATCAATTGATATTGGAGGCACTTCAACCAACACCACCCCATGTTCTTCTCGAAGGCCAAGTCCGCCATCTTCATCCTTTCCAAGCCCTATTCCTTCCTATCAACCCAGTCCATCATCCTCTTCCTTCCCCAGTCCATCCCGACTCGATGCTAACATGTCATCAAATCCCTTTTCGTTCATGCGTTACGCCAATCCGTCATTTCTCCCTCCTCTCCGGATCTCAAACAGTGCCCCTGTAACCCCACCACTTTCATCACCAACCACCAGAATTTCTATGCAAAATTTCAACTGGGAATCCATTGCCAAACAATCTGCCTCCATGAATTTCCCCTTTTTAGCTGCTTCCGCCCCAACTAGTCCAACTCGTGGTCATCGTGTCGCTCCAGCCACTATACCTGAATGCGATGAGTCTGACTCATCCACTATCGATTCAGGTCAATGGATGAGCTTTAAAGCGTATGCACCCACTATCGGCCCAACCTCACCAACCTTTAATCTTGTGAAACCTGTGGTTCAGAACGTTTCTTCCAAGAATGCAATCTCTGAGAAAGGAAAAGGAATAGAATTTGAATTTGAAAGCGTACCAGTGAAGGCTTGGGAAGGGGAGAGGATTCACGAGGTGGGATTAGACGATTTGGAGCTTACATTGGGAAGTGGGAGTACAAGGATTTAGGATCGAATGAAAGGTCTCCCACTGGTTCCTAGTTTACTCGGAATAGAACTGCATTTGGACTTCTGTGGCAGTATCTGCTCATGGTGGAAGACATTGGTTTTAGATAGAAAGGTTTGCGAAGTCAAAATTGTGATACTTTAATCAAATTTGGTTCTTAGGAGGGATTGGATGTGCAGGTAAGTCAAAATTGTGATACTTTAATCAAGTTTGGTTCTTAGGAGGGATTGGATGTGCAGGTTTTCTCCCCCATTAGGTTTTTCCTGCATCATTAGTGGAACATACACCTGTTTATATTGTTTGGGGGATTTCCACAAGCATTACTTGTTAGCTAGAATGTTCTATTTTACATTGAGATCGAGCTTCTTTATCTCCATTTTATAGTTCTGAAAATTTGCAGAAAATTGAGTAATGTTTGTTGGATTAGTATACTATTAGCATACTAGCTGTTTCTGTTTTACTGTTCAAATGTGAAACTGAATCTTGCCTTGATGATTCTAAAGATGCTAGCTTTTAAGAGATGAATGTATTAGGGAAGGGAAATGATATATATCAGCTAGCATCATTTGTTATCTTCATCATTTGTCCTGTAAAATTTGCTTGCATTATTAGGGAGTATATATTATACATATAATATTGTTATCAACAAAGTTGTTGCTAATTCCATTTCAAATTTAACTAGATTTTTTCTTTATTTTTTCTGATGAATTATTCAAACTAGGAAAAAAGAATAGAGAAGATTGTACAAATAGAGATTGATTTACAAGCTCAAATTGCACCTAGCTGCCCCGAGTCCCACTATTCAAGTTTGACTTTTCTCATATTCCGCAACAAAATTTTCAGTAGGAAACTCCCTCGTGAAATGCGAGTGTTGTATTAATCGACTTAAAGCACATAAAAATGCATGAACAAGTAGCATCATTCAATGATCATGATATGCCTAATCTTTGCTGTATTAGTGGGGTGGGTGTGGGGATGGGGGTGGGGCCCTATGGTCTTATCCATATTTTTCAAACCAAGCTTCCACATTGTGCCTTGTTGCATGTGGCTTTTATAACATATGATGTTAGCTGTTTAAATGCATCATTCATATAATACATTAATACCTCCTTCAGTTTCAATGTATCCCAAAACAGTCTCAACCTATCATGTGCTGCATAATTGTGATCATGCTGCCAAATTGAGTGAAACACAAGTAATTGAGGAGTGTGTGACGATATAAGTTTATGTTAATGTTAAATAGAAGGTAACAAGGAAGAGAATCACACATTACTATTTTATTTTACTCCTTCCGTTCCAAATTAATTGTTTTTTTAGGACTTTTTAAAGTCAAATTGACTATTTTTAAAATTAATAATTAAACATATATAAATATATTTCTAAAATTATAAAAATATAAATTAGTAATAAATTGTATATACTTTATTTTGGTTATAATATTTTTACCTATATGTTAGCAAAAATAGTAAAAAAATTAGTTTTAAAAATAGTCAATTTGACTTTAAAAAGTCCTAGAAATGCAATTAATTTGGGACGGAGGGAATATTATTTTTAATTTTACGTTAATCACAATTCACATTCGACTGGAAATTAGTCGACATATAAATTATTTTTCATAATAAAGACAAATTTATAAGGCACAGAAATCTAGTGACAATTCCCTTAAGAAATCAGAATTAAGAACAACGAAAGTTACACACTAATCAACAATGTTACAACTAGTTAGGTTAAATGATGCACAAGAAGTAAGAACAACTTTCCAACACTAGGAGAAACTCTCTGTTTGATAAAACTCGCTGTATATTTGCGTCACTGTAATTAGTGGTAAAACAAACTTTTAAGTGTAAGCTCACGCATTTCGCCTTGTGGTCTCCAAAGCTTTGGCAACAGGTACTTTTTTCTCGTCTATCTTTATTTTCAAGTCATGTTCGAAGTTGTTACTGCACTCATGGTATCTGAAGCAAGTTATAAGATGATCATTAACCATGCCTGAAACTTGCATAAACGAGTAGACAACAGTAGGCCCGACGCAGCGAAAGCCTCTTTGCATCAAATCCTTGCTTATGAGCTCTGATTTTGGTGTTTTTGCTGGCACTTGACGTGCATAGCGAAATCCATTTTGTATTGGCTTGTGGTTTACAAATTTCCAGCAATAGTTGCTGAATGAACCAAATTCCTGCTGGACCTGCAAATAGTGGCAGCATTATGGTATTTGTATCTGGCAATTCAGAGGAAAATTCTTGCAAAGATAAACTCTTCTTTACCAACCAAAAGACTGAAAGAATCGATTTGTCATTTTGAAATATTAATCTATAAAAACCAAATCAGATTTTGATTAGAAAACTAAATTTTCTAAAGAAGTTCCCATGTGAGTGTATATCTGAGAATCAGGATAATCATTGAGATCCAGAATAAACAATTCGATACACCAAAGTATTATGTGGGATAAATAAGCCCGAAGCCACATTCTTGCTTAACCACCTATGTTACATGGACTTTTTACTTTACCCTAAAGTATCCGCATCAGACACTCGACATTCGGACAAGGGTATGGGCACTATACACTTTATTTTATTTGGCAAAATTAAGGACTACTACCGTGTCGAATCTATCCGAGTCAATGTAACATAGCTAGCCACATGTAATCTTCCTTCATGCATAACAAACATGGTTACTAGGAACATTGATGAATCGGGTACACATAACGAAATGGGGATACGAGGAACATTACTTATAGTAGAATGCACAACCACGATTCAAAACGATAGTACCCAATTTGCGGTCAATAGAATTTGCGGTTAATAAGAGTTCTATGGTAACCCAATCAAATAGGGTGAAACAGTTGTCTCTATAATGTAAAATTTATTTACCTTAAGCAGTTGGTTAGCATTTTCGACAACTGCACGAAGCTTTGGTTCAGACAGCTTAGCTCTCACTGACAACAACTTCTGCTCAGTGAACTTTGCAATGGATGATGGATCAAAGTTGTCGAAATGCTTCCTGCGAGAAAGTTACAACTATTACATTTAATTTTTCATCTCTATGCATATTTAAATTAACAATTAACAAGCAAACTGACCTGAATGCGTCTCTCTTGTAAAGAATTGCAGGCCAGGTGAGTTCTGCCAAAGCTATTGATAGAACAAATAGTTCAAATAGCTTCCTATCATCATAAACTGGAACTCCCCATTCTCTATCATGGAAAGAACTATAAAGAGGGTCTACAAGAAAAAATGACCAAGAAATAAGGTGATTTGTAATGAGTTAAATTACTATATATTATTTCTTTCTTTTTTTTCCCTGCTGATTTGTACATTAAAAAGCTCAATCAAATTATGTTTTCACTACCCTACAAAAGTAGGTAGATTGAAGAATTGTGTATCAAATGATTAGGCTTAGCTTTCTGCTTTTCATTAGCAGAGAACCTGAGATTATTTGACTAATTTCACTTTATCAAATAATTAGCTCCTTTATGTGATTATTATGATGCTTGCAATGAAATTGTACTATTGCTTTTCTAAGGTTGATTCTTATTAATTTTTCATTTACAATTTACAATCTTGACATTTAACATATGTTTTTTTAATTATATACGAATATTAAAAATAAAAATTAGAAAAAAGCCTAAAAACTATGTAGGCGGGCTAGGATCTAGGCATCCCTATGCTGTCAAGGTCCAATTAGAAATTTTAAAACACTAATTTTATGACGACAGTAAAATTGGGCATTTCAAATAGGTGGATAGTTAATTCCAAATAGGTGCCAGACTCCAACTTACACTTGAAGTATGCAACATTTTTACCGTTTCTTGTTGTTTTTTTACCGTCTCTATTCTGAATAGTAAGATCAATATTAATTTTTTAAAAATTAATTTGAGATATTTTCAAGCTTGAAATTAACATGATTAATTTAAATTTTGAAAACTATAAATCTTATAATTAATAGTACCTTTTACGTAGTTTATAATATTTATAATTATATTGACAAAAATTATATAAATTCATATTAATTTAAAATTTAAAAATATTTGAAATTGATTTTTAAGAAATCAATATTAATCTTATAATTTAGAACAGATATAGTATTTATTTTTCTGCGAATCACTTTTTTGCATAAAATTTCCAAGAATTGAGAAGAAAAGAAATGTAACATAAACCTCATGGTGCTCACTCAGCTCATCCTTCCAGACTAAAAATTAGTGCCACTTAAGATCTTTTGGTTTGATACGGTAAATGAAACGAAAATAAAAACAGAAAATATTATATTTTATGATACGAAATACGATAGAGATAAATTTCTTCGGATTATTATACAAAATACGTTTATTGGAAATATGATATGTTAGGATAACTTCTTAAAAATTAAAGTTTATTCTGATTAAATTAGAGTCTTAAATGTGCACATTTTCAAGAGAGTACACCATGTCAACCCTTATTGGATGTTTAGTATGGGCTCACTTAGTAACATTAGTTGATAATTTTTAGAATTTTCTTACAAATAGTAGGTTTTTTTGATAGAGCGCTTTGATTATTTATGTGATAACTAAACTTATAGATATACTAAATATTTGAAAGAATGTTATAGATATATAGACAATCCTAACTTTCTATTAAATTTGATCCTGGTCATTGTGTGTAAGGCCCGGTAACTATATAAAGATGCCACTCATTTACAAATATAATACATAATTTTTATTATTCTTATAGAATAAAATAGAAGTTTCAGTCTCTTGTTACTGAATAAAGAAAATAAGTTTTGAATCACTAAGTTTAACGATCACTAAATTTAATTATTTAGAACAAAAGTAAAATTAATGATTTAGAACAATAGTATTATATGTTTTGAAACGTTTGTACCAAAATGCAATTCGTATCGACACTTGGAGACCGACCAAGGATGAAAAACTTTAGAAGTCTCTCAAAAAATTTGGAGAAAAATAATATTATTATTTCATAAGATGTCACTTAAAAAGAACTGAGGGAGAAAAATAATATTATGCTTTTGAATAAATTACATATAACTAAAAAAATAACTAAAATATAATCTCTTTGCCGATTTTTCTTTCACTACTATACACTATATTTACGTGTGGAAGGTTGTCTTTAAAACTCAATTGATCGGACTTGCAATTAATTACGCAAAACTCATTTCCACCTCCACACACACACAAAAAAAAGTCTCATATAGTTTATTTTAAGCTAATTTGTGAAATCTCAAAATTTAGAGCTGATATAAATTTATATAATTTTGATGAATACAATACTTAATGTTGCAAAATATTATTATCAAGTATATAATTGTTATTTTAAAAATTAAAATCACAATTTAAATTTTAAGATTTCACAAATTAGATAGGATAAATTCAAATGTGATTTTTTTATTCCCTTTATTCCCTAAAACGGAGGGAGTAATAGCTAATAAGAAAATAAATTATATACGAATGACATGTAAAACTAGTGTTTTATACCATCAAATAACGACATGTCACGTAAAAAATTTAGAAGGAAATCAAGGGATTTAAAATTCATTATTATTCATTAAACAAGTTTATCATGGTAAATAGTAATTACACAATTTGTTAATTTATTTCAAATCCCCTAATTCCCTCCTAAATTTCTTACGTAAAATGTTGTTATTGGATGGTGTAAAATATTACTTTTACATACCATTCTTATATAATTTAGAGTAAAATACACCTACCTGTAGATAATCATAATAACACTCACCACCCCTCTAGTTTTCAAGAAATACTCAATACCCATCGAGTCTACAATATGTAATATTCACTACCCCTAGTGTGGTTGACCAACTAATATTCAAAAATATTTTTAATATAATGTCTAATACACCCTTCAAATTATAATGTTTAATATATCCACTAAATATAAATTTATATATTATAATTTTTACTTAACTTGATCTAATTAATTAAATTATGAACTTGTGCAACAAATAACATAAATGTCAAAAAATAATAAATATTCATTTTATCAGGAAAATAAAGTCATAAACTTTTTGCTAATTAAATTTCTCAAAGATTAAAATTTACGTAATATACATTCAAATATATTTTTTTATAATTAAAAAGTAAAATTTTAATACCCATAAAAAGTACAAATTATCGCAAAAAAAATTATAATTATATTTCCCAAATATTAAAATTTACGTAAAACAAACTTATTATTACAGAATGAATCTTATTGTTCATATAAAAAAGTATTAAAAATAATATTAATTATTTTTCTCAAATATTAAACTAAACATAAGTCACACTTAGGCATAATTATTTACAGTAAAAATGACAAATGTTGTTACTAAAAAAATATATTAAAAGAAAATTCTTTTTGCAAGATAAAGATAGTAATAAATATTATTATATTTTTTTTATTTAACATTGCACAAAAACAACATCAACTGTATACTAAAAAATATAATCAAAATCATAAACATCCCAAATTTTGACATATACTCAAGAAAATTTAACATATAAAAATCATAATATGAAACCAAAAATTCAAATAATAATTTTTGTTGTTAAACACCAAAAACTAAACTATCAACATACCCAATCACTCTAATTAGTACAGCTGCATTAATAATTTAATTTAAAATTCTTAATATTTATATCACTTATTCAAACAATATATGTTAGTTAAACTAAATTAGTTTTTTTTATAAGTTACCAACAATTTGAATGAGATAGTATTAATTACAAATAAAACTATAATTAAAACGTATTATATTAAAAAAGGATAATTAAACATATATATTATTCAAGAATTAAAATTTGATAACATACAAAGGTAAATGTGTAAATTTATCTATTTACCCAACTCTAAAAACTTGTATGAGTACTAGTTGTTACTTAAAAAATTAAAAAAAGATAAATATTATTATGATTATCTAAGGAGAATGTCACTGTATTTTATTCAATAATTTATTCTCAACTAATAAATAATCAATTAACACGCGTATGATTACACACATTATTGGCCAAAAGATTGCCCGCTAAACATATTATTCAAATTTCAAATTCAAAAAAAAAATTGTAAAGAACAAAAATGCCTGACGTACCGGAGTAAGATGTGATCCAATCACACCGCTTTAGCGGCACAGTTACCAATGACGATAACTTCGCATCTTCAGGCAAAGACTTAACAGTTGAAGGAGTACCATCATTACCTTTCTCTCTCCTCCCCATTTTTTTATTTTTTTTTTCAACTATAACACCACCGCTTGAATCCGATGAAAATGAATTATTCGCCGATGGAATATTAACGTTATTTTTGCTCCGAACAGCAATTGCTCTGACCGGCGTTTCGGAATTCGACCTCTTCGGCTTATCCGGCGACTTCTTCGGAGCACCCTCCTTCTTATGCTTCGACTCTTCTTCCGACGACCTAACTCTGTTTCCGGCCGGTCCTAGAATTGTCCGTGTTGCTGAAGCCGGTTTAACCGGTGACCGGAGCTCAGTAGCTACTGACATTGATGAATACCTTAGAATTCCACTAGAGGTAATTTAAGTAAATAAAATGGATTTTTGGGGCTAAAATTGGCAATTAAAGGTGACGGGAGAGAGATGAATAAGGGAGATTGGAAGAGCAGAGAATGTTAAAACGAAAAACGAATGGATTTCGGAGTTTTTAAGAGAGGGAGGGGAAAAGTGTAGGACCGGTTTTCAGCCGGCGATACTGTATACGTGTCAGTTAACTACACAGTTTGACTGCGTTTCTGTTTTAATTCTCCATTTTGCCCTTACACTATGTATATAAATAATTTGATTATACAAAATTTGAATTATTTCTGTGTTTTAAACATTTTTATTGATTAAATAGTGGAGTATGATTAATATTATCTAATCATTCGATTTGAGCTTGACGAAAAATAGAGAATTGATTTTTGAACAAATAAAAGGTGATGTATTTTCACAAGATTTTTTTCACGTGAATAAATATTAATACGAAAAGAGCTCATCAAAAAATTATTAAGGTTTATGCAAATTTTAATATTTACATATAAAGTTCAAAACATTATAGATACCTTTACCAATTGAGTTTGATACATTAATTACCTTTGATTTTTTTTTTAGTTATCTAGACCTTTTATATTCAATCTCAATGATCTAAAGAACATACAAGAATTTAAGATTCTGTAAAAATTATTCTG
Source organism: Aralia elata (assembly GCA_034770075.1). NCBI lineage: Eukaryota > Viridiplantae > Streptophyta > Magnoliopsida > Apiales > Araliaceae > Aralia > Aralia elata. Next base: position 27,058,870 of record CM068377.1, on the reverse strand, counting down.
ATTTGAGGTTGTGATCGATAACAATGTAAAATAAATAAGTTTTCAATGGTTCAATTATTTTTTTCATTATTAAAATAAAATTACTGGCGTGCATCATCAAATGAAATAAAAATATAATTTTTTTTTTATAAGCTTTTTGCATAATGTTGATTTTTTTTTCCCTTCTAAAAGCACCTCATAAATGGACTTTTTGACGTAAATCATATTACTTAAACTGAGTGCTATCCCTTCCCCACATACGAATCATTAAAAAGTAAGATTATGATTAAATCATCACCAAGTAATTTAGTGGTAAGTTTGTTGGGGAAAGGGGTAGATGTGATAATTTGCAAGAGAAGGCAAAGTGATAGTCCGGTGAAGTAGCAGTTGGAAGTGGTTTAGGCCAGGAGTCGTATTCAATTGTTGTTGTAAAGAGTCCAATAAATTGGGTTTTCGATTGCTTACCGTTACAAAAAAGAATCCAAAGCCAAGCCCACCATCATCACCTAATCAAACTCTAAAAGTGGGCTATCAACGGCTCTATATGACTTGGTATTTCCTTTTTTTTTTTGCTAAGTTGGTATTTCCCTTTCCTACTTTATTTCATCCGCAAGCTTCATTTATATACTCAATTAGACCATAAGAGAAATGATTTATATGTTCATAAAATTTATGATGAAATTAAATTGCGTAAAACTATGAGCGATCAGATAAAATAAATTAGTGTAAAGTTTTTTTTTAATTCCGTTCTATTACATGCATTTACATATGTCAATATTTACTATCGACATAAATTTATCGCAGCAACACTCTAGACCCTAATATAGTTTCGTAAAAGAGTTGGTAATTTTTTTTCATTTTAGATGATATGATCTTAATTATTAGAAAGTATCTAAAAAAACATATCTAATTTTAAAATTTTCTTTTCAAAACTTATATAAGATTTTCTACGTATTTATGTGAAACTTATTACTGATTATGAAATTCATTATATTTATAATTTTTCAGTACAGTGCAAATAAAAAATAATCAGATAAAGCTACTAACGCGTGTACTACACAACTATAGTCACGACGGACGTTCCTCTTGTTATTGCTGATTTGCAGGTTTAATGATATTTCAAGTTTGTTTTTTTAAAAAACAACTCTATCTAAATATATGAGTTTTACTTTGTAAAACGGGGGAGAGTTCATTTTCATGTGGTCATTTCAAGTTGGATGGGGTATAAGAATTTAGATAATGGTAGCAACAGTTGTAGAAAGCAAAAGCAGTAGTAGAATTACATGTGAAAAAAATATATATCAATTTCCTTTGTTTGCAGCACACAATTTTATAATCTTATATCTCATTATCTAATTTTAATAGATTCTAAGATATATTTTCAGTAATATTTTTGCCTTTTACAAAAATAAAAGGTTCATGTATATATCAGTCATTAAAAAAAATGATTAATAGCCTATTTAATACAATGTATTTAATATAAAATTTTAATTATATTTTAAGAGAGTATCAATTATAATCCATACATGAGTGTCCATCCATTTTTATAATCTTTTTATACAACTTAATTTACTTAACCCCGAATTTATCAAACAGACCCGTGCTTTGCACTAGCTACCAAACTAGTGTAATTTAATTACATGTTAAAACGTTGATATATTGTTTGTTTACTTAATTATTTAATTAAGACAATGAAGATTATAAGAACATGAAAAACAAAGGAGTCTAGGAGATATCCAAATAAATCCAATTCAAACAAAAATATATATTATAAAGTGAGAGGACAAAATTGACAGTTAATTTTTCTCTTTTTAATAAACAGATAGTGTATGTCATGTAAATTAGTACAAACAAACACGCAACAAGTGACACTGAGAATGCTAACTTCTTTTTGAAAGAAATAATAATAATAATAATAATAATAAAAAAGAGAATAATACTTGTTTCATAAAAAAAGTGAATAATACTTGTAGTGAGAGTAAATGTTTAGAGAGAGAGAAAGTCAATAACATTCTTAGAGATCTAGAGAGTTAAAAAGCACTGGCGGTGTGGGCCTATGTGCATTTGTGGTTCGTAAATTTTAGGGTCCGTTAAAAAGTCCATTACATGTTGAAATCTTGAAATACTGTTGTGGCCCAAAAATATTGTACATTTTGCGGATGAGGAATTTTGAATTGATTGGGCCGTCTAGGTACCTATTGAGAAACATATTTAAGTTGATGAACCTTTAATGTCCATATCAGCTTATGAATTTGACCCTAAATGTCTGCAAACAAAACATTTCCCTTTGGGTGTTGGGTGTGATTGGGGCTTGAGGGGGAGAGGGGCCAAGGCTACTAACAATTTAGAGAGCCCAATTTAAGTTCTTAAAAAATTGGTACTTTTGCTTCAAGCCCTCTTAAGTTTACTTAAATTGCATAATTACATGCATATGTTGCTATTTGTTTTAGTTAATCTAAACTAAAAAAATTGTGACTTTAATTGTAAGTACAAAGCATATTTCGTTGGAAAATGCGTATAAGAAAAAGTTTAGTGAGGGATGATGTAAAATTATAATATATTCCCTTCTTTTAATAAACAAGTCACTCTTGAGGTTGAATCAGGCTTAAACGAGCTGAGTCTGCTTGCTTATGCCCGACTTATATAATTTTGTTATAACAATATGAAAAATAATTAATTAAATATTAAACGAGTCGGACTTACTTGCATTGGGCTTTAAGGAGTCCAGAGCGAGCTGGATGTAAGGGTATAAACGAGTCGAACCGAAGCGAACATAGAGCTGCTCGAATTCGACTCGAAACGTTAAATTCATACTCAAATTCGACTCGAATTCGAATTATATTTGAAAATTTCTACTCAGATTCGACTAGACTCGAATATTTATTACTCGAATTCGATCCTACTCGGATCGAATTATATTCAAACTACTCGCGAGCTTCAAATTCAAGTTCAAATTCGAGTCTCCACATAATAACTAGCTTTATAATAAATATAATTATAAATTGAATTTGTTATTTTACTTAGAAATGAGAAAATATATTTACTATTACACTTTACAAATATAAAATCACAATTAAAATTAAAAACAAAATAAAATAATAATTATTAATTATCCTAATTTGATTTAATTTTGTATATATTATAAGAGAATATATCGAGTCTCGAATCGAATTTGTATCAATCAAGTATGTATTGAATCACAATCGAGAATTCAAGTAGTTTGAATCTTAAACGAGTCGAGTATAATGTTGCTCAGATTCTACTCATATTTTTATTCGAATTATTTTTTATGCTCAGATTTGAATTATATCATTAATAAATCCGAGTCTCGTTCGTATTTTTTCGAGTTCAGCTCGAATCGAGTTCGAACTATTTGGTTTGTTTACGACCTTAGTTGAACACCACATTATTCGAGTTTGACTAAGTTAACTAAATAGGTGCACGTGAAAGTTTGTTCAAGTTCAATCCATTTAACAAACTCGAATTGGATTTAGTCGAGCCAGGCATGCCCAGACTCGTGGACAGCCTGTTCGTTCACGGCTCTATTTTTAATGTCAAGGTTTCCATACATATAACATGTATAGATGGAATATTTTCTTGATAATCTTTCTTAAATACTCCATTAATTTTACTGATAATCTTTTTTAAATACTTTATTTATTTTATAAAAAGAGTTTTATTTGACTTTTGTATTAATTAATTTTTAAAATTTTATAATTCAAATTAAATTGTGATGTGAATTTATTTAAGTTTTGAAATAATAATTTTGTACTTAATAATGCTCCCTGAGTTTCACAAAAAGAATCATACTTGAGTTTAATCATATATAAACAATTTGAGAAATTCTAAAATTCAAATTATGATGTGGATTTCTTTAAAATTTCAAAAATGACATTTCTGTAACTATTTATTTTTCTTGATTATTTTTCAATATTGACTGTTGCATTAATCAGAATCAAATAAATTAAAATTGATTTTGAATTTTAGTATTTCGTCAACAGACTTGAAGAAAAAATAAAAACAAATGAGACTCCTTTTGTGAAATGTAAAGAGCACCTTTTTAGTAGTTTAATTTGAATATTAACTATTGCATTAATTTAAATTAAATAAATTCACATTAATTTGAAATTTAGTATCTTCATATAATAAGAAAAGAATAAATTAAATAAGACTCTTTTTATGAATAAATAAATTATTAAATTTTAAAGCTAAAAGTTTATTATTAAATTTTTAATTTTGTTGTTGTTGTTGTTGTTGCTGCTGTATATTTGCTTTTTATAAAGCACATGAAAATGAGAACAAATGTTAAATAGACAGTTTCAAATAAACAAATATTACCTCCTCAATTATTTGATGACTTTGACAAATGACTACCATTTGATATAGTTCACTTTCATGGTATATAATTATTTGTTGGTTTGATTTGGACTGATAAACAATACGAAGGTTAAAGCGATAAAGCCAGCTTCATCAGAAAGGTAAAACAACACGTCAACACAGCCTAAAATATGATTGTCGCAAACACTGATATTTTTAACAAAAAAAAAAAACAAAAATTAAAATAAATCTACCTCTTACAGGAAAAAAGTTTCATTTAATTTACCAAAAAAAAAGAAGTTTCATTTAAGATATCTTTTTGTTCAATATTTATACCTAAAATTAATAATATGTAGTTAGTTCAGTAGTTATGAAAATATTATAATAAACTTATATAAAAATTGTGTCATTTTTTCCCACAATCAATAAAAAGAGGACTTTTAATGTGAAACAAAATTAATAATTGTCAAAATAACTCATTTTGTGGATTAATAGAGAGAGTACTATTTCTATCCTCTAAAGAGTAACTTAAATAAAATTTTCATACAAATTAAAAATGTCAGATTAGAAAATAGAATATAAATTAAGGTGTGAACTCACCCTTGTAATGACTTTAATGTAATATTCCTTATATGATTAATTAATTAATTATAACAAGTATGGGCCTATTTAATTTATTGTATTTTCCCACTTTAATAATAATAATTTGACCCTTCAACATATTTTAGAAAAACAATATTTTATATTATTTCTATAGCTTAGTTGCCATCATTTTCGAAGACGGATGAAATATTTTAAAATTAAAAATATAATTTAATTTTGAGATCAAATTAACGACGACATATTAAGTATATTTTATAATTATTATGATATAAAATATTATTTATCTTATTTCAAACATGTATAGGACAATTTTTTTTTTTTGAATTTCGTGTGAAAATAGGGAGTAGCTTGTAAAATGTCTTATAAATACAAAACAAGGTATCATTAGTTTCCCTTATATTTCTAGCTGCATGCATCACTAATATATTTGAAAGTTCATTAATTCATTCTCTTCATCTCAATCTCTAATTAAATTAAAACCCATGAAACCCCACGGCTTCCACGTCAGCTTTCTAGTCATCACCACCGGAGCTTCAACCGCCCAACACCACCTCATCGAATCCCGTCCACCACCGCCAGACCTCCACGTCATCCACCTCCCACCAGTTGACTACATCCCCGCCACCTTCACCGACGACATGCATGCTGGTCTTGACCCGACTCTGCCTCATCATCCAAGAATCCATCAAACCCTGTAAGCCTGTTAAGTTCTGGTCGTGACATGCTGGCCTAGCCAGATGTAAGCCTGTTAGACGTCGGATTATAAGCCGAGTTATTAGGCATTTTGGAATTAGAATTACATCTATTTTTCAATTTCTCTTAATTCACATTTAAATTAATATTACTTATAATGATACTTTCAGCAATATAAATATTTATAACTAATTATATTGTGACACTAATTATTTATGTTAACGCCAAGATTTGACCACGCGCTTCAATCACCAAGAACGCGCTAATCCTGCACAATAACGAGATCACACTCAGAGTTTCGGGCGGTTTTGCCGCCAGGGGATAGCTCAGGCGTGAGAATTAGTACATGCTGTCTCAAGATTTTGATAACAATGGAGGCTTGTTGTTTAGTGTTAGAAGTTTCATTACCTTTCAAATGGAGAGGGAAGCCTTGTATTTATACTTTCTCGCCTACTCATCACACCTGGACCCCACTTGACAGTATAAAGCATATGTCACCATCAACCAAATCATAATAAATGCTCCAGTCAAAATATAAGTCAACCCAGTTAAAAAGTAACTTCTTTAACTGGATCACTCCTCCCAACTTAGAATCTTCACATCGGATCGGATCTTCCATGTGGGGTCGGGGATCCCGAACCCAGGACCCAACAATTTACAACGAATTATATTATATCGTTAAATATAATATTTTGAAAATTGGCTTCGAACCTTGCATGGCAAGACCGTGAACACTTGGTATAAGTAAAGAAGAGAATAAAAGGTTCAATTACGTTTTACGTACGACATTTATGCACTAAACATTAACACATAAGTGAACTCACATGCTTACGCTTCTAACAAACAAACACACCTCGTAAATAAATTTAAGGGATTAAAATTCTCTTCGTTACACTTACTTTTTAATTTCTTTTCATATACATTCAGTGATACAAATATTATATTTAATAACAAAATAAAATTCGTCTCAAATAATTAATTAGCAACACAATAATTCATGAATTAAATGACAACAATGGGTACGCTGACAGCTCCGTATAAGATGAGACAGGGAAGACTGGACGCAAGGGCGGAGCTGGGATTTTTTCCTGGATGGACTATTGTGTGATCACAGAATTGTGATCTTATAAATAATTTGATGAGGGTTCGGGGGCTGTGCCCTCGAGCCAAATTTTTTAGATAATTTTATATTTTTCGGCCGATTGCATATGTAAAAACATGTATTTAATTACAATATTATTAACATTATAAGTAATAACATTATATAACAATATTCTTTTGTTGTCATTACCTTTAATTCTCCCTCCCAAATTCCCAATCAGTTCGTGACTTCATCTCCTTCATGAATTTAATAACTCAACATACGCACTAATATTGCAATCCCCACTGGCCACTTCCCCAGTATCATAGCTTAAATTAATTATTTAGTGACTCAGTCTAATGCCACATAATCTTCAGTGACTCAGCCCCGTGCCTTTGCAGAATGAAAAGAATACAACCATACAAGGGAAACGAGGATGAGTGGAGGGGTAGACATGTCTTGTAATTAGAATTGGTTTATGAAATATTTGTTTTGCTCCTTCCAAGTATAGCTCCTCTATTGATCAACTCTCCTTAAGTTTATTAAGTTACATATTTAGCCTTACCTTTTACCTATATAAAAAAAAATCACCTAGGCTACAGCCCACCCTAGCCCATGTGTATCTCTGTCCTTGACTGGACGGAAGGATAAATATATAGCACATGAGAATAGCATGACGAAAGGAAGAATGAAAGCATGTGCATAAGGATTTTGATCTGGTATCGAGAAAGAAACCATTCATATGGCCAGGTGTTGTGTATTAAAAGTATCACTAAAAGTAATTTTTATATCGCTAAATTTGTATTGAAAAAAATTGGAGAATGCGTGTATAGTAACGAAAAGGATCTTAATTCAAACTTAATTAACCATTGTACTCTTCTTTTATTTGAGAAACCTATGTCCTCTTTTTTTATATATGAGAAATCGGCATGTCTCGAGGCTCTAGCTATTTTTTCCACGACTCAACAACACCAGTTAGTGATTCGTAAGAGGATCCGCCACAAACCAATGCCTTTTCTGCACTCTCTTGTAACTCTTTAGCCCTACGCCTCATGATCTTACCTTCTTCACCTTCCATTACCAACCTCACCACCCTTTCTATCTCCTCCCTCCTTATCACTCTCTCTCCATCCCTTGTCGCGGGCTTCACCGCCACCCCAACCTCCTCCGTCAGCACCGTTGCATTCATCTTTTGTTCCGCGTATAAAGGCCATGCAATCATTGGCACGCCATGCACCATACTTTCCAACGTTGAATTCCAACCGCAATGAGACAAGAACCCTCCGGTGGCCTCATGACAGAGCACCGCCACTTGTGGGGCCCACGAGGGCACCACGAGCCCCACTCCCTCCGTTCTTCTCACAAACCCCTCCGGCAAATACGCCACCGGATCATTTTCGTCGCTCCCCACGTTGAAAAACGTTGCAAAAGCGCTCACGTCGGTGGGTTTTTGTACTACAAGAATAAATCTTTGCTTACTTGCTTCCAAACCCCAAGCCAACTCAGTGAGTTGCTCACTCCTCAAAGTTCCACCACTACCAAGTGCCACAAAAAGAACAGAGTCACATGGTTGATTATCCAACCATGACATTATATACGCATCCGATTGGGCCACTGAGTCATCATGTTTAACTAGTGGTCCAATCGGATAAATTAGAGGCGTAGGAATATTTGTATAAAATGGATTTTGTTTTAGGGCATTAAGACACGTGGATGTGGATTCTAAGTGTTCCCAAGTGTTTACTAATATTCCAGCAGCCATAGGTAACCTACTCACATGAAGTAAGAACCAGTTGTACTCATTAATCTTCCGGTCCCTAATCGGATCCGGTAAATCATCTATCCGGATGGGTTTACACCCCGGGAGTTGAATCGGTTCGGGTAAATCCACATATTCGCCTTTGACTTCCTGGTCAAGTATTGGAAGGCAGGGGCGGATGTAGTATAAGGGCAACATAGGCATTTGCCTATGCTCAATTTTTTTTTTTTTTACAGGTAACTTCTTGGGGCAGAAATCGTAAGTTAATAAACTCAAAGGGCAAATTTAAAACAAAAGTTAAAGTTTGTGGGAGCAAAAAGTAATTTAGATCATAAATATACATTCTTATTAGCTAGAACTACAGAACATGTTTAGGGGCTTACAGGGACTTCAAAGAGGCGAGAGAAAAAAGTTATCTTCTCCATTTTTGCTTCAGAGCTTCACTCCTAGTGCTTGGCCAAACATCCGATCAACGATTTCTCCTCTTTTCAGCCGCAAGGACCGCAACCTCGTCTCGCCTCTTCGCATTTATTTGTAGACTTTGTAGTCTCTAAATTAGAAGGTAACAAAAAATTAGGGCTTTTTTATTTATTAATTTAAAATTTGTAATTTGTTTGAATTTGTTGTTGGTTGGGGACTTGGGGTTAAACTCAATTCAATTTATTTGATTTATTTGTATTTTGATGTATTGGACTTAAGAGGTAGGTAATTAGGGCTTTTTTGGTTTGATAAATTTTTTTGTTAATAGTTGAAGTTTATATTATTTTAATTTGTTGTGGGTTGGGTTTTTTTGGGATTAAAACTTAAATGAATATGCTGATAATACTGTTAAGTGTTATGCAATTTTAGTTTTTTTTGAATTTGTTGTGTACGTGAATTGGTGAGTTGATTTGACTGTTCTGACTTGATTTTCTTTGAATATAGAAGCAAATTTGGTTTGAGGCTTTGTGCATACAGACATACAGTTGAATTTCAAATTGAACTATGACAAGTAATCGAAGTAAAGTTTCTAAATTCTATCTAAAAAATGTTTATTTATTTTGAATTTTTTTATTTTGTGGTTATGATTTATGCATATTTTATTTGTTTGTATATTATAGAATTATATTTCTGTTGAATAATTGTTTGTTTGGGTTGTTGTGTACTTGTATTTTGATTGATTTAGGCATTCATGACTTGTGGTCAAAATTCAAACGTTCCAAAACGGAATCATCAACATCACAATCTCAAAGTCTCTCAAATGAAACCCATATCCAATCATCAACATCACAATCTCAAAGTCTCTCAAATGAAACCCATATCCAATCACAATCTCAAAATATCAATTCTCAATCCCAAGTTGAATTCATTTAGAACAGGAGCTTGTTGCGGATCCGGGACCTAAGACCATCTATTTTGGAATATGATGCTAACAAGAGAGATGGTATTCGTCGGGCAATATTTGCTTAAAGGTCCTCATCAACCAATGCTTTCCAAATTCCCTCAAACTGTTATTTACGGAGAAAAACGTAGATTTAATCCCGAATGGTACAAAAAATACGCCGGTTGGTTGGAATATAGTGAAAAGAAGGATGCAGTATTTTGCTTATATTGTTATCTATTCAAAGTTGATATTGGTGGTCAAGGGGGTGGGAATACATTTGTCGGTAAGGGATTTAATAATTGGAGAAAAACAGAATACTTATCTGATCATGTTGGAGAGTCACCTAATAGTATTCATAGACAATGCACGCGGGCTTGTCAAGATTTGAGGAACCGAAAACAACACATAGATATCAAACTTGCCAATATATCAGACCAAGAAAAAAAAGATTACAAGCTTCGCTTGCTCTCATCTATTAAGTGTGTTCGATTGCTTTTAAATGAGGTTTGCCTTTCCGTGGCCATGATGAATCAATGCTTTCAAAAAGGCAAGGATTATTTCTTTCGATTCTAAAGTTTTTTATCCGAAAACAATGATGATGTGGAATAAAGTTGGTGCTGAATAATGCTCCTGGGAACCAAAAATTGACAGCACCTTCGAATCCAAAAAGACATTTGTAGTGCCGCTTGCATTTTTGACCACAAAAGTTATAGTTGCAGAGATTGGGGATAATTTTTTCCTCTTTGTTAGTTGACGAGGCTCGTGATTCATCAATTAAAGAACAAATGGCTATTGCTTTTACGGTATGTGAACAAACATGGGTGCATTATTGAGTGTTTTCTTGGCATTGTTCATGTTTCCAATACACGTGCTCAAACACTTAAAGAGGCTATTGAGTCACTTTTTGCAACACATGGATTGAGCATGTCACGTGTACGTGGGCAAGGATATGATGGAGCTAGTAACAATGCGAGGGGAATTCAATGGTCTTAAGAGCTTGATTTTGTCAGAGAATAAGTCTGCTTTTTATGTTCATTGTTATGCTCATCAGCTTCAATTGACACTTGTAGCAGTTGCAAAAAAAACATAAGAAGCTTAAATCATTCTTTGATTATCTTGCAATTTTGGCAAATGTTGTTGGAGCTTCTTGCAAGCGTAAAGATGTTCTTCGCGTGAAACATATAGAAAGAATAATTCAAGGAGTTGCTAATGGTGAAATCAAGACCGGGCGTGGGCTGAATCAAGAAGTGACCTTGAAGCGGCCTGGAGACACACGGTGGAGCTCACATTATGACACAATTCTCAGTGTTATTAACTTGTTTTCTGAAACAATTGAAGTGTTTGAGATAGTAGAAGATAATACATCGGGTGATAAAAGTACAGAAGCAGGTACCTTGTAGCATTTCATGCGAGATTTTGAGTTTGTTTTCTTGTTGCATTTAATGAAAAAGATTTTGGGAATCACGAATACCTTGTCACTAGCATTACAAAAGAAAGACCAAAATTTCGTAAATGCAATGACTTTAGTTACTATCTCAAAGCAACGGTTACAAAGTATGAGAGATTCGGGATGGGAGACTTTGTTGGCAGAAACTACTCAATTTTGTAATATGCGTGGGATTGTCGTTCACAAAATGGAAGATACCTTTTTGGTTCAAGGGAGATCACGTCGGGGTGAAAAAGTCACAAATCTTCATCACTTTCAAGTTGAGTTACTCTATACAGTGATAGATAGTCAACTTCAAGAATTAAATGATCGATTTGACAATGTTAATACAGAGTTGCTCTCGTGTATGGCGTGTCTTGATCCAAGTTAACTCCTTTCTCAGCATTTGACAAGGAACGGTTTTGATTAAAATTTGCAAAGTTTTATCCATTGGAATTTCAAGATAGAGATATTTGGGGGATTGATGATGAACTTGAAACTTACATTCTAGATGTGAAAAATGATTCTGAATTTTCTAATATGAAAGGGATGATGAACTTGCTCAAAAGTTGGTTAAGAAGAACAAGACTGATTTGTATCCTCGGGTTTATTTGTTGTTGAGATTGGCTTTGACTTTACGGTTGCTACTGCTACGGTGGAGAGAATATTTTCAGCGATGAATATTATTAAAAACCACTCTCCGAAATCAAATGAGCGATAAATGGTTGAGTGATTGTTTGGTTCCGTACATTGAAAATGATGTATTTGAAACTATTGATAATGAAGCTATCGTAGAACATTTTCTAGCTATGAGGCGTAGGAGGATAGCATTGTAATTTGTAAACATTATTATGATTAGTTAATATTATTATTAGTTCAAATTTTCTTTATTTAACTTCAACCAAAAAATTAGTAAAATTCGCCCCTGCTGAAACAAATTCCTAGATCCGCCCCTGTTGGAAGGTAAAGTGATAAAGCAAGGGCTTTTGTAGTGCTTGTGAAAAAAGTGTAGACCGGAATAGAAAGTTCTTGGCAGACCATGAAGGCTTGAGTGGCGAAGATATCAATGATTAGGGCTTTGAGCCGGTTCAGATCAATGAGAATGGACGGGAGTGGTTTAAGGGATTCTTGGCAAATAAGAGAGATGCGGGTCAAAATTGGCATGTCATCGGAGATTATGTTGGAGACATCGACCGGCGGGAGATGGATGACATGGAGGTCGGCCGGGAGGGCGGAGGAGTGGAGGAGGCTGTTTTGGGCGGTGGAGGCTTCAGTGGTGATGACGAGGAAGCTGACGTGGAAGTTGTGGATGGTGACGAGGCGCTTGGCAAATTCCAAGAGAGGGATGACGTGTCCCATGCCGGGGCTTGGGAGGACGGCTACATGGGGTTTTATGGCTTCATCAACCACCACCACCATGGCTGATTTAAAAAGGATGTATATATAATTATATTTATATGTGTGTATATATATATATATATACACGTGTATAAATGGAAAAGTATAACTTAAATATATATTGTAATGCATGGGAAATGAATGGCAATTCCATATATATAGGTACCAAGCCAAAGGACCCGGCTGCATGTAGTTGAGTTTATGATAACCATATATATTCTTGTTCTTCTTTTTTCAATCAAAGTTGTTTAAGGATCAGATTCCATTTGTAATGTTGGCACACAATTCGCATGTAAGCATGTATAAATTTATTGCATTTACAGTCCACAAAGAGATGCTAAAACAACAAATGATCCAACTATTGATACACCAAATGCAAAAAGTTCATATACACTTGCTTGCATATAAGTTAAGGACATTTGATGTAATCATCAAAATATATTGTTTAAATATGTAATCATTTTTAATTACTCCCTCTATTATGAAAAAAAAAGTCTTATTTAGACTTTTAAAAGTTCATTTGCTATATACTTCTTCTGTTTTAAAATTAGAGATATAGTTTGACTTTTTATGTCAAACGACGACGTATTAAACTTTAAAATTTTAATTTTAAATTGATACATATATATATATATATATTCATTTAAATTCTGAAATAACAAAATTTGTAATAGTAATATTATTTAGATAGTTTACAATATTCACTATTTATTCTATTAAATAAAATCAAATAAATTTATGTCGGTGTTGAATTTAATTTAATTTAATTTTTTTTGAGTTGACTCAAAATTATTGTCAAAATTTTTTAGAACAGATAGAGCAATTTTTTAAAGGCAAATGCAATTGTACATATTTATAAATTACTAAATACTTGCATTATTTGTACGCTAATAATAATCATGTTCCAACTTATGCATTGTTTTAATTATTGAATTATTTTCTGTAAGTTCCATACATATATAAACTTCTCGTAAATAGAATAATCTGGAATATATGCAGAACAAGACAACATTATCATGTTTACACAGCATATGCCAATTGGTCGTTATACGTACATGATACTTTGTAGCAAAGAGGCAAAGATGCTGAGGAACAAAGTGAGGAATTACACATCTCTCTCAAGCTCTAGAGGATAAAAGGAAGTTGTTTAAGTGACAGTTGGTTGAAGGCTGTTTTGGCAAGAACAGTTGTTCTTAGTAGGGCATTATGGTAGTTTCATCGTGAAAGTAATAACTCCATCTATTCCAAAATTAGGGATACAATTTAATTTTTGAGTTCAAACGATCGACAATATATTAAACTTCAAATTGATGTGAATTTACTCAATTTTAGTTGATATAATTATTATAATTATAAATATATAACAAAAACTATTAATTACAAAATTTATTTTATTCTAAACTTTTATAAGTCATACAAATTTTAAAGTTTAATATGTCATCGTTTGAACTCAAAAGTCAAATTGTATTTTAATTTTGGAACGGAGGGAGTATTTATTTTGCTAACTAATGGTGTAATGTTTTTAATCTTTACAGAATCTGCACTTGTTACATTGGACTTTAATGTGATTTTTTTTTAATATTTTAGGTTTGTTCATCTGTCAATTCATTTTTCTGAGTTATAAAGATTTATGCATGTTAATAACACAATTTCTTCGGTAAAATCAGGATTAGGATCTCATCTATTACATTTATTTTTTAATTTTTCCCAAAATACTATATAAATATTACATTTGGAGACAAAATAAAATTCGTTACAAATAATTAGCGATACAATAAAATTCATCGCAAATAATTGTAGGGTCCTTTACAGAAATATACAACAATTAATAAAATATTACAAGAATAGTGAACTAACAAAATAATTACAAAAAGAATAGTGCACTAACAAAATAATTACAAAAAGAGTGCAACAAGATAAACTCATTAAATCATTCAGTTTCCTAAAAATAAAGAATTCCTTAAATCAAGGACGACCAAAATATGATGATCAGATTTGTTGGTCCATCGTCACCGCCAACAAATCCAACGGTCGATTATCAGTTACGGCAAAGAACCAAAATTAAACAAATCTAAACCAAAATTAAAACATAATCGACCAACAATCTGCTCACCGTTGGCGTCATCGAGCTCCTCATCATCGTCATCCCTGTCAGATCCATCGTCACCGCCAGGACGACAGTTGGCGTTCCAGTGGTGGGCGTGGACGGGAGAGGCGTAGATGGGGCGGCGGAAGCCGGGCGGTGGTTGGGGCAAAAGAAGTGGTGATTATCATCGATGAAGCCGATGGGGAGTTCACTGGTGGCTTTAGGGAGGGGTGGAAAATGGTGGACGGCGGCGGCTGTGTCGTCGTGATGGAAAATGAGTTGAGGAGGAGGAGGGTAACCAACCCTTAATACAAAGGTAACCAACCTTAATACATATGTAACCAACCTTTAATACAAAGGTAACCAAACTTTAATACAGATGTAACCAAACCTTAATACAAAAGTAACCAAAACTTAATACAAAAGGTATCCAACCTTAAAACAAAGGCAACCAACCTTTAATACAAAGGTAACCAAACCTTAATACCAAGGTAACCAACCTTTAATACAAAAGTAACCAAACCTTAATACAAAAGTAACCAAACCTTAATACAAAGGTAACCAAACCTTAATACAAAGGTAACGAAACATTAATATAGAGGTAACCAATCTTAATACAAAGTTAACCAAAACTAGTTACTACGTTTTCAGAAATTGGTTACCTCCATACTGGTATTTAGTTACTTCTATACTAGTGTTTGGTTACCAGTGGTAACTTCTCACTGCCAAAGGGCTCAGGCCCGTAATCAGGGCCATACGTGATTGATCTCGTAAAGGGTCTCGAATCAGTACTAATATACTCTCTTCTGTAGCTTGTGCTTTCATGACTCGGTCCTGCAACAACAATTTCTGCCATTGCTGAAAGCTCGAGAGAGAAGTTGGGCATGGAGATGAAGAATAAGAAGAAGGAATCATGGGTTTAAGAGTATATATATGGGATAGTATATGTATATACATGTTGTCTTTGTTTATTTGATTTACTTTTCTGGGTGGTGGTGCTTTTTGAGAGGAGAGAAAATGTTTTAGTTTCTGAAAAGGAGTTGGGGAGAAATGTTTAACTTTTTGAAATTTGAACTAAAGGAATCATGGCCACCTTGCCCGAGAGAGAGAGAGAGAGGAGAGAAAATATTTTAGTTTCCGAAAAAGAGTTGGGGAGAAATGTTTGACTTTTTGAAATTTGAATCAAAGGAATCGGGACCACCTCAGCACTCCAATTAAACCACCCAACTAAATTGAAGGGATAAGAATGCACTAAATTGTAAATTAAATATTGAAGATGCACTAATTTTGTAAATATTTTATGTATACACTTTTGTTGTAATATTTTGTAAAAATGTACTAATAAATGTAATTGTCCCATAATTGTATCACTAAAAGTATGGTTAAAAATAATATTTATGTTACTGGATATGTATCGAGAGAAATTAAAAAATATGTGTAATGGTTAATCCGTATGTGTATTGTCGACGCCGAGAGGAATCGCTATCTCATGCTAGTTGTTACCCTTTTCAATTTTTAGCCTTTTATTAGATGATTTTTTGAAAAAGGTCGGCATTAATGTCGACGGGGTTTTGAAATATCGTTTTTATGACGAGCCAATTAACCAGAGTCGCCAGTTGGTATATTTGAAATGGATGTACCAACTCATCCAAGTTTCGTTTTCGTAAATCGCTGGCTCATATGTGACTCCGAATTAATTGGTCTGCGAACCGAGATTCATAGAGTTCGGGGGCTTGCTTAAGCGAGGGGAAGGTGTTAGGCACCCCCCGACTTCCGTGAAACACGGTTACCGCAATCTTGATGCTTTCCTATCATTTAATTCATGAAATGTGTGTGTATGCGCGTGTGTGTGTGCCTATGTGAATGTTGTGGTGAGTTTGTATGAAAGAATCATTTGGATTTTTTAGGGAAAATCATGCTTTGGGAGTGCTTTAGAATGTCCTTCGGCTTATACAAGAAAGCTTTATGAGAAATGTTTGATTTTAATTGTCAAAACTATGAGATTTTCATTAGGTGTCGTTTTGGCAAAAACAAGAGTTTTCTAAACCTTCGTCAAAATAGGAATCGAGATCTATACGTTGCTTTCGTAAAACGAGCGGGCAATTTCTAGAATCTCTTTAACCCTATGCACAATGGTTTAATAGAACCACCTTTTACTTTCATAAAACCATTTCTTGTGACATTTGAACACGATCTTTCTTTTGCCTTCTCGTTAAAAGGAATCGACATTCATTAGCACTCCCAATTTTTAGCCTCGTGATTCTAATAACCTAATTTGATTGATTTTATGGAAATCTTCATCGTTTAGCTTTGAAATCAATTTTGTATGTCATGAATCAAATTAAGCATTAAAATGCGTTGGGGCTATTCATGGGCATGTAAGCCATCAAAATAACCCCAAACGCCCACAATCACGTATTTCACTATTACGGGGCCTTAAACCCGATTTTCAACTTGGTATCGTTTTAAGGCCCGACGATTACATGTTTACAATCAAGGATAATCGATCATATTACATACACCACAATTGTCCATCATCGGATTTGGACCACGGGGTCGCGTTCCTTGGCTCACATCCATAATTTCTATACACCCACAAAATGGATACTACAACAATTGAACAAGCAAAAAATCACCAAATGGATATCATCGGGTCATTAGGAAGAATTTTGTTCCGTTGGAACCCTCACTAATAATCCCTAATCCATGTATTCTCAATAATATACAAGAAAACTACATTTAGTATAACCCAAATGATAAAAATTTAACAAAATGATATAACAAAATTGCTATAAAAAGAATTCTTTTTTACCTTGCAAATGACACCACGATGCGTATAAACTTGTATATTAATTAGAGTAGAGAATATATGTGATACAATCTCACAAAAGAGATATAACTCCTCACTATTTTCTCTCTTTTCTCTCCCTAATTTGTTGCTGTTGTTGCTGTTTTTCTTCCTTTTTTCGAGCTGCTCCTCCTGCCTCTCCCTTCTGCTGGAATAAATGAAGAACTGTACTAATATGGGGCTGCCAAGGGCAGCCGCAGATTGATCTGCGGCTGGCTGGCCGCCCACCAGCCACTCAGCCTGGTTTTGATTTCCGTGTTTCGAGTTCCGTGTTTTTAAAAGGCGCACTAATTGGCCGCAGATCAATCCGCGACTGGCTGGCTGGCTGGCTTGACTTTCTCGATTTTCATGCTACGCCTCGATTCTCGTGTTGTGACGTCGGTTTTCGCAGACAGGTTCGTATTTTGCAGTCCGAGAATTACTGGGAGGCGTGCCACATCCTCCGAGAATGCTGAATTCGGACAGCCTTATTGTTACGTCGGTTTCGGTTGTAAATCGTCGCGGTGGCGTCGAGTGTTCGTACTTGTCCATCCTTTGCTCTCGCAGGCCGGTTCATTTGACGGATTTACCCTCCTGTCAGGGTTAGTATACGAAGTATAAATTTTGGGTGTCTACATGTATTATATTTATCAGAGTTCACTTACAATCGTCTATATGTTTGTAAAAAATTATAGGGTCAATTTTGGCCCAAACATTAGAGTTGAAATCGGACTTTTCGGTCTAAAAACACAACAAAAATTTTAAACAAAACCAACAATTTAGGGCCATCTGGCTCAACTGAAGCTGGAGGACACTTTGACGCATGATGATTGGGTTTGGATGTTGGTTTAGATTAACTTGGGCCTAATGAAGCCCATAATTATATGACAAGTTGTCATTTTCTCCCAATCACTGCCACGCTTACGTCACCGGCACACAAAACAATGGAATTTGAAAAAGTCTACGATATATAACTTCATAGATTAAAATTTATAGTACTCCGTATTTCTCAAGTCGCAATTACGCAGCACAAATTTTCTCTCTCACACACAAAAACACAGTTAACTCCATGGAAGCTAAACCTTCGAATCCTCCGTTTTCAGAAAACCCTAAAAACTCCACAATAGCAAAACCAAATCCGAAAGACAGGGACTTTTTAATTCATCTCGAAGCTTATCTCGCCAAGCGGGATGGAGTTGATAAGCTCCTCAAAATCTCACGATACGCCACCAAAATCATCCTCGCATTCTCTGTTCTCCCTCAAACCCTAACCTTAACTGCGAGATTGAAAAGCTTCGAATCGAGCGTCGGCGTGAGCCGGAAAGCTTTCCGTCTCGGGAAATTCGTTCAGGATGTGAATGCTCTTAGAAGTTCATCATTTGATTCGAAGGAAGACTTAATTCTCTCTTGCATTGCTTATGGAGGTGAGGGTTTGTATTATTTTGTTGAACAGTTTATTTGGTTGGCTAAATCGGGGTTAATTGATAGTAAGCATTCGCGTAATTTGCAAAAGATTAGTGCTTGGGCTGAGTTTATTGGGTATATTGGGAGTATTAGTTTGAAAATTAGGGATTTGAGGAGAATTGGTGAGGATGAAGCGTGTTTGGTATCGACTATTGAAGTTTCAGAGATGAGAGGGGTTAAATGTGGTGAGGTAAAGGAGAAGCTTTGGAAATTGAGAGAGAAGAAGTTGATGAAGAGGCTTTCTGTTGTGCAGGATTTGGCTGATGGGTTGATGGCATTGGCGGATATTCGGGATGGGAAAGGGCAGTTTTCCGGGCCGGTTTTGTTATCATCTGCCGGGCTTTTGTCTGCACTTATTAGTACTCACAAGAATTGGTTGTCTTGCTGATTGTGGTGACAAGTTGATCAGGTATTACTTGTTGTTAGGATGTTGCTTGTTGAATTATGATGTTGGATAGATTTGTATGATTTGTTGCATAAAATGTGAGGGAGAAAGAGGCTCCTGAAACTTATAATGGGAACCCAGGGAAGTTCTTGGGGTTCCCCTATTTTTTAACATTTTCCAAGAATGAATAATACTGATATTTTCCTTGTTAAAAATGTGATATCTGTCTTAGCAATTTTGAATTTAATCATCGAATGATGAATTCTTATAACTCATTGTTATAGGTAACGGGTATGTAAGTCTGCAATCATTGGACCTTTATTTCATTGTTTAATTAAATATATTAGACAAAGATAGTTATTGTGGTGACTAAATAAAGTATCACTCCGTCCCAAATTAATTGCATTTTTAGGACTTTTTAAAGTCAAATTGACTATTTTTAAAACTAATTTTTTTTACTGTTTTTGCTAACATATAGGTGAAGATATTATAACTAAAAGAAAGTATATACAATTTATTACTAATTTCAATTTTTATAATTTTAGAAATATATTTATATATGCTTAATTATTAATTTTAAAAATAGTCAATTTGACTTAAAAAAGTCGTAGAAAAGCAATTAATTTGGGACGGAGGGAGTATTAGACAAAGAAAATTTAGTGGAATTGGGAATGATTAGTTTTTCTATAGTTATGCTTTTATTTTTGTTTATTTCTCTCCAAACCATGTTTTCTAACTTCAAAAATAATCATTTGCCATAAGTTTCTAACATTTTGTGCCAAGCAAACATGAGAAACAGACGCATCTTTCTTTAGCTTGAGAACTTTAGGGTAAGTTGTCTCGTGTGCCTGTTACTAGCAACATGATATTGTTAGAGATGTGCGTGTGAACTAAAGATAGGTGATCTATTGTCACTCTTCAATGTCTTCGTTCCTACAATATATTACTCTCTCTGTCCCAAATTAATTGCTCAGTTTTAACTTTTTAAAGTCAAATTGACCATTTTTAAAACTAATCTTTTTACTATTTTTGCTAAAATATATGTGAAGAAATTATAACCAAAAGAAAGTATATACAATTTATTACTAACCCCAATTTTTATAATTTTAGATATATATTTATATATGCTTAATTATTAATTCTAAAAATAGTCAATTTGACTTAAAAAAGTCAAAACTGAACAATTAATTTGGGACGGTGAGAGTAATTGTTAATTAGCTACTTATAGATAGGAGACCATAACCATCTTACCAAACATTACAACAAAGCATAAGCTAGTTAATTAGGATATATTTGTAGCAATCCCTAAACACTTCTACTCATTTGGTCTGTAACACACTGCTTAATTAGGATATATTGGTAGCAATCCCTAAACACTTCCACTCCTTTGATCTGTAACACACTGCCCTTCAAACATCGCAAAACATGCCACTCGTAAACGGAGCCTAAATCTGTTTTCATGCAAAAGATTCGAGATTGCAGAGAAATAGCTTTTTGTGTTTGTTAACTTTCTTCAATTAATGTACTTAAGGCTTCAACTATTATATTGCAATATTATGCTACATTTGGATTGGTGGAATAGGAGGGAGAATGGAATGACTCATTGGAATGGAAAAAATTGTGTTTGGTTGCGATTGGAATGAAAAAAATTGTGTTTGGTTCCTTGAGGGAGGGAGAGCATATGGAATAACTCATTATTCCATTCCTTCAATCCAAACGTAGCATTTGGGAAATAGTTATATTCCCTTTTCGCTCTCCCTTGCATCTATCTTGTTTCCCCTTTTTCAAATTTCAGGTATGGCATGGTGGAGAACAAGAAATAGTAAATATAAATGTGAAGTGAACACCCATAAGATCTACTTAATATGCACGCACAGGATGCGAGTGATAGTAAATTATTTTTAAAATATATTTATTGATTTAAAGAAAATATAATATAATACGAGCAAAATAGATAAAGATAATAAATATAATTGACCTACTAACTTTAAAAACTGCCAGGTCGTTTTCTTTTAACATGTGATAACTGTTCTGAAACTAAAATTAAGAAAAAAAAGAAAGAAAAAAAAACTGTTTTGAGAGACCGAAGAGTTCTCCCTTAATAATATAAATATAGATACTAGAATCTATTTTGAAGATTATCTGTTACATTTTTTTGCAGACACATCCTCCGAGCGTAACGAGATTGAAAATATCTAAAAGCTTTACAAAACTCACCATTTTGCTCAAGGACCTTAAAATTTATTGGAAAAAAAAACTAAAATTAAGAAGTAGGTAAAGTTTTGTCTTCATGCCATGAATCCGACTTCTAATAAGAATAGGTAAAGTTTTTTCTTTTCTTTATTCTCTGGTGGGCTTTCAATAGGACTTCACTTCTCAAAGCCGGAAGGGTTAAACTTGTGCTCCCCTATAGATCTAACTAACTAACAAGCGGTAGGCCATGGACGTGGGAGTGGGTTGGGAAATATTTTCCTACCTTAAATCTTATCAGCTCCGACAGTTTTTTTTTGGCTTAGATCATGAATTCAAATTTTACTTTTGGATAGGTAGGTGTTCCCTCAACTCTATCATATTTGTCAAAAAAAAAGGGTCCTTTATAGTACTATACAACATTTATAAATTATTCTCAAAAACAGTACAACCACAAAATAATTACAAAAAAAACGCCAAACACAAATCAGGTAAGATATTTTAGTTAAAATGGTAAATTTTAAACTGCTGAAATCAAGGAAGAGTGTGGGCAGTTACAAAAACATATAAACCAAACCCAACAACCGTAAAGCAACCCAATCAGTCAATATTGAAAAACGAAAACGAATCGGAGAAACAGAATTGAAGACACAAGGATATCACAACAATTAATCATAAACTGGATTATTAACGGCAATCTTGAAGGATTTGGAAACGAACATCGACGGTAAACTTGAAGTTTCTGATACCTCCATTAACGACGAATTCGAAAGATTACAAAACAGCCATAAACGAAAAGCTTGATTCATAATCTGGTAAATAGCCCATAATATGGATTCGTGATAATGTCGGGTTACTTTCATATAAATGATCGGTTACATACAATTTTTATTTCCATTCGAATATTATCAATTCGTTTCATGGTTGTAACTGTTTACCACGTGATTGGTTAATTAATAGTACTAAATTGGTTACTGTGCACAGTAGATTTGATCACATTGTTTACTGTTTGTAGGTCTTAGTTTGTAAGCATAGTGGTCTAAACCTTGTTTCAGATTAATTATTTCTTAGTAGAATTACTTTAGTTACTATATACATGTTATTTGGTTACTTTCATAACTTTGTTTGGTTACTTTCACATACACGAATACAGTTTATGTATAATAAATAAATTGGTTACATTCATATGTTTGTTTTGTCACTTCATGTTTGGTTACTTAATAGTATTAATTTGGTTGCATAACACATTATAGTTGGTCACCAATGTTTGATGATTGTACTTGTTTAATTAATAACCATATTGGTTGAAAATTTATTTCAGATTAATGATTTTTTGGTAAAATTACTCTGGTTACTATATATCTGTTATTTGGTTATCTTCATATGTTTGTTTGGTAACCTTCACATACACAAATATGATTTATGTATATTACACAGATTGGTGGCCTTCATATGTTAGTTTGGTAACTTCATAATTGATTACTTAATATTACTAATTTTGTTGCATAATACATTACATTTGGTCACCATTGTTTGATGATTGTACTTGTTTAGTTTATAAGCAGATTGGTTGAACATTTGTTTCATATTAATGATTTATTAACACAATTACTTTGGTTACTATATGCATGTTATATGGTTATCATTATATGTTTGTTTAGTTACTTCAAATACACAATACATTTTATGTATAATTAACAAATCGGAGGCCTTCAAAATGTTTGTTTGGTTACTTAATTATTGATTATTTTAGAGTACTAATTTGGTTACTGTATACATTACATTTGGTCACCATTGTTTGATGATTGAACTTGTTTATTTTATAAGCAGAATGATTGAACATTTGTTTCAGATTGATAATTTCTTAATACAATAACTTTGGTTACTATATACATATTGTCGACGCCGGGAGGAATCGCTTACGCAGGGGGTTGTAACCCTTTCCAATTTTAGCCTTTTCATTTAGATGATTTTTTTTGAAAAGGTCGGCATTAATGTCGACGGGGTTTTTTAAAGATTGTTTTTTTTTATGATGAGCCAATTTAACCAGAGTCGCCAGTTGGTATATTTGAAATGGAGTGTACCAACTCATCCGAGTTAGTTTTTTTTTATAAATCGCTGGTCATATGTGACTCCGAATTAATGGGTCTGCGAATCGAGATTCATAGAGTTCGGGGGCTTGCTTAAGTGAGGGGAAGGTGTTAGGCACCCCTCGACTTCCTGTGAAGCACGGTTACCGCAATCTTTGATGCTTTCCTATCCTTTAATTCATGAAATGTGTGTGTGCGCGTGTGTGTGTGTGTGTGCCTATGTAAATGTTGTGATGAGTTTGCATAAAAGAATCATTTTGGAGATTATTAGGGAAAATTGTGTTTTTCTTTTGAGAATGCCTTAGAATGTCCATCGGCCTTTAAACGAGGAAAGGCTTTGCGAGAAAGGGTTGATTTTAGTTGGCAAAAACTATGAGATTTTCCTTAGATGTCGTTTTTGGCAAAAAAAGAGTTTTTAAACCTTCGTAAAAATAGGAATCAAAAATCTATACATTGCTTTCATAAAATGATGGGCAAACTTCTAGGATATCTTTCACCCTACGCACCAAGATTTAATAAAACGTTGTTTTTATTTTTATAAAACCATTTTTTTGTGACATTTGAAAACGACTTTCTTTATCCTCCTCGTTTAATAGGAACCGACATTCATTAACACTTCCAATTTTTTAGCTACGTGATGCTAACCCCCTAGTTTGCTTGATTTTAAGGAAAAAAACCTTCATCGTTTAATCTTTAAAATCATTTTTTCGTGTCGCAAAGTCCAATCAAACATAAACATGCATTGGGGCTATTCATGGGCATGTAAGCCATCAAAATAAACCCAAACGCCTACAATCACAAATTTCACTATTTCGGGGCCTTAAAACACGATTATCGCCTTGGCGTCGTTTTAAGGGCCCGACGATTACATATTTACAATAACGGATACATCCACCCGATTACATACATTCAAAAATGTCCATCATCGGATTTGGACCACGGGGTCGCAATTCCTAGGCTCACATCCGAAACTTATTGGCACAACCGCCAAATGGATATAACGAAAATAAACAACGGGATGCCTAATACTCTAGGATATCTTACAATGACGATCGAAATACACTATGAATGATACCATACCATGATAGCTAAGATTTGCACCAAACGGATTTCATCGGGCTATTAGGGGGAATTTCATTCCGATGAGACCTCACTAATAGTCCCTAACCCATGGCCTTCACAATACTATATGAGAAAAAAACTACATTCAAGGTAATTCGGATGACCAAAAGATTAACAAAATGGTATAACAAAATGCTAAGAACAAATGGTTTTTTCACCTTGCCAATTAATCCCCACAATATGTATGAATTTGTGTATTGAGTAGAGTAGAAAATATGAGATATAATCTCACAAAATTGGTACAATTCCTCACTCTTTTCACTCTTTTCTCTCCTAATTTTTGCTGTTTTCTTGCTGTTTTTTCTTCTTCTCCCGAACTGCTGCTGCTGCTGAATCCTCTCTTTTTTTCTTCCTGTATGCGAACTGGCCTAATATAGCACTGCCAAGGGCAGCCGCAGATCTATCTGCGGCTGGCCGCCAGATATATCTGCGGCTGGCCCTTGGTTCTCCCCCCAGCCGCGCTCGAGTCCCGTGCGCTTCGAGGTCCCGTGCTGCCTCGAGTTCCGTCCTTGGCCTGCGAATTGATCTGCGGCTAACTGTGCTGATTTTCTCGTTTTTCGTGCCTCGTCTCGATTTTCGTGTCGTACCGTTGGTTCCCGCTGACGGGTTTGCGCTCGGCAGTCCGGAACCGTTGGGAAACGTGCCACGTCATCCGGGGGTTAAGTAAGCACAGTGATCAGTAACTGACTCTCGACATTCGCTTGTTGTCGTGTCGGCTTCAATATCATCCCGTCGTGGTGGTTTTGAGGGTTCGTCTTTATGTCCACCCTTTATTCTCGTGTGCCGGAGTCATTTGACGATTTTGCCCTCCTGTCAGGGTTAGTTTAGGTAATGCAAATATCGTGTGTCTACAGCTGCCCCTCTTTTCATGTTCTATGAAATGATAAATGAAGTATGAACGAGGATAAAGAATTAGTACACTCGATGCATGAATGTACAGTGCACAAGAATGACAAATACAATACGTGATTTGCTTGGATCTCGGCCCTTCCACAGGGTTGTTGTTGGTTTGGATCTTAGCCCTTCCCAGGGTTGTGGGTTTGTTTGGATCTTAGCCCTTCCCAGGGTGTTAGTTTGGATTCTCAGCCCTTCCCTAGGGTGTTAGCCTTGGATCTCAGCCCTTCCCCAGGGTTTTTGTTTTGGTTGGATGCTCTTCCCAGGTTTGCTCACCACTCTGTCGCTGGGTTTGCGTTGGAAATTGTCTCAGCCCTTCCCAGGGTTTGTGGTGTTTTTTGTCTTTTTTCTTTTGTGGATATCAGGCCCTTCCCAGTGGTTTGCTCACTCCATCTTGTTCGTGGCTTCGCGTGGATCTCAGTCCCTTCCCAGGGTGATTTGCTCATCCCACTCTGTCGCGGTTTGCTTGGATAGCCTTCCCAGGTTTCTCACCACTCTGTCGCGGTTTGCTTGGATCTCAGGCCCTTCCCAGGGTTTGTTGTTTTTTTGTCTTTTTTTCTTCTTGTGGATATCAGCCCTTCCCAGGGTTGCTCACCCCATCTTGTTGTGGTTGCTCGCGTGGATCTCAGGCCCTTCCCAGGGTTTGCTCACCACTCTGTCGCGGTTTGCTTGGATGCCTTCCCAGGTTTTCTCACCACCTTCTGTCGCGGTTTGCTTGGGATCTCAGCCCTTCCCAGGGTTTGTTGTTTTTTGTCTTTTTCTTCTTCTTGTGGATATCAGACCTTCCCAGAGGTGGATCACCTATCTTGGTTGTTTCCCCCCCCCCCCCTCTGGTTCGCGTGGATCTCATCCCTTCCCAGGGTTGTTGTTGGTTTGGATCTTAGCCCTTCCCAGGGTTGTGGTTTGTTTTTGGATGCTTAGCCCTTCCCAGGGTTTGTTGGTTTGGGATCTCAAGGGCCACTTCCCAGGGTGTTAGTTTGGACTCTCAAGCCCATTCCCAGGGTTTTGTGTTTTGGTTTGGTAATGCCTTTCCCAGGTTTGCTCACCACTCGTGTCGCTGGTTATTTGGTTAGCTTGGATCTCAGCCCTTCCCAGGGTTTTGTTGTTTTTTTGTCCTTTTTTCTTTTGTGGATTATCAGCCCTTCCCAGGGTTTGCTCACCATCTTGTTTTTGTGGTTCGCGGTGGATCTCAGCCACTTCCCAGGGTTTGCTCATCCAGCTCTGTCGCGGTTATTTGCTTGGAGATTATGCCTCTTCCCAGGTTTGCTCGGTGGTCTTTCTCCGCTGATTGGACGGTTTGTCAGCCTTGAGGGGGTGACAGAGATTAATGGGCCAGATGATCTTCCGGAACGTTCCTGATCCTTATTATTCTTTCCGGTGTCAGGCTGGGCTTTGCGGAGGTGCATTCTGAGCCATTAGGTCCCTGTCCGTCCGGTTGTTCACGCATCTCGCGATTACTACCGTTAGGCTGAGAGGTATGGCTTGCTCTTTGTTGAGAGTTAGATGCTGCTATTCTGGCTAGGGATGTTGTTCATACTGATAGAGACGCCATTTGTTATTACAGGACTTAAGGCAAATTATAGATGCTCACTCTGAGACCTGTAAGCCGAGCCATTTGCTGTATTGGATCGCGTCGACATGATGGTGAGGCAAAAAAAACAGATTGCAGGGAAATGCCGATGGCCTCAGATCTATTCCACCACTTTTATCCATCCTGCTGTTTGATTAGTTGGGTGATTTAGTTTCAGATTGGGTAGATCATTTTATTGTCTGCATAGGGGACTATGTCAGTTTCCATCGGTTATCAAACAAAAAAAAGAGAGAACCTTGTAAACAAAATGACCTATTTATATAGACAAGTATTTAGATTTAGTCGTTTTCCCCTTTTCTGTCGTATCGTTTGCCTTTTCATTGGACCCTCATTTTATCCAGTCTAACCATGATTTTGATATTTCGCCTTCTTTCTCTTACTCAAGTCTTGATGTGGACTTGTTCAGATAATTGCAGCATAATCCTGTCGATTTTCTTCGGCTAAGTCTTTAGATTCGGGTGCTAAACTGCTTGGTAGGGTTAGGGTTAGGTTTTATTTGAGATGAAAAAACTGATCAGAGTAGGCTTGGTTTCGGGTGAGAGAGCGTATTCGAGGGGTTGTAGGAAGGTTTTCTGCGCTGTTGGGAAGTCGGTTTTAATAGAAGAAAAGGGTTTATTTGTAATGGAATGGTGACGGTTTGCCACAATGGGCTGCCTAGTTACCCCCACAAGTCGCGGACGATCAGGTTCCTACGTAGTTCGTTCCTTCAAAAGAACGAGGACGAAAAATGGTATGGAGGGTATATATATATATATCTATATTATAATATATATATATATATAATATTGTTTTTTTTTTATTGCATGTAGAAACCGCTTCACCGATTCGGTAATATTAAAGGGCTGTTGTGGGAACACCTCCCTCGTCCATTTCTTGCAGTATGAGGGCTTCCTCCGGGACAACACTTTCTTAATTCATTAAAAGGCCTCATCCAAGTCTCGGTGGCAAACTTCCCTTTGGCTTCGTCTTGACAAGGCATTACTCTCTTTAACACTAGGTCATTTTCTTTGAATTTTCGAGGTCTTATCTTCTTGTCTTTTGATCGAGAGAGATCCTTTGCTGATATTAACTGGACGGTGCACACACAGCGGGCCGCCCTCTCTTTCAGTACATTAGGGGCCAATTGGTTCGTACCGAATTTGCATCCAATCCTCTCGTTTATCCGAGCATCAATCAAGATTCTGAGGGAACGCACATCCTCAACCTCACACTAGGCAGAAATCCGCTTCCATTCCGTTTACCAGAGCGTACGGGGTTGCCCCTGTAGAAGTACGTACCGGACGTTCTGTACGGCCAGCAAAGGTGTGAATGGGTAGCAGGAATCCGGCCATCCCCCAGATGGATTAGCCAGACATTTTTGCCATGATCTTCTTGATATTCTTATTTGCAGCTTCCACTGCTCCCATTCATCTTAGGACGGTATATGAAAGAATTGAGGTGTTTGATCTTAAACTGTGTCGCATTAATCCCTTCATTGAGGGCATTAGTTCAAATTCTATTGCATTGTCAGAGACTAAAACCTCAGGTTGCCCCGTATCGGCAAATGACATTATTTCTGATTGAAACCGACGATGACCTCCTGAGTTACTTTGGTGGGGTAAGAAGCTTGATTTTACCCATTTAGTGAAGTTCATCGATCATGACGAAGATGAATCGGTGGACCGTTTGCTTGCTTTGGGCTCTATTGGTCCGATTCACATCCATAGCCCCACATTGAGAAATGGTACCAAGGGGAGGTCTTACAGTGCTAGTTCTTTGGGAGGCGCTTATGGATAACAGTACCGTGCGCCTTGGGGCATTGGTAACACCGTACTTTGACGTGATCATTCACTAGTCGGCTCTTCAGCGTCAACCAGTAAATGCCCCGTTCTCAAGATCTTCTTGGCCAACATCGGCCCACTCATGTGTGGCCCTACACACTCCACCATGTATTTCGTCCATAATCTTTTGGTGCTTGCATTTCATTTACACATCGTAGCAATCCCAAATTGGCCATCCCTCTTGTATCAGTGAATCTATTCCGCCTCAGATAAAAATTTCATTGCCATCTTTTGAATTCTCAAAACCTCTTCCGCTCGGGCTGGCTTGGTTTCGGGAATGGATCTATCCTTCAGAATATTCCCTTATGTCGTGGATACCAAGGACTGACTTTGGCAGAACCCCCTCGTCCGTGAGTACCGCAGTGTGCTGCTCCTCGTATTGCCGGGGAGTTCTTGCCACTGCTATTCTCAATATGTGGAACGTTCCTGCTTCTTGATTGTGTGGACTAAGAGAAAGCTAAAGTCGCCAATGCATCGGCCGAAATCATTTCCGTCCGCCAGGGGGATGTGTCGGAAAGCGATATCTGTCGAACTCTTGCATCAGTAGTTGGATAACCTCAACGGGTGGTAATGGAAGCAAACCGGAGCTCTTTAGTGCTGTACACCCCGATCGCTTGTCTTGATTACCAGCTTCCGAATTCCCCGAAACATGCTAAACTTTTCAACCCCTATATCGCGAGGCCAAACGGAGAGTACCAATATACATCCCTCATACTCAGCTGTGTTTGTTTTGAGTTACTGAACTGTAATTTAGTGGCTACGGGGTATTGCTCTCCTGTGATAGAGTCCAGGACGTGCTCCGGCTCCTTGCCCCCTCACGCATTCATGGCAACCATCAAAATACAATTTCCTAGAACTGCCCCTCGTCATCTTCTCTCGAGCGCAAGATCCAGAATACGTCCTTCGCCCGGCAAAGGAGGTGTTCTAACGGCCTCCATGCCCCCTGGGGGATGGCGCTATCTGCCAATTGATCTAGCAATTCCCTTGCCCCTTTCATTGGCTTTCTGAGTTACGTTATACTCAATGTCGGAACTGCTGTAAGATTAAGACTGCCATCTTGAAAGTCGACAGTTCAGCATGGGCTCGTTCATAAGATATATTTAATGGGATCCATCCTATGATATCAGGTTACGTGGTGTGGCCGTGGAGATAAATTATCTTTTTGCTGTAATATCATTGCAGGCCCAAGCCCAAAGCACAACAGGTCCTTTCGATACGGGGTGTTTTCTGTTCACATCGGCTAAAATTCTTGCTGAGGT